>CM076583.1:530904857-531653268 GCA_034641835.2 Pinus albicaulis
GAATTTATGGTTGGTAACGACTGGCTGAGTTTCAGCAAAATCCCACAAGGATCCCGGTCCCCTCTTCTATTTTATTACTACATTGGTTATGCCAGCCTGGATTAATGGCAATGGGATCTCCACCTTGACAACCAAATACATTTGAACAAACCCAAAAGATAGTCTCCAAGCCAAAGTATATTACCATTTTGGGGATATGTGTATATCTATTTCCTACAACACATTTGGGATATACATAGAAGTGTGTGACTATGACCGCAAATCTCAGGAGGCAATTTTACCCCGAAGTATTAATCAGCGACATTGGTTATGCCGGCCTGGATTAATGGCAATGGGATCTCCACCTTGACAACCAAATACATTTGAACAAACCCAGTATAGTCTGCCCTCATGGCGGCTTTCCATCATTCTGTGATGTGTATATTTCATTTCCTACAACAATTAGACATACATAGGGTAGACTATGACTGCAAATTTGTGATGCGAAATTCTTTACCCTGAGCATTAATTGCTACATTGGTTATGCCGGCCTGGATTAATGGCAATGGGATCTCCACCTTGACAACCAAATACATTTGAACAAACCCAGTATAGTCTGCCCTCATGGCGGATTTTCATCATTCTGTGATATGTATATTTCATTTCCTACAGCAATTAGACATACATTGGGCAGACTATGACTGCAAATTTGTGATGCGAAATTCTTTACCCTGAGCATTGAGGACCACAACGAAGGCTAATTCAAGAAGGCTTATGATGCATAGCTATCATGAAGATTTTGATGGATTATTTATTCAAGAAAGGGAAGGAAGGTGCATACCGTTGAACAAACTGGCGAAAAGCGGGGTGCCTCTGTGTTATTAGTTGGCGTTGTAGTCTGAGAGCGAGCTTGTACATGAGCTTGAGGTTGAGTGCGTAGGTTGTGGCGAGTGTTATCTCTCACAACACCAATACCATCTCTTTCGAAGTGTATCTCTGCTATATACGAACTATGGGAGGGCCCTAACACCGAACGGACCAGAGAGGGTCGGCCTCGCTCAGCCAGCAAGAAGATCGGTGTCCAGCCACCTCTCCTAACCATTGAAAAAATGGGGCCAATCACTCTAACCCCTCCTTTCGACCCTGTAAATCCAGGCGAATGCCATGGAAATCTGCTCCAGCCAAAAAAAATCGGGGCGAATTTCATTTTTCCAGTTTTATGCGCCCTTTTTTTGGTGGGCTAATATTTAATAATTAATTATTTTTAAAATATTTATTGGGATAACTTTATTAAACTATATAAAATGGGTTTTATATAAAAAAATTCACCCTATTAAAATTGAAAATCCCTTAAAATTCGCCTTTGGGCTAAAATTCGCCCCTAAAATTTTCCCTGAATGTATATATAAATTAAATAGATTATTGCCGAGTTGGTGCACCCAATCCCTACGTTTAGCACATCCTCTTCAGCACGCGGGTAACGACCGGTTGCACTATATTTCTCTCTGACTTGGTCAGCAACCCAAATGTTGGGGCATATTTTTGGAATATTTTCTTTTAAATGATCGGGATAAGGCACACTTCTACCATTCAACCGTCTGAATTATTTCCTATCCCTATTGCATTTCATCCTCTTTTGTTCGTACAATGTGACCCATGGTTGTGTCGCTTTGGAATTTTAAAGAACGAATTTATTGATTGCTTCAATTTCTGCATTCGTTGATGAAATCAAACCGACATTATATAGTACATAGAGATCAAAATATACATTATATCGAAGTTCAACATGAATATTTACTTTGTGTAAATTTGAAAATTTATAAGTACCTCTCTAAGAAGAACATCCAACGACCAGAAACCACCCCAACTAATTCAACCTCATCTACTAGGTGGATTAGAAGATGAACCTGTAAGTCCATGAAACTCGTCGGTAGTTCCTTCTCAAACATACAAACAATTTCAACTATCTCTTGACGCCACCGTGGGATGCTAGCCACATGAATATTCTTTAACGTGATCCAACATACAAATGCATATAATTTATATATGGCACGTCCTAGGTCTTTAGGGAATTCATGTTTCACACACCCATGCACAAACAAAGGATAATGACACTGCAAAGTTATAAACACGTGCAATAATATACAAAATTAGTTATGTTTTATGATCCCTGCATGGGATAAAATTTATTAATATAAAAAATAATAAAATCATGCTTTTGACATTATACGTACTCTTAGAAGATTCAAAAGGTCATGTGATTTCAACTCCGACAAATGGTCATCCACGGTGAAGCAACGTCGTAGTTAATTCCCATATGAAGATGGCACCCTCACACCCATTATAACTTCCTTTGCCAAAGAAAGATCATATTTTTTTAAAACCCATGGGACATCACCTTCTTTGAAATACCATGAATTAGAGGGAACAACTCATGCCTATGATCCTGTACTTTCTAATCATCTTGGCCATTGTTTCTTTTTAGTTTTTGAAGTAATAAGATCTTTCCTAACAGCCAATGTGTCACTTTGTTTCGACGATATGTGCCTCCATAAAGAAGATGAAATTTTTTTAAATATATGCATGGGATTTAATAAGTGGGTAATCTTAAGATGCTCCCAATATGGGAGGTTATAAAAGATAGATTTCCTTTCCATCCCAATGGGAAATTTCTCAACATAGGTGTCGAAGAATACTGGATCATCGAACATAGGCTCTCCATTTGAATCGAACATTTCTATGAACTCCTTCTCCTTCTCTCTCTCATATTCTCTAAGCCATTTAGTTGGTGTTGTTATTGGATGCCTTTGAAAGCAGATGCTGCTCTTCTGTAAGGGTGTTCTTCTGGGAGGAATACCCTAGAGCATTCATACATTGGCTTTCATAGGTCATTGGACCATCTAGGTTTTAGAGAAGGTCCACAACATTTACATCCAAAATACACTTTTGTTACAAGACCTACGAGATTATTGTATACAATTTATATGCATGGCACATTAAAGAATATCATGAAGATGAGAATAATCACAACGAATTAAATAACTAACATGCGAAAGAATATTGTTACGTATATAAACAAATCAATAAACATGTAATTTACTAGAGAAAACTCCTAAGCCTGGATAATCATGTGTCGTGTAAGCACATATGCCATACAACGTAAAACTCCTCTTTGTTGCAATGGGTCTTGATACATTGTATACATTTATCCCATCCAATAATTCCTTCAATTCATCTACCAGTGGTTGTAAGTAGACATCCATATTCTTCACTTGTCTTCTACCATGGACTATGAGAGCCAACATAAGATGTTCATTCTTCACAGAAAACCATGGGGGGGTATTGTTATTGATCACTACTATAGGCCAAACAAAATAGTTGGTGCTCTGGAGGGAATATGGGTTGACGCCATGTTGAGTAAAATAATTTGCATTTGATTACTAACATAAATTATCAATCTGGTATCTGTAGGACTTGTGAGACATACGTGCATAATATATGATAGGGATCAGTGTATCAAAAACTAAAAAAAACAAAACTAATCTAATCACACCATTCCTAATTGTTATTCCATGGATTGAAACATAAATCCTATGACTAATAATTGAAATGAAAATGATAATCTAAACAAAATCAAATTCAAAGAATTTGAAAAGTAACTATTATATGACCAACTATTCAAACATCCAATTTCGGAAGAATAACAAAGTCACCTTCTTGGCATGATTTACAAGCAATTGATTATACTTTAGTTTTAAAAATTTAATCTAAGAAATCTTTTAAATAACATGTAAAGGAAAACTCAATTACTGTATAGGTTAAATACTCAAGCATCCAATTTCGAAGTATGACAGAGTCATCTTCTTGGCATGATTTACAAGCATCCAATTATACATTTAACTGAGGACCTAATTTAGGAAAACAGTGTAAAGGCATGTAGAGGAAAACTCAATTATTGTATAGGTTAAATACTCAAGCATCCAATTTGAAAGTATGACAGAGCCATCTTCTTGGCATGATTTACAAGCATCCAATTATACAGATAATTGAGAACCTGATCTAGGAAATCAATGTAAAAACATGTAAAGAAACTAAACAACTGTGAGCTCTAATGCCTCAAACATAATCCAATTGGAAAATAGAAGAATCTAATTTCTCAAGATGTTCTAGGAAAGCAAAAGATTACACAGTCATTCTAAAACTAATACCAAGAAAGCAAATAAATATTAATCTATGAAAGCAAATAAATATTAATCTATGAAAAAAATAAATCTCACACATTATAGATGGCCGATCCAAAAGTATGAGAGATGGTAAGTTGATATGCTCCATATGTAAGCAAAACCAAGTCAAAGTGAAAGAACACTCATGAGTAAGGTGCCACAATCTAATTATTTATTCAAAGCTTGAGCATAACTCCAACTTTTACACATGCCTTTGAAAGGAGAAGGATCTCCTATTTATACAAATTCCTAAGCAACCTCCTCATTAATGAGGATCCTTCTTTCTCTCCTTTGATCCATAATATTCTCAACCAATTTGCTAGTCATAGGCCACATATCCCTCCTTCAAATCTCCTTGATATCATGAAGACAAATTCGAATTTGACCTTTGGGAGCCACATAAGAGGGCCTTGGAAGCTTCCAATGAACCTACACATGTCACAAAACTCTTTACACTTTTTTTACTTTTTTTTTTTTTTTTTTTTTTTTTTAGACTAATCCTAATCTTTCCATTTTTTCTCCTCCCATCCCACCCACGGGTTTCGAACCGGCGACCTTACAGAAGGGAGTGCCTTAACAGTGCACCCCATCACCGACTGTTCTACACCACGTGGGCCTAAAACTCTTTCCACTTTTAAGGTATAATCATATGCATATTATTTCCTAACTTTTGATCACAAATCCATTGTCTCTCAATAATAAATAGGCCCTCGAGCCTCATTGTAACTCAGTTCAGAGGTCTGTAGCCACCACATCTCTTCTCAGAGATTCGCTACCAGCACCCTAGCTATTTTATTTCCATTATGTCTGTAAGCATCTTTCTGTTATTTTGATATTAATGAAATGAAGTGTTATTTCCGCTGCATCTCTGTATTTATGGTTATGTGTTTATTCTGTTGCGTTCCTGCATAAATCCGGATCAAATTCACTTAAAAACACTAGAAATTAATAATGTTTGGAAAACACAAGGGTAACCCAAATAATGATGAAAATGAGATGAATGTAGTGACATGGTAGTGAAATGGAGGTGATATAATGGATATGATGGTGAAAGTGGATGTCTTTTTAAGGAAATTTCTCAGACTCAACACGCCATCCATGGTTATGTTGAGTCATAGACTTCGTACTTCATCCTTGAATTTTTCGTGTCATGTATCCTTTATATGCTTCATGGCTATTTAATCATTTGGGATTCGCATAAATCCCAACTCACTTCTGTGTGAGGCATGCCATCCCCGCAACATAGCTAATTATTTGCAACGAAAGAGTCTTTGAATCCTTGGGATTATAGGCATGTGCCTCAATATCTGAAAAGGAGGACCAAATGATTTACCCTTCTTTTTTTATTTATCATACCTGTCATGCCAACATTTCAGACATATCTCTTTGTCGGCATATTCTCCTCTATATAGAATATAATCATTTGGACATGTATGATATGATATGTACTCAACACCCAACATTTTCAACAATTTCTTTGGCTCTTCGCAGCTATCGGGAAAGACATTATCACTCGAAAGAACCTTATCTTTGAATAATTCGTAGTTGGTGATCATGGAAAATATTAAAAGTACATTAATGCCGATATAATTATTAACGTTCATAAAATTGACCATTTGTAATGTTCATTATGTGATTATATTTCTCAAATTTATATAAGGGAGGACTTTATGGTAATTTACCTCAAAATTTCTAAGAAACATGCATTCGACAAGCCAAACTTTGCTTTCAAGTTGTACAGTAACAACTTTGTCCCCAACTGGGTAGACTTTGACTGACCGCCAGGTCCAAAGAGAGGGGTGGTGGAAGCAAATTTAAGGCTTTAGAAAAAGGTGCCAGCGATATGAACATCATCCCCTAGCAAATCATCGTTTTGGAATGCATCTAACAACATTGTCTCCATGGTAGTCCTATCCCTTAAGTAATCATCCATACCAACCTCTATTTCATTGCCTCCATTTCTAGCTTGTGAAGAACTACTATTGTTGTATTCATTCCTAATTGGTGAATCTGGACGTAGTGGGAATTGAATCGGTGTTTGATTCAACCATTCTTGGTATCATTCCTCTCCGATTTTTTCTCTTAATTCAACCTTCTCTTGATTTGAAATTGTCGTGGAGTGCAACAGAAGATGGTAGGTAGGTCGCTCATCATCACTAGAATCCTAATAATTTCAAAAAATATATTTGAGCATGATTAGTACAAAATCTATGATATCAATTAGTAAGAACCTTGACAATGCATGATTAATTTGTTTGACGTTGAAATAATTACATTAATATACCAAACAATTATTATTACCATCATTGTCTCAAGATTGTAGCTAGAAGATGCAATATTGTTACAATTGGCAGGGTGAAGCGGTTGTCCATTTTCATCTACCAAATGCGCCTTGCGGTATGCTGCTCCTAATAAGAGCTTTCGATGCTTTGGAGTTGTTTGAATATTTTGTGCATCTGAACTCGATTCTGAATCTACATGAACCTGCAAATTTTTATACATTGTAAATTTTATTAAGCTGATTGACATGGATAAAAAACATAAATTCAATTAGATAATGAAAATATAAATAAAATATGAAGTAGATATTACGTCTCGAGATGGATAGGGAGAAATCTGCAATGGACTTTGAGAAATATTATGGAGCAAGCTGGATTTTGAAGGATTGACCATTCGATATAATTATGATATTTTCTCCCTGCATTTGAGCAAAATCAACAATAAATTTTAGTGTACACTCCTAAAAGTAATTTTAATGCCTTAAAAATGGACTTATTGTTAGCGGTGCTTATATACAAATAACCACACTGGAGCGTTTTAATTACTGCGCACCGGTGTCGTGTTATTCACTGACACACCAGTGCGATGTTATTAATTGACACACCGGTGACGAAAAGCCACAAATAAAAAAAGCACAACTTTATTTTTTTTTAGTGAAAAAAATGCGGTAAATTGAAAAATGGGCAGCAAAATATTTTTGAAAATCTAATCTCATAAAACAATTCTTTAAATACTAAACACTTTTCATTATTTCACTATTTTTTGCAAAAAAAATCAGCCAGAGATTTGCACGAGACATACCTAGAGCAAGAGAGCATGAGAGCACTGTGGAGCAGCAAAATACTTTCGAACAGAACTATTCAGACAATCAGAATTCCAAACCTCTAGTGATTCAAACCCTGTAGCATAGAATTTCAAACGATCTAGTGATTAAATTTTATTGTTTTTTTTTTACATTTTCTGCAGTATTTTTTACGTAGTAAGTAAAAAATTTAAATTTACCGTTCATTTTCCCAAAAAAAAAAAAATCCATTTTACCCTAAACCCTTCATTCTTTTTTTTCTACCCTTGCTTCTTCCTGTTTCTATGATTTCAGAATTAGGGCTTTTCACTTTATATTTATAGGGTTTGTATTGCTATATATATAGGCCTATGACATCTAACCCACGAGACGACTTGCATAGTCAAATCCCAATCCATGTCGGCCCTTGCGTGAATTTTTAAAAAACTGATTCTTTTAATCAGTATGCCCTGCGTAACCTAGTGCATCGGTGCATTGTCTTATCACAGTGCACCGCGCACGTACTGTTTGATAAAAAAAACTAAAAACATTTTTTTTTTAAATCCATGCGACATATGTAAAATAGGGCACCGGTGCGCTATTCATTATAGCGCACCATGCACGTACTGTTTCGCAAAAACAAATTTTTATTTTGTTAATCGATGCACCATGTAACATATAACACACCAGGTCTCCTTGTTGACAAAAAGCATCGTACGGTGGTCCCTTGTCTGCACGGAGCGTTTACAAGAATAGGCCACACCGCCCCCTCCACAACACTGTATGCTACAAAAACTAACACTAGACGATTTTTATTATTTTTTCTGTGTTAATCGATGTGGTGGTTAACATATAATGCACTGGTGCTCCTTGTTGACATAGAGCATTGTACGATGTTTTATACTATTTTGGCAGTGTGTTTATAAGAACACGAAGCACCAACGTCGGTGTGTACAACATTTAAAAGCGCATCGGTTTCTTGATTTTTTTTTTTTAACCTGGAAAATTGATGATTTATTTATAAAATATATCAATGAATGATATGGTATAGTTTTCATATTGATAAAGAAATGGCTGAAAGAGATCAAGTAACAAAAATACTAACACCACATCAAGAAAAGAAAAAAAGGCAAATTCTTTACAAAAAATATTATTTTTGAACTATATGTAAGTTTAACTAGTATGTATTGTTTACTGTGTATCATGCAGAGCCACAAAATGACGAAGCTCAATAAGACTATTTCTGATCTAGGACCAGAAGAGCGTAAAATCTTGATGGAAAATTTGCAAAAGGATGAATCAGGTGATGAAAAAATACTATTGATCCAATATGAGTTTCTTTTTTAGTTTTCATTAATAATATACTTAAAATTATTAGATAACATGTTTCAAACAATCTATTAATTCACATATGTTTAATGCTCTACAGGGACCAACAACTCAGAAAATGAATGTCGTTCTAAGAAAAGAAAAAAAATAGAACATACAAATGAAAATGAATTTCTCCTTAGCTCATCTGGAGTGGTGCTGGAGGTTAACGAAAGGGGGAAAAACTTTTACAAAATTTTGAGGGATCTAGTGGAACGAATGTATAGACATTCTTTCCACTTACAATACAAAAATCAATCCAATGATTCCAAGAACCAAATTTTATCTAAACTACAAGAAGAGTTTCCAGAGAATTGGTCAATGAAACATGTCAGACTTTTAATAGCAAAAACGTACAACAAAAAAAAAGAAGGAATGAAGAAGTAATATTCATTTAAATGTTTTTTCTAGAATTATTTATAAATATCACTTTTTTTATATTTACTTTTCACATATCAATATAAAAATTAAATAGTTTATTGTCATGTTACATTTTCAGGAATATTATGAAAATATCAAAAGATGAATGAGCTGATATCGTAAATATACCAGTAGGAATGTCCAAAAAGGTGTACAAGGAGATGGTCAAAGAAATGGACAAAATTGCATCGCACGAGGAGCTATCACAACAACAATGTGCTTCAAATGTAATATGTAATCATTGAATTTTTTGATCATTAGGTACAATAAATAAACAATTTAGCTCTAAATATTAATTTCAAGTATTTTCTTGCAGAAAAGAAAATAAAATGGAACACATTCAGCACATAAAATAGGATGACGAGGAAGAAAAGGGTTGATATCTAAGTTTGTGAGTAACTGTTACTTCCTTATAACCACTTAACTAGATTTCATTTTTGTATATTTTAAGTTGTTTTACAACAATCATCATTGAATGTATTCAAACGGGTTCTAACATACAAAGAAGAACCATCAGACGAATTGATTGACATTGGGTTAAATATGGGTTGTGATTATATGTTGGCATATCAAAAATTAATTGTGGAATTTGTAAGCATCTATCGATCTTGTTTTACTAAGCTCCGTCTATAATTAATAGAACAAAAAAATCTTTTATATTAAATATATGATTTGTTATGGGGTATAAAACTTGCAAGAAAAAAATTATGGAATTGTGCCAATAGATGAAATCTTTAAATATGGTATGAAATTTGGTTTTGAAAGAATGTGTATAGTTTATGAGTCGATTGTTGCTATGGTAAGTCATTTCTTTTCGATTTACATTGATGTATATTATTTAATATTGCAATTTTCATTATTCTCACCAATGTATATACACTCATTACAATTTATTTTTATGTTTGTAGATGTAAGGTGAAGAAGAAGAAAACAATCAACACCATGAACAAAACATTCCTCAAAATAACCCAAGTCATGGAAGTAGCTCGAGCAGTGACAACAGTTCAAGTGAAGAATGATGATCATTATGTTTGGATATCAAAGCAAGGCGTTGTAATTTTTGAAATATTTGTCTGTGAAATCAGACATTTTGTTTAATGTAATGGACATAGTATCCCAATTGAAAGACAAAGGGATACCAATAACTGTCCCATTTTGTATGAAAAATATTGTCTTATTCATATATATATAATAAAATATGTTTTAATTTATTATATTGCGTTCTCCATTTTCGCTGTGAAATGTAACACCATTGATTAAATTTATGGATGATTAAATATTATAATGAAGATATGTGAAATCTGATGATATGGTATAACAAATTAATCCAGACATCACATTCAAATGCACTAATAAAAATTTAATTTATATGAATATTGTTATAAGATATGTGTTGTCTTTTGATGAATAATGAATTTTAAAAAATCACAATTATTGCACTGTCACAGGTCGATGTTTCTAAAAAATACAAAATGAACATCAGTGCGTGTCAGTTACTGTACACAGGTGTGTGTCAGTTACTGTACGATGGTGCGTTTTTATGATAAAGCGCACCGGTGCGTGTTAGTTACTGTACACTGGTGCGTTTCTACGACCTATGGGCACTGCACAAATACCAATACCAATTATAATTCTCGGTTCGTTTGTGCAATACTACGCACTGGTGCGTTTATGTGAGACTACTCACCGGTGCGTTTGTACGACCATATGGGCACTGCACAAATATGAATACGAATTAGAACAATCGATGTGTTTGTGTGATACTATGCACCGGTGCCTTTCTATAACACTACAAACCGGTGCGTTGATACGACCTATGGGCACTGCACAAATCCCAATACCAATTAGAACGGCCCAGTGCATTGTATCACCTACAGTGCGCCCGGTGCAGTTTTAAACCTTTATGGCCCGGTGCATGCACCTTTGACCGCCCCGGGCTGACCGTTTGGATGACACACACCAGTGCGTTGACACCTAAATAGCGCATCGATGAAAAAAACATCCGTATTAACCTCCGGCCGCCCAATTTTTTTAGTTGTGTTGAAATTCCGTTAGAATCTTCGCCAAAACCTCCGTTATCGAAAACAGATGTTGTAGAATTTTTTTTTTTTGACAATTTTGGCCAATTTTATAACACTAAAAACCTCCTTTATAACTTCCTCTAGAGGGTCTTTTCCTTGCAGTGGTTTAAGGGTGGAGGTGTTTTAACCTCTAGAGTCCCTAGTTGATTATGTCTTGGTTTATCCCATGATATCCCACATTCATGCTTGGAATATGGCACGAGGGTGATTGGTTGAAAGAAATATTTGGTTTAGCCCAATTTATGGTCTAGTGGTATGTGGAAGTCCCTGACTTGCTTTACTTTTGCATATGTTAATAAGAGTTTTTTTTCATATTGTGATTTATGAGAACTTGTAATTTTTATTATGTTGATTTGATCATTGTTTTTCCATGGTTTCTATGTTGTTTATTTGTTGGTTATATGATGTGCTCTAGATATGGCTCTTGTTCATGATTTAATAAGTAATTGAATGGTTAATGAATGTATGGGATAAAAATGTTGTTGCAGCTACTTGATAGGGAATTAGAACTTCTTGGTGATTCTAAAATGAATTTCATAGATTTAAAATTAGATATGAATTTGTGACCTATAAATATCATGTTTACCATATGTTTGACGAAATGTCTAGCATGTTCTAGGTAGTATAGATCAAGTTCTTACTTCAAGTTTGATTTTTTATCATTTTCATCGTGATTAATATGCTTCTGGAAAGTTACAGGAACTTATGAGGAATGGTCTGGAGGCTAGCCTGGAAAAGTGGCTCAAATCTTGGGACCACTAGCTCAGAACAGTGGAATTTAGACCATAATAGCATGGAGTTAGACCTATGTGTGCAGTTGGAGGCCTATAACCACACACTTGCCTTGTTGTGTGTGTGTTTGGGGTGCTAGATTAGTGGAAAGGGGTTCCATATTAAGGATTGACAACCTAGGTTGGTTTGCAGTCGTATTAGTGATTTGTGGTCTCTCACGGATGTCAATAAAAATTTTCAATTTGTCAACCCCACTTCCATAATTGGAAATTGGAGGTCGGGTCATGTCATAGTAGCACTCTAGTTCACATTTACCTGGAGGGTTTGTAAAATCATGTAAATGTGGGGAGGGGAAGTTACAAATTGGTATCATAGCTTATAGGTTCAAATGCTTGCACTGGATGGGCTAGATGTAATTGTTATGCATGCATGTCAGTCGTATGCATGCATTGCAGTGGTTATGGTTGTCATGTATATTATTGGTGTTACAATGGAGTTATCGTGCATGATGTCAATAGGTTGATATGTTGGTGTCATTATATATATATATATATATATATATATATATATATATCATGCTAATTTGGACTTATTTGTGCAGACGAGATAGCCTCCCATGAACTTCACTAATGTATGATTTTAATTATGTTTCTATTTGGTTATCTGAAATGGTATGTTTGCAGGAAGAAGAAGATCAAAGATGAAGAGTAGAATGGTGGATTATAGTTCACGTGACTCACCTTATCGATGAGCTAAGAAAAAAGGAGAAAATCAATCTCCTGACATAGAAGATACCTTGAGAAGTCTGAAGGTAGAAATCAAAAGTTGCAAGGAAGATAATGACATGATACTTGAGTCGCAAGAAAGGCTTTCTAGAGCTCAAGAAAAGAAATTCGATGTTAATGCAATTATCATTCAGAGTTTATCATATTTTCAAAGTCGGGGACAACCAAAAATAAATTATTGGCATGAAGAAAGTACTAATGGGGAATATGGTAGCAGGTCTCGATCAAGATACATGTTGGATAGGGATGACACAGTCAGAGGTGGAAGATGGATGGATACACCTAACAACATAGATAGTGGTTATGGTTTATATTCTAGTTCTGGGTTAGATAGACATCATGGTCATCATTGCCATCATCCTTACAGGAGTGACAAGCAGTGTTTTCCATATGAGTTGAAGAAAGCCAAGCCTCCTACATTTGACAAAGAGTTGAAGAAACTAGAAGATGTAGAAGCATGATTGCTTGGGATGAAGAAGTTCTTCAAATTTCATGAATATACAAAGAATATGAAAGCCATGATAGCTATTTTTAATCTCAAAGGGAAAGAATATATATGATGGGAACATGTAAAGTGTGTCAAAGGCATCAGGACAAAGCAATTGATTTGGCATGACTTCAAAATACCCTTCAAAAAGAAATACTTATCTGAGATATATTATGATGGAAATGATAAAGAGTTCTATGAATTGAAGATAGGATCTATGAAAGATGAAGAGTATATGACTAAATTTTTTGAGTTGTTGAGGTATGTGCCTTATTTCCAGGATGAGAAGAAGAAGGTTCAAAGATTCATCATTGTACTTCCAGTAGCATTCAAGGATCATATTGAGTATGATAAGCCTCGGTCATTAGAGGAAGTTATTGGGAAGTTGAAGCATTATTATGAGCATTCAAAGCGTAAGTATGATCCTAAGTGTGATTTGAAAAAGAATGAGAAGGCTAAAGGAAAATGGCCTCTGATGCACGAAATACCTCATGATGTAGGTGAGAAAGAAAATGTGGCTCCTTACAAGAAGTTCATTTCAGCTGAGAAGGGACATGGATCTCAAACTGGAGAGAAACATAATAAAGGTAGTGGTAGGGAACTATTGCAGTGTTGGATTTTTGGCAAGGATCATCACAAGAAGGATTTTCCATTATATCAGGGGTGGCATAGATCAGATTTACAGTGCTCAGGAGGTGAAGAAAGTTGGGGATGTTGGACAGAGCATTCCTCGGATCTATGCAACTCTTGATAACAAGTAGGAGGATCATCATGAAGCCATTATTGAGATGGAAGGTAAGATATGTGATCAATTTGTTTCCATTTTGATTGATTATGGATCTAATTACATTTATGTTAGTCCTGATTGATCCATGAGGATCGTACAGGTCTAAGTACAAGTGGCTTAAGTACAAAGGCTCAAAAATCAAAGTGTCATAAATGTGGCAAACTCAGTGTTAAATTGAAGATATCGTTGTCCTGATCGCAACGGTGCGAACAGTTCGTCAAACCGAGCTCGTATGCAAAAGTTAGAGGCAATCAAATTTTATGGTTTGACTTGGTGATATGGCAGCTTAAGGAGGCAACAAATTTGCAGAAATCTGGCCACCGGATTCCGGCCAACTCCAAGCGGATTCTGGGAAAAATTTTGGGACCATTAAATTGACTCCTTTGGTCAATTTCGAGAAGTTTTAAAATGCATATTATTTTTAAAGAAATATAAAAAAAATAGTAGGGGTGGGCCATGACCCCTGCCTCTACTCTAATGAATTAACAAATATGTATTATTTATATTGCGGTGGGCCGACGGCCATGACCCCGCCGCCCAACCGCCGGAACCACAAACACACATTTGGGAGCGGCGCAGGTTTTCAACCCCACTGCCCCCCCTAACATACCATTTATCACAATGACAATGATGGGCGGGCTGCCCCATGTGGGTCTGAACCCCCAAGAATTTCTAACGGCATATGCTAAAAACAAAAATTCGTTGGATTGAAACAATTGCACGCCATTTTGGTAGGGGGCGGGGTTTGACCGCTTGACGTCCTCCCTCCAAAGCGAATCCTTAACCATTGGTCCAAGAGGCTCCCTTGGGGAATCTGCCTAACCCAGCATTATTTAAATCTTTCATTCAGAAGTGCGCCCAGGAAAACCAGGAGCGGCATGGGAAATGAGACAGAGGCGAAACCTTGAGCGCCTTTTAGGAGGGGGGCAGAACCATGAACTAAGCTCATTTCCAGAAAGCCCAGATTTGTCCGGAGTCAGAATCAGGCAAATTTTATATGGATTCTAATCCTCTCGATGACAGGAATCCAACAGTGATGTCTGTTTCTTCAACAGAGGTCTCCAATTTTCGGCCACTTTCAGCTATGGAGGTATAATGGTGTAATTTTGCATTGATGCTTGTACTTTCATTTTATTTGCCACTTAATGAAAGAGGGCCTCCCCACTGATTGAGCAGGGCTCGAAGACGTATTCCCTCCTGGATGAACTCCGTTATCACATTCTTGTCTTCTTTTCATGGCTTATGTGCTTCTCTCTTCTTGTCTCATGCCTTTTAAGTTTTCATGAGTAAGACGCAATTTTACATGTAATTATTTATCCCTTCTCAAAGCAAAAAATCTTTGGATCAAGTGCTATCGGAGCAGGTCTTTGTAGATGTGAATTGCATGTTTGTATGCTAACCAAAAACAGGCTACGAAGAAGAGAAGGAAAACTAAAGTCTTTTCATCTCGAAGCGATACATGTACATCGAAGAGAAACATGGAGGATGATGCTAGAAATGAGGAGGAGCTAAATTTCCGCAAAAAATTCTACATAATGGTAGACCGAGTCGAGAAGTTGTTCTCAAGGCTTGAGAAACTAAAAATGCATGGGAAAAATCTCTAGAAGGACAAGGTTCAGCGCATGGAGATGATGGAGGGGATCCACCTCGTTCTCTTTCCGCAAGTTGAAGTTCCTCTTCTTCTTCTCACCATCATCATAGGAATTCAGGAAATGCATCTAAGAAACCTTCTTTAAATTAGATGTCAAATTTGATCTTCCAATGTATCATGGAAAAAGTAATGCTGAAAAGCTTAACAACTGGATTAGGCAGATTGAAGTCTACTATAGAATTTAGCAGATCGAGGGGGACGAGGCAAAGATCCAGTTGGCTTCTCTTCGGTTGAACGACACCGCTCTTGTCTGGTGGGAGAGAAAATTGCATAGCAGCCAAAATTTTGGTAACCTTCTCTCCTCATGGTCAAATTTTGTTTCTACATTGAGAAAACAATTTTACCCTTTGGGATATAAGCGAAATGCATTAATGGAATGGAAACACCTAAGGCAAGGCAGAGGTCAAAATGTACAAGACTTCACTGAAGAATTTACAAAACAAGCATTGAATTTGGGCATTCCATTAGATTCACCAGAGATTTTAACTAAGTATATTGGATCTCTGCATAATTACATAAGACATTCATTATTATTGTTTGAGCCTCCTACCATCGATGAGGCCAATGTGAAGGCCATGCATCTAGAAATAAAGGGAACGCATGAACAAAATGACCACCCAAAATGAACTGCGGCAGCCAAGAGAAGGGGAGAAAATCCCTCTTGTACACATTGCGAGAAAGAGGGCCATGACAAAGAAAGTTGCTGGAAGTTACACCCTAATTTGAGACTTGAGAGGAATGAAAAAAATGGGAAGCAGAAGACCGCTACCACCGTGCAGAAAAACCAAGATTCTGAATCAGAGGAAGATGAGAAGGTCACAGCTGCAGGATTTGCACGAGGTAAACCAATTAACCTGGGGTTTTATTCCAGCGATGAAATGAAGCTTGCAGCCTTTGGGATCGCAACAGGAAGAACCATAGAACTAGGTTCTGATTCAGGCGATGAAACAAAAATTTCAACAGACATGGTGCGAAATATGAAAAGGACACTCACTACGGCATGGCTCCAAGAACTCTAAGAGGTCAACCAAAGCATCCAAGCAGAGAATACTAAGCTAAGGAGGCTCCTGCAGGAAGCAAAGGAATAAAAATAAAGGTTACTACGCCAGTTGAAAGCTAAGGATGAGGCCTTGGAAAAGTTATGACATAGCCAACCCGAGGTAAAAATCAACCCTTCAATTTCATTTGATTTTCATGATGGTAATTTTGTTGCTTTTGAAAAACATACTACAGGGATCGCATCCAAACTGCTGAAGAAAATGGGGTATCAAGGAAAAGGCCTCGGCATCAATGTCTAAGGCATCGTAAACCCCATCGAAGTCTAGGAATTTTCGCATCATACAGGACTCAGATACACTAGGAAGGAAGTGGGAGAAAGCTCCAACACAGTTAGTGACCAGCCAATGACAGATGATGAAATAACTTCCTTACAGTCTAGCGATACTGAAGGTTCCATGAGCACTTATCGGAGGAACAACAGGGGAAAGCGCTCCAAGGTGACCCAGAAAGTGTGGAGGAAAAAAAATCGTTGTAGTAGCTGCAAAGAAGTGGGACACAAACAAGCCACATGTCCAATGATGCATGCCTTGAACACATCGATAGAGGAGCCGAAAAGAGAAATGTTCAACAAATTAATCCACCACATTCACGGTGGTCTACTTTATTAAGTTGGTTTTTTAGAGGTAGTAGATTGTTATGGCCACAATTGTAAATCATACGTTGCAAGTAAATGTAAACGTGATGGTGTGTTTCCCCTCACTTCGAAACACAACGGCGATGTTTTGGCCTTTTCTTATGAGTAGTTGAGGTATTGGTTGTTTTTATGTAATACTTGGCCAATGAGTGTGTGCTATAAACTCTTGGCAAGTGAGGGGTTGTTGAGTCATGTGTGATGTGTGCATGGTTGCAACCAATGTACCAGCTTTGCGTGCAGGAGATTGAAAGTGTTATTTTGAATGGAAAAGCATTGTGCTGGGTGTGTTAATGCTTTTGATGGTTCAAAAGCTCCTCAGTGCGGAGGAATGATCCATGAGGATCATACAGGTCCAAGTACAAGTAAATTAAGCACAAAGGATCAAAAATCAAAGTGTCAGAAATGTGGAAAACTCAGTGTCAAATTGAAGATCTCATTGTCCTTATCGCAACGGTGCGCAAAGGTCATTAAACTGAGCTCGTATGCGAAAGTTAGAGGCAGTCAAAGTTCGTGGTTTGACTTGCTGATGTGGCAGCTTAAGGAGGCAACAAAGTTGCAGAAATCCGATCACCGGATTCCGGCCAACTCTAGCCGGATTCTGGGCAAATTTGTGGGACCATTAAATTGACTCCTTCGGTCAATTTCGAGAAGTTTTAAAAACGCATATTGTTTAAAAAAAAAAAAAAAGGGCGGGCCATGACCCCCACCCCTACTCCAACGAATTAAAAAATATGTATTATTTATATTATGGTGGGCCGACGGCCATGACCCCGCCGGAACCGCAAATGCAAATTTGGGAGGGGCACAGGCTATCAACCTCGTTGCCCCCCCTACCATACCATTTATTGCAATGAAAACGATGGGCATGTCGCCTAATGTGGGTCCAACCCCCCAAGAATTTCGAACAACTGGTGGTAAAAACAAAAATTCATTGGATTGAAACAATTGCACGCCATTTTGGGAGGAGGCGGGGTTTGACCCCCTGACCTCCTCCCTCCAAAGCGGATCCTTAACCAATGGGCTAAGAGACTCCCTTGGGGAGTCCGCCTAAACCAGAATTATCTAAACCTTTCATTCAGAAGTGTGCCCAAGTAGACCAGGAGCGGCATAGGAAACGAGACAGAGGCAGAACCTTGAGCACCTTTCAGGAGGGGGGCGAAACCATGAACTGAGCTCATTTCCAGAAAGCCCAGATTTTTCTGGAGTCGGAATCAGGAAAATTTTATATCGATTCTACACCTCTCGACGACAATAATCCAACATTGTTTTCCATTTCTTCAACAGAGGTCTCCAATTTTTTGACACTTTCATCTATGGAGGTATGAGGGTGTAATTTTGCATTAATGCTTGTACTTTCATTTTATTTTCCACTTAATGAAAGAGGGCCTCCCCACTAATTGAGCAGGGCCTGGAGACGTAGTCCCTCTTGGACGAACTTTGTTATCACATTATTGTCTTCTTTACAGTTCTTTATGTGCTTCTCTCTTCTTGTCTTATGCCTTTTAAGTTTTCATGGTTAAGATGCAATTTTACATGTAATTCATTATCCCATCTCGAAGAAAAAAAATCTTTGGATCACTGACCTAATGGATAAATGTGGCTTGATTAAAGAAGTGCATGAAGAGCCTTGGTTGGTGCAGTTGGCTACAAGGACCAAGAAAAGAGTTCTTCATTGGGTAAGAGCTTGTGAATTTAAACTCAATGGTATGCCTACATCAACACATATGTGCTTCCTTTGGGATCATACAATATTATTTTAGGTATGGATTGGTTTTTCACTCACAGGACCAAGGTAGATTTCTATGAGAAGGTTATTGAGTGCCTGGATGATGATGGAGAGAAGAGAATCTTACATGGTTATAAGAATCCTACATCAATGAAAATGGTTAGAACTATGCAAGCTAAGTGCAGTTGTAGGAAAGGGTGTGTATTGTTTGCAGTGCATGTTTCCAGTGATAAGGGGAAGTATGTTGAGGATTATGATGTCTTGAAGAGGTATCCTATTTTGAATTAGTTTCAATATGTATTTACAACATAGATTTCAGAGTTACCACCTTATAGGGAAGTGGATTTATATATTGAAATGGTACCAAGAGAAGCACCAACATTAAAGGCACCTTACAGGATGAGCACTCTAGAATTGGTGGAATTGAAGTTGTATCTAAAGGAAATGTTTAATAAAGGATACATAAGGCCAATTGTATCGCCTTCGGGTGCACCGATGTTGTTTGTGAAGAAGAAGGATGGAACTCTCAGGTTGTGCATTAATTACAGGAAATTGAACAAAGTGACTATCAAGAATAGGTACCCTTTGCCATGGATTAAAGACTTGTTTGATTAGTTGAAGGGAGCAACAATGTTCTCAAAGATTGACTTGAGATAAGGATATCATCATGTGTGCATCAAGGAGGAAGATATTTACAAGACCACATTCTATATCAGGCGTGGGAATTATGAGTTTGTGGTGGTTCCTTTTGGTCTTACTAATTATCCAACTACTTTCATGTGTTTTATGAATAGTGTGTTGTGTCCTTATCTAGACAAGTTTCTGATAGTGTTCATTGATGATATATTGCTATATTATGAGAATGAGGAATAGCATGCAGAGCACCTAGAAACAATATTAAGATTGTTGAGAGAGAATTAGTTGTATGCCAAACTTAGAAAATGTAGTTTATTTAAGTTTGAAGTTCACTACTTAGGACATGTTGTTTCCAAGCAAGGTATAGAAGTGGACCCGGAAAATATTAGAGCTATCATGGAATGGCTAACTCCTAGGAATGTGGATGAGACCAGATAATTCATGGGACTAGCAAGTTGTTACAGGAGGTTCATCATGAAATTCTCATGGATTGGTTAACCTATTACATATTTACATAGAAAATTAAAGAAGTTTGAATGGAATGAGAAGTGTGCAATTAGTGTTGGGTGTGGAGTCTGATTATCTTGTTTATTTTGTATCATAGCGTTGGACCCCTGTACCTTAATGGGGTGGCAACGCCGCCCGAAATTAAACGCTGCCTGGGGGGTCTAGGGGGGGCAGTTGCAACTTTATGGAGCCCCCCCCTGACAGGAGGGTTTGGGAGCAGCGCCCCCGAAGCTAAAAACAGATGTAAGATTGCCTTGTAAAAGTATAGTAATTTCTAGTCAATCTGGGCCGTTCATTAGGTGGATGATCTGACGGTAGAAGTTATTTTTATTTTAGGGTGTTTTTCCCTAGAAGGCAACCCCTCACTTGTATGAGGGTATTGTATTGTAGCTGTGTATTGTATGTGTATTCTCGGAGCGAGAAACATATAGGGAGACTATGAGAGAGAACAGAGGATATTACAGCAGATCTGTTGTAGGTTGTGTCTCTTCATTTTGCTGGATAATAGAAAGGAAGGACTGGTTGTTCGAGGTGGACATAGCCCAAACTGGGTGAACCACGTATATATGTGTCTCTTTGGTTTTATGTGTTTTGTGTGCTTGTGTTTTTTCGCATATTTTATGTGTTTCATTGCTCTATAATATTTAATTTTCTAACAACTGTTATCAGAGCCGAAGGTTTATTTGGCTGATAAACTCACAGGAAAGAAGGGTTCCTGGTTCGAGTGGGACAATGGTGGAAGATGGTAAATTTAGGGTCGAGAAATTTAACAGCCAAAACTTCCCACTATGGAAGATGCAGATGGAATATTATCTGTATCAGAAAGATCTGTACCTACCATTGAGCGGAAAAACAAAGAAGCCGACGACTATGACAGACGCAGAATAGGTTATTCTTGATAGAAAGGCACTCGGAACAATATGGTTGTGCCTCGCGGCGTCGGTAGCCTTCAATATTTCGAAGGAAACAACAACAGATGGTTTGATTAACGCGTTGGAAAAACTATATGAAAAAACCTCGGCCTCAAACAAGGTATTTCTTATGAAACGTTTATTTAATATGAAGATGTCGGAAGGTGGATCTGTTGTAGACCATTTAAATGATTTTAATACAGTTACCAGTCAGTTAATTTCCGAAGGGGTAATTTTGATGATGAAGTTAGAGCTCTGTTATTTTTGTGCTCATTTCCAGAAAGCTGGAATGGTTTAGTTATGGCCATTAGTAACTCTGTCTCTGGATCTAGTACTTTAAAGTTTGATGATGTTGTCGGTGATATCCTTGGCGAGGAAATGCGATGGAAAAGCTTCGGTGAGACATCGAGTAATGCTTTGAGTGCAGAGTCTAGGGGAAGAAGAATGGAAAGAGGAAAGAGCTTGAGATATCGCAGTAAGTCAAGGAAAGGCAGATCCAAGTCTAGATCGGAGATAGTGTGCTGGAAATGCGGAAAGAAAGGACACCTAAAGAAATACTGTAGATCTCGGAAGAGAAAAGAAGGAGACACACAGCAAGAAAACAATCATGAAGAAAATGTGACAGGTGATGTGTTACAAGATGCTTTAATTCTTTCTTTCGAAAATGTTACTGATTCTTGGGTTGTAGATTCAGGGGCCTCATTCCATGCCACACCTGATAAGAAATATTTTCATGACTAAGTTCAAGGAGATTTTGGACAAGTCCATTTGGGTGATGATAAACCCTGTAAAATTGTTGGAATGGGTAAGGTTATTGTAAAACAATAGAATGGAAACCAATGGCTATTAAAGGAGGTAAGGCATGTTCCAGATTTGAAGAAAAATCTGATTTCAACAGGGCAGTTAGGCAGTAAAGGTTGTGTGACAACTTTCACAAATAAAACTTGGAAGGTCACCAAAGGAGCGCTGGTAATAGCAAAAGGTGAAAAGGTTGGTACATTGTATTTATGCAATGGTATTTCTAACTCTGTTAATGCTTTAACTTCCAAAGGAGCAGATGCAGCATTATGGCATCATAGGCTCGTACACATGAGTGAGAAGGGAATGAAGATTCTTCACTCAAGAAATTTGTTGCCAAGATTGAAGAATGTTGATTTGGATTTCTGTGAGAATTGCATTTATGGAAAACAAAAGAGAGTCATATTTCTCAGAGTTGGGAAAGAAAAGAAGAGCAAAAAATTAGAGCTTGTGCATACGATGTATGGAGACCTACTCGTGCATCATCTCTGGTGGCTCTCGTTATTATGTTACTTTTATTGATGATGCAACTAGAAAAACTTGGATTTATTGTATTCAGAATAAATCTGATGTATTTGATACTTTCAAGAAATTGAAAGCTTTGGTTGAGATTGAGACAGGAAAGAAGTTGAAGTGTCTCAGATCAGACAATGGAGGTGAATATTGCAGCAAAGAGTTTGATAGGTACTGTTCAGAGCATGGAATTCATAGAGAGAAGACAATTCCAAGAACACCACAAGAAAATGGTGTGTCGGAAAGGATGAACAGAACAATCATGGAGCGTGCAAGGTGCATGAGATTGCATGCAGGATTGCCTTTACAATTTTGGGCAGATGCTGTAGATACTGCTGTTTATCTAATAAACAGAGGGCCTTCAAGTTCCTTGGATGGTGGTATTCCAGAGGAAGCATGGACAGGTAAAATGGTAAACTACTCTTTTTTAAAGCCTTTTGGTTGTGAGGCCTTTGTCCATATTAATAAATAAAATAGAACAAAGCTTGAGGCAAAATCAAAGAAATGTATCTTTATTGGATATGGTGTTAATGATTTTGGTTATCGCTTATATGATTATGAAAATCACAAAATCTTTAGGAGCAGAGATGTAATATTCAATGAAAAGGTATTGTATAAGAATCAGTTGTAGAAAAAGAAACAGGAAAAAGAAAACAAAGAATACATAGTTCTTGATGAGATCAAAGAAAAGGTAAAGGTGCCTGAAAATAATAATAATCAAGAGTCACAACAACAACAACCACCACAACAGCAACATGCACCTCAAACACCTGAAAGTGGTGTTAGAAGATCTACCAGGATAAGTAGACCCCCTAAACGATACTCTCCTTCATTATATTATTTATCATTCACTGATTCTGGTGAACCTGAATGTTATGAAGAATAAATGCAGGTTGAAAGCAGGAAGAAGTGGGAGCTAGCCATGGAAGAAGAGATGGACTCCTTAATGCATAACCAGACTTGGGACTTAGTCAGGTTGCCTGCAGGTAAAACTACATTGCAGAATAAATGGGTTTACAGGCTGAAGGAAGAAGATGGAGGAACACAGAGGTACAAAGCTAGACTTGTGGTGAAGGGGTTTGCACAGAAGAAAGGTATTGATTTTGATGAAATATTTTCTCTTGTTGTTAAGATGACTTCAATCAGAACTATTTTAAGTCTCGTAGCAGCGGAAGATTTACATCTTGAACAGTTAGATGTAAAGACAACATTTCTCCATGGAGATTTGGAGGAAGAGAACTATATGTAGCAACCAGAAGGATATGAGGTCAAAGGGAAAGAAAAAATAGTGTGCAGGTTAAAGAAGAGTTTGTATGGCTTAAAACAGGCTCCAAGGCAGTGGTATCTAAATTTTGACAAGTTTATGTCTGAACAAGGTTATACTAGATGTCACTCTGATCATTGTGTTTATCTGAAAAGGAAAATTGATGGCAGCTATATTATATTGTTATTGTATGTAGATGACATGCTTGTTGCAGGGTCTAACATGCAGGAAATAAATGTGCTCAAAAGAAAATTGGCAAATTCATTTTCAATGAAGGATTTGGGAGCTGCAAAACAAATCCTTGGTATGAGAATAACTAGAGAGAGGAAAAATCGCAAATTAACACTGTCCCAGAATGAGTACATACAAAAGGTGTTGAAAAGATTTAATATGCAGAACGCAAAACCAGTTAGTACACCTTTTGCTAGCCATTTCAAACTTAGTAAGGAGATGTGCCCCAAGACCCAAGAAGAAATGGACTATATGTCCAAATTTCCATATGCATCAGCAGTTGGAAGCTTAATGTATGCAATGGTCTGCACAATGCCTGATATTGCACATGCAGTGGGAGTTGTAAGCAGGTACATGAAAAATCCAGGAAAAGAACATTGGATGGCAGTAAAATGGATTCTCAGATATTAGAGAGGTACCACAAATCAAACATTATGCTTTAGTGGTTCAAACATTGCTCTACGAGGATATGTTGATGTAGATATGGCAGGTGACAGAGATAACAGGAGGAGCACTACAGGATATGTATTTACTGTAGGTGGAACAACTGTCAGTTGGGTTTCAAAATCCAAAGTGTTGTTGCACTTTCAACAACGGAAGCAGATTATGTTGCTACTACAGAGGCTAATAAAAAAATGATTTGGTTACAAAGGTTTATGAATGAATTGGGTAAGAAGCATGATATGGGCACATTATACAGTGATATACGAAGTGCCATTCATCTTGCAAAGAAATCAGCATTTCATTCCAGGACTAATCACATACATATCAAGTACCATTTCCTATGGTCAGTATTGGAAGATGGACAGTTGAAGCTGGAAAAGATACACACTAGCTAGAATCCTACATATATGCTAACAAAAGTTGTAACCAGGGAGAAATTGAGATTATGCTCAGTTTCAATTGGTCTTCAAGGATGACGATGAAGATGAGAAACAACCAGGTTCAAAAAGGAGCCATTGTCCAGCAAATGAAGCAGTGGTGCAATTGCTGCAATCAATCTCCAAGTGGGAGATTGTTGGGTGTGGAGCCTGATTATCTTGTTTATTTTGTATCACAGCATTGGACCCCTGTACCTTAATGGGGTGGCAACGCCACCTGAAATGAAACACTACTTGGGGGGTCCAGGAGCGAGCGAATGAGACTTTATGGAGCCCCCCCCCCCCAGCGGGGGATTTCAGGGGCAGCGCCCCCGAAGCTAAAAAAAGATGTAAAATTGCCTTGTAAAAGTATAGTAATTTCTAGTCAATCTGGGTCGTTCATTAGGCGGATGATCTAACGGTAGAAGTTATTTTTAGTTTAGGGTTTTTTTCCCTAGAAGGCAACCCCTCACTTGTATGAGGGTATTGTATTATGACTGTGTATTGTATGTGTATTCTCGAAGCGAGAAACAAATAGGGAGACTGTGAGAGAGAACAGAGGATATTACAGCGGATCTGCTGTAGGTTGTGTCTCTTCATTTTGTTGGATAATAGAAAGGAAGGATTGGCTGTTCAGGGTGGACGTAGCCTAAACTGGGTGAACCACGTATATTTGTGTCTCTCTGGTTTTATGTGTTTTGTGTGCTTGTGTTTTCCGCATATTTTATGTGTTTCATTGCTCTGTAATATTTAATTTTCTAACAACTAGTTTTAAGCAGTTGAAGAAATTGCTTATGAATTCTCCAGCCTTGAATATTGCAGATCCAAAGAAAGAGTTTGTGGTATGTACATATGCTTACAAGAGAGGACTTGGTGGAGTCTTGATGTAGGAAGTTAGGTGGTATGCTATGAGTCAAGGAAGTTGAATGAGCATGAGGAGAACTATGTGACTCATTATCTCAAGTTGGAAACAATAATTCATGCCTTGAAGATGTGGAGGAATTATATTCTTGGTAGGAGGTTTATTCTGATGAGTGATCATAGTGGACTAAGGTACTTTTTTGACCAACCTAATCTGAATGCCAGGCAAGATAGATGGTTGGATACTCTCAGTGAGTTTGATTTCAATATCAGGTATATCAAGGGCAAGGAGAACATGGTTGAAAATTCTCTTAGTAGAAGAGTGCATCTGAATCATACTGCAACAATGAGTTCTTATGGGACATATTTGCGGGAGCGGATCGTGCAGGTAGGAAAACATGATGATAAGCATCAGCAATTGAGGCACATGTTACAATAGTGGGGTGAAGGTGATAGGGATGATGAGTATGAACTCACGAAAAATGGCTTGGTTAGGTCCGAGAACAAGATTTATTTGTCGGATAGCATTGATCTCAAGAATCCTACCTTGAGGGAGTTTCATGTAAAGTTGTATTCAAGTCACCCAAGTTATCAGAAGGCAATGGAAACAATTAAAAAGTTCTACCATTTTTGCGTCCTTCATTTTTGAAAAGGATAACAGTTGTGAAGGACATTTTGCACGAAGTTGTCGAAACCATAGCACCGGAAAAATCAAACAGCGGCATTCGTATTTTAGAACTCACGTAGCAGAAAATAAGGAAGTGCGTCGAAGAACCAGGGAACGATGTTGATACTGTCAAAGAATAAATAAGGTATTGACCCTAGGTATTGGGAAACCAAGATCAAGCGAGCGAGGTATCAGATAAAGCAAGTGTAATTATAAAAGAGGGAAAAAGATAGTGAGTTCGCAATTTTTTGACAGTGTTGTAAGGTTCTGACTGTTTTTGCGGATCAGATCGAGATGGATGGTCTGAGTCTTGTAGTCTTTATAGATAGAATGTTATCACTTCTCATTTTATCTTTGTATTTATGAATTTGTACGCAAGGCTATGAATGTCGTGAGTTATAATGCCATTTTTGATGTAATAAACCTCTATTGATATTAATGGAAGTTGGGAATTATAGCAGTACTTTATGCATTTGTGTACCCCTTTAAAATTTTCTGAATGCATCTAATTTCTGAATGAATGTACTAAGTTTACTGGCTGAGAATGATTTGAATAATGGTTGTGTAACTTGTGAATTTTCATATATAAGATCCCTGAAATATTTCACGGTTCCGGCTCACCTCGAGTGAGACTATCCTTCGTCTTCAAAGGGGTGAAAATGCCGACGAAGTAATAGACTACATGGGCTCTTTGTTGGAACCCTCGGCCGAAAATTGGGTCAAAACAGATTCAAAATTTTCTCGCCAACATATGGTTTCGTTGTCGGGACCTCGAGTTTTATCACATGGGGTTTATATCATGCAACCATGGTATATCCCTCGTAATCTACAAAAATGGTGGCATGAGGAGGTAGATCGCTTTGTCTTATAGTAGGCACAACTTAGGGAAAAGAATATAGATTGGGTCAGAGAAGAATATTGTTTACGAAACTTACTTGCAATTAGTATGAGATATTTTGGTGCAAGTTTTCCAAGGAGCTTACAATCGAGATTGCGGAGGAACTGGACTACGACAGATCTGGCTGATCTTCATCGCTTGGATACATCACTGACAAAAGTCATCAATTTCTGGGTCAAAGCAACCCTTGAAGCCCATATTATCGAATTTGTAGCTGAAAAGCATCAATCGTTCTCCCGTGCAGAAGCTATATTCAAATTTGGAATGCGAGGGCGGCTACTGAAGGAAATTCCACTTTGGATTAAGGTACTACTAGTAGAAGACCATCTGTTGGAATTTCAATCAAGTCAAATGGCAACATAAACCACTTGTGTTGGGGGAATGGATTAGGGGGGAGGAATGTTGCATTGATGCTGGAGGTTGAATGAAGTCCTACAATGAATCAAGAAGAGTTGCGACAAGCGAGATATTTCAGAGTGTTGCGGAGGGCAAGGATCGTTGAAGGGTGGCATGAGAAGAAGTTGTGGGAACTTACAACAAGAAGGAAATAATTACAACGCATATGCGATGGTGTCAGGAGTTCGACAAAGCACAAGAGGGAAATTGAGACTCCAGAGTTACGAAGAGGAAATGAAGGAGAAAGTCCTTTCTCTGGCACAATGGGGGACGCCAGTGGAAGTTGAGGTCGAATTGGGATGGAGGGTTTAGAAGTGGTTACTCTGATGCATGAGGAAGGAGAAGGATATCAGATGCCTGAGACAGATGGTCAGTTATCTAGAAGACCAGATTAATATACCCCAGTGGACGATGATCTACATTTTGTAATGAGGCGACTTTTCTTTGAAGATGATTCGACACTAGAATGCAACACCCCACAACTTAGCAACATACCTTCTCCTCCTCCCTCTGAACTTCCCCTAGTACTATATCAAAGCCTAAAATTTCTCTTTTCGAAGGTACGCAAATTTCTTAAAGTTTAGTCATTGCTTCAAGATACAACTATTTCTAGTAGTGTTATCCACCCGAGTTCAGTTATCTATTTGCAACCTAGTTCAAGAGGGTTTGTAATTTCTTCCACATCAAAATAGACCATGGTTGGAGTTTCATTTGGGTCTCTTTCAAGATACTTTGATTTTGCAAGCAGGGGGGATGAAGACGTTGAGTAGCATTGGTGTTTGTGTGAAGTTGTTTGGCAAGCCTGCCATACTCCCGATGCTACCAAACTCATTGAGTTCTAGACCACATTGAGGGACAGAGCATTGAGATGGTTTATCAAATGGATTGATTCCAATCTAAACCCTGGTATGGATTTGGTTAAGCAATAATTTATTCAGGATTTTAAACTGGTACAATCGAATTAGCAGGGGCTAGCAGAGCTGTTGGACATTTTCCAAAGGGAGGGGGAATCAACATGGAAGTGCATGCAGTGATTCAAGGATTCTATAAGTAAATAATCTTACCCTATTGATCCTCATCACTAGAGAGACTGTTTTATCAAAGATTTTCTACCTATGACCAAGATCTCGCTTTCTTAACAGAATATTAATATGATCCAAGATGCCCTAGAGCAGGCAATGCAAATTGAGTCTATGGCAAGGTATCCAGAAGAGTATAGAGTGGGGGGTCATCCAAATATCTTGCTATTATGGGGCTCTGAAAAAAAATTGCTACATTAACTGGGAGATTAAAGGATATAGCACTGGTGTGACCTGAAAGACCACATGTGTGGTGTACCCATTGTTAGGTCGAAGGACACCATGTTACAGAGTGCCCACGATTGAGAGGGTCAAGAGTGTTTAGTACACTTATGGGACCTCCACCACCACAGCCCGCAGGAGTTGTGCAGGTATCATCCACATTTCCTTATCAAGTCATACTCAGTTCCAGTCATTCTCGAGTCCATCAGGTATGACTGCAACATGTTACAGTGAAATATGCCACAATTTTCGTCATCAACCTCATTTGTGTCCTATTTTATAAAAGTACTAAAATGTTCTGAATAACTTGTTTTGTGAGTTTTGTGAGTCCTCGAATCAACATATGGATCAATGTCGATCCTTAGACACACTAGAAGACTGCCTTGATTATACTGATTTCCAATTGAATGAGACTCCTCAAGGACGAGGAGGCAGAGCTCTGAGGGGAGGAAGGAAAGGGGGAAGAGATCCAATAGATGCTATAACTATGATCAAGAGGGATATGTAGCGAGATAATATCCTCATCCAAGGATTCCATGGTGTTCATATTGTCCCGTAAATACACATGCAACCAAAGACTTCCCTAAGCTCATTACTCAATGGGAGGAGCGAAATCGGACAAAGGGAGCCAACTTAGTCTGTGTGAAACCTAGATATCCTAATTCTTCAATACATACCAATATCAATATTGTAACGAGGGGTGGGGAAAGAATGGGAGATGAAGTTGGAGCCATTGATGAACCAACTCTTATAAATCCTGTATCTATGAGGAAATCATATGATCCTAACCAACAAAAGGAGTATTACAAGGATGCAACCGAACTCTTCCGCCATATAAGTTCCTCTCAAGGACCTCTCAACGAGTTGTAGGAGAAAATAAACGGTCGTCAAGGGAAATATATTGCAAATACTCCTCAACCTATCATGCATTGGTTCAAGTTATTTTCAAATATTATGAATGATGAGTAGCTCACTAGCCAATTGCAGAAGAGGCTGAAGACTATTGTTAAGGACGTTGTGTTCTCTGAAGAAGAAATTTATGTAAATATACCTAAGAGGCATTATAAAAGGGTGCAGGGGAATAATAATAGGAGTGGAAGGGATTTTTAGGTAGATTTTCATATTGCAGGCTTCTAGATCAAAGAATACATGTTGGGTTTAGGATTAGATGTTAACATTTTACCTAGGAAAACTTGGGAAGCTCTTGGAAATCCTAAATTGGTGTACTCTTTGATCCAGTTGTGGATGGAAAACCAATATTGTATTATTCATTTTGGCAAGTTAGAATATGTGGCAGTCAATATAGTTGATGTTAAGAATTATGATGATTTTGAAGTCATTGATATCATGGGGAATAAGGATCCATATTTAGATTTTTTAGGGATTGATTGGTCTTTTCAGAACTATGCAGTAATTGATCTTAAGCAAGAAACTATGAATTTTGATGTGGATGGTATGCAGGTTATATAACCCCTTGATCTATATCAGGGTCCCCAGTTTACTGAACCTGTGAGTGGAACTCTGTTAAAATTTCTTTGTTACTTTGGTTTTATCCACCAGCCGAGCTCTTGAGAAGTATTCCTATTTATACTATTGGTCATACATCTCTACAAGAACATGGTGCACATTGTTCTTCTATATGGAAGGCTGAGAGTGTGGAAGTTACAATGTGGCCACATCTGTTTTTTCATTATTTGGGAAATATTTTGCAAGCCTAGTATTTGCAGGAAGAGCTCAAAACCCAGACTGCCGATTGGGATGTATTGACAACTGAATTTTGTAAAGATTTCTCATTTTCAGATGCTTATGAGAATATGACCCAAGTTATTAAATTTTATTTTATTTTATTTTATTTTTTATTTATTTATTTTAGGAGAGGATGCACTAGAAGAGTGTAGTAGATATGCATATTTTTCACACAAATATGATTCAGGGTTTCATGAAACTATTGTCTGTGGAAAAGTTAACAGAGACCCGGATGATGACCTGGAGGAATTAAGGCACCTTTCTTTCAAATAATCTGAAGGAGAACAAAGAATTAAATGAGATCCTATTTGTGACGCTCCATATCTAAAGCCTCTCAAAATCAAGAAGATGAATATCGAGACTGAGGAGAAACCGAAGCTTGCTTCTATTGGAAACTATTGGGATGATTAGACCACGTCGGAAATTTTTGACCTGCTCAAAGAATATGAAGATTTATTTCCCCGTTCCATATCAGAGTTGAAAGGAATTAAATGTGATTTGGAGGAAATGAAAATTGTGTTAAATCCAAATGTGAAAATCATGAAGCGCCAACCATATAGGTTGAACCCTCATGTTAAGGAGAAAGTTAAGAAGGATAATGTTGATTATTCCATGTTGATGAAGTTGAAGGGATAAGTCATATCATCATCCAGGACAAGAAGGATTCAGATGAAATAATGGTATGTGTTGATTATCATAGTCTTAATAATGAATGTGTCCATGATCCATTCCCAATCCCCTTCAATGATGTAGTCTTGGACAATGTTGGGGGCAATGAAACATGATCCTTTAAAAATGGATTTTTGGGCTACCTATTGGTACAAAGTCCCCTAACTGCATTTTTGGTCCAGTTTTGTAATATTTTGTAATATTTAGTCTAGCGTAGGGGCTTTGGGGCAAGTCAAAGCCCCCGATGAATTGTAAAGGGTCAAAGGGTAGACCAGGAGTCCACAAACCATGGTTTGTGGACCATAGAATAGCGCAGGCTAATATGTTATAAATAGATAGATAAATCGAGTCTAGAGATAGTCTAAGTTGTGATTAAGCTTGGATACGAACTTGTGGTTCTTTTGTGTCGATTGTCTGGGCTCATGTTGGCTATGTGCACGGAGACCCTAAGTCCTACTGTGTGCGGACCCCGCTGGTTGTGTGCACGGGCTGGTAACTAGAGTCTGTAAGCTGGATCTGGATATGAATGAATGAGAAGGTTGTTAATGATATTTAAGTGTTGTTGTGTTATGATTATAGGCTACACTTATGTTCTAAGATTGTGTTTGCTCACTGAATACTGATGATATGTTGATGCACATGTGGATGTGATATTATGCGTAGATCTGGTTTAAATACACTGTTCAAGTTACCTGTTATTTATGATCTGTGCATTGCCGATATACTGTTAAGAGGTCTATATTAGGGCTTCTCCTGTGCAGTTTTGTTAGATCAGAAGGGAACCACTTTAATTAACTTTCTCTCTCTCGGGGTGTAGAAACCTGGTTCCAGCACCCTCCCATACTACTTCGGGTGAGACCTTGACCTGTGCAAGTAGACCATTGCCGAAAGGGCCAGTAGTACAGGGGTTTGTTGGAAAACCTTAAAACTGAACCTGGGTCAAGACCCCTAAAGCCAACAAATGATTATGTTGTCGGAACTAGGAGCATTTTGAGAGAGATATTGGGTAATGCCACAAGGTCATTGGCAGCCATTGAAGCGTGAGCTTGAGGACTGGTTTGAAAAACAATTTGCCTTAAAATAGAATAGAAGTAAAAAGCTATCTGCTGAAGAGTGGGAAAATAATTATATTTTTACAGAAGTGCACGAAATCTTCTTTGTATCCTTCGCACATGAATTACAAGAGTGGTTGGCCCGATTGGCGGAGTTCCAAACTTGCTGGAAAGACGATCAGGTCACACAGTGGACCCCCAAATTGATCCAACAATTGGAAAAGACTGATAAAAATATTACCAGGACTGTATACCACTGGGTTGACAGTATTTTGGGAGGATTCGTGACAAAATTTCAGTTGATCAATTTGTGTCATATTCGAAAGCGGAGCGAAGGTTCTTCAAAGGATTTAGAGGTAAGTTCCTGAAAACCCTGTCGTTGTTGATTAAGATGCTATTGAGTGAAAAGGGTGTCCTGTGTGGCCACACCAAGTGAATGAACTCTGACCAAAGTGGGAGAAAAACATGAAGTGATAAATACTACCGAGTTAATCAATAAGGAGACAGATCGGTGTACAGTACCTTAAGGGAATCACCTAATTTTAACCAAGGCGGGGTTGCGCAAGTTGGAACCACCCCCCCAGCTACACCAACATCAAACCCACGTAAGGGTAAGAATTCTCCTACCCCACCTCCACCACCACCTGAGGACGATATGGCTACGCACATGAAACTGCCTACCTTTAAGGGTGTAGGAGAAAAGGATATGGATCGATTCTATTTTGTAGCAGACTCTGTATGGACTACGCAGAACATTAATAATTATGTTATCAAATGAGCGCAGCAGTCCATAGCCTTTAAATGAAAGGCCTTGGACTGGTTTATGGGATACACTGGTCAACGCGTGAACACATCAATACAAGATATTAAGGACGCCTTGAAGCAATAGTTCCGAAAGCCTAAGTCCTACTCTTAATGTGTAGTTTATGTAAAGGATTTCAAACAGGGACCTACAGAGTCTGTCTAGGAAGCTGACCAACTATTGAAGAAGTCCATCAACAATGGGGGATTTGTCTATGAGGACAAGCAGCACAAGGAATGGTTTATCGCTATGCTATTGCCACACCTGTGTGGACCCATGGGAAAACAGAAGATCAACTCCCAGGAAGAAGCTCTGGAGATTGCCATGAAGTTAGAACCTGCACCAAGAGATGATACGCAGTTCACGACACTACAGATCCAGAGCCACCTAGAGGCAATGGACTTAGAAATTCAAAACTTATAGAAGGATCGAGGTAGGGAAGCTAGCCTGGATATCTGGTGCATACGTTGTAGGGTGTCAAGCCATATTAAGGATCAATGCCCTTTGTTATCAGATTATATGCAGGATGGGGGGCCAAGCCCTCTACGCCCTAGGGAAATGGTTGGCCCTAGTAATCCCATGCTATGGTGTGCTAACTTTCGGGTAGAAGTAAGACATGATAGAGATCACTACCCACGGTTAGGTGCCTATGTTCCAGAACTGAAACAACATTGGTGTAGATTCTGCTCATCTGTAGGTCATGACAAAAAAAACTGTCGAACACTCGACCTCATGGTAGATAGGGGAAACCTATATAGGGTGCAAGTGGACCCCTCATCACCACTATCTCCTTCTAGGCGGGGTGGATCTCCAGTAAGAAGAAGGGGAGGAGGGAGAGGGGGGAGTGCAGGTCGAGGACATGGACAGTTGATCAACTATAATTATGGGGATGTGGGACATTTTGCACGAGATTTCCTGAACCCTGCGCACCAGTCTTGCAAACAATGCAGGTAGTTCGACCATGTCATTGAAGACTGCCCGATGCTAATAGAAAAAATCTAGGAGAAACAACAGATACCCACGCAGAATTTACAACGAGTTAAGGCAGAACCCTGGGATGATGGACCATGTATCAATGTGATCAGACGCAGCAGCATTGCCACCGGAGGAGCCGAGGAAAAAGATGTGGTTGAATCGCTAATCTGAAAAGCTTTGGAAAAAACAGAAATCTTAGATCTGAAAAAGGAGAAAGAAACCTTCATGGAAGCTCAAAGGGAGATGGCCAAAGATGAAGCATCTACTTCAAAAGGTATGGTTGACCCAAAAGCAAACAAATCAGTTAAACCATTCCTCCAGGCATTATGAAGCTGTTGCGCAACCAGAAGGCAGTAGAGAATCTCTAAGCATTAATAGATAGCTACGCAAATGTTGCCTCACAACCAGAGGTTAAAACTATGAACAAGCTATACAAGAACAAAAAAAGGACTTAATGGGAGATGTGCATGACTGCGCAGATTGGAGACTGTGAAATGGACCAAGTCATCCTTGACTTAGGATCAGATGCAAATGTCCTGCCTAGGCAAACCTGGAAAAGAATGGGAGAACCTAAGCTAGAATGGTCTACTATTCAGCTACATATGGCTAATCAGCAAAATATTATCCCACTGGGACGATTGACAAAGGTTGTAGTAGACATTCCAGGTGTTAAATTTTATGATGATTTTGAGGTAATCCAGATAGTGGATAATGCGGACCCTTACCATGCGCTCTTAGGCCTATAAGATTGGGATATTGACATGGGAGGTATCATTAACTTAAGAAGGAGGAGCATGATCCTTGAAAGTGAAGTTACACGGATGATAGCCCCTTTGGATTCAGCAGAAGGTGAGAGATACACTGAACCGATACGTGAGGGGTAAAATGTTGATTAGATCTACAAACTTACTACCTGGGACGACGATTGGATCAACCCCACGACTGATGGTATGTTTTGCTGGGAAAAAGACAGCGAATGCTTATATTAATCAGATGGAGAGATAGAAAATTGGTAGAACCGGTTGCATGATGTACCTGCATTGTGGTGTCTTAAGATCACAAAGAGCTTCTTATGCATCTCCTCAGAGGTAAGATAACTACCCTACTTTGATGGTTCTGGTAATGTTAAGGAATTTATTAAAGCCATTGAAGAAGATTCCCTGAAGAATGGTGATTTTGGGCCCTTGACTTGGCTATGCACGCAACCCCTGCACAATGGTGGGAAACCCATAAGGAAGCTTTGCAGGATTGGGGGGAATTCTGAAAGATGATGATCCTACGGTTTGACGCTCCGGTCGACCTGCCTATGGAACTCTTATCGGGTCGAGGGGATCTGCGCAAGCACTTGGCTCTCTGGATGGGAGCATGGAAGGAAAACACATGGAATTAATGTGTCTATATTTTATTCACACTTTAGGACCATTCCCCACCACCTGGCATTTGGATGCAGAACTGCACCAACGCACCCGTCATTGGGATACAATGACTGAGCAATTCACAATGAAGTTTGGTCTAGTAGGGGGAACTGAGAAACTTGATGAAACCCTGCAAGATATAGATGCTCTGCTATTTAATGAGTCCCTCTCTAAGCAAAAATGTATTGCGCCAGCCTGGGATGCGCAAATGCAGGACATTTTCAACTACAGAAATTTAGTAGTAGAAGCATGTGATGAGGACCCCCGAAATATCACTATCCCGGAATTAGAAGGATAATGTGCCATTGCAGGAACTTTGTTGTAGGCAGTAGATGTTACTAAACCTTTGAAACTGAAGGAAGTCAACATTAGCATGGAAGCGCAGCTCAAGATGGCCAAGATTGGGGATTACTGGGATGATGACATGGTGGGAAAGATCGCGAAGTTGATGACAGAATATTACGATCTATTCCCCACAAATTTCTCTGAACTCAAAGAGATCATAGGGGATATGGGTATTATGAGGATTACCTTGAAACAGGATAAGCGCCCTGTCAAACAATGGCCTTATCGCCTGAACCCTAAATATAAACAGAAATTCGAGGAAATTGAGAAGATTGTGGCCGCATATATCATTGAACCGGTGGAACAGTCAGATTTGGTAAGCCCTATGGTTGTCCAGGAAAAGAATACTAAAGTAGAGATAAGGATCTGCGTATACCTACGCAAGTTAAACGATGCCTGCGTACATGATCCCTTCCCTACGTCATTCTCAGACGAAATTCTAGGTAATGTGGGAGGTTAGGAAGATTACTCGTTTACTGATGGGTTCTCAGGGTACCACCAGATCCACTTAGCGCCTGAAGACCGCAGCAAGACAACCTTCACGACTGAATGGGACTCGTTCCAGTACATTATCATGCCATTTGGACTAAAAAATTCCCCTGCCATATTTTCACGCTTAGTTGTAGCGGTATTCAAGGAATTCATTCATAAGTTTCTGGAAGTCTATTTTGACGATTGGACAGTTTTTGGTTTAGTGAAGAACCATGTATCAAACCTGAGCATGATGTTGGATGCCTGCGAGAAACACAAAATTTCACTAAACATCAATAAATGCATATTCTGTGTCCCATTTGGGATTTTGTTGGGACACATGTTGTGTTAGCAGGGATTGATGGTTGAGCCAACCAATATCATGATTATCATCAATTTAGCAGCCCCCACTACTGAGAAATAGCTACGCTTCATTCTAGGCCACATCAGTTACTACAGGAAGTTTATTCAGGGGTACGCTTTGATCACTGCCCTGATGGAAAAGTTGTTGAAGAAGGATGTCTCTTTTTTTTGGGATGATGAGTGACAGAAAAGCTTCGAGCTACTAAAGGAAAAGATGGTAATTGCACCTATTCTTACATTACCTGACTAGGCAAAGGTTTTCCATGTACATGTAGATACATAAGGGATCGCATTTGGGGTTGTCTTAGTGCAGCCTGGAGAAGGGGACATCGATCATCCGGTTGCCTTTGCTAGCAGAAAGCTCTCTAGCGCAAAACATAACTATTCTACCACGGAGCGTGAAGGGTTGGCAATGGTGTATGCCCTATATAAATACAGGCACTATTTATTAGGAGGACACTTCAAGATGTTCACAGATCATTTAGATTTGAAATACCTGGTCAACAAGCCTGTGTTTGGTGGGAATATTTGTAGGTGGCTACTATTGTTTCAGGAGTATGATTTTGAAATCATTGTGAAACCAGGGAGGTTGAATGTCGGGCTGGATCACTTGTCTAGAATCGAGAATGGGGAAGAACCTACTAACCTAGAAGAAGTATTACTTGATGCGAAGTTGTTTGCTATCAAGGTGGTTGACGAGCACTTTGCAGACATTGTTCAATTCTTTACCACAGGCAAGGCGCCCGATGGCTATTCAGTACCACAGAAAAATGAATTGGTCACCCGCGCAACCAATTTTACCATAATCCTAGGACAACTCTACAAACTAGGCCAGTTGAAGTGTTGTGAAGGTATGTACTAGAACACTTAAGACCAGCTATCTTGGTTGAGGCCCATGGAGGAATTGCAGGAGGGCATTATGCAAGTAGAGCCATTGCACATAAAGTATTAAGGGTTGGGTTGTGGTGACCCACATTGCATAGTGATGTCCATGCGTACTACCAGGTCTGTGACTTGTGCCAACAAACTGGAAATCCCTCGCATCGAGATGAGATGTCCCTGCAACCACATATGGAAAGCATTCGACAAATGGGCCATAGATTTCGTGGGACCCATCAATCCCCCAGGAAAGAAGACAGGTGCCCTGTAAATCATCACTGCCACTGATTATGTAACCTGATGGGTGGAAGCAAAAGCTGTCAAGGATTGTACTGTGGATACTGCTGCGTACTTTATTTTTTAACATATTCTGACCAGGTTTGGTTTCCCAAAGATCCTAATGAGTGACATAGGTACACATTTTGTTAATGAAACTATTGCGGCTCTGACTGAGGAATTCCAGATCCACCATGCGAAGAGCACCCTATATCACCCACAGGCGAACGGGGCCGTAGAAGCCTTCAATAAAATTTTGGAACATGTGCTTACTAAGTTCTGTAACCCTAACTGAAGCGACTTGGGCATGCACATCCCCTCAATACTCTGGGCCTATAGGACTACATGTAATAAACTCACGGGAAAAACGCCCTTTAGAATGGTCTATGGGAAAGAGGTCGTCATGCCTATGGAATACATTGTTCCCAACCTGCACATCTCGAATTTCATGAACATGGAGAAACCCGACATCATGGAGGAACGCTTGGTGCAGCTGGTGGCCCTGGAAGAAGATCGGTTCATTGATCAGTTCCACCAGCAGGTTCAGAAGGCTCGCAAAAAATATTTGCATGATCGACATATTTAGTAGAAGAACTTTAAGGAGGAAGAATTAGTATTACTTTACGATAGCCAATTCACGCGACATCCAGGGAAGTTTCGTAAGCACTGGCTGGGCCCATATATAGTAAAGGAGATTACTGATGGTGGTGCGGTCAGGTTGGATATGCTGCGCGGAGATTTATTGCCGGGGTACGTTAATGGAAGTCGTCTGAAACCCTGTAGGGACGACCTGGAGCCGACCAAATGACTATATGGCCGAAGTAGCCGTTTAAAGGATGTTGTGCACACAAAGGCACAAAAACGAAGGCAGGGTTGATGGCTGCGCAGGGCAGGAGGTGCAAAGGGGCACGATCCAGGCGCAAGGGTAGTACGCGGCCGAAAAAACTAGCAGTTGGAGCAGGGTGCCGAGGTGGAAAAGCGAGATTATTGAAGAACGGAACGGGAAAGTGGCAATTAATGTGGCGATCTAAGAGGATTTTTTACCATTTCCGTAATGATAGATTACAATTAAGGCTAATCCAACCATTTTTCATCATTGTGAGCTATAGGAAGAGGTGTGTCGGTCACAAGGGGTTCATTTGTTGTCCGAAATTCTCGCGCCTTGTGCACCTCGATGAATTTGTCTATTATGTATAGTTTCAATCCGCATGACTGAGTGAGCTACGCCTTCTGATAGTAGCAACCCTGAGTTTATCTTCCGCACAAGAATGACCGCTACTAACCTTGCTAAGTCATTTCTTGTCACAACTTCCATGGAATTTGGATCTGAAGGGGTATTAGAAGTAACCCCTGAAATGGAGGAGGTCGTGTCTACGCCAGCAAAAAGGAAGGGAAAAGGGAAGGTGAAGGGAACAGAGAAAGGAAATGAAAAAGAGATGAAGTGGGTTGGGGTAAAACCACGCACGTCCCCTCGAATTGTGTAGTCTCCTGGAAAGGTGCCTAAAGGTTGATCGCATGATTCATCGAAGCGCCTTATGACGGTTATGGAGGAAGCCCTACATCCGACCCCGCTGATCTGGCTGCCACCATATGTTAAGCCAAGAAAGCCAATGTCAAGGCCCCTAAGAATGTCAATGTCGTCTGCACCTACCTCCAGATGCCTCTGGTCCCAGAGGAGGTGCCCCTGCATGGTGATATGTTCGGAGGCCTCCCCCTCCTTAAATTCAATGATCATGATTTGGGCAGTTTGGATGCCTTCCCTACACTGGCTCCAAAATTATATCTTGAAAGGGTGATGTTCAGTAACATGCCGAAGGTAGAGCCAATGACATGGGCATAAGGATTGGCAGGTTCAGGGATCTTAAACTTGTTGTGCATCCCCCACTTTGGCCATTACAACATCACCACCCTGGTTGTTCGCCAACTGCTGGCGTTGGTCCACGATGGGTGCTTATGGATCCAGGGTCACATCCCGATTATTGCTGCTTTAATTCACCAAATCACCGACCTCCCCATGCATGGGCCAAATCCTAAGGAGGGCATTGGTAAGAAGTACGAGCAGCGGATTGCTGATGACGTCCGGGAGAAAAACCACATTGTTCACAACCAAAGAGGGTTTCAGGTAGACACAATAAATGGTCTAGGGACGGACATGGGTACCATGTTGCTTGCATGCAAATTGATGTGAAAGTGTTAGGCATCAGCCATCCCTGCCTATGTAATTCATTCGCTGGTAGATGCGAAAAAGGGGTTTGCTTCAACTGGTCGCAGTACCTCGTCAATGAATTTTTAGACAATGTGCGTGAGGCCCAGGATCAAGGAAAGGAATTTTGCTACTCCTGGCTAATGTTATTAATTGCCTTGATTGCGTGGGAGGCACCTACAGAAGCAGTACTCCCCGATCTTGAGCCAAGTGTGTGTGAAGGGGTGCAGTTTGCAAACCTCTGGGATTCGAAGGATCCCAAGCGAGTCGAGGAGAACAAGGTCTTTTGGGTATTATTTGATCGAGCCCTGGTAGCGACAATTCATTCCCAGTTGCGCTTGTCGCCCACGGTCTACGAAAAATACAAGGATATTGTGGCATTCCAGGTTACCATGCACAATGTGCAGGTTCGGGCCCACAAAGATCCAGCTTCGTATAACCTTCCTTACATGGCCACAGAAGTCGAGATTGACCAAGTGATTGAAACTTGGCCACCAGAGTGGAATATTGGCGCCAAGACGTCCAACCCAGGCACATCCAGCAAAAGCGCAACCCTGAAGGATACTATTCCGCCAGATGCAGCGAAGGAGTCTGAGGTTCCAGCTACCCCTAAGGGCACCACCATAAGGACAGAACCAGAGTCACAGCAAGATCAGGACCTCGAGGGGCTTGGTGGAAAAGATACGACGTCCCTGCATGGTATCAAATGCGTTAACGAACCTCTTAAAGGGGCCAAGAAGAAGCATAAGGCTATTAAGCCCGACGTAGACACAAAGGTTATGTTGATAGAGGATGACCTAGATAAAATTGTGGATGTTGTCACCATCGTGTCCGAGGATCAATGGGATACTTTGGAAGAACAACACAAGGCCACGGTACAAGGTTTGCAATCTGAGCTATAGGCTCTTCAGCTAAAAGCAGACACACTTCAAGCTAGCATGGATCAAGTGAGGTAGAATCAAGCGAGCCAACTAGCTACAGTTACATCCCTAACCATCGCAACAGATAGTCGGATCTACCCCCTCCCAGGCACATCTTTTGCGATGATACCCGCAGACTTATGCGACCAACTCTGTGCATGCTCTTTTGTTGACCTCAATGTTGGGCGCTTGACGGGCACACAGCTGCACGACTTGTTTACCTCCATCACCAATGAGCTTTAGCACAGAGACCTACGGGTGCAGCAACACCTTACCGAATCTGAGAAAACTATTGTGACTAAAGTTGTCGACGCTGCCCAAGCCCAAGTTTCACTCATCGCCACCATCGCACAACAGGCTGAATTAGAGCAGTTGATAGACCGGCTCTGCAAGGATATACCATAATTAATTCCTGCCTCCGCTACGCCGTAGGCCAACGTTGAAGGCTTGGTCACTGCTTTGAAGGAATTGTAGACCGAAGTACAGGTTGTTAAGGCCGATTTGGAGCTTCAGGTAGCATCGCTGCAGGCCAAGTTACAACCTGAGACCCCCCCAAAGGTGCGCGCTCAACGGGTCGCGCTTGTCACAAAAGCTACAACCAGTATTACCGCACAAATCAATCAGGGCACTGCGTTGTTTGAGACTGATATGGAGTTATGGTCCTAGGTGCAGCGTGATCCCCTCCTTCGCCAAATCGATTAGGAGTTGCACCAAAAGGAGCACGATTTTGAGCATATGGAAGCTACTATGACCACCCTCATCCCATCCCAACGACTAGTGTGCCTTCAAACCATCCACGTGCTCAGAAGTGAAATTGTGGGGCTCCGGCACAACAAACATGTACTGAACGACCATCTGACGCCCTGGGCTGACGAAGCCCTCAAGCTTTCGCAAGAGTTAGAGGGGGCCGTGAAACAATTGAATCAAACCTTGGAGAGTGTCAACGAAACTAATTTAGGACCAACTTCACAAAATTTGGTTGACATTGCGCAGAATGCAGCCGCGTAGAGCATAGGTGTTCTACCCCCGTTGGTTGCTGCCATCACGCAGCTCCAAGAAATGATGAAGACCTCGTCGACACTATGACTCGGGATGAGTCACAAGATTGTGTTAGGGGCCTGTTGGAACGAGGTCTGCTAATCACATTTTTGGTCCAGTTTTGTAATATTTTGTAATATTTATTCTAACGCAGGGGCTTTAGGGCGGGTCAAAGCCCCCGATGAATTGTAAAGGGGCAAAGGGTAGACCAGGAGTCCACAAACCATGGTTTGCAGACCATAGAATAACGCAGGCTAATATGTTATAAATAGATAGATAAATCGAGTCTAGAGATAGGCTAAGTTGTGATTAAGCTTGGATAGGAACTTATGGATCTTTTGTGTCGGTTGTCTAGGTAAGGGCTCCTGCTGGCTGTGTGCGCGGAGACCCCGAGTCCTGCTGTGTGCGGACCCCGCTGGTTGTGTGTGCGGGTTGGTAACTAGAGTCTATAAGTCGGATCTGGATATGAATGAATGAGAAGGTTGTTGATGATATTTAAGTGTTTTTGTGTTATGATTATCGGCTACACTTATGTTCTAAGATTGTGTTTGCTCACTGAATACTAATGATATGTTGATGCACACGTGGATGCGATATTATGTGTAGATTTGGTTTAAATACTATGTTCAAGTTACTTGTTATTTATGATCTGTGCTCTGCTGATATATTGTTAAGAGGTTCTATATTAGGGCTTCTCTCGCACAGGTCTGTTAGATCTGAAGGGACTTTAATTAACTTTCTCTCTCTCAGGGTGCGGAAACTTGGTTCCAACACCCTCCCATACTACTTCGGGTGAGACCTTGACCTGCGCAAGCAGGCCATTGCCGAAAGGGCCAGTAGTACAAAGGTTTGTTGGCAAACCTTAAAGTCGAACCTGGGTCAAGACCCCTAAAGCCAACACTACCATCAAGTACATATTGTAGAATAAGACAGGAAAAAAACCACATTTACTACTGAGTGGGGTTCATATGCGTATAATGTGATGTCTTTTGGCTTGAAGAATGATCCGACTATTTTTTCTCACATTATTTTTGCTGCTTTAGACGAGTATATCCACAAGTTTTTGGAATTATATATGGATGACTATTCTGTTTATATCCTGCTTAAGAATCAACCTAGCCTATTGAGGGTTATGTTTGATCAACGTGAGAAACTTCAAATATCGTTGAATTTAAAGAAATGCATTTTTGTTGTATCATTTGGAACTTTATTGGGCCATATTGTTTGTAAGGAGGGAGTATGTGTGGATCCAACTAAAGTTGCGGTAATTATGAATATTCCACCTCCCACATCTATTCGATAGTTGTGTTCCGCCTTGGGCCATACTGGTTATTACCGTAGATTCATCTACAATTATGCTTCTATTACAGCTCCACTTGAGAAACTCCTTAATAAACATGAACGGTTTGTGTGGTCTAACGACTGTAATGTTGTGTTTGATACCTTAAAAGAAAAATTTGCAAGTGAACCAATATTAGTCTATCCTGATTGGAACAAGCAATTCCGTGTTCATGTCGGATGCATCAGGGATTGCCTTCGGTGTTATCTTGACACAACTAGGAGAAGGTAATATGGACCATCCAATATACTTCGCAAGCATAAAACTTTCTAATGCAGAAAATAAGTATACTACCATAGAGCAAGAAGGCTTAGTGATGGTTTATTCTCTTAAGAAGTTTCGACATTATTTGCTGGGAGGACCATTCAAATTCTTCACGGATCATTCAACATTGAAATTCTTAGTCGACAAGCTTGTTTTGGAAGAGAGGATTTGTCAATGATTACTGTTATTTAATGAATTTACTTTTGAGGTCATTATTAAGTTAGGGAGATAAAATTTGGGGTCATACCATCTGTCCAAGTTAGATTCAGGATATTCAGGAGGGCCCATTGATTATGCATTACCCAATGCTCACTTATTATGCATTAAATCTTTTCTAGCATCTTAGAAGAGATTGCTACTTTCTTGCGACAGGGAAATGTCTGTATGAATATACTACAACGCAAAAGAAACATATAGTTGTTCGAGCAACAAAATATCAATTCATTGCAAGGAAATTGTATAATATGGGGCTTGATCAATTGTTGTGATGATGTATCCTTGACCATGAGTGTGAAGGAGCATTGTGGGAGTGCCATGATGGAGTTGCAGGGGGAGATGTCGAAGGTAAAGCTATTGCTAAGAAGGTTTTACAAGTTGGTCTTTGGTGCCCAACGCTTTTTAAATATGAGAAGGCTTATGCCAAAGCTTGCGATGTTTGTCAACGAGTTGGTCGACCCTCTTAGTGGGACGAAATGCCTCTACATCCAGTATGAGCACTCGTTGCATTTGAAAAATGGGATTTCGACTTTATTGGGCCTATCAATCCACATTAGAGGAATTTTGAGGTCTAAAATGGGCCTCCTAAGGAAATTTTAATATAATAGTGGAAATAATAAAATAATATTAGATTATATCATCAAATTTTAGAGGGAAAAATGAAAAAACTCCTTTTTCAACTTATCTCCCTATGGGTTTACTCAAATTTCAAGAGGGGACACTCTTTGGATGAAGAATTTGATTCATCATCTAAGGAGTTCCCATGTTACATACTTTATATGGAACCGGATACACGAAAAAATGAGAAATACATAAACAACGTGATTGAAATCACATTTTTTCATGTATTTTTCATTTTTCATGTAGCAGGGTCCATCGAAAGTGTGCAACATGGGTACTCCTTGGATGAGGAATTAGATTTTACATCCAACGAGTACTCTTGCTCAAAATTTGAGTAAAAAATTAGGGAGATAAGTTGAAAATATGAGTCGAAAAAATAGTTTTATTATTTTTTAATCTTTTACTTTTTTACTCCAAAAATGGTGAATCATCCCCCATGGTTGACATCATCATATTGAATCCTATTGATTCTTATTAAGTTTATTTTGGTTGTACATTTTTATTAGGAGGCCCATTTTAGACCTCATAATTCCCCTAACTCTTGCTCACCATTCACACACCTGTTATATCATTACAACGACCGACTATGTTACTCGTTTGGCGGAAGTGGTCCCAATTAAAGGCTGTAGTGCAAATACAACTGCTAGATTTATTTTTGAGAACATTATTGTGAGGCTCAGTTATCTTCGTATTCTGACAAGTGATCAGGGTTATAATTTTATTAATGAAACAATTTGGGTCTTCTTGCATAATTTCATGATATAGCATCATAAGAGAAATCCTTACCATCCACAAGCTAATGGAACTATTGAGGCGTTTACTAAAATTTTGGAATGGTGACTTACAAAGATTTTTTTCCATGAATAGGGATGACTAGGATGAATGGGTTCCTGCTACCTTGTGGGCTTACATAACCACTATTAAGAGATTGAATATGTATACCCCATTCGAGTTGGTGTATGGGAGGGAAGTTGTTGTTCCTGCAAAGTTTATTGTCCTCAATATCTTCATTGTGCATGCGACTCAAATGTCAGGGGATCAATCTCTCCCAGAAAGAGTTAATGAGCTATTAAAATTAGATGAATGTTGGTTCCTTGCTTACTTTGATGAGAGAGTTTAAAAGGAGTGGTAGAAGGCCTGGCATGATCAACACATCAAGAAGAAGTCCTTCTCAGTTGGTGACCAAGTATTACTTTCTGACAACAATTATTACAAGCATCGTGGTAAGTTCCAAATGCACTGGCTTGTGCCTTTTTATGTTGCAGATATTAAGGATTTTGGTGCTATTCAGATTGCTCAACTAGATGGTACCTTTTTCTCTAGATGGGTGAATGGTGCTCACCTGAAGCCCTATTTTTCTGATTCCACTTTTGGTTAATTGTACCTCTCTTGGAGAGAGAGTAGTAGGTAGGAGTTAGGTTAGTTGTGTCAATAATAGTCCATGGTATGTTTAATAGGTTGTATCCTTTGAGTCTTCCACAAGTGTCTTTTTAGTTTGTTGCGACGCGACACAACCCATTGTGGTCGGGGAGATTTCATCATATCCTGTCATGTCAGAGTCATAATTCCCTGTCTTGTCTATCAGTTTTCCCAATCATGCCGAAGTTAGTTACCCATTCCTTATTTCAAGTCCCGAGAAGATTTTATTATGTTGTTAAATTCTTCGTTACGTCACCTTATCCATCGGTGCGTGTCAGGATCACTTGTCATTAATTTGAATGTCAAAACGCATTTACTATGCTTAATGACTAAATCCCTTTGGTCGTCCTATATATTCCTACCTGAGTGTCCTCATTCTCACCTTCGTCCTCTCTGCATTCCCAGTTACCACTTTGGATCCCCGATCCCCCACCCCTGAATCATCCTTGCCTTCTCGTCCTCTCATTCGGTTTGTGTACACCCATCACTTTGCCAATATGGTTCGTTCAACTAAACCCACTATCACTATGCATCCCATTGATTCTGGAATTCATTGCCAGGATGATCTGTTGGGAAAATATGATAAAACCATTCTTGTATATAATTATTTGTCCGACCCCACCTTGTTCCTTGCACTCATCACATATGTCTTCATGGAGCCCAACACCTGCCCTAATGCTATTTCCACCCTGAAAGTTTGACCTACATTCTTTTAGATAAAGAAATCCACTCTTATCCTTTTGCGGGATTTGCTTGTGCTTGGGACCACATATGAAATTCTCCATTGCACAAAGTTTTTAATTAGTCGGCTCCATGGGGGTTCTCTTTGGATAGACCGAGGATACCCCATCCACTTTGTTGATATTCACAAGCTTACAGGATTGTCTGCATATGGTGTTGTTGTTTAGTCGGATTTTCAAAAGACTTGCAAGAGGGCAAAGAAAAATAATGAAAATAATTTGTACAAGCAATATAGTACCACCCGAAACAACTAAGGAGTCATTTTGGATTTGATTAACAATATGTCGATTCAAGTTTCTCCTACTGTCATTTCCACTAAGCTCATGTGCCATCATACTCGCGGAGAATGTACATTGGATTCCATTTTTGTTGTTGAGGCTTGTGTTCACGGTGACCAACTTAATTGGTCCAGCTATACTCTTCATGAACTATTTGAAGCTGCCAATGATGTTTATGCTCGGTCCACCTATTTTATTTATGGTTATTTGATTATTCCTCTAGATATTTCTAAATGGAGTCCTCTGGAGGTTCATGACCTTTCTCCCATTGCAGAATATGAACCACTTGCATTCATGTATGCTCCTTAGCGCAACACCGAGAACAATGTGAAAAAACAATTAAATGAACTTGCTTTTGGACAATGGTATGCCAAGATGGTTACGATGACGCATGTTGTCTCAAGGGTGCCACTTCCTATTCTAGACCAAGATCACCCCTTAGTTTGGTTTGGTATTTCCCATGGGTTTCGTTAGATTCGGCTGATGCATGTGCCTAATGTTGTTTTATCTATGTGCCCGTTACCATTTTATATCAGTGAGCACGATTTTCATTCAAAAGAGGAAACCTGGCCTAGGGTTGTTGCATGGCAGCAGGAAGGAAAATTTTACTATGATTTTCATCACATGAAACCGGTTGAAGAAGGTACATATACTTCCCACAAGCATTCTGAAGATGTTTTAGAAGATCTCCAACCCTTGTTGAAGAAAGCCAAGGAATGTTTGAGTTCTGCCTATGCCACTTGGTCTGAGGTCGACTCGTATGTTCAAAAGACCCATTAGGTACACCAACTTACCCCCATGTCTTCTACACCACCTGTTATTGCTTCTATAATTCCACTTGTTATAGGTTTGAGCCCCCTTTTGCCCCAACTGGGTCATCATACACCCCTTTATTCAAATTTTATCAACCTTGATGTTGACCTACCAGTCATGGATTCTACCGTATCCATTCATGAGGAAAAACCCCCATCCCCAGATACAGTCTCTGATGAAACACCTCATTCATCTGCAACTACTCTATCAAACCACCATAACTCACCTACCACCCTTGACCCTATAGAAATGGAAATTGACTCTACAATCACGCAGTCCATTCATATGGCCACCATTGTTGTTTCCATGCCATCGACCAATCCATCCACTATTCCCATTCTCTCACAACCGTCCTCATCTACCCCTTTGCCCATTTCAGCCGAACAAGTTGCTGACTTAATGAGAGACCCTGAGAAATGTCATCAAGTCATTTCCCTTGCTGCGTAGCAGTACAAACTTATCACTTTCATTCCTAGCCCTGTTCTACATCAGATTATCCAAAATCAAATAGTTGTGATTCAACATTTATCTTCTCCCCGAGAGAAATCCAAGTTGTTGGTTGCTATTGTGCAACCATTGCAATCCCGAATCCCCCCAGCTGATGCCATTTCTCCTGACAACCTTAGTAATTGGTCTTCTCCTCAGTTATTCCAATTCATTCATGCTTTTGTTTCGCAATTGGAACAACGGTTAGTTCAAACCAAGGCCAGGTGTAATGATCTCCAAGTCACATGTGAAGAGAAACAACATGAGTCGCATGCTGCCAATGCCATTCAAGACCAACATCAAGTTGAGAACGAAGGACTATAGAATGATATTAGTGCAGTCCATAATCAACTACAATATTTGTGGCCTACCATTTCTCCATATGTTGTTGAGCAACCTGAAGATTTCGCCGCCTGCTCCTCTGCCGAATTTTGTATTGCAATTAAAGAGGCATATCAACAACTTGTGTGCGAGAATTCCAAACTTCAAGACATTATTTAGACTATGCACCAGTACAAATTGGATCCTTATGCCACCTACATATCTTAGATTCAGGGGAAATTGCAGAATGTCGTTGCTTTCCGTGCTACTTTTCTGCAGTTCATGCAAGAATCCCAGCATGTGTTTCACCTGATCTTTGATGTCAGTTGTGTGGTTGTGAAGTAAAATGCCACTATTGATATTTTTCGTGAGAATTCCCATGATATTTACCAACAAGCCTTAGTCACTTCTGATCTGGATGTTAAGCATTAGCTCGTAGATCAAGCAGATGTATTTGAAGCAAAAATCACTCAGTTTGAAGATGTTGCACAGGTTACCAAGCGATTTATCCATGACCTTTAGCCGGAAGCTCAGAAACATTTCATGATTTTAAGTACTCTTTCCACTGTTGCTGACCAAAAAATTTAGGAGCTTGTTGAATCTCATCCCAACGACATTACTAAGCAGACTGTCACCGAATTTTCGGTCAAGGTGTTTAGTCAATTTAATGTCTTAAATTGCTATCATAAATTATCAACCGAGGTTAGTAATATGATGAAGTGTGGTGCACTATATATGCTTAGATGAACTTCTTTCTTACTTCGTTGTGTATGTTTTATATTGTTTTTGGGGGTTTTGTATTTTATGCCTAAAGTTAAGAACCAAAATTGATCCAATAAATGAAATATATGCTTCTAAATGAAATCTTTAAATGCTAGTGAACAACCAAATCTAAATGAATTTTAATGATGAAAACTTAATCTTAAAGAAGAAAGAAAAGGAAATGCTATTTTTATTCTAAGAAAAGGAATTGAATTGCAAATTACTTTTAATGAAATGAATGAAATATAAAATCTAAAAGAAGGAAGAAAATGAAATGTTGATTAACTAATCTAATTTGCATAAAGATAAATCAAACTTTGAATGGTTAAAATCTGAGTTATGTTAGACTTATCTAGGCCGGAAAAACATCTATGGAAATTATCTAATTAAATTGATTAAAACCAAAACACTATTCTAAATCTAATAGCAATCTACTGATCTTTAAATGATGTTCTATCTATCAACAGTGAAACCATTTTATACCTTATCCATTGAAAGCATTAATTCTATGAAAAAAAAGCATTTGATCTATTTCTAAAATAATCAAAATACAATTATAATCTAACTTTGTCCTAGTTTTAAATCTAAGAATGATTGAAAGATAAATTTAATCTAATTCTATTCTACATTCCATGGAATGAAAGCATAAATTCTATTGCTAGGAAATTAAATTACCGTGTTGATTGAAATCAAATTTAACTAAGGCAAGCAAGAAATGATAGAGTATCTATTGCACAAAACATGTTTAATCTTAAAACCTATGGTTGCTTATAACCGAATGCACGAATCTATTCAATTGGAATATGGCAAAGTCACATTCATGAGATGATTTAGGTGAGCATAAGATCCAACAATCAACTGTAAATGTAAATAATTAATTCAGAGAACATTTAAAATCTAATTGACATGAAATTAAACTACAAAATAGTGAGCAATTTAAACTACATATTGACAAGAATATGACTATGAAATAATGAGAAATTAACTATGAATTGATGAGAATATAACTACGAATCAACAAGAAATTAAACTATGAAATTGACAGAAAAATAAACTACAAAAAACTATAAAAACCTCCTTTCCATGCAGGGGCCCTCTACCACAGAATGAGTATGAAATCTATTTATACTATCCACGCGTCAGAGATCTAGAACTGGTCTTCTTTATTAGCAAAACAAAGTTTGAAAGCATAACACCATATTATCACAAAAATTAAGCTTATTCCCAGTTTCAACGGACCGATATTTATACAAGTTTTTAGATTAACTGTCTGAGGAAATTCCGCCTATAGATAGCAAAATAAAAATAAAATTAGAAGTCTATTTAGAAGCAAATTCTTCATGGTTCTCTCTCGATTTGCTACATAAGAAAAAATCGAGAGTCTTTCGTCCGCTGATCTTGTTCCTTGACTAATATTTGACTGCGAGTGTAGGCATGATTCCTTCTTGAATTCAAACAAGTAAGTGGGATACGATCCATGTGTGGACCATTTCAGAGATACTCATATGACTCGCTTCTTCATTTGCTTCTCAAAAACTGTCAAACAATAACTATGGTTGCAGAAACAAAGGTTAGTTACAAAATTGCACGAATTCTGTAGCTAATTACAGAAATTCATCTAAATAATAAGAAACATTATAATATAAAGTAGAGATCATCTAAATTCCTTCTCAGATGTGGAACATGTCAATTATCAACGATTGAGTTCATGAATTTGTGAGAAAGGAAGAAGAAATGATGGAAAAGGATGTCAAATTAGGAACAATTTTTAGGTTCAACATACCCCCATTAAGAGACCATTGCATGTCCTCATGCAATTCTCAAAATTATGAGCATTCACCTTCTACTGCATTTGTTCTAATACCTTTTCCAGTACATCCAACTTCCTCTTCTTTCTTTTCCTATAAGTGATTGCCATTCTTGGTTTCTTCATGAGGAGTTTGTACTTCAAGCTGATGAATTTCCTGTTCAGAAAGCTATTCATTTTCTTCAGTTTCTTGTTCTTTTTATACCATAGCCCCAAATGTAAGATAGTATTGTCACTAATGACCTTTTCTAAGTGATTCTGTTCTTTCAGGGATTCATTTTCTTGCTTGATGTGCCTATTCAGTATCTCTAGTTCATAGATTTCTTTCTTCAAGGTGTTCACCAGAGGTTCTTGTGGACTTATAGGCTCCTCTTCAACACTTGGATTTGCTTTTGCATGTCTCTTCTCCAAGGATTCAATGTAGTCATAAATCTCCTGCTGTGTTGGGTCAATTTCTGGGGTCCTTCTACTTGGACAATGTATAGGAGAGTGTACAGGACTGTGCATGGGAGATGCAGTAATGGGCGATGGTACTTGGGGTTCTTCATCTAAATTAACAAACTATGCTTCCTGTGGAGGTGTCTTATTCAAGGGTTTATGAAGTCTAGAGCTTCTCCTTGGCTGTGAAGGGCTTAAGATTTCTGAATTTGTAACTTTTCCCTTTTCCTTTACATTACCTCTCTTTTTTACTTCAATTTGTTTCTTATTCTTGAGTAACTCTGCAATGGCGAGTTCTTATTCTTCTTGCTATGTTTGAGGTGAGGATTTGTCTTCAATGCAGGTATCAACCTTTCTCCTCCTATTTCTTTTGGTTTTGTCATCCTTGGGTTGTTCTGGTGCTTCTTCTTGAAAATGATTTCTGATTAGGAAACTTTCCCTGGAGTCTCCTATACTCTTTAAATAAAACTCAACGAGTACCTTTATTAGTCCATGATGATGCATGGTATTGTCTATAAATTGGACTCTTTTCTGCACATTTGATGACATTTTTTTTAGGTTGTTTAGTAAGAAGTATGGGAGGTTTATTTCTCCGTCCTCTAGGAAATTCATTAATAGTCTGGCATGGTAGAAAAACATACAACCAAATATACCCTTGCAAGTAACAAATTTTTGTATAATTAATAGCACGTTCCTCCATTTATTTTTGAGTGTCATACTAGGAATTTCCTTTTTAAAAACAGTAGTGTCCATACCTAGATTCTTCAGAAAAATCTTCCATTATTCGCCATGAATTTCCCTGTTCTTGAACCATCTTTTGCCAGTTTTTGGAAGTTTCGTGGCTTCAGCTATGAAGGCCTTTGTCGCCAAAAACTTTATGTCCCCAATTTCGACCTTTGTCTCGTCGAAGGCTCTTGCGAAGGACTTGGTGACATCCTTGTGGAACCCATTGAACTTCTCTATGAACTGGAGCCATTACACCTTCTGCAACATTTCCTTCATCTGTGGATAAAATTCCATGAATTTTTCTCCCACAGGCTCGATTCTCACTATTAGACCCATGTCTCTGTCATAAGGAGTTTCACCTTCAGAACTGTTCTTCTTTAGCCAGGTGGATTGAGGGTTTGGCTCTAAGTTAAGGGCGTCGAAAAGAGTTTGTAGAGACGTGTAGGTAAAATAGATATTCGGGCGAGAGTTTAAGAACGTGGATAGGTGGGTTACAGAATGAGATACAGTCGTTAATCATTAATGAATGAAATCGGTCTTGATCATTATGGGATATGATACAGATGAAGTGGTCAGATTATAAATTGTAATGTGAATATGAATATATTCAGTTTTAATGATGACATATTGAGGTGGTAACATATGATCATCTAAGTTATATTCACTAATGTTTTTGGACCTTATTATTTAAACAAATTTTTTAACATACCTTGGAACTAAACTTTGTTGATTTTCTTTTTTGTGTTGATTCCTCAAGTGTATTTTCAACATGATCTTCAATGGAGTCTTCAATTGCTTCTGTTCAATATGTTATGCTTCAATAGACTGTAAAAAATGTAATAGAGCTGCAGAATGTGAAGACAACTGCAGATTCTTCTGAGAGCCGCAAAAATATAGTAATTATGTAGCTACTTCTTTTATTGCTTTAAAAAAAGAGAAGTAACAAAAAATTTGGGATGTTTAGAATGGGAGAAAATATAAGATGTCAAAACTCTGATTTTCACCTTATATTTTCTGTATAAGGATGCAAATCATTGATTAGTTTTCATATATATATATATATATATATATATATATATATATATATATTTGTCTTCTTTTTAATTTTTTTATCTTTTATTTTTTATTTTAGATATGAAAAGTAAAAAGAAGACTAAGTTGGGGAAGAAGAAGGATTCTTCTTCACCAACTTCATATCAGTATTGTCTTGACATTTTTTGATAAATTCTTCCTTTATAATTGGTTTATGATCAACCTTTAGTCGATGTCCATTCACAAGAAGAGGTAACTTTTCTTCATCAATTATCCTTATCCTGACTGCCCCATTGTCAAAGACTTTTTCGATTTTATGGGCCCAAGCCAATGAGTCTGAAATTTTCCTTGGAAGTCTTTGAACTTTGAATCGAAAAAAAGTGCCCAATCTCCTGCTTGAAATTTTCTTTCTTTTATGTACTTATCAGGCCATTTGGACCTTTGTTGCTGAATTAGGCTAGTTCTTTGAACTACATCTTGCCTAATCTCATCAAGCTCATTAAGTTGCTCCATTCTATGCTTTTGGGCTTCTGATAAATCAAGTCCCAATCTGACTCCTATCTTGAAGGTTTTGATATGGAATTATATTGGAAACAAGACTTGCTTCCCATAAACAAGTTCATAGGGAGTATGTCTTGTTGTATTCATCCATGTAGTCCGATAGGCCCATAAGGCTTCAGGAAGCCTATTTTCCCAATCCTTCCTATGTAGATGTATAGTCTTTGTGAGGATTTCTTCGATCACTTTATTGGTGGACTCCATTTTTCCATTTTCCTGTGGATGATATGGAGTAGACTTTCTATGTTTGATCTTATACTCATCCGCAATCTTCTGCACCACCCTAGATGTAAACTGAGATCCCTGATTTGTCACAATTTCCCTTGGGACACCAAAACGAGTGAAAATATCCTCAAAGAGAAATGAAACTACAACATTTTCATTAGCAAAAGAAAATGCTTTATCCTCTACCCATTTAGTGACATAATCAGTGCAAACCAGAGTGTACTTCTTTTGTTTTAATGGTGGATTGATTGATCCAACAAAGTCCAGGGCCCACTTCTCAAAGGGTTCAATGAGTACCTAAGGTTGTAAGGGAATTTCATCTGTAGGAACAAGTTTCCCCATTCTCTGACAACTGTCACATCTTTTGACATATTCCTTGGCATCTTTAAAGATGGATGGCCAATAATATCCTAAATGAAGGATTTTATAGGCAGTTCTCTTATCAGCAAAGTGTCCACCACAAGGTTCATCTTGGCATGCCTTCAGAATTTCAGGCATTTCATCTTCTCGGATACATCTTATGATGATGAGATCTGGACCTGTTTTATACAATTCATCATTAACCCATGAGTAAAATGCACTTGTTTGAATTATTTTTCTCTTTTCTCTAAGAAACAAGTACGCTGGTAATTTTCCTATAGCTAAGTAGTTAACAATCTCTGCAAACCATGAAGATTTAGTAGATATTGCAAAGAGATATTCATTAGGAAAATTATCCTCTACTGAAGTATCATTATTGTTGTTTTGAATTCTAGACAAGAAATCAACAACTGTGTTTTGTTTTCCACGTCGGTCTAGAATGACGATGTTAAATTCTTGCAGAAGTAATAACCATCTTGTGATTATGCTATTAGTGATAGATTTATTCATTAAATACCTAACTGCAGAACGATCTGTGTGAATAAAGGTTTCATAGCCAGTGATGCAGTGTCTGAACTTGTTAATAACATGGACAACAACTAGAAACTCTTTTTCAATTACAATGTAATTTAACTTAGCAGCAGTCAAATTTTTACTTGTGTAATAGATGGCATAGGGGATAAAATATTTTTGTCCTAATACAACTCCCAGAGCTATATCTGAAGCATCTGTTAAAATATGAAAAGGTATTTTCCAATTTGGTCCTTTTAAGATGGGTGCTTCAAATATTTTTTTCTTTTAAAGTTTCAAATGCCAATTGGCAATCAGGATTCCAACTAAATTCACAATCTTTGGTAAGTAATTTGAAGAGTAGGGATGCAATTTTCGTGAAGTTTTCTATAAATATTCTATAGTACCCTGTAAAACCTAAAAACTTCTAGCATCCTTTTGACAACTTGGAATTGATAATTTGGAGATGACTTCAACTTTGGATGAGTTTACTTTAATTCCATCCCCTGAAATGTGATGTCATAAAACAATTCCTTCAGTAAAGATCATAAAGAATTTTTCATGACTTAGTGAAAGATTTGCTTCTTTACATCTTTTAAGAACCTTTTCCAAATTTTCAAGAGCCTCTTCAAAAGAATTTCCATAAATTGTAAAATCATCCCTTACTATAAACCTACATGAGCCCTTATAGGCCATATAAGAGACATGCCCACTCTGGAGTATACATATTATGCACCAATGGCAATGTTGTACATGGTAATGACACCAAGGTGATGTAGCTACACAAGGTAACTCCACAATACTCCATCAAGAGCCTTCACAGACTTCATCTATCCTCTAAAGCAGTGTACTCCATTAGGTTAGCTACCCTATACAAGAATGCTATCAAAGCCTTGGACATCCTCTAGCCATCTCTAATCCTCTAAACATGAAACCAAGTTACCACATGCCAACTAGGACTTTTGAAGCCCTCCTCCATGATGCACAACACTCCACATCCCCTATATGATGCTCTCTAAAAATTATCTCCTCCATGAGGCCTTAATGAAAGGCATCCATGAAAACTGCCAAGAGATCTCCCACACCTAAGGAAAGAACCTAAAACTTGCAATCAATCGAGTTCAAGCATCCATTAACCGAGCTATCTCAACTATGCATATTCATCATGGATCATCTCTCATGCTACAATCCAACTCGAAGAATCCAAGGGTTAGATGTATACCATGTACCCCAAATCTTTTGAAGCACTCCAAGCATGGTGTAATTACTTTCAATTTAACAAAAAAAATCTAACACTTTCCCTTTTTATCCTTTCACTCGAATCGATTTCCCCTTTTTGGTAACTTGCCATTGAAAATTTTATTATCTTCTTTGGAGTCATACATATATTCAATCGTAAAGGTTTGTTGGAGTGACCTATAATAATCCATTTCCCTTATAACTCACTTTCGATCACAATTTTTTCTATGCATTAAGCGAATCCTATGTGAAAGAAGAAAAAAGAAAGTATTTTTAAGGTCCACGAGGCTAAAAATAGCCTATGGGACATATTGCTTTTCCATCTGGCTCTTGTATTCGGTCCTTTTCCTGTGGAGTTTTACAATAAATGCTCTCGGCTTCTCGAAAAACTCTTTGCTAAATATATTATCCCAAGAGCTAGCCGCTAGAATACCTGCATAATTTTACCTGCTGTCTTTGAAGGCCTCACATTCTAAAATGAAATGTTTTTCTGTTTCCACTTTTCCGGAAGAGCAAAAAATACATACTCTTTCCTCCCACATTTATTTTGGTCTTTTCCAGCGCCCTATTTCACAACATAGTTGATGAGAATTAGTCCTTAATTGAGCAATAAGAATTTTAGATCTCCAAGAAATATCGGCCCCTATGTACGCTTTTTGTTGATGATTATGAATGGGGTTAAACTCTTCAATGTAGTACTTATTCTTTCTCCCTAGCTCTTTCTCTCAAGTAGGTTTGTAGAACTTATCCATAACAAAAGTTTTTATCTCTTTAATGTTTGTAGGACACACGCTCAAGCAAATACCCCATTTACTAAACCATTTGTTATTTTGCCGCATCCAAGTCTTTTTTCTTTTGCACAATTTGTCATTAAACACAACCTTAGGCCATCTACGCTCTTCCATTTGTTCATTTTTTTTCAAATACCTTATGACTCGCGTCATAGCAATTGTTTCAATAGGAGCAGCCCCTGTTTCACTTAACAAGATATCATAAAGAACTGCACTTTTAATTCTGAATTTGTTTGTAATCAAACGCTTTTGATTTTTCTCAATTTGTTTCCACTGCATCTCAGTTGTGCTGCTGGCCTACAGTTCACAACCGTAGAGAATCACCGGAATCACTAGAAGCCCAAAAAGAGTTAGAGTGGTTTTCCAGTCCCACAACTCTGCCTCCCTACACCTGTTGTGAAGGGCATAAAATGCTTTCCAACCCCCAAAGTTCTTTTCTTTCTACAACCATCCCAACTTAAATTTTTGTTGAAGTCAATTCCGAGGTATTTGTAGTCTGCAACTTCTTCCAGAATGTTGCCTTCAAAATAGAACTTATGTTGGTTATACTTTCCTTTGTTAGAGAAAACCACTACTTTCGTTTTGCTAATATTGACTTGCATCCCCCCCCTTCTACAAAAATGCTCAAGGGAACGTAAGTGCTCTTGCAAACCAAGAGCCGATTTAACAATCAGTAAAAGGTCATCTGCGTACAAAATAAGCTTTATAATGAACTTGCCCAAATAAATATCATCACCCCCTTGCAAATTTAGCCACTCTTCAATATATTATATTGCCTAAGTTTGCCATTGTTAGTCATCGCATTCTATGTGAGTACTTTGTATCAAATAGAGGATGATGCAACTTCGGTTGCTTTGGGCCCTTTTCTAAGTTCGACCCCCATCACTTGTTTGGCAATCGTCTGGTCGGTCACACGCGTCTCTCGAACGCCAACGTCTGCGACCGCGGGTGGGAGAACCAACACCTATAAATTGAAACCCGGTACAATCTTCTCTGTATTTTACTGGGAATGAATAACTGTAGAAGTTTTGTATCTTAGATCTCAGTATGGCGTTAATAGCTGCCGTCGGGGCTGGTTCCTCTTCCACCACCACCATCACTGTTGAGGAAGGCCCACAGCAGCAGCAACACCAACAGGTTTTAAAGCTCCGTCTTACCACCCGTCGCAATAAGAAGAAGGTCACATGGAAGGAAGGCACCGTCAATAATGAGTTCATGAACAAGAAGAGCTCCAAGAAGTGCTGCATTTTCCACAAACAGAAGTCCTTCGACGAAGATGACAGCGACGAGGACAGCGATCCCAAGAATCCTAGCAAAAAAGGAAAAGGCATATCAGATGATTCTGCGTTCTGTGACCACGGGGAAAGCAGTGTTTCCGATGGCCCCAACTCCTGCTCCCATTCACATTAGGGAAGATTGAAACTGTGAGTTAATGGATCAGAATTTCTGTTTTTACTTTTTAAACTTCCACTAGTAATTCGTCGCTTTGTTATTTGTATTCTGCCGTTATATAGCAGATCAGTCCCCGGGTTTTGATAAGCTAATAATTTTAGATTCTAGGTTTCTGTGGTGTGTTTTTGCACATAAATAGTTCTTATTTTCCTCAGTGGCCATTGTCCCGAAGATGGATTTTCTTTTGGATTCGAAATGTAGACAGCTTTCAAATATCACTGTGGAAAATCTGAACTCTTTTTCTGCAAAAGCTAATAAATTTCTGGAATTTTTAATTTACGGCTTTGGGTCATCAAAACCCCACGAATTACCTGTTCGGGGTTTCAAAAAATTGAAGCTAATTTGTATTGCTTGATGTACGATTTAAATATCGAAAACTCGTGGCCAGTCTAGGGTGTCAACTGATCAGTATAAAGAAAATTGTATTCTTTTAATAATAATTTTTAATAACTCGGTCGTTTTAGCTGATCGGAGCGATTGTGTATATCTCAAAACTGAAAGGCGGTCACGGTGCTAAGCACAGCCCAAATAATTAAAATGGATCAAACAAACTGTAGGCTTGATTGGGTTTCCAGCCGATCGATGGCCAATTAATTTTTTTTATTTGCTTTGAAATTTTTGACTGAGGCCATTCTGGCTAACATGGCTTCCTTTGGTATTCGAAACAAATGTAGTTGTAAAAAGTTGAAAGATCATTGTTTTTGATAGCAAGACCATATGGCTAATCATCAAATGCAGGTTGAAATATGCCACCATTACTAATCTTAATCTATCTATTTACTGTGTAATATGGAACAGTGAAATAAAGGGAATAATGCTCCTTTTAAACAGAAACTCCCCATTTTTTGGTAATATCCTGGGATATGTTTCTCCGGGGATTCCCATTTAATCAAATGCAGGGGAAATATGCCACCATTCCTAATCTATCTACTTACTGTGCAATATAGAACAGTAAAATAAAGGACGCAATGTTCTTTTTTCTTCAACAGAAACTCTCCATTTTTTGGCAATCTCATGGGATATGTTTCTCTGGAGATTCCATAGATGAGAGAAGTTACAAGCACCAACATTGGAGAATCGAATCTGTGCCAGTGGAGGTAAACTCCCACGGACGAAGGAGCAACCGGCTCAATAATGCTAGGGATTCCTGACTTGCTAAATTATGTATTATCAAGTGGAATCCATAGATTTTGTTCCTATTTTTTGAATACATATTTTTATAATTGTCTAGTTATCAAGTAAATAATAATAAGTGTTGCTCAAATTACTGTTCTGTTATTTTAAGGTTATTTACAATGTTCTTCGAAATTGAAAATTTCTTTTGCATTTTTGTTTGATATGTAGGCCGAGGCTGGACATAATTTAAACTTTGGCCTTCTATCAAGGCAGTGGTTTTTTGTTCGTTGCAATCTTCAAAAGGTAGTTCTTATGATACAGCAATTGCTCTGAAATGTAGGTTCTCAGTACACACAAGGCTAACCAGTTGTTAACCTAGTGCCCTTGATTAATCCTTCCAAGACTGTTAAAAAAACCTAGATTAGTTTCTGTACTTGGTTCAATGAATTTAAAGTGAAACCACTCGACTGATGCAGAGCTCTAATTTCTGTGTACTGTTTCTGTTATAACTACTCTAGTGATTGATATGTATATATATTAGATAAATGTATAATGAAAATTGTTATAATCACTCTTCATTTTTCTTTAGTATATGGATTCTTCTCAAAACAATTGCATTGCTGTTCTATGAAACTAAATATGGCAATTACATGTATGATAGTCTCATTAAGAACATCTCGGTGATGAGAAGGCTCCTTTCAACAGTCCACTCTTTTGTTTTACAGTTATAGCAGTATATATTATTTTACAAATCTTACCCAACCACTGGCAGAAAAGCTTTTTTGGTGATGGCTATTCCGTTTACTTTGGCAAGAGTCTTGAAGAGTGGGTTTCTCCCATTTGGAGTTTGCATCGATAATCTTCTTTTCGTATCTTTATAATTAACTTTATTTGAATATGAATGATGGCTGTGTAACGACACTGGAATTTTAGGAATTTGACTTCTGTGATCCATAAATTATGTATCAAATCTTTCGGTGAAAATCACAATGGAGAAATTTGTGTCGACGCGTTTCGAACCAGCCAGTGTGGTTCATCATCAGGACAAGATGATGACACTGGAATTTATTAATAAACTCAATAAGCCGAAAAACAGTGGTTGACATGTGCTTAAATCTACTAATTATGAGTAGATACACACTCACTCATTTGACCTTCCTCCTTTTACTTATTATATATTGTAATACGTCAAAATGATAGGAAGATTAAATTATTCGACAAATTCATTGCATGCAAGGATGGGCACAATAGTGTTTCTTATATCCGAAAGCATCAAATAAATAAAGTCCGAGTTGTTGCCATAACTTCTATTACCCTTTTGTATTACTTCAAGTTTTATTCACTGATGCCATATGAGATTTTATTTGTGGATCTATGTAAAAGGTCCCAAGAACATGTAACGAACTGACTAGTATCCTTTTCCTTAGATATCAGGTGTATATGCTTAGATAATGTGCTCAACACTTAATTTTAACAATGATTTATCCTTAAAAAGTAGGCTAAGTGATTGCTTTAAGAAGATTCACCACCCAGAGACAGGTTGTTCCCCACAATGAGCCATTACAATATGCAAGTGTGATGTTTTGTATCTCTTCATTGAGATGTTAGATGCACTGATCAAAGGATTCACATGGAGTTCTGAGATGAACCTTGTAATTTCCCTAGAGAAATTTTCCCTTAGGGTTATAAGGTCACAAGATAAATTCTACTGATTTTCACAGTATTCTTTTCAATTTCAGGCATAGATGATATAGAATACAGAACAATGTAGTCATGCAGTAGATTTCACAATACATTCAATAATTCACATCAGTTTCAATTTAACAGTTACTTCCAGGGCTATTACACCTGCAGGCCTGGTTGTATAGCATCCATAGCAGTGACAGTCTCTCCGTTATAGCCCCAGCAATTAATATATGATTGTAACAACAGTTAATACTCTAATCCATAAATCTTTCCCAACAGCCAATTTACAGGATTTGCTGTCTCAGGAGACAGTTTGATAATGACCTTTACAATTATGTTGGTGATGTCCTAACAGTACTTTTATCTTGCTGTTGCCTTCAGCTGCATGTCCTGTTGCCACTTCCCAGAGTCACCTGCTGCCACTAATCAGTACTAGGGAGAGGGCTGTTAACTCAACAGAATCTTGGAGAATGGGTCTGATGCCTCAGGGTACACTCAGGACTTGATCCACATCCCTAGAATGGCCTAATCCGGTCTGTAAAAGTGATTCCGCTGGTCCAATTTTCTCTCAACCTTATGCTGTGTTAGATCACTACCTGGAGGAGCCACTGCGAGTTTGGAGGAGGTCCACTGTCTCCTGAGGTTGATCCACAGCCCTAAAAGGGGCCTCAGGAACCTCAGTACTGTTTGATAGACACAAAATATTGTGCTGATACAATCAAACCCTAGAGAGGGTCCTCACTGCTCCAAAATTGCCTTAAATTGTCACAGAAATGATGTCCGTTGAGTGGATGAGGGTTCTGTTGCACTCAAATGATCTCAGCTAGGTCCTTGAAGGTTCCGCTGGCCAAGATAGAGGTCTGGTGTTAGTTTATGCTGCACAGAAACCCTAGGCTACCTTGCTTTCCTTGTTAGCCTCAGAATTCGGAATAGAGAAGAGATGCCAACTTATCCACAGAAAATCTCCCCTTGCTTGCCAAAAGCCAGATGAAAGTGCCTCAGATAATTATGCCAAACTATGGAGATAGAGAGAGGGGATTGGCCAGCGTGGGATCATCACCACTGAAACCAAACAAAGGAAAATGGGTCTTAAATCCCTCAGAGCCTCAGCTCACAAAACAGAAATATCCAATCAACGATGATGCGAATAATGATTCTCCTCTCTCTTATTTATAGAGAGTCCCTTTGGGGTCTTTTCTCCTTGTTTTAATTTGAGAGGTTACAAGTTTCCCTCCACTTAGCGCCAATTTTGGCTTCCTTCACAAGTTTTGTCCTCCCTTGGACAATTAATTAGTAGGGAACTTCTCTAATGAATTTTTTCCCTTAGGGTTATAGAACATATGACAAATTGTTCCAATCCCACTGTATTTATTCCAATCTTAGACAGTAATGATTTTAAATGCACAATAGTGTAGGAAAACAATAGATTTCATCATCACACCAATAGCTCACAAGAACCACAAATTCAAATTCTTACTCAGACTCTTAGTGTTTGTACACCAACAGTCCTGGTTGTACAACACTTATCAATTCATAAACTGTCAGAGTCTTTTATTGAACACTACAACACTTTATACAAGAATTATAAACACTGTCAAAGCACACCAACAACCAGCTTACAAGTTCATAATATCCTTGCTGGCTGGGAAATGCCTTATGGATTCTTTGCTGCCTAACATCCTTCTCCTTGACCAATCCGCTGCCCCAGAACAGGTATTTAGCTGCCAATGTGAAGATTTTGCTGCCTTGAGATTGCCCTAGCAGGCTCTGGTGTCAAGATATTGCCCTGAAATAGCTTTTACGTTGCAACAAGGGTTACTTCTTATCCAAAATAAGTTTGCTGCTGCCTCAAGTTTCAACAGTGCCACCAAACTGCTCCTTGAGTCAATTTCCACAGAAACTTGGAGGGCTTGGGATGTCAAAAGGAGGGCTTCTGCTGCCCTCAAACTGACTTGGCCAGTCAATATCACACAGCAGTTACTCTGTAACTAAGTTTAAGGGCTCCGCTGCCCTATAAATAACACACAGGATGATCTTTTTCCTTGAACAGATGAGGGCTCACTGCTCTAGAATGGCCTCTACCAGGTTCTTGAGGGATCCACTGTTCTAGAAGAGATTTGTTGCTCCAAACTACCACGCTTCCCTAGATAAGAGTTTCAATCTGCCTCGTTTTCTTAGACAAAACCTTAGGATGCTTTGCTGCCTTGACAGAAGTCCAAATCTATCTTGTTACCCTACCGCAACCTTAGAATGGGAGAAGATGCCCTTGCTTGCTAGAAACACTAGATTAAAGTGCTTTATTAAATTATGCTAAACAATGGAGATAGAGGGGATTGGCTAGGGTGGGATCATCACCACTGAAACCAATCAAAGGAAAAGGGGTTTTCAAACCCTTGGGTCCTCAGCTCACAAAACAAAAATATCCAATCAACCATGATGAGAATAATGATTCTCCTCTCTTTTATTTATAGACTCCCTTTGGGGTCTCTAATCCTTATTTTAAGTTGAGGGGTTACAAATTTCCCTCTGCTTAGCCCCAATTTTGGCTTCTTTCACAAGTTTTGCCCCAATTATCCCAATTTACCCAAAGTCGCCCCAGAAACATTGGATAATGGGTTTCCCTTTATCCTTGACTCTAACATACGGATTTGGATATGCTACTTTGTCCTCCCTTGGGCAATTAATTAGTAGGGAACATTACAAACCTGAACTCTGTCTGCAAATAGTTGGGCTTTCCTACCTCGAGTTAAGGTGCCTCAACTAATTGTTAAACATTGCATTCCAGTGCAACACTACATAGACAAATCTGCATGAATATGTTTTTGCTTCACATATTTGGCTTGATTGATATTGTCTATTTAATACCCCCATCCATCATGCTACTTCATCTAGATCAACTTTTTTTTGATGAATATTAGCATTACATATTAATCTGCCTTGTTGTCTTAGACAAAACCTTAGGATGATTTGCTGCCTTGACAGAAGTCCAAATCTATCTTGTTGCCCTACCGCAACCTTAGAATGGGAGAAGATGCCCTTGCTTGCTAGAAACACTAGATTAAAGTGCTTTATAAAATTATGCTAAACAATGGAGATAGAGGGGATTGGCTAGGGTGGGATCATCACCACTGAAACCAATCAAAGGAAAAGGGGTTTTCAAACCCTTGGGTCCTAAGCTCACAAAACAAAAATATCCAATCAACCATGATGAGAATAATGATTCTCCTCTCTTGTATTTATAGACTCCCTTCTCTAATCCTTATTTTAAGTTGAGGGGTTACAAATTTCCCTCTGCTTAGCCCCAATTTTGGCTTCTTTCACAAGTTTTGCCCCAGTTATCCCAATTTACCCAAAGTCGCGCTAGAAACATTGGATAATGGGTTTCCCTTTATCATTGACTCTGACATACGGATTTGGATACGCTACTTTGTCCTCCCTTGGGCAATTAATTAGTAGGGAACATTACAAGCCTGAACTCTGTCTGCAAATAGTTGGGCTTTCCTACCTCAAGTTAAGGTGCCTCAACTAATTGTTAAACATTGCATTCTAGTTCAACACTACACAGACAAATATGCATGAATATGTTTTTGCTTCACATATTTGGCCATATTGATATTGTCTATTTAATACCCCCATCCATCATGCTACTTCATCTAGATCAACTTTTTTTGATGAATATTAGCATTACATATTTATCTACATTACCACTCTTTGTAGTAGCCATACACAACACTTGGGTTAATTGTCTTCTCCACGAATTCAGTTCTTTTGGAAATCTAGTGCATCAAGTGTAGGCAAGAAGAGTATTAATGTTGAAAGTCCTATTGGCAACTCAAAGCCATCAATAATTGAAAACTGTCAAGGGGTTAACATGGTTCTAGCTTCAATGCGATAACATCCTCCTCAAACCTTCAACAATTATTCTTTATCCTTTGTAGATGGATCCAACATCTTCCTTGTTCGATAAACATCCAACTATCATTATCCAACTAATATAAAAATTTTCACATATCACTTAGCTTTTAAGCTAGTACATTGAAGTCCTAGTCATGCAAGACAAATGTACTTGGTGTCTTATCCTTCTTGATATAGTATTTTCAGCAAACACATATTTATGCATATAGTCTATCTATTGCCATATTCATAACAACATATGAAACTATATAGCAATTTGGAGGGTTATGTGCTATGCTATAAGGGAGTGCCTCCCTTGCCCTTGCTCCCATAGTGTGCTCTCATAGGGAGCATTTTTAGGGAGTGCAATTCCCTACATAATATTTACCCCCTGTCAATTTTGGGAGTGCCTTTTGAATGCTATTAGGAACAAAAGAAAATGCTCCCCTTATCACTCCCTTAGTGATCTTGTATGATTAAGCAATTTTGGCAGAAAGAATTGAAGTCGAGGAACCAAGTCAAGGTTCCAACTGGGTTCGAATTGGCTAGGGTTTGTGAGGATTAAAACACTTTAATTTTTTGTCATTCTATATCTCATTTCACTCATCTTCGCTGGTAGGTTTTATAGAGGGCTTTCACTAGTTGAATATTTAAATGATCTCTTCTACTCTTTCCCATTTCTCCTCCATTCTATTGCAGGCAAGAAGTTATTATCAAGATTCAATAAACACGAGGGGTATGTCAATGGGGTATATCTTTTTGGTTCTATTTCTTATATTGATGGTGGTGTTGGGAGTTGGAGGCCATCAAAATGCTCATGATAGTGATGAAGAAATAGAAGTGGACAGCGCACGCCGCATACCATGGAGAGTAGGAAGAAATAGAAAGGGATGAAGAAAATGAAAATAATAGCGATGATTCACAAAAACCCAGAGAGATCTTAATGTTGTGCAAGCATGTGACAAAACTTGGGGGAGGGAAAGAAGTTGGAACCACAATTTGTATGCCAGGGGATGAAGGTAAAAGACTATAGGAGTCAAAACTTGTGTGATGTTCCAGGAAAGCCTTTAATCACAAATACATTTAGTAGCTTCTGTTGACGACGTTAAGAAGTAGTGAAGAGTAAGAGATTCAATGGTTATAGATGAATATATGGTTGTTTTGTATTTTAGAAGAGTCTCTTCTGGTTTAAGTTGATTGAGAGGTTTATGACGAGGTACTGACATGAGTTAACCCTAGATGAATATATGGTTGTTTTGTATTTTAGAAGAGTCTCTTCTGGTTTAAGTTGATTGAGAGGTTTATGACGAGGTACTGACATGAGTTAACTTGTACCCTTTGGGCAGTAAGCGAAATGTAAGAGCTCACCCCCATACATTTATTAACCTGTAGCTTTTAGACAGGAAACAAAATATAAGAGCTCATCCCCAGATAGTTATTTTCATATTATTGGCTGTATTACTTAATGCACTTCCCCTACTTTCATATTGCCTTGCTAATTTATAGATAGAGATGTCTTTGAAAAGTTTTGTTTGCAATTCTTCTAGATGTAGAGCGCCATCCTCCAAATTATCTTCTTTTGGGTTGTTGTCCCAAGTTGTATATGATATATCCACATGAGCCCAATCACAATAATGTCTCAATAACCTCAAGTTGTAGTGAACATAAACCAAGCTTTCTACTTGGTTTTTATTGAGTCTGTTTCTTTCCACCTTGCACACATAAAATTGTGAATAATATCATACAAGTTGGGATTTTTTTCTTGCACAATATCTTTTATTTGCCCCAACATGTTATCCATTTTCTCATACACCTCCCTAATCATTGGTGCATTTGTATTTGCAAAAATGAATCATGTTATAAATGGGCTTGGTGAATTGCAAAACTTACCTCACACGTGCCCAAAACAAACCATCAAGAGCAATGTCCTCCACTTGTTCAAAACCCCGCTTTTCAACTACGGTTGGAGCCTTGCCCTTTAATACATTCCAATGTTGATTTGATACCATGCTAGCCAATGACTCTCTTACCTTCAAAAGACGCCCAAAGGTGAGGTAATAGTTAGCAAATCTAGTCTTTGCAATCTTCAACAACGCCAAACTACAGAAAAACCCATGGGTATTGCTATGATTGGTAATAATTTTTTTCATTCTTTTACCTCTCTTGTACAAATCACCAATATCATGCATCAACCAAACACCCATACCAAAATATGTTGGGTTACCTATCCTTAATAATTGCTCTCGTTACCTTACAATTAGAAGCATTATCAGTGATGACTTGGATGACATTGTATGTCAAAATACGTTCAGTTGTTTGAAGTAATGGTTTTGCAATGTTGATGATGGTCTTGAACTTTTCTTAGTAATCATATGCTGAAAAGAAAATTGCACGATTAGTAGCTAAACTGCACGATTAGTAGCTGTGCCTATATGGCCTAACTAGGTGTCGATAATTATGCCTAACTATCAACGATGTTGGATTTAGTCTAGTTCATTTATTGAATATCGTAGATATATGTCTTAAGTTTTAGAGAAAAACTCTAGTGTTATATGACCATGTAAGACATGTAAGATGATTTTTTTTTTAAAATAGTGATCACAATATTATGCTAGATTATTTTTTTCATACTGATCCCAACACTATGTTACTAATCCGAACTCTAATGTTATGTTAGAGTCATTTTTTCACATATTAATCTCATTATTTAAGTGCATTGCTATTTCAAATGAAAATCTTGCGCACAAGGGCCTACCTTTTAGTATCCTAGATATAAATAAATTGTTGAACATGCACATAATGAATTGATATGTATCATTTCACCCAAAGAAAAAATGAACCTATATGTTCTCCTTGATAAGAAATTGTGGTATATGGAGAAGGTAGAGTTTTAAGAGCTGTTTGGTGCTAAGTGGAGCAACAATAAGGAAATGCAAATGGTACATGATAGAACTGATATGTTCTCCCTGTCAAGAAATTGTGGTATATGGAGAAGGTAGAGTTTTAAGGTATGTTTGGTGCTCAACGGAGCAATAATAAGGAAATGCAAATGGTGCATGATTGAAAAACAAAGCAAAATTAATAAACTTTTTCAACCAGGTAAAGTGCAATGCTTAAGTTCTCTTGAGTGGGTTTAATGGTTAAGAGTATGTGTTTCCTTGTAAGAGGTCATAGGTTCAAATCACCTTTGTAGACTTTAGTAGCCAAATCACTGTGGGGAGGTGGGTTGCTTGCCCCACAAACAAGGAGGTCTCTTATGACAATTCAATGTTTGGCCTGTCCATGATCTTAAAAGTAGATTAATTATTATTTATTACCATAATCTTTGGAAATTGCAAATATAAAGGCTAAAAAATGGTGAAAAGACAATATGAGTTGAATAGATTCCCAACACATTAAATGCATTATGGTGGATGGACATTAGTGGTGTAAGGCATGAAATAGGATAGATGGATCATTGTAGTTTGGCATGTGTAAACTTCATAAGAGTGTCATTTTTAATTGGGATATTCATAGAATGGATTGCTTTAATAATTGACATCTACACAACAAAAATAGGTGAGAAAAATCAGACTAATAACAATGGTCTTTTCGTCTTCTCAACAACTTTGGAATTAAGAGGTTGATGGTAGCTCTAGTAACCCCCAAATAAGCAAATTCTTTTGTCATTGCTATTTTCTCATCCTTTGAATTCTAGGGACATCTCCATTTTTGTCTTTATCTAGCTATTCAATGGTTTTTTTAATTCAATTCAAACAATAAGAAAAATGGAAGAATTGGCATAGAGATAAAATAATAAACATAGATGAAAGCCCAAAAAATGATCCAGCGAGGAAGAAGACTCGGAAGAAAAAGAAAATATAGAAGAGAGCCAAATAAGAGGGTCACCAAGGTAGAAGCTATTAGGACTTTTGCTTCTATACTAGATCTTTAATGATTGAATGTACAAAAAAATGAAAATCTGAAGAATCATATCATTTTTGGCTTAGCTATTATTTTCGGAATTTGTATAAGAAGGTGAAAAAGTTTCTTTTTGGTTCTGGTTTCGAAAGAATGACACTAAGTGGTGATAAAGTGAATGCAACCTCAATTGTAATGGTCTGTTGCCAAGTGTCATCCAGTCAAGCTATCTTCCATATTTCATTTCAGTTGGTTACTCCTACACTTTTGTGGATGAAGGTCTAGGTGTCCTTTTCAGTTGGCAGTTGCACTTTTTGTGGAGGCAGTTTTACCAGGAAACGAGGAGTACCCAACCACCTCAACTCAGCCATATCGAGCTCCATACTATCATGTTTTGTCTTCATATGTATTTCAGCCCACTATTTTGTTATGTTTAAGATAAGCTCTACTATATGTAGAGGATTGTAATAAAGTCTCTAAAACAAAACTTCACTTTTTGTGGGGGCTTTAACAAACTCCTTTTTGTATATATACTATGTAAAGCAAGGATGAAAGGGTTCGTTGGTTGTTCATATTATTGTATACTGTGTTGTATATTTTTGAGTTTATAATATATCCAGATGAACTCTTGAGAACTTACAAACTGTATGGTGTGTGTATTGTTTTCCCTATTGCTTTTACATAGTTGATCTATCTTTACATATTTCTTATAAAATTTCTATCTCATGCTTTTATCAGTCTTGTGAACCCCTAAGACATATTGATTTGTTTTTGTAAGTCTTGTTCCATGATTCAGTATGAATTGAAGATTTTTCATAAGCATTCCTTGAGGTCGAATTAAATCTTGTTTCATGTTCTTATAAGCCTTATGATATAACATGCGTGTAAATATGTTTTTGTCATTCTGGATTCATCAACCATTCCTGATTCATGAGGTCATGTTAGTTGGAAGCATTCTTTGTGATGAGATTCTTAAAATGTAGAGTGAGACTCTTGTAAGTTTTTTAAAGCATTCTTTCACTATACATTTTAGATCTAGAATTTGTCTCACCCTTTCTTCTTAGCAGTGGGCTTATGTTTTACATATCCAATGTTTATCTTCCATTCTTCTAACCATCAGGCTACAAACTCAAACTTGCTACCACATCATGAACCAGTGCCCTCATATGTGTGAGATATTCTTATTTGCTCAAAATCCCTTTCAGTGTGTGTAAGTTCCAACCACTTTCCAAAAAACCTAATCTACTTGTAAAAAAAATCCCTTGAGCTTAAGATGTGCCTCGTCAGGCGCTTGTCACAATCCAAGTGTTGATTCCAGCCCTAACAACCAGAAAAATATATTTACAATATGACAAAAGAAATACAATGAACGTTGATGTTGCAACTCCACTTGGCACATGCCTCTGTCATACAATAATTGGTGGTGAGCTAGGACACCCAAGACTCATTGTATCACCTTTTTCAAAAGAAGGCATTAGAGTTTCAACATTATGCATACCTGCTGGTGTTGAAGCAGGTGTTTCCAATATACCAAGATCAATAGGTGATGATGAGGTTGACACCAAAGTAAATTGTCCATGTGGATGAATTCCACCATCAAGAAGGCCCACACCTTATACATGTTATGCGGAATTATGGATTACAGATAAAACATTCTTCCCTAGATGTAGTGCTCATCTAGAACAATAGGTTAAATACTTTGAAACTACTTTTCCTAACAGTAAATAGACACACAGAATAGATCAAAGAACTTACTTGGAGTCCAAGCGCTTCTTATTCTCCTTCTGTCGTTCTTGCTGTAGTTTCAAATCTGAGCCAGATCGCCAAAATATTTCCTGCAAAGATGAACACTAAACAACAAAGATAGCAATAATACAGATGTCTATTCAAGTTATTCAGTTAAATCAATAAAACATGAACCATATGCATCAGATAAGAATTCTTATACGAAAGACAAAAGCTTATACAGATACATATGTGGGAAAGTAAGTAGCAACCTTTATTAATGGATAAAAGGGGAGGTTACAACCCAATGACTGATTTAGTGTCACCATCTCTAGCATCCCAGCCTCATCACAATGCACATCTCTTCAGCAGCATGTCACTCAAATCAATTCCACAATTGAAATTCCACCAACATTTCTCTACTCAAATTCTTCCTTCTCAAACACTAGGATCTGTGCTCAATTTATAGAGGAGTTGAAGGTAGTTTTACAATCAATGACTTTCTAATAATAGGCAAGACATGTTCCCAGTCTCAGAGGTATCAAATGGACATATGGATTCGAAGTTTGACACGTGAACTCTTCTAGAAGGCACTGGCCAAGTGGAAATTCTCGAACAATAAGAATTTCGCTTCCAATGTGACCAACACACCCATGAGTGTTGGGAAGTGCTTTGCAAAGCACCCTTGAATCAGGTTACCTGCATATGCAATGCACTTAGTCCCTTTAGAGGCAGCGTTGGTGAGCTCTCATATGATATAATATAAACTTCAAATCTTGGAAACCTTTGCAATGAAAGTCATGGATGATTTGTCTTATTCTTTGTCTTAGGGCATGTAACAACTGAAATGATATGGGATGATAGACCCTATTCATTGGTTCTGAAGATGATGTCCAATTAACCAGGTCATTGGGAATGGTGCCCAAATTGACCTATAACAATTGCCTCCTAAAGCATGAAGTCAAAATAATAATAACAATATTTTGATTGATGCTTTACATTGTGATTGGCTGGAGATGAAGCAGAGTGGTGACCTGCATCAATCTTACAATACATTACATCATGATATATCCTCTTGATCATAAGTTGCTGAGGGAAGGCATTCCCATGCTCAACACAAATTATCTAATAACATGTACATAGTGCAAAAAATCGTCTTCATTGGAATGTTGCCCAATGCAGACATGTCTACAGATATAGGCCCATGTTTGGATGACGATCTGTATGTAAGGTCACTGTACAGATGATGTGTACAACAATCCTAAAATCGCAGCCCGGATGGCTGAAATTAGATGCAGGGTCTTCTTATCTCGTTCACTCGATCATTCGGGTACAAGTCTAGCCATGCGAATATATGATTTGTAGTCGAACATGGAAAGACATCATTTGATTACCAGCGAATGATGTGAGTTGTTAACAACCGCGAGAGAACCATCATTGATGTTAATGGCCCTCAAGGTATTGTAGTACATTTCGAAAGGCATGAATAGATGATTTGATGTCGAACGCCAAACAAAATCTTTCGGTCAAAAGTTTGGAAGCGAGGATATTGTCGATGCTGTAACAAGCCTCATGGTACTGGAATATAATGTTTCTAAGTGAACTTCTTGGATAATGATTTGTTATCGATAGGAAGTCACCTTATTGTGAAAGGAGAGTTACTGATTTCAGAGACAAAGGTTGACTAGATATAGCAATGTTCATGGATGACAGTCATGAGAATGAAGGTTTATGAGTATTGCAGAAGGATGAGTATTCACTGGATGACTTCTCTTGAACATATCGACGACACTAAGATGAGTTGGCAACGTTGACCCAAAACCGAAGTGAAGGTATGATGAACCATAGGTATGAATGAACCGTCAAGAAGATTACCCAACCCAAACAGTCACGGTGATGGAGTGAAGTGTCATGTTCAAGAGCGACTTACTACCGTAAAAAGTTCTGTTCACTTTCCCAAATTTTCCCCGGTCATTTGTAAACTAGTACCTCTTTATTTTTTAACAAGCTTGAGGAGGATAGCATTTGCTTGATCTATAATTCAACCCTTCAGGCGAATAATGTATCGCTATTTAATAATTTAACGAGTCTAGCGATGAATGAAACTTGATTTTTGCCATGATCAACAAGCTCGTTGCTATTTTATGTTTTAACGAGCTTAACGACAGTGACAACCCGGTCCTTTTTCATATTTAGAGAGTTTGAAAAAGAGGACGAAAGAAAACTCCATAAGTATTTTTTCATAAAGTTGTTGCTCAGATCCGAAAAAGTGTAAAATAATATATGAGGGAACCTCTTTAGTCATGTTTGACCAAGGTATTCCTTTTTCGTAAATAATCTATCTCAGTCCGGAAAAGGGTTAAACTTATATTGAGTAGATATCAATTCATTTACTTTTACGAGCTCGAAAAGGCAAGTGTTCGACAATCTTTTCACAGTATCAGAGTCTGAAAAGAGCTGAAAGAAGACTCCAGGGGTTCCTTTTTCGCTGTTATCGAAGCTCGAAAAAGAAATAAAAGTGCGTTTCAAATCCTTTTTCGTTTTTAACAAAGCTCGAACCAGGTTAGTGACATGAACGCTCTCTTTCCTTCAGTAATCATTTCATTTCCTTTCAGTGCAAAATTTTAGGGTTTTTGGGTCCCTAGGGTAAATTCTGCTCTCAAAGAGGGCAACGCACCCTTGGACATCGAAAGGTGCATTGCATAGCAGCTAAAATGAAGGCTAGTTGCATATACAACGCATTGTCTCTTGTCCAGGGTTGCGTTGGGCGCAATCTTCATTTTTGATTTTTGCATCATGTCCAAAATTTGCCCAGTTTTTTTCATTGAATGGAATCTAATGGTTATTATGGTTATATTTCAGGTTTTCATCGGATTACAATGACGATTACATGGAGGGAAAGAGAGCATGAAGAACATGATATGATTGCCCTAAAAGATCCGGGCACAGTAAGAGTCCTAAGGGATTGTGGAATGTTAAAGTACTTCCGATTGTCAGGGATGAGGTAACAAATAGAACTCTTGGAATTCTTAGTTCGAGCATGGGATCCAGCTATCGAGGCATTTTGGTTCCCATAACAGTAGAGGATGTATACTTTCTCCAGTATGTGCTAGAGTGTATGGAGCCAATGGTCTTCCACTGGTTTGAAGTTGTACTTTCTCAGATAAAATAACAACTGAACAAAGCAAAGGGAGGAAGGAAGAAGAACTTTAGTTATGGTTCGATCCTCATATCATTTGCCGAACAGATTCCACTGATGCAGCCACAAAATGTGACATTGATGTGTCTAATCCTAGAGATATGCGGATGCAGAGATGGGTAGAACTAATGGGTAGGCATGCAGGCCAATCGACCATTGTGTTCTCGACTGTGTTCTTCGCCTGGTTCAGGGGACAGATTGTCGCCATCGATGAGTATGCATACGTAGGCGTTGATTTCTGAGGAGATCCAGATTTAGCTTTACCAAAAGGTGCTCAGTGGGGTGCAATAGGTAAGAATGTTTTGACCATGATTTTGATTTTTCTAAGGTTTATACAATGTTTTTGTATTTTTGATGTTTTCCCAAGACTAAACTAAATGTTTGATGTAATGCAGATGTTGGTCGAGTTTAACCGGTGGAGGAACTAGAGCGTGTAGCAGATGAGCCAGTACAGAGGGCTGTTGGGAGAGCAGTCCTTCAGGATCTTGATATGGCTGAGACTCTTACTGAGCTTCAGCAGCACATAGAATGGCTGAGACTCTGACTGAGCTTCAGCAGCACATAGAGGGGTTGACCTTCGGGATTGCCGGATTGCCGGATCGAAGAGTTACCCATGCCACTGCAACGTCACACTATAGGTGTTCCTAACCGTTGGATGCGGTTACTACGTAGGATAGCTAGATCTATAGCATGTTACCACGAGCACCACTAGTTTACTTTTGACATTTTGCATACATTTTGAGGTCAGATGACCAATGTGTCTTAGGCACAAATTTTTGTAAAAACCTATAACTATCTATCTATTTGATTTCCTATGTTTATTGTGCAATCTTATTCAATGATGTGAATGTTTTCTTTACATATGTTGCAAATGTCTGTCTAAAACTTGATTAGCTAAAGAATCAGTCAATGTGTTCAAATTTATGGAAATGTGTGGATATTGAATAAAATCAAACTGTGTTTCCAAAAGTCAAACTCTTAGGAACAATCGATGCAATGTTGGATTTCTAACAGTATAAACACTAGTAAGTTGTAATACCACAAGTTGTGAGTCTAACCTTATGATGATGCGGTTAATATCAAATGAAATGGCATCAGAGAGAAGTTCGATCAACGCGCTATACTCAGCGATATTCTTCGTTGATCTACCGATACAAATCCCTTGAAAACTTACTAACTCGCCGTTTGGAGCGAAAATGGCCCACGCTGCAGAGGATAGATTCTGCGTACTACGACTAGCACCATCAACATATTTAACAAATGGTTCCGAAGATTCAGACATTTGCGATGAAATGTAAAGTGGATTACTAACATCAAGAAATCTCTAAAAACAAAATAAAACATTGAATGCAAATCAACAACATATATATACAATATAATACGAAAAATTACTACGCTCATGATTAAGCATAGTAACGTTTCGGATACACCCATTTCTGGGCTGTGTCATTGGAATTCCATCGTAATTAACTAACTCATAGGTACCCTTAGCAAGAACTCTTTTGACAATATAGAGGCCATGCCATAATGACTCAAATTTCCCTGTACCTATTACATCAGCTTCTTGATCATAAAGAAGGACCAAGTCGTCCTCTAAGAAAATGCGAGGCTGGACATTTTTGTTGTCTTGCGCCTTTATACGTCTTTTATGTGTTTCGTTGGCCAATTGGGCTTCACGACGCGTTTCATCAAGATGGATGAGGTTAAAAAGACGCGCTTCTTCTTCTAAGGTGTTAGGTAACAAGTCGATTGCAAGTTTTAACGACGACATTTCACATTGGATTGGCAAGATAGCTTCCAGACCATACACCAATTGAAAGGGAGTAAATCCAGTTGCGTTTCTCACAGATGTTCAGTATGCCCACAAGGCCGAGTACAGGATCAAATGCCAATGTATTTTACGAACACCTATCATTCGTTGAAGCATACGTTTAAGAATCTTGTTGATAGCATCAACTTGTCCATTTGATTGTGGATAATAAGGAGTAGAATTATCATGTGACAATTGTAACTTGGCAGTCGATTCAGTGATCATGTGGTTGCGAAAATGCTTCCCATGATCTGTAACTATAGCCCGCGAGACCCCAAATCGTGCAATAACATGATTAAAGAAAAACAATGCAGCTGTCTGTCATGTGTTGTTGAATGTAGGCATCGCTTCGATCCATTTTTTAAGTAGTCGACTGCGATAATAATATAACCATGCCCCCCGGACGAACGAGGGTTACATGTCATGAAGTCAATACCCCATTTCGAAAATGGTCCCACAGAGACAACAGGATGCATTGGCGCTGGCGGTTTGCGATTTTTATAATAAAAAATCTGGCACGCATGACAACTTATGACAGCGAGGATGCAGTTGCGAAATATGGTAGGCCAAAAGTAACCAATGCGAAGTATTTTCTGTGTGGTAGCGTATCTAGATAAATGTACACCACAAGCCTTAGCATGACAAGCATTTAAAACCTTTTCGACCTTCTCATGAGTGAGGCACCTTCTTAAAATGGTATCGACACCATGACGATAAAGTGTATCACTGATGATCATATAATATTTGGCTTGGTATCGAATATGTCGCTGTTCAGAGCAAGAGGTATCAGGCCGAAAAGTTTGAGTTTGGAGATAAATGATGAAATCTCCATGCCAAGGATCAGATGATCCGATCCGAAACAAAGACTCATCAGGAATTGATGGTTTCGACGTAGTAGCAGTACTATCAGAGGGAAGGTCACAGAAAAGCTCAACCAAAACTAAAGACTTCTTTGACTTGGATTTGATGAATTCCAAATCAAATTTTTGCAAAATGACAATCCATTTTGAATATTTGCCCCCCAACAATTGACGTGATAAGATATAAGTCACGGGGTTGCAATCCGAAACGACAGTGGTCGTTCGGAGCAGGATATAGTGGCGAAATATTTGGACAACTTGAACAGCTGACAAGGCAAGATTTTCTATGTACGAATATTTAACTTCCGTATCATTGAAATTACGACACAAATAATAGATTGGATGTTCAATTCCATTTTCTACTTAGACGAAAACCATAACAATGGTCATTTCAGCCGCGACGATATATAAAAAATAATCATTCTGATAATTAGGGGGAGACATTAATGATGTTCGGACAAGTGTATACTTGACAACATCAAAAGAAGCTTGTGCAACTTGGTCCCAATGGAAGGGAACCCCCTTTTTCAAGAGTCGAGTAAATCCTTTAGCAATTTCGACGTAGTTTGGAATGAACCTTCTTAGGAAGTTAGCCTTTCCTTGAAGTTTCTGTATCTGAAGTAAATTTGATAGTGCAGACAAATCAAGAATGGCTTGAACCTTCAATGGGTTGATTCAAATTCCTTCTTTTGAGACTACAAATCCAAGCAAACAACGAGAACCAACACAAAACACACATTTATGTGGATTGAGGCATATTTTGTAGTGTCGACAGTGTAAAAAGATGGCTCTCAAATGCATAAGGTGATCAGTCCGATTTCGTGAATGCGCGGGTAAATCATCTAGATAAGGTTGAACAATGTGTTTGATGTCATTGAAAGCATAATCCATTGGTCTCTGAAAAGTTGCCTCAACGTTCTTTAAACCAAACGGTAGTTTCCTATAAGCGAATGTGCCCTAGGGACATATGAATGCTGTCTTATGTTGATCATTTGGGCGGATATTGATTTGATTGTAGCCGAAAAATCCATACACGAACGAAAAGATTTCACAACCAACACAATCGTCAATAATCTGGTCAATAAAGGGAGTAGGATGGTTATCTTTTGGACAAGCAATGTTGACATCCCGATAATTGACACACACTTTGATTGTTCCTTGATTTTTCATGATAGGAACGATGTTGGAAACCCACTCAGTTAGCGGAACAGGGTAAATGAAACCAGCACGCAAAAGTTCTTCAACTTTTGCTTTGATGGCAGCGACTTTCTTTGGATGAACAAGACGAAGCCGTTGACGCACCTATTTGACATCAGGATACATATTAATAGTGTGTTCAACAATACTAGTATTTATGCCTGGCATTTCCTCGTAAGACCAAGCAAATACATCACGAAATTCACGAAATAGAGAGCGATAAGTTTCAGGTTCTGATGGAGAACAAGACACAATGACATGAATATTTTCTACAACGCCAGGTTTGGTCGAAATATCGATAGAAATGGTTTCTTCAATATTTGAGAGATTTCGCTCGAAATCGATTGCATTAATAGGTAAAGAATTCGAAAAGAAATTTTTGATTGATGGGTGATATAGTTCACTAAAATAATTTTCTTCATAATCAGGAAGATGGGAACAATGATGATAATCTTCCCATGGTTCTCCTTCTGTCATCATGGCTTCCAAAATATTATCATCTGTCAAGAAAGTTGAGGAAAATGGATCAGATGGAGTACCAAAATCTAATGATTGCTATGCCAGCTCAATAGGGTTGGGCGGCAGAAACTCATCCAACGTAACAATTTCAGAATTACCCGTACTCTTCCTTGAAGCTAGATGGAGTGGAAGAGATCATGTAGTAGGTCTCTATACTTGCAATTTCTACTGACGTCGCAGGCGGTGGTAATGCAAAGGTTCCCATAAGAGTGGAATCCTTTAAGAGTCCTATACCAATGTTCTGAAGTGCTAGTTGGGGTGCGTGAACGAACGAAACACTTCCAGTTACTTGTGAAGCGGAGGCAAAGAAGGATAGATGATTGATGACTGTGATAGTACCTTTATATGGAAAGGCAATCATTCTGAAATATGTAGAAACAATTGCAGTCATAGCATATACCCATGGCCTTCCTAGTAGAATATTATAGTCAAGGGGTCCGTCAGCAACTTCGACATCAACATTCACTGTTTTTCCTCGTAGTTCAACATGTAGGTTATTAATAATACCACAAGGTTTATATGTACGTCCATCAAAAGCTTTCAACGTCGTTGATGATTGAGATAAGCGTGACGAGCTAAGTGACTTCCAAAAATTTAGAGACATAATGCATGTAGATGCTCCCTCATTAATAATAGTATGATGAACAAGGTGATTGAGAACATTTACTTGTATGGAGAATGCCAATTCTGCTGGAAGTTGCGGCACATAGCCCATATGATTAAAGATGACCAAATTAGAATCATTTGGATCAATTCCACCAATAGCTGATAATAAAGCCTATTTTTGGGAGGGAAAATTTTGTAATACCTCAAGAGCAGACATCGCTGAAGGCGATTGAGCCAAATCTTCAACTATATTATAATTTTGAGCAGCTCTTGCTCGAGGATTATATGTCGATTTGTGAATTACTCCCTTTGGTGGCTTTATTGTCAATTCAAGGATAGCAGTAGGCAGTACAAATTCTGTAGACGGATTCGTAGTCAAGATAGTAGGTTGATCAACGGCCTGACTACCATAATCTTTATTACGCGTTGACACCAAAATATCTGTTGAAGGTTTTGTGACAGATAACATAAGTACTTGGGAACTAGAAGCTGGATCCGTAGCAACCAAATTTGTGTCCGAATTTGGAAACGGATCTATCAATACAACTGACGCATGGGAAGTCTTAATGATTTTTGAGACTTCAGTGCGGTGAGGACAATCCCGTACAAAATGTTCCTCATGATAGATTATGCATGGATAACGAGGTTTTCTAGGTCCAGACGATTGATCAGATGATCTTTCCTGCGGGTTAGAAGTTTATTTTTTCTTAGATTTCCCCTTTTTCTTACTTCCGGGTTGCTTGTCACTTTTGCCCTTGTCAAATGACACGGTATTAATTTCGGAAGAAGGTGTAGGATCAGATGCAGTAGTATGATGTGTGCTTGTAGTACCAACCAAGCTGTCTCCGGTATGAGAGTCCTTAAATTGAGGAGGAACAGTAAAATTAGATCTCAGCGCATTAGGAATTTTTTCATTGAGTGTGCCAGATCGAGTATAAATCAAATCTAAATATTGGGCACGAGAAATAACTTGCTCTTCTGTGAAGACGCCACCCTTAGCCACATCCTCATTTATAAATGGTAACAGGGACTTAATGAACCACTCAGCAAGGATTTGATTCAGATGAAATGTCTTAACCATTCGACGATGTCGACGCCACTCATGAATATGATCTGAAATGTGAGTAGCATTACTCTGTTTGAAATTGGTCAAGAGTTTGGTTCCAGTTTCATATTGTATGGGTATCTGGAAGTGAGTTAGAAAGACAGTAGCTAGGGCAGTGAAATTATCAAAAGAAGCTCAAGGTAACTCAATGTACCATTTTGCAGTCGGACGAGTGAGTATACGCTGGAAAAGGCGTAGTCGAACATAATCATCATTTAGGGAATTTAATGAACACCATAAATGATAAGTCATGACATGAGTCGACGGGTCTTCCCCAGGGTAATTTGTGAGGTATCATTGGCCACCAAGGAGCATAATTGATTGGATCATTGGTTAGTCGATTTAAATCTGGTAACTCTAAAGTTGCAACAAAGGGCAACTGTCTATTAAGGTCAGGTTGAGCATAGCTAGGGTATGATGGAATTGCTTGAACAATAGGCCTTTGAGCACTAGCATAAGGAATCTGCTGCTGGTAACCTAGATAGGGGTTGTTTTGAAAAGCAAACACTTGAGGATCTATTGACCAAAACCTAGATATGGTACTTGTTGAAATTAAGGTTGAGGAATTTGCGCTTGAGGCTGCCAAGGGGTCTGTCCACCAATGTTATAACCAAAATTAGGATAACTTAGATTCGGTTGAGGATAGGTATAACTAGGTTGTGGCCGTGACATCCCATAAAATGGTAAACCAGCGTGTGAATAAATGATTCTAGATACATGTTGTAAATTAACCGAAGGATTTTGAGTCTATGGACCCAATACTTGAGGGTATTGAGTTGAAGGACCCACCTGAAATGTTGTTGTACAACATTTTGATTCTGTAACAGGGGTAAAGATGTATTAACAAGTGGAAATGATGTGGGTGTAACAGGTTGAACTGGTTGATATGAGTGTACAACCATTTGTGGTTGGATAGGCAGAGTGGGCTGCCATCGACAAACATTCATTTCGACATTAGGTTTACCAAAAAGTGATAGAGTACTGTCATATTGGGTGACCAAAGGTTGCCCCCCAGCATGAGGAGGATAATAAGACATAAAATATTGTTCTCCAAATGTTGGGAGTCCAGTGGATATGGTACTTAATGGATTAAACCCAGAAGGACCGACTTGATATTGCCCTGATGATGTGTATAAAGAATCAAGCCGTTCAGTACTCACTATAGGTTTACCAGTTAGAATACCAGACGATGACATTGGTAAAGTCCATGGGTTTGAAGATGCACCAGAGAAAATTCCGAATAAAGATTTATAACTTGATGGGACCATAGGGCCACCGTGAAAATATGACTCTGGTGAAGTTGTAAACATCGACGGGGTAGCGAGGGCAGGTACTGACGTAATTGGAACAAATGGCCCAATTGAAGATGTTGGTTCAGGCATGGTTACTTGACCAGATGTATACCCTTTTGAATCGAAGGGAATATGAATAGGAACAGGATCAACAAAAGTAGAGGGTGGTGATTCAGGAAAAGACTCGTACAGGTAAAGATCCTCCCCAAAATGGGTTGGAGTTAAAGGTGTCTTGTCTTGTGGGATTTCTTCAATCGAAATCAAACCAGGTGGAAGTATTTTGCCGTCAGACCCAAAGTATATTTTAGGAGGTTGACTGTGTGATATGGGAGATTCAATGGCTACAGAAATTTGTGGGATGACCAATGCAGGAACAACTTCTGGTTGTTCGGCTTCGGGATTAAGATATTTTGGCAAAAAGGAGACAGGATTTGGATCAAATTTTGGTTGAACAACGTCGGGTCCAGGAGGTATGGTCTCACTGATTGGATGGATCGTGACCATGGGTAGTTGTGAGGACTCCGTTTCGACAACAGTGGACGAATTGGAATGTGTAGAAACAACTTGTGCCAACTCTAGTATATGGGAAGATGATGTTTCACCAGAGGTACTAGTAGTACTTGATTTGGTAGAGTGTTGTCATCTTCGACGACCAGGAGTAACTTTTGGTGGTAAAGGTGGTTTCAATGCTAATCTACGCGAACGATGGGGGGAAGGATTTTTTTCTTCCACGATTACTGATTTATTTTAACCAAAAACAAATAAACAAAATAAAAGGGTAATGCTAGGCAAAAGGTTTACCAAGAAACTGTGAACTGTGGAATACTTCCTGGCGAACTAAGAAGTACGGGAAGACAATCTCCTCCAAACGCTGTGTTCGGTGTATCACAATTTACAAGGCGGCCAACTCAGTTCACTATGGATGGATAGCAACCTAAAGTTGTCCTCCCAAATATACTCGAAGGTACGGGCCGGTACGTGGAGGCCCAAGTCTGTATTAACGTTGTTTGATGCGAAACTGCACAGTGAGAGCACCCCTTTATACTTTTCATACTGAAACACCACCCGATATACCCGAAAGTACGTGGACGAGCTACGATATACTTACGTACATGGAGTGAGGTATCACACTCGGAATGTATCGCAGACAATTAACGACATCTACTATGTTTTAAGACGCCGGAACACGTCTCTAGCCTAGAGCTTCTAAATGTTATCGTTATGGTTCCAATGTTTTGTTACGTAGATTGAGATAAATTTTAAGTTGATCTTGTTTATCAATTTCCCTTTCAAGGTTCACCGCGATGATGTATTGGAAATTCCTAAAATGCAAACTAAAATGATAAGGAATCTTTCACTTTTAGTTTTTCAATGAAAATCCTAGCTACTAGAGGGAAAGAGCAATCAATTTGAGAGCAAACAATCAAAGAGCACAAACTAAAATGCAACTTTCCTAATTGTTCCTTTTGCAAAACACACAATCCATTACATGCAAATGCAGGTTTTTCTTTTCAGTCCCTTTAATGTTATGAATGCAGAAAAGGAAACTAAGTGCATCAAATCAATAAAAACAAATGCCTTTTACTTTTGAGAAATGAATAATTTAAACAACAATTTCTCTTTTGAAGGAAAAATGAGGAATTTAACAACAATTTCTCCTATCAGGAAACAGAGAATTTGATGACAATTTCCTTTTTCAAAAGCAAATGGATCTAATGCAACAATGAAAATACTTTGAAATTAATTTGTCAATGATAAAGAAAAACGTTTTAAATAAACATTGAACAAACTTTTCTTTCAAAGGAGGAAGGAGTAGGTAAGGTCACTAGTCAATCTGAGGTATCAGGCTCTTTAAAACGTAGCAAACTATCAAATTGAAAGCAAATGCAATGACAAAATCAATGGAATTTGGTTGACTCTAGGGGGCAACACAGTCTCTAAGGGGAGACAGTGCGTTGCAGTGCACCCCTGAAAGGGAGACAGTGCTATGCAAAGCACTGTGTCCTGTTTAACAGTGTGTTGAGCTCATTTATAGAATGAAAACTCAACTGTTTAACACACTTCTAATGAAAATTTTGATTTCAAGAAGCCTAATCTTTATGAGTAAATGCTACTGGGTGAATATACAGAGAAAATAAGAGGCAAATACACTAAGGATGAAGTGTAAACTCCCCAGCGGAGTCGCCAATTTGTTATGCGGAATTAGGGATTACAGATAAAACATTCTTCTCTAGATGTAGTGCTCATCTAGAACAACAGGTTAAAGACTTTGAAACTACTTTTCCTAACAGTAAATAAACACACAGAATAGATCAAATAACTTATTTGGAGTCCAAGCGCTTCCTATTCTCCTTTTGTTGCTCATGTTGTAGCTTCAAATCTGAGCCAGATCGCCAAAATATTTCCTGCAAAGATGAACACTAAACAACAAAATATAGCAATAATATAGATGTCTATTCAAGTTATTCAGTTAAATCAATAAAACATGAACCATATACATCAGATAAGAATTCTTATACAGAAAGACACAAGCTTATACATATACATATATGGGAAAATAAGCAGCAATCTTTATTAATGCATAGAAGGGGATGTTACAATCGAGTGATTGATTTAGTGTCACCATCTCCAGCAACATCCCAACCTCACCACAATGCACATCTCTCCAGCAGCATGTCACTCAAATCAATTCCTCAATTGAAATTCCACCAGCATTTCTCTATTCAAATTCTTCCTTCTTAAACACTAGGATCTGTGCCCAATTTATAGAGGAGCCGAAGGTAGTTTTACAATCAATGACTTTCTAATAATAGGCAAGACATGTTCCCAGTCTCAGAGGTATCAAATGGACACATGGATTCGAAGTTTGACACATGTGAACTCTTCTAGAAGGCACTGGCCAAGTGGAAATTCTGGAACAATGAAAGTTTCGCTTCCAATGTGACCAACACACCCATGAGTGTCGGGAAGTGCTTTGCAAAGCACCCTTGAATGGAGTTACCTGCATATGCAATGCACTTAGTCCCTTTAGAGGCAACGTTGGTGAGCTCTCATATGATATAATATAAACTTCAAATCTTGGAAACCTTTGCAATGAAAGTCATGGATGATTTGTCTTGTTTTTTGTCTTAGGGCATGTAACAACTGAAATGATAGGGGATGATAGACCTTATTCATTGGTTCTGGAGATGATGTCCAGTTAACCAGGTCATTGCGAATGGTGCCCAAATTGACCTATAACACATGTTTACCATCCATTGATAGGCTAGAAATGATTTCAATGGACTAGGACACTTGGGGAGGTACGCCACTACCAAAGAGACCAAAATTAGTTGACAACCCTTGATAATTAGGAGTATTTCCACTATAGTGGGTACTTTGAAGGGTCTAATTTTGAGACTGATTGTATACCCCAATAGGAGGAAAATATGTTGTAGCCTAGAAGGAATATATTGTATTTGGGAAGAAAACCTTTGGAATTGGTCTAGCTGACACATCCATGCCCATCATCATTGGTCTTGGTTCTGGTGTTGGTACAATTTAGGGTCCATTTTTTGGCATTGAGGTTGAAGGTTGAGTTTAGATGATTGATGAATCTTCTAATCCTCCAGATCATATAGAACATGATCTAGTTCTACTACTAGGAAGAGGTAAACTATCCCGAAGCTTAAATATTTTGTTGCTTCCTGAAATTTTTTCACATCAATAGTAGTTTCTGAGATGGGTTTATCTCGAATTCTTATGTGTATTGTTCTTTTGTTTGATATCGTCTCATTGTAGGGACCAACCTTATGACTTACTAGCTGAGTGCTAGGCTTTACATAATTTTATTTTATTTTAAAATCAAGTAACAAGGAAGTGAAACCATAATCATACAAGTTTGAAAACTCGGTAAAATTTAATCAAGTAGATCAAGTCCATAAATTTAACTTCATAACACATACATATATTTAACTTGATTATAGGTACAATGAAATCATCATAATTAAAAAAACAATCTAACAAACACATGTACCGTTCACCATTGGACGAGAACCAAATTTGACTTGCCGCTGCTTGAGCTTCCTTGCTATCGTCTACCTCCAAGTCTGAAGGTTGTCGTGCTTAATCTGAATGTAACGACCCACCGGTTGACCTCCCAACCTACTCCTTGGGTACTCTCCTTCCCCGCGGACCCCCGAGCTACAATGGGGTTGTACAACGAAGGAATGTGCTAGTTGATAGAGATGAGCCACTCTTGACTCGAGAGTCCCCTCTCTATAACACTCTATCCCACCAAACTCAACTATAGTTCGTAACCACTCAAAATGACAATCTCCTCCATCCAACAATAGGGTAAAAAAAAATGCTCTTTTCCCTTACCTTTCCCTTTCTTTTATATAAGGTTTCATAGGTGACACTTGGAATTTCATGCATAAATAATTATTATTTTTATTACCCCAATTTGATTATTCACCCACTCATGTGTCACCCTCTCATTAAGACTCTCCAAAAATAATTTATTTAATTATTCGTTTAAAAATAGTATTTCCTTCAACCCAATAAGGTTTCCTATTTCTTCTCCTAGTTGTCTCTTGATTTCCCCCTTTCACTCCTTAATTTGTGTTTATTACTGAAGTTAATTGATGGTTCTCAGATTTGGTCCCCTAACTACCTCAAATTTCCCTTTTGATGAATATTCTTATGTTGGCTTTTGCCACATGGAAGTTCTTCTAAATTTCTCAAATTTTAATTTATTAATCTTATTTTAATTCACCACCCTCTTCTCTTAATGAAGTTTTTAATAAATCTTTATACTTAACGCTATGTCCCTCTTTTCCCCCTTTTTGCCTAATTAAGTTACTTATGTACATTATCCATTTAATATTTTGGCTTAACCATGGAAAATGTAGAGTTATCATGGTAAAATATTTTATCTCTTCCTATTCCTCCCTTACCCTAAGTTTTATTCTTGATTTAATTCCTTTGGTTCTAACATCATATGTCATTGGATATGAATTAATTGGATTTTCATATATTTATTAGTTTATTTAATGATGTCGAGGATGTCAAGTTGGTCATGCCCTTCAAGAACCTCCATTCGAAGTTCCAAGGGTGCCATGCCTAGGAATTTATTTTTGATACCAAGGGTGCCAAGTTGGTCGTGCCTTTCAAGAATTTCTCTTGAAATTCCAAGGGTGCCACACCACTTGCCCTTCAGGTATCCAGTGGTTACGAGGGGAAATTATATGTGCAACGACAAAGACCCCTATCATCTCATATGTTGCCTGCTATAGTGAGACTAATGGTGCTGGGGATCAAGGAATCCGCCTTGATGTGCGCCCCCCAGAAAATACTCGTGAGCGAACCAAATTTGGGACCTGCCCTCACGACATCGTGATCTTCAAGGCGAAGGTACTTCGACCTTTCCAACCTAAGTCATGGCGGGAGGCTAGCGGGTGAGATCAAGAACACTGTTCCACCCCTCCCATGTTGTTCCGTCCAATTGTACAACCCCATCACCCATATGTGAGTCATTCGGCCAAGAAACTAACATGTTCCTGCAACCACTGATGTATCATCAGAGTGTGTGTGTCTATATATATATATATATATATATATATATATATATCAAGTTCCAAACTGAACTTCTAATTTCAAAGACAAAATATTAATTTCTATCAAACCAGATGTTGTTAGCTCATCACATGCGAGTGCCTCTGGTGGTTTCCTGTCATACTCAATAATCATCAGTAACAAAATTTCTCATTGTTAGTCATTATCATAATAGCAACATCAACATGACCGTCATTCACATCGTTGTTCATTTTGAATCATAACTAATGTAAGTAGCTACCATAGGGAACACATCCATCATGGTTATCATAATCATAACATTAATGGGAAATTAACATATCCATCAAAACCATCATCATTGTAACATTAATAGAAAACATACCTATCCATCAAGTCTATCATCATCATGATACCAATAGAGAACATACATATTCATCAATGATGTCATCATCACAGTATCAATAAAGAACATACATAACCATCAAATCTACTAATAATAGAGTCATGTGTCTGGATCCTCAACCTGAGGTCCTCAAAGAATAAAGTACGAAGGATCAATGTCCATCAACCAAAGTGGGGCACTACACTCATCCTTTTCACTACTACTATCATTGCCTCCATATACATGCTTCTTAAATTCTTCTGCATCTCTTTCCTACTAATTTGCGGTAGAATCTCCTTGGATTTCCTTACTAAGGCTCTGTCAAACAGTTATAGGATGTCCCTTCAAACTTCCTTCATTATATCTCAAAGTTTCTTGATTCATGCGTTATCAAAGCTAGGGGTAATTATTTAGTCATGCTTTAACCATTCACGCTTTGAGTGAATCTCTTCAGTGAATTGTCATTTGTGACATCGGTAATGGTTAACCTACCTTTCATTGTGCACAGACATACTCCAATATGATTAGGAATAATGGATTGAATGAACCCAACATATGTCTTAATGTATGGCATGAATTCTCTAGATAATTCCTATTGTGGTATATTCTTTGACTTTGGAGGAGTATTGATCTCCCAGTTGCCTCCTCCCCAATATGGGCCATTTGGGACCATACATTCAGTTGCAGAAATTATAAATATTATTTATGTCCATCCACTTGAACGAACTCTAAGAATCATTTCACATTGGCACTTGAGTTCATATTTTTCATCCATATCTTCCTACTTTTGTGAAAGCCATCTCAAAGCACTAGGATTTAGATGGAAAATGAAAAAATCAAGCATTCTCTAAAAATCATACACGAACTCAAATGCTTCCTTTGCACTGTCAAACTGACCATACTTGATACAAGCTCGCCCTAATTATCGAAATTGTTGGAATAAACGAGAAGTTGGCCCGGACATTGTGGATAATCCCTTGAACACAATAATTATCCCTTCAATACTGATAGATCCATGGCAAAGTGTTGTGATTTGAATGCAAAGTTGCACCAAAGCAGTTGGGTAAACTGAAGACTATCTTGTGTCGAGGCCTCAACAAGATCTCCACAAATTGGAGGGAGATTTTCCAAGACATCAACTGACCTTGGAGTAAGTCACAAACTATCAAACCTAGAGGTAATTTGGTACAATATCTTTGAAATATCAATATTTTACTCAAAAATTTGTTTTATAGTAGCCCATCCAATCAAAAGAGGTTAAAGAAGTTCCACAAGGCAAGTTTTGATCTCCATCGATTTCTCCTATCGATGGTTTGCATCCATTTTTCCTTCCAATAATAAGTGGTCATTCAATGTACCCACCAATGTTGCATATGGTGTATTAATGGTAAAAAACGTGTGTGCTAGCCCATACCATCCAAAAATACCTACTGCACTTACAGTGGAAAATAAAAGTGCAGGACCAACCCACCAAAAAGATATGAATAAATGAAAACCCTCATTAAAGTTCGTTCAACTGCATGCTAAAATATCAATATTTGTAGAGGCAATCATGACCCTATGTGTTGTCAAGATTCCTGCAACTTTCCATGTTCATGTTTCCTGCCATCTTCCTTGCATCTATTAGCACAACGCAATCTCAATTCATAGTTTCGATTGTCCTTGTGTGCAACAAAGCATTCTATACATTTGACCTACGCTACAACCTTGTGTATGTTATGAAACTAGCAGAGCTTTGGATTCTAGGGTTTCGATGCTTTAAACAGGTCATCGTGGCATTTTCGCTATAACTTTGTTTCTACGAAGGTTTAGAAGCTGAAATTTTTACCACGCGAAGTCGAATCCTGAAGAACTTCGTGTAAAAATTTCATATCTTGCTTCGCAATATTTTCGGAGAAATGATCTGTGGAAGTTAGGGTTTTTGCATGCTCTTGAATTTCATCTAAAAGAGGTGACCTTGGGAAAATTGTCATAACTCTCTCTCTGAGCATCTGATTGGAATTCTGTAGAGAGTGGCTGAAATTACACGGACTCTAGTTTCCTGTATATCAATTTCAGAGCTGAAGGAGGAAACAGTGACACGTGGCACGCCATACAAGTTTTCTCTACTGAACCAGTCCATAATTAGGTCATTGTGGGAGATTGGGCATAATTTTGCCTTGAAGCATCCAAATTAGGTAAGACCTATGGAATTCGAAAGAAGATTTAGAGGGCTACTACAGGACCGAATTTTAGATATTGAAGATACAAAATCACAGAGATAATTCAGTTTCAATATCAAGCTCCTCAAAAGCAAGAAAAATGTGTGTATTTTTTTCTTTTCAAATTGCATAAGTCTTGTTTGGAAAATTAGTTTGAAGTAATTCCAAGGGCATATTGAAGCATAGACATCAGTATTGGGTTCTAAAATGCCCCCTAAAAGTAATTCAACACCCATTAAGCCCTCAGAATACTCTACTATGAATCATGAAGAAGAAGAAGAAGTGCAACATGATATATCAAAATTACAAGAGTAAGTCCACCAAATTTCGCTCTCGCAAAGAGTAACAAAAAATGAAATGGAAGTTTTGAAGAAATGCGTGGAAGCTAAGATGGATGGTTTGAAGAAAGGCGTGGAAGCTAATATGAATGGTTTGAAAAATGGAATGGAAGCTAAAATGGGTGGCATGGAAGCTGGCATGGAAGCTAAATCTCCAAATATCAAACAAAAGGGTTCAGTGGTGGAGCACATTGAGGACTTTCGAAAATTGAATATAAGGGTAATTGATATTCCAGAGGAACACAAGATTGATGTCCAGAGAGATCAATGCCTTAGAAATAAGCCACTTCGAGGGGGAAACCTCATTTACATTACATAAATGAACAATTCTTGGATGATACAAATGAAAAAACCTCCATTCTATATATACGAGTCCATGGGGTCATAATATAATCCTAGCTGACCTAACAATAATAACAATATGGGGGTTACAGGGATACAACAATAACAATAAGGGGGGCTACACTAACAACAATAAGGGAATAAAATAGTAATATAAGGACCTAACATGCCTCTCTCCTTCAAAAAAGTGTTGTCCTCAATGCTTGAGTAACTATGGATGCTTCTCTATAAAATCCTCATCCTTTCATGTAGAATCTTTAGTGGGTAAGTCTTCCACTTGATGAGATACTCTGAAATTGATCGATTTCGTAGCTGTCAAGTTCTTGTTTCCGTGACTGCTTCAGGTTCCAATATGATTTTTCCTTCCTCATCAAGCTCTGGAAATATTGTTTGAATTGGAAGTTTTTCATCTATATCCTTCTTTAAGCATGAAAAATGGAAAACTGGATGCACTCGAGAAGAAGCAGGAAGCTCCAATTTGTATGCCATAATACCAATCTTTTGCAACACCTTGTAAGGGCCATATTACTTTGGCGATAATTTATTATCCTTCTAAGATTGCTTAAGGGACATTTGTTTGTATGGTAGTAGTCGTAAAAATACCCAGTCTCGAACATCAAAACTTCTCTCGCTATGATGTTGATCTGCTTGTTGTTTCATTCAATTTTGTGCAAAATTTAGGTTATCCTAAGAGTTGGTGATCTTTTTTTTGATTCTTGATGTGACCTTCCACTGCTTGAATCTTATAATTTCCTCTTAAAGATGATGTGATGGACGATGGATGATATCCATAAAGTGCCATAAATGGGGTCGTTTTTGCTGCAGTATGGAAGGAAGTGTTATACGACCATTCAACCACAGGTAACCAGTTGACCCATTGTGTTTGTTTATCAAGTACAAAACAACGAAGATATACTTCCAAACGTTTGTTCACTATCTCAGTTTTCCCATCAGATTGAGGATGATAATATGAGCTATGAGCTAGTTGAGTACCCAAACAAGAAAATAATTTCGTCCAAATTTTTGTAGTAAAAATGGGATCTCAGTCGCTTACAATAATCTTTGGGTTTGCATGTAGCTTTTGAATTGTTTCCATAAATGCAGTAGCAATTGTACTTGATTTAAATGGATGAGATAATGCACAAAAATGTGCATACTTGGTAAGTCTATCAACTACCACCATGATGACACTCTTTCATTCGGACTTAGGTAAACCTGTGATAAAATCCATTGAAATCTCCTCTCAACGTTGACTTGGAATGGATAATGACTGTAGAAGACTCGAGGTCTTTATTGTCTCAACTTTATTTTGCTGGAAAACCAAACATTCCACCACAGACTTTTGAATATCAGATTGAAGGCCATCCCAAAAAAAATATTTCTTCACCCTGTGGTAAGTTTTTAAAAATCCTGTGTCTTCGTAAGGGAGAACTGTGCAATTCCAAAAGAATCTTTTGTTTTAGTTGGGAATTATTACAAAGATATAAACGATCTTTGTACCATAAGGAATCATTTTACCATCAGATGTACTAGGATCTTGCTGCAACTTTTGAATGAGTGTCCACACTTATTCGTCCTTCTTCCATTCATCCCTTGCTTCGGTTATTCAATCTGGTTGGATAATAGGAATGGCACAAAACAATGCTTCCACCTCTTCATCCTTTCTTGAGAGTGCATCTGCAACAACATTTAGCTTCCCTTTTTTATAGATGATTTCAAAGTCATAACTCAACATATTTGTGACCCATTTTTGCTGCTCTTCTGAAGATAATCTTTGTTCCAAAAAGTATTTAAGACTATCATGATCAGTTTTTCCCTTGAAGTGTCTTCCCATTAGGTAAGGTCGCCATTTATTTAGTCCATGTAGTATTTCCTTATCATAAATAGCTTTCTGTAAATACTTTCATTTGATTGGACGAATTTCAAAAGCAATGGGTTTTCCTTCTTGCATTAAAACAACCCCAATTCCATTTCCCGAGGAATCACATTCCACAATAAAGGTTTTTTTGAAGTCTGGCGTAGCTAAGACCGGTGCTAATCACATTGCCTCTTTAATATGTTCAAAGGCCTTAGTTGCTTCAGGAGTCCATGCAAATGCATCTTTCTTCAATAATGTTGTTAGAGGTGCTGCTATTCTCCCATAATTCTCAACAAACTTGCGATAATACACTGTTAACCTCAGAAATCCTCGCAACTGCTTTATGATTGTGGGGACTTTTCATTCTTTAAATGCTTTAATTTTGTTAGGGTCTGCCTTAACACCCTCGTGAGATACCATATGACCCAGATGTTCCACCTATTGTACTCCGAAGAAACATTTGGAGGTTTTTGCATATAATTGTTTCTCCTTCAATAGTTTGAGCACACTGTCAACATGTTGAACATGATCCTTCCAGGACTTGTTGTAGATTAGTATATCATCAAAAAATACTAACACAAATTTTCTAAGGAAGAGTTTGAAAATGGAATTCATCAACCCTTGAAATGTAGAAGGTGCATTGTTAAGGCCAAAAGGCATGACAAAAAATTCATAATGACCCTCATGAGTTCGAAATGCTATTTTTAAAATATCTTCAATCTTCATTCTAATTTGATGATATCCTGAACGAAGATCCAACTTGGTAAAATAAATTTCTCCATGTAATTCATCCAATAATTCATCAATCACAAGAATGAGAAATTTATCTTTAATAGTGAGCTTATTGAGCTCCCTATAATCCGGACACATGCACCATGATCCATCCTTCTTGTGCACCAATACTATTGGAGCACATAAAGAACTTTGACTAGGTTGAATTATACTAGCCTCTAACATTTCTGCAATCATACCTTCAATTTCACTCTTTTGGACATAAGGATATCTGTAAGGCCTGATGTTTGGAGGAACACTTCATGGAATCAAATGAATAACATGATCATGATCACAAATAGGTGGGATTCCTTTTGGAGTTTCAAACACCTTGGAATGAATGTCCAATACTTTTTGGAGATATGGAGAAATAGATGATTTTGATGTTGGAACTTCTAGTGAGCATAATTGTGCAATTACACTTCGTTTTTCTTTCTTCAGAAGTTTTGTCACGACATTAGAACTTATTATCTTTTTGTGCTTCCTTGCAATACCCTGTAATTCAACTTTCTTTCCTTCCGAAAAAAAAATCAAGAAAATTTCTTGAAAATTAAAAGCTGCTGTCCCCAAAGATTGTAAACATTCTACTCCTAGTAAAACATCAACACCTCCCATTGGACTATTCAATACATATTCCCCCATGGTTAAATTGATATTATGGCATTTTCCAATGCAATTTATAGTTCCTCCATTTGCAACCATCAGTTGATATTCTGGTGCTGGGTATACGAAGCAATTCAATTCCTTGGCTACCTTACAATGAATAAAATTATGGGTACTACCCGAATCAATCAACAATATTACCTTTTTCTTCTTGATATGTCCTTCTATATTGAGAGTTTGAGGAGTGGTAATTCCTGCCAATGCATTATACCATATGGTCGGACTCATTTCTTCTTCTTCTAGGGTTGGTTCCTAGTGTGTATCTCTTCTTTTGAATTTTCTTGTTCATTTTCTTCCTCCTCTTTACAATCTATGTAAAATATTTTCTTATCAACACACTTATGACCTTTAGTGTATTTTCTATCACAACTGTAGCAAAGCCCTTTTTCTCTTTCTTATTCCAATTTTTGTGGTGTCAAACTTGTAGATTGTGGAAGTCTAGGACTAGCAACACTTCCATTTTATAGATGTGAGTGGTAGGCTTCCTTCTTTCCATAATTTTACATTCAATTTATCTTTCCAATCTGAATGCCTTCTTGAATGAATCAGGTTCCTTAAGACGAATCTCATGTTGGATGTTATCCTTTAAAGTCCCTATGAAGACATCAATCCTGTATTCCTATGGAATATCAGTTACCCTTATAATCAATTTTTGGAAGTTATCAATGTGCTCCAACACTGAACCCTTTTGTTTTAGATTTATCAATTGGCTAAAGAAGGTATTTCTCTTTGTATCCTCATAATGTGTTATCGTTTCCTCTGTAAAAATTGACCAAGTGACAATTTTTTAATGAGAGCAAAGCCATCGATACCATACAAATATATTTGTTCTAAATGTAAAGTTGCAATGCGTACCTTTTGTGTGTTTTGCACATTATTGAGATCAAAATATTACTCCATATGTTGTATCCATGTTACGAAATCCTTGCCATCAAACTTCCTCATATCCATCTTTGGAATATGGTGGTTCTTCCATCCAACATTAGAGTTTATGAAATCATGATTAACATTTATTTTGTTCTCATCATGAGTTTTCTCTACTCTCTTCTCGCCATTAGGAAACATTTCTTGTACCAACTTTGTCAGACCTTTCATGTCTGCTTTTAGATCATTCTTCATGTTTTCCATGTTGTCTTTCATTTTTTCATCGATCTTAGCTTCCATGTCATCCATCTTAGCTTCCATGCCATTTTCAAACCATCCATCTTAGCTTCCACCCCTTTCTTCAAAACTTCCATTTCATTTTTTGTTGCTCTTTGCAAGAGAAAAATTTGGTGCACTTGCTCTTGTAATTTTGATATGTCATGTTGCACTTCTTCGTCTTCATGAGTCATAGTAGAGCCTTCTGAAGGCTTAATGGGTGTTGAATATTTTTTAGGGGGCATTTTAGAACCCAATACTGATATCTATTCTTCAATATGCCCTTGGAATAAATTTAAACTGATTTTAAAAAAAAGACATCTAATTCGAAAAAAAATACATACCTTCTTCTTGCTTTTGAGGAGCTCTATATTGAAACTGAATTATCTATGTGATTTTGGATCTTCAATATCTGAAATTTGATCTTGTAGTAGCCCTCTAAATCTTCTTTTGAATGCCACAGACCTTACCTGAATTGGATTCTTCAAGGAAAATTTATGCTCAATCTCCCACAATGACCTAATTATGGATTGATTCAGTAGAGCGAACTTGTACGACATGCCACGTGTCACTGTTTCCTTCTTCGGCTCTGAAATTGATAAAGAGGAAACTATAGTCTATGTAATTGCGACCAATTTTTACAGAATTCCAATCTGATGCTTAGAGAGAGAGAGAGTTATGACGATTTTCCCATGATCACCTCTTTGAGATGAAATTCAGGAGCCTGAAAAAACCCTAACATCCATAGATCATATCTCGGAAAATATTACTATCCAAGATCTGAAATTTTTACACGAAGTTCCTCTAGATTTCGGCTTCTCGTGGTAAAAATTTCAGCTTCTGAACCTTCGTAGAAAAAAAGTTATAGCGAAAATTCCATGATGGCATATTTGGAGCAGCGAAACCCTAGAATCCAAAGCTCTGATACCAAATGTTATGAAATCAGCTCCAGAAATAGAAGAAAAGAGAGATCAGAGCCTTATAAATAAGCCACTTCGAGGGGGCAACCTACTTTACATTACATAAATGAACAATTCTTGGATGATACAAATGAAAAAACCTCCTTTCTATATATAGGAGTCCACGGGGTCACAATATAATCCTAGCCGACCTAACAATAATAATGTTAGGGCACAATAATAAAAATATGGGGGTTACAGGGCTACGACAATATGAATAAGGGGGCTACACTAACAACAATAAAGTACTAAACTAGTAATATAGGGACCTAACAGTGAAACAATATCAATAAACTCTCTATATACATCATTGCATAGGTCCTCTTTATAGTATATTTATCATCCTTGAGCAATGACACTACCCAACTCTATAACATGCATTTTCTCTTTGCGAAACAACACACGCTGGTTCCATAGTCCAGCTTTTATCATTTCACAACAACGTTATATATGGTCCATCAAACTCTTGTATATGATTTAGAAATGCATATGGTACATCAAAATCTTGTATATCGTTTGGAAATGTAAATGGCCCATCAAACTCTTGTTTCACACTTTAAGGAAGCAGCTTGACAATAGTACATCCTTCGAAAGTGAAGAAATAAACCAATCAACGTTGAAAATGTCATTGAAGTTTCTACTATCCTTCCAAAAATAATTGTGGTCCAATTTTGGAATAACCAATGTGTCATTCAAAATCATATTTGTAATCACTGCATATGTTATTCCATTTATTTATTGATTTAATCCACCACTAATCGCAATCATCAAATAAAATTTGTTATCCCTCTTAAGCACAACATATGTGAAATGAGTGCTTGGATCACTGCAACCATAATACAATTTTGAGTACTTTGAATCCCAGATAGCATTTAGAAAACCACCTTCACTCAACACAACTTAAATTACTTAGACTTGCTTGAATCTGATTTGATGTCTCCTTCCACTTGATCTGCTCTGATTACAATCTCACCCAAGCCATATACTTGTAAAGACATGAATGAATGTGCACTATATGTTTCCACAGACTCCAAAAATAAATTCCTAAATTGAAATTGATGTTCAAATATGAATACGAGCTCCAATTTTTATATAAGTCCAAGAACAAAAGAACAAAGAATTGAAAGATAATGCACATAATTTGGACAATATATAGGGAAGATATATGATTTAAGGAAGATACATGATGTAAATATTTTTATTGACCCATCAAAATCCATAATAGTCTAAGAAACAATAAATATGTCCCAATCAATGACTAATGTTTATTGATGGATCCCACTCCCAACCCTTCACATATTGTTGGATTGGAATGAGCATATTGGTGTACACTTGCTATTTTTATCAATCACCAGGCTCCACGGTGAAACAGACAAAACTTCCTGTCATGACAGTGATTCATTCATGGATTGAATTTGGTGATGATTAGGCCATTTTAAAGAGTTTTTCTAAGTAATGCAATAGTGATGACTATTAAAACTTTCAAAATAAAGCAGGACCCAAATTTTTTTAATGTATAGGGTAAAATTCAAGGAGGTTGTTGTAGAGGATGTGACAAGCTACAACCTAATTGAGGCACCAACCACAGAAATACGCAAGCACCCACTTGTTGTAGGATTCAAAATAATTTAGGCTCCAACCTGATTGAGGCACCAACCTGATTGAGGGACCAACCTTAGAAATATGCAAATCACCAAATTGTTGTAGGTTTCAACCTGATTGCGGCACTAACCTCTGAAATCTGCAAGCACCCACTTGTTGTAGGAAACAAATTGATGTAGGCACCAACCTCCTTAATCAATTTGTGGGCACCAACCCCAAAATATCAATGGAAATCCCTTTCATAACATTTTCACACTAGATCCATAAGCTTTAATTTAGTCTTGAAATCAAAATTTCTTCTTTCATTAACAACAACCAATTCATACTCAACACTTCATCAATTAATCTCCTTTACTCATATTTTTTTAGAAAAACATACTTTATTGACATGCACTCAATGTTCTAAACAAGGAAGTCAGGCTATGTAGCAAGCTTCAAATCAACATCACGTCTTGAAAACTGACTTTATTAAAGATAATCATGGACACAAAAATTAGACTTCATTATCAGTCATAAAAAATTTCCATCATAGATCGCACATCCTCTTCACTCTTCATTTCGATTTGTCTATCCAGCAAACCCTTAAAAAAATAATTTTAGCCCAAGAGACAACAAATAAATTCAGCCCCTGCAATCCCCAATCAGTTCCTCAAGTTAACCAAACATAATAATAACGCAAGACTTGGAGAAAGAAAATGGAAGAAATAAAATAAGAATGCAAAGTTGTATTGTACGCTCAAAATCCAAGCATTCCTTGGTATGTGGACAATGAATATTCTTGGCATATGTCTAGTGATATGATCCAGGAGGATCCAAAAAGGCCTAAAAATTAAATTCCTAAAAATTTGATGGAAATGGTGCCATGTCAAAGAGCTCGATGAGACGATTCCAACACAACTTGAATCGCATCGAACAAATTTATGGAATTTTTAAGTTCACACTTGATCCAGGGGATCAAAAAGTGCTAAAAATTAAAGTGCTTGAAAACACTTGAAACCAGTTCCAGATCATATTTCTCACCGTTCTAAATCCAACGCCACTTGAATCACTGAAAAATCGATATCATATGCTCAAGTTATGATGTTCTGATCGTTTGGCTCAACAACTAAAAAATTTGTAGGAGTGTTGATTGCACTGCGGACTGGGAAGTATGTATTGTTCATGTCAGCATGCTGACTGGGTGTATGATTAGGAGAAAGACCAATGTGGCCTCAATAAGTGTCACTTTGTTATTTATCCACTTGGTCGTATGTGATTGATGCAGTTTATTTTTTAGGACCAATTAGAGGTTGCCATGTGACCCAACCAGAGGTTGCCACACGACACCTTGAGGTTGGATAAAATTGTTTGTTTGGCCTGTAGGCCTTAGAGGGGTCGAACCCCTGACCTTCCACAGAACACCGTCAAGCTCCACCATTGCACCATTTGCATGAGTCTTAATAGACTATGCATGCGACTTTATGTTAAAGCGTAATGAAATGAGACATGGGGGGAGGGGTCAGGCGTTAGCCCTAGCCCTTAGTCACCACACTCAGCATGAGACCATACTAGAGGCGACGGGGATAGGGCTTGGGGACCAACCCCAACCCTTGGTCATATAGTCCTCCACAGAACCATCGGAAAAATGTGGCATGGGCTCGGGGACCAACCCTGGCCCTCAGTTGTGAGGTTGTTCACCAGATCATGGTAGAGTTATTTGGGGGTTGGTGGAGGGGGAGGAACATTGGGCTCTAGCCTCGGTCCCATGCAACAACATATAATTACTAATGAAGATGAGTCAGGGCTACAATGTTGGGGACGGGTTGCTAGCCGCGGCCCCCGACCCTATGATTGGAATGTGGTCGTAACTAATTGCAAGAGGTGCGGAGTGGCGGGGGCGGGTGGTTAGCCCGGTGCCAAGTCACATGGACCACACGACCAGTGGCGGGGCCGAGAAATCAGGTGCGAGGAGTTATTGGTCGAATTAACAATTAGTTAAATTGCACTGATTTCGGTGCGAATCACGACTACTCCAAGAAAATTTGTCACTCGGAAAGCAACAAAAGGGCATAAAATGTAGATCAGTTAACCAATTTTGACAGGTTGTAGAATAGTTAGTAGAAAAAATTTGGAGAGCAAAAACTTGATGAGTTTTTGGACTTTTTGAGCCCAACAAGAGCTCAATTAGGGGTTTTTGGGCCTTCTAAAGCCATTGGCAGCATTAGTTTTGCATTCTGAGCATTGTAAACTCATGTAATTACAGATTTGATCACTTAATTGAAGAGGCCGAACATTGGAAGCTAGACCTGGAGATGTAGCCCAGGAGGGGTGAACTCTCTTATCAATTGTAGTTCTGTGTTGTGTATCGTTCATTTGTCTCTATTTATTTTATGCAAACTGATTTTTAAACAATAAAATTTATGTGCTCTTATAACTTGATGCATTTCCGAAAAGACATAAATTTACTTGCAAATTTTCAATAAACCTTCAAGTTTTTAAATACAGATTAGTTTGGTATCAAAGCCCTGGTTATTTTGAAGGTTTGATTTTGTTTGGAAGTGTTTTTTGATGCTTACAAGGTTAAAGTTGAAAAAGGAGTGCTTGAAGAACCAAAACCTCAATTTGGTTCAAGGAAGTCACAAACACCTCAAACATCACCAATCATGGTACATGAAGAAGGACATGAGATGATGTCTAAAGATGAGAGAGATTTCGGAAAGGATTTCTTTGAAATGTCTGAAATGGTTAAATTTTTGTTTGAAGAAAGGAATACAAGTTTCAAGGAGAGAGCTCAAATCCACCAAAAGGTAATGAAGGAAATGGGAGTAAACCATTGTCTCTACCTCCACCTTTTCCTCCTCCTTCACCTTCATCTTCACATTCATCCTCTTCTACTTCAACCCCTTCACATACTCCTCCAAGGTCTCCAAAGGGACATGTTAAATTTCCTTTTTAAAGATTGATGTCAAATTTGAATTGCTTATGTACAATGAAGAGGTAAATTTGAAAGTTGGATAACTGGGTTCGTCAGATTGAAGTTTATTGCAGGATTCAAACGATTAAAGATAATGAGACCAAAATCTAACTTGCTTTCCTACAATTGGAAAGTGCAACTCTCATTTGGTGGGAGGCCGGAACCGAAGAAGACTTACAGAAAAGTGGTAAAATTATCTCTTATTGCAATGATTTTGTAGTTTCATTAAGAAGGAAGTTTTATCCATTAGCTTATATGCAAAAGGAAATTATGGATTGGTAAAATTTTAGACAAGCGAAAGGTTAGAGTGTTCAAAGTTATACACAATAATTTAGAAGAAGAGCTTTAATATTGGGTATATATTTATCTTAACGAGACTCTCCCTAGATTCATAGGTGGATTGCATAGCTATTTGAGACATACAATTCTCATGTTTAACCCCACCAATCTAGATGAAGGATGTTTTCAGGAAGATCATTTAGAAGCAAGAGGGAAAAATGTTCCTCAAGAGAATAGCAAGAAGCCATTCAAATCTGGAGACAAAGGAAAGGGGAAGTTCAAAGGCAAGGGGAAATAGAATGCTTCAATCAAGAAAGAGGGAGAAAAAATCACATGCAAACAATGATCAAAAGAAGGTTGTGATGAAGACCATCGTTGGAAATTACATCCAGAGTGAAGACCCAAAAAGGTTAACAACAAGGGGAAACAAAAGACTGTTGCAACAACTCAACAAGATCTAGGATCTGATTCCAGTGATGAAACCAAAATCATAGCCATTGGATTGAAAGATAAGGATTGTATTGCAAGTACTACCTCTTCTATCAAGTCCATTGAAACTCAAAATGATAAATAAAGAATTTAGATTTTCCATATTATAGTCATATCAAAACATAACAAGGTAGATGCTTTGTTTGATAGTGGATTCCAATCCAACCTTATTTCAAAAGCCATTGTCAAGAGACTAAACTTGGAAACTATTCCTCATCCTAACCCTTATTCTTTGGGTTGGGTATGTGACAATGCCAAACTGAAAACTTTATTGATGAGGTAGAGCTTGATGTTTTTCCACTTGACATATGTGGTATTGTTTTAGGGAGTTGATACTTATATGACAGGAAAGCCATATTTTATCGCCATGAAAACGAATATAATTTGTTTAAAGATGGAATTGAGTATATTTTTAGATCACATCGCAAGAAAATGAATTTGTCTCTTGTAAGTGTTGGACAAATGAAGAGGCTTGTAAATGCTAGTAAGAATTTTGTATTGTTGATGATCAAACCCAAAGATAATTATGAATCTGAAGCCTTCCAAGGATGTGATGTAAAACTAAAACATGATTTGATTGAAGTTGTTAACATATATGATAAGATGTTTTAGGAACCTGAAGGATTGCCTCCTGAAATATGAATCCAACATGAGATTCAATTGCAGCAGAATGCACCTCTTCCAAATATTGGCATGTATAGAATGTTAGTTATGGAGAATGCAAAAATTAAGAAGAAAAACCAATATTTACTTGATAGAGGGGTCATCATACCAAGTACATCCCCTTATGGGTCTCTTATTGTTTTGGTTCCAAAGAAGGATGGTACATGGTGCATGTGTGTGGACTTAGATATTTGAACAAAATCATGGTAAAAACCGCTATCCTCTTCCTTGTATTGATTATTTTCTAGATCAATTGAAGGGTGTTGTTTATTTCACCAAATTGAACTTGAGAAGTGGTTATCACCAGATCATGATTGTTGAAGTTAATATTTGGAAGATTACTTTAAAAACAAAACAAGGTTTGTTTGAATGGTTGGTTATGCCATTTGGGCTTTGTAATTCTTCTGCAACATTCATGAGAGTTATGAATGATGTGTTGAGATAATTCCTTGATGATTTTGTTACAATATACTTAGATGATATTTTGAGTTTTAGTAAGACTCGTGAAGAGCATGTCATGCATGTTAAGCAAGTTTTAGATGTCTTAAAGAAATAAAGACTGTATTTGAAGATGTATAAATTTGGGTGAGTTGAAGATTGATCCCTCAAAGGTCAAAGTCATTATGAATTAGCCTAAATCAAATAATGTAACATAAGTTTGAAGCTTTTTGGGAGCAAGTCAATATTGGAGAAATTTTATTTCTAACTTCTCATTTATTGCAACTCCATTACATTATTTGACAAGTGTGAAATAGGTTTTTCAGTGGGGAGTAAAGTAGCATAAATCCTTCGATACATTGAAAGATAAAATCAGTACAACACCGGTTCTTGCACTTCTAGGTCTTAAGCAACCATTTGAGATTCAAATCGATGCAAGTGGCTATGCCGTGGGAGCGATTTTGATGCAACATGGTAAGCCTATTTGTTATCATTCTGAAACATTTACCAATGCATTAATTAAAAATCCAACATATGAAAAAGAGTTGTAAGCTTTGGTGAAAAGTGTGAAGAAATGGAAACATTATTTGATGGGTAAGGAAAAAATTATTCACACTGACCATCAACCTTTGCAATATTTGCAATCACAAACCAATCTACAACAAGCAAGGCATTTCAGATGGATGGTTTTTATACAACAATTCCATTTGGTAATCAGGTATAAGAAAGGTATCTATAACAATTTTGGTTGATATGTTATCTAGATCGATTGTTAGTGCATCTGTCATTCTTAAGCATAATTCTATCACGCATTAGAGCTATATTGAACAATATGCTAAAGATGAAGATTTAAAATATGTATATGCGACTTTGTGTCAAGGAAACCGAATAGAAGAATTGGATTATCATGTTTATAATAAATTGTTGTATCATCTTGGAAAGTTATGTGTTCCATAGGGTGAAAGAGTCAACATCATAAGGGAAGCGTGCACTTCTCTTATTTCTGGCCAATTTGGCGTAGGCAAAATAGTGGCACAATTACAAAGGTATTGTTATTGGCCTCGTATGAATGAAAGTGTGTCACGATATGTAAGAAGATGTTCTATGTGTGCTACTAGTAAGCCTAGCAATAGAAAGTTGGGATTGTATACACCACTTCATGTTCCTTTTTGTCCTTGGGAAAGTGTTTCTATGGATTTTGTGGGAGGGATACCTATGTTAGGAAAGGTCATGTTTATCTTTATGTTTTTGTGGATCATTTTAGTAAAATGTGTATTTCGATGCTTTGAAAGAAGCAGGTTACAACTGAATAGACTGCACATATGTTCTTTCAAAATGTATGGGTGCATATTGGGTTACACACCACCCAAAATGCACCCATACATTCAATTTGTCGGGAAATTTTGGTCAAGTTTATGGGGACTCATGGACACCAAGTTGAAGAAGAACACGAAATTTCATCCACAACTGATGGTCAAACATAAGTGGTGAACATAACAGTAGTGCATATCCTTCGTGGTTATTGCAGCAAACATCCTAAACTTTGGGATGAACATTTTCACTACATCCAACATGCTTACAATAGGGCCAAGCATTATTCTACATAAACATCTCCATTTGAAGCATGTTTTGGATATTTACCAAAATATTCCTTAGATTTGATCTCTGGGAAAGATGTTGAAATTGAAGGACACAACGACATAGATAAGGCCAAGCACTCCATTGAAAAATTTCAGTTGGTGCATCGATTCATACAAGAATAGATGGAAAAGAGTCAAGCCAAGTACAAGACAAGACATGTTAAGAAACATGTTAAACACAACTTTGAGGTGGGAGATGAAATTTGGATTTTCATTAGCAAGGAAAGGCTTCAAGGAGAAGGTAAAAAACTCAAACCAACTAGATACGGCCCCTTTAAAATCTTGGAAAATATTGGTAATAATGCTTTCCAGCTAGATTTTGCTCCATATATGCAAGTTTATGTAGTTTTTAATGTGGATAACTTGAGCTTATATGAGACTCCTTTGATTGAATATCAATGAGAGAATTTTCATATTCCAACAACATAATATTTGTCTCCTGAATATCTTGAAGAATTGCAGCAAGATATCATTCTTGAGAAAAAACAAGGACTTCACGAAGATGTAATATGGAGTACCTTCGAGTGGGGCTCAAGGGAACTAATCCAAGTAAGGAAAAATGGATTGAGATTGAAAGGGTGAGGGAGTTGTACCCTCACCTATCTGTTGACTGAAAATAACCTTTTGGTGGTCCAAAATCTTCCAGTGGGGAGAAATGATCAAGGGGATAAAAAGTGTTCAAAATGAAAGTGTCCGAAAACGCTTGAAACTAGTTCCATATTGTAGTTCCCGTCGTTTTGAATCCAATGCCACTTGAATCAATGAAAATCGATATTGTATGCTCAAGTTATGATGTTTTGATCGTTTGGCTCAAGAACTAAAAAATTCGTAGGTGTGTTGACTGGAATGTTGATTGGGAAGTCAGTACTACTGATGTCAGCATGTTGACTAAGCATATGATCAGGATAAAGACCAATGTGGCCTTGACAAGTGTCAATATGTTATTTTCCCACTTGGTCGTATGTGATTAGTTGTAGTTTATTTTTTAGGACCAATTAGAGGTTGCCACGTGGCCCAAACAGAGGTCTCCATGTGGCACCTCGTGGTTGGATAAAATTTTATTATTTTTCCCGCAGGCCTCGGCGTGGTTGAACCTACGACTTGCCATAGAAAACCACCGAGCTCCATCACTGCACCATTCACATGAATCTTAATAGAGTATACATGCCACTTTATGTTAAAGGGTATTGAAATGAGCCATGGGGGGAGGGGGAGGGAGTTAGCCCTAGCCCTTGGTCACCACACTCAACATGAGACCATACCAGAGGCGATGAGGATAGGTCTTTGGTACCAGCCCCAACCCTTGGTCATATAATCATCCATAGAGCTGTCGACGAAATGAGGTGTGGGCTCGGGGACCATCCCTTGCCCTTGATCACGAGGTTGTTCACTGGACCGTGGTGGAGTTCTTTGGGGGCTGACGAAGGGGAAAAAATATTGGGCTCTAGCCCTGATCCCATGCAACCACATATAATCACTAGCGGAGATGAGTCAGGGCCACAACGATGGGGGCAGGCTATTATACTTGGCCCTCAACCCTGTGATCAGAACGTGACTGTAACTGATTACATGAGGTGCAGAGTGGTAGCGGCGGGCGGTTAGCCCGATCCCCGACCACATGGGCCACAAGACCAACGGCGGGGCTAAGAAACTGGGCACGGGGAGTTATTAGTCGAATTAACCATTCAACAAATTTCACCAATTTCGGCATGAATCTCGTTAGTGCTAGGCGAATTTGTCACTCGGTGGGAAGCAAAAGGGAGGAAAATGTAGACCAGTTAACCCAATTTTGATAGATTGTACAACAGTTAGCAGAAAAAATTTGGAGAGCCATAACTTGATGAATTTTTGGACTTTTTGAGCCCAACAAGAGCTCAGGTAGGGGGTTTTGGGCCTTCTGAAGCCATTAGCAACATTAGCTTTTCATTTTGAGCACTAAAAACTTATGTCATTAAAAATTTGAGCACATAATTGAAGAGGCCCAACATTGGAAGTTGAACTCAGAGACGCAGCCCGGGTGGGGTGAACTTTGTTATCAATTGTTGTTATGTGTTGTTGTGTATGGTTCATTTGTCTTTGTTTATTTTCTGCAAATTGAGTTTTAAACACTAAAATTTATGTGCTTTTGCATCTTGATCCATTGCCCATAAGACATAAATTTACTTGCAAATTTTCAATAAACATTAAAATTTTAAAATACAAATTAATGACAAATAGTAAAAATTTGGATAGGGTGACACGTGGCACATATGTACAAATCCATGTGGCAAGGTCGTACATATGATGTGGAATAATGTGGAGTTGACATGTGGCATTAAGTTAGCAATGATGTGGTAGGCAAAGGTTGATGTGGAATTGAGGTATGGCAACCGACTAGGCTACACGTGGATCAATGAGAGGTTTCCACATGACCTTATCAGAGTTTGATGTGTGGCCCAATCAAAAGTTCCATGTGGCACCTCAAATAATGAGCAAGAAAGTTCAGTTGTCAAAATTTATTGGATAGTTGGAGCAGCAGGAATTGAACTCTCGACTTCATGAAGGTAGCCAAAAACTTTACCGTTGGGCCAACATGCTCCATTGTAACATCATGTTGAAAAGGTTATATTTAAAATTTGTTGTAAAATAAAATCCCAAAGGAGGAGGTCCACGGGTTTGAATGCATGACCTCCACGGAGCAGACACCAATGAGTCTACCATTTAAAACCTTCCACAAGCACTAGGTCCAATGGAACTACCATCTGACGTTGATTGGGCCATGGCATGAGTGGTTGGAATAATCCTAACAACATTTATATTATATATGAACGTTGTGCAACGACGTTTCTATACACATGACAAAATATTATATTTGGTGGGTAATATTATTGATAAAATCTTTTATAAAACAACCAAAGGTTTATATTTGATATAAAAACATGTAATTTTTGTATATGGTTATAATGAGTAGGTTGCAACCTCTGCAAGCTTGACCCTAGGGTTTTGGACCCCTAATGTTATATATACCAAAAGGCTATGTCATTGCACCACACAACATGGTCTTGTATAAAGGCTAAATATTTGTCTTTTGAGGGCCAAGTTTTAGACTATTTTTGGTATAAAAGTCAGTCTTTGCCCCTTTTCAAGAGGAAAAAAGGGAGAGGTTTTTATAAAGGTTCTTTCGGTTGGTATGCAACATTGTAAGTGTGTGGTTATGAATAGAAGTTGAGTCCCTTAGTTTTGTGTCATTTTTTATCACTATGTTTGTGTGATAATACACATATTTTATGCCCTTTTGGAGATTTGATAGAGGAGAGATCGTTGTGAAGGGTTCCTTGAGGCTTTATATAGTTGCAAAATAGAGAGTCAGATTTAGATATTGGGGATTTTATGTAATTTGAGTCATTTTCATCATAATTGAAGAGGCCACTCCATTGGAAGTGGACCAAGAGAAGTAGTCCACATTGGGTGAACCATGTTATCAACCTCGTGTTATTTTATTTTATCTGCAGTTATTTCTTTCTATTCATAGCCTTTTAATTTTTGTTAAGTTTGGTATTTCACATTATGTTTTAAAGACGACAAATCATAGGCTCGTATTAAATATCTTGATCAATTTTGGTACCAGAGATAAATGAGCTAGTGTGATTTGGTTCTTGAGTGTGGATGATTACCAGGTCTAAGCTTAAAAAGGGAGAAGATGAACTTGAATCTTACAATCCTAAAGTTGGTTTGAGGAGATTCACTCAAAGAGGAGAGATGGATTCAGCAAGACAAGAGAATTCTTTTACGTCTAAGTCATATTTTCTCGAGGAATTATGTTTGTTGCAGTAAAAAGTGGAAGAGCTCTATAAAGAAAGAGAACTTCAAAAAGGAGAAGGAACTAGTCAAGTAAAGAACAAAGGTGATCAGCCCCCTCTTCCTCTTTCTTTTTCTCCTCCTTTAAGACCTCCCTATACTCCTCATTCTCCACCTCCTTCTTCTCCTTCTAATTATTTGTTGTCATCTCCTCATAAGAACATTGCTTCAAAGAACCCATTGTTGAAGTTGTATGTCAAGTTCAACTTGCCACTATATAATGGCGAGCTTAATGCAGAAAGATTAGATAATTGGATTCAGCGGATATAAGTTTATTACTGTATTTAGCAGATTGTTGAAGAAGAGGTTAATTTTCAGTTCACCTCTCTTTGACTTGAAGATACAATGTTGGTATGGTGGGAAATCAAACTTTGAGAATGGAACAAAAACAATGGTGAGATCCTTTCTTCATGGTCAGAATTCAGTAGTGCATTAAAGAAGCAATTTTATTCTTTATCTTATACTCAGAAAGAAATCATGGAATGGAAAAAACTAACACAAGTTAAAGGAAAAAGCGTGCAAAGTTTTACTCAAGAATTTAAGAAGAAAAATTTGGCTTTAAATATTCCATTATATTCTTTAGAAATGATATTAAAATACATAGTTCTATAGTTGGTGCATTGCATAGTTATCTTTGCCACACTATTATTTTATTTAATCCCACTAATTTGGATGAAGTTGTATGTGTCCAAGCTACTTACCTTGAGTCCATGTGAAAGAATGTGCATAATGATTTCATGAATAAGCAACCATCATTAGTTGAAGGAAAATTTAAAGGAAAGAGGAAAAGAAAAAGGTTGCTACAATGAAGAAATAAGAGGAAAATTCAATGTGCTCTCATTGTAAAAAGGAATGGGATGATGATGCTCACTATTGGAAGACACATCCTAAACTAAGAGCTAAGAGGTTTGAAGGCAAAGGAAAGCAAAAATCGTTGCAATAGTGTAGCAAGATTTGGGATCTGATTTAGGGGATGAAACTCGAGTCACAATTTTTTGAAGTGCAAGGTAAAACATCTTATCATGCTATTTATAGTTCTTATATTCCATATCCTAGTGTTGAAAGCATAAGAAGTGAGATTTTTCATATAAGTGTGATTATTAAGCATATTAAAGTTTATACTCTTTCTGATACTGGCTCCCAACTGAATTTAATATCTGAAGTGATTGTCAAGAAGTTGGGATTAGAAAAAGCTCCTCGCAAGAAACCTTATCCTCTCGGTTGGGTTTGTGATAATGCAAAGCGACAAGTAATGAAATACTATAAACTTAGATTTGATATCACTTCAAAATTTGTTAATGAGATTGAGTTAAATGTGGTTCCACTTTGTATTTGTGCAATTGTTGTGGGAATACCTTATTTGTATGACAGGAAAGCCATATTCTTTAGGGAGAACAAATATCACCTCACCAAAGATGGAGTTGAGTGTATGATAGGAAAGCCATATTCTTCAGGGAGAACATATATCACCTCACCAAATATGGAGTTGATTATATTGTAAGAGTGCACATCATGAAGACTAACTTATCACTTGTTAATGCAGGGAAAATGAAGAGGCTCATAAATGCTAGCAAGAATTTTGTAGTTTTGGTTGTGAAAGAGAAAGATGTCAAACAATATGATGTTTTTAAAGGTTGTGATCCTTCTCATAAGGATGAATTAGTTAAACTCATTTCTAACTATGATGATATTTTCCATGAACCCAAAGGATTTCCTCCTAAGAGGGATATTACACATGAAATCCAGCTACAAGAAAGTGCCCCTCTGCATAATGTTTTTTATGTATAGGATGTTCGTGATTGAAAATATAGGGATCAAGAATCAAGTTCAAGAGTCACTTGAAAAGGGATTCATCAAGCCTAGTTCCTGTCCATGTGTCTCTCTTATTTTGGTGGTACCAAAGAAGGATGGTACATATAAAATGTGTATTGACTTTCATGTGCTAAATAAGATCACATTAAAGAATTGATACCCTCTTCCTTGTATTGATGATTTTATAAATCAATTAAAATATGTAGTTTACTTTACTAATTTATACTTGTGAAGGGGTTATTATCAGATTTGGATTGAAGAAGGTGATGTTTAGAAAGTCGCTTTAAAAAAGAAGAAGGGTTTGTTTCAATGGTTTGTGATTCCCTTTGGGATTTACAATGCCTAATTTTTTTTTATGTGTGTGATGAATCATCATTTTCTACCATTCATTGATGACTTTGTTATTGTCCAATTAGATGATATTCTTGTATTTAGCAGAACTTGGGATGAGCATGTCGAACATGTCAAGCAAGTATGTGATAGTTTGATAAAGGAGTTGTATGTGAAATTGTTGAAGTATGAATTTGGCAAGACATCATTAGTGTACTTGGGTTACATCCTAGGGGGTGTTGAATTGAAAATAGATCCATCTAAAGTTTAAGTGATTATAAGCTGGCCCAAAAATAAATCAACAATGAAAATTAGAAGCTTTTTAGGAGAAGTCTAGTATTGGAGGAAATTTATTGCTAAATTTTCGTTTATTGCCTCTCATTTTCATGATTTGACTAGTGTGAAACATGTCTTTCAGTGAGGAGGCAAGCAACAAAAATCCTTTGATACATTGAAATAAAAGATCAAAACAACATCAGTGTTAGCATTTCCATGCTTGCAGTATTTGTTTGAGATAGAGACCAATGCAATTGGATATGTCTTGGGAGCAGTTGTTGATGCGACAGTGTAATCCAACCTTTCCTAAAGATGTTGTTAATTATCCTACATATGATAAAGAGTTGTATACATTATTACAAAGTGTTAAAAATATGAAGCATTACTTAATGGGAAAGGAAACGATAATACATATAGATCATTAACCATTATTGTATTTGCAGTTACAAATGAAGCTACAACAATTAATGCATTTTAGTTGGATAGTTTTTCTACAGAAGTTTCATCTAGTCATAAAGTATAAGAAGGGTGTAAGTAACAAAGTGGTTGATATTCTATCTAGACCTCAGAATAATGCATATTGTCTTGTATAATGATTAGAAATTGATAGTTATGTTGATCAATATGATAGGGATGCATAATTCAAAGATCTATATGAGATCTTGACCCATGGTTCACAAGTGGATAATTACCATTTGCAAGGAAAGTTAATAAACTATGTATTCTAGAGAATTAAAGAATGCATGTGATTATAGAAGCCCATACATCTCGTATTTGAGGGAATTTTGGTGTAGGAAATATTGTAGCTTATTTTCATAGATTTTGTTAATTGGCCTCGGGTGAGAGAAATAGTATCCATGTATGTAAAAGTGTGTGTATTGTGTGCCACTAGTAAGCCCACTAATCGAAAAGTGGGTCTATATACACCTCTTTTAGTTCCTTCTCATCCATGGGAAAACATATCTATATATTTTATTGGAGGTTTTACTATGTCCAAAATAGGTCATGGTTACTTTTATGTAGTTTTGGATATGTTAAGAAAAATGTGTATTTTATGGCTTGTAAGAAGCAAGTGAAAGTTGAACAAACCGCACACTTATTCTTTCAGTGTGTTTGGGTTCAATTATATTTCCCACTTATATTATTTCAGATCAGGATTCCCGCTTTTTGTGAGAATTTTAGTCAAGCTCACTGATATTGATGGACGCCAAGCTAAGAAGAAGTATTGTTTTTATTCCATTAGTCAATGGACAGATAAAGGTGGTCAACAAGACTATGGTACATTCATTTCGAGGATAATGTAGTAATCATCCTAAGCTTTGGTATGAACAACTACATTATGTGCAATGCGCCTACAATCAAGCACTACATTCGTCTACATAGATCTCTCCATTTGAAACTTGTTTTGGGTACCTGCCAAAATCTCCATTGGAATTTATTTTAAGAAAATATGTTGATTTTGATGAGCATAGAGATGAATATAAAGCTCGAATAATCATTTAGAAGATACAAATGGTGCATCAAGTAGTGTAGGAACATTTGGAGAATATCCAAGCCTAGTAAAATTCTAGGCATGATAAACCTATGATGGATCATCACTTCCAAGTTGATGATAGAGTTTGGATACATATCAACGAAGATAGGTTAACATGGGAAGGTAAGAAACTCAAGCCAATATGGTATGGCCCATTTACTATTTTGGAGAATATTGGCACTAATCCTTTATGTTTATGTTTAGCGCCATATATGCAACGTGTTCAGTTGTGAATGTGGAGAACTTGGAACTGTATGGGCCTCTAATGATCATAGATCATGATGAGAATATTCAAGTTCCTTCCATTGATGATTTTTCTCATGAGTATCTGAATGAGTTGGAGAAAGATGACGAATTCACGACAAAGAAATGTGGAATACCTTCGAGTGGGCCTTAAGGGAATGAATCTAAGAAAAGCATGGTGGATCGACATAGAGAAAGTGAGGGAGAAATTCCCTCACCTATTTGCTGACTAATTTGACTTTTGGTGGCACAAAAGTTTCCTAGTGAGGAGGATTGATCTAGGAGTGTTATGCAGAATTATGGATTACAGATAAAACACATTCCCTAAATGTGGTGCTATGCATTTAGAAGAACAGATCAAAGAATTTGCAGACACTTTCTCTAAGAGTAAATAGAGACACAGAAAGATAAAGAAACTTACTTGTGATCCAAGTGCTTCCTATTCTCCTTATGTCGCTTTTGCTATAGCTTCCAATCCAACTTAGATCACCAGAACAGTTCATGCAAGTATAAACACTAAACAACAAAGAGATTGCAATATACAGATGCCTATTTATCTTAATCAATTAAATCGCCTAAACATGAAACATATATATCGGTTAAGAATACATCATATGAAAAGTAGAAAAATAAACAGATACATATATGGGAAAATGAACAGTAATATTTATTAATGGATATAAGGGGGAGGTTACAACCAACGATCGATTTGATGTCACCAGCTCCAGCTTCATTCTAGCCTCATCACAATAAACATCACACCAGCAGCAAATCACTCTTATCACACACTCAATTGAGAATCCAACAACATTTCTTTACCAAATTTCTTCCTTCCCTAGCACTAGGATCTATGCTCAATTTATAGGGCAACTGATGGTAGTTTCTTAATCAATGACTTTCTAATAATAGGAAAGGCATGTTTCAAACTCAGAGGTGTTAGATGGACACATGGATTCAAAATTTGACACATATGGACTCTTCTAGAAGGCACTTGCCATGTGGAGATTCCAGAACAATGAGAATTTCGCTCCCATTTGACCAATGCACTCTTGAATGTCAGGAAGTGCTTTGTAGAGCACCCTTTAATGGAGGAAGATGCATATGAAAAGAAGCAAGTCCCTTGAGAGGCTATGTCGGTGAGCTCATAGGTGATATAACATATACTTCAAACCTTGGAAACCTTGCAATAGAAGTCATGAATGGTTTGTTCTTGTCTTAGGGCATGTAGAAACTGAAATGATAGGGGATGATAGACCCTATTTCATTGGTTCTGGGTATGATGTCCAGTTTGACCAGGTCATTGGGAATGATGCCAAAATTGACCTATAACAGTTGCCCCCTAAAGCATGAAGTCAGAATAATAACAATATTTTTTGAATGATATGATTTACAATGTGATGGGTTGGAGCTGAAGTGGAGTGGCGACCTGCATCAATCTTAAAATATATTATATCATGATATATCCTCTTGATCACGAATTGTTGAGGGAAGGCATTCCCATGCTCAACACATAAACTATCTAATAACATGTACATAGTGCAAAAATTCGTCTACATTGGAATGTTGCCCAATAGATACATGCATAAAAATATAGGCCCATGTTCGGATGAGGATCTGTATGTAAGGTCACCGTACAGATGATGTGTAGAAAAATCTTGAAATTGCAGCCCAGATGGCTAAAACTAGATCCGGGGTCTTCTTATCTCGTTCACTCGATCGTTCGGGTACAAGTATAGCCATGCGAATATATGATTTTTAGTCGAACATGGTAAGACATCGTTCGATTACCAACCAATGATGTGAGCTGTTAACAAACGTGAAAGAACCACCATTGATGTTAATGGCTCTCAAGATACTGCAATACATTTCGTAAGGTGTGAATAGATGATTTGATGTCGAGCGCAAACAAAATATTTCAGTCAAAAGTCTGGAAGAGAGGATCTTGTCGATGCTGTAACAAGCCTCATGGTACTAGAAGATGATGTTTCTAAGTAAACTTCCTAGATGATGATTTGACGTTGACAGGAAGCCACTTTATTGCGAAATGGGAGTTACTGATTTCAAAGACAAAATGTGACTTGATATAGCAATGTTCAGGGATGACTGTCATGAGAATGAAGGTTTATGAGTATTGTAGAAGGATGAGTATTCACTGGATGACTTCTCTTGAACATATCGACGACACTGCGATGAGTTGGTATCATTGATCCAAAACCGAAGTGAAGGTATGATGAACCATAGGTATGAATGAACCGTCAAGAATATTACCCAACCCAAACAGTCATGATGATGGAGTGAAGTGTCATGTTCAAGAGCATTCTGCTATCGTAAAAGTTCTGTTCACTTTCCTAAATTTTCCCCGGTCATTTGTTGATTAGTACCTTTTTATTTTTTAACAAGCTTGAGGATGATAATATATGCTTGATCTATAATTCAACCCTTTGGGCGAATAATGTATTGCTATTTAATAATTTAACGAGTCTATCGATGAATGAAACTCGATTCTTGTCATGATCGACAAACCCGTTGCTATTTTATGTTTTAACGAGCCTAACGACAGTGACAACCCGATCCTTTTTCATATTTAGAGAGTTTGAAAAAGAAGGCAAAATAAAACTCCATAAGTACTTTTTCGTAAAGTTGTCGATCAGATCCGAAAAAGTGTAAAATAATATCTGAGAGAACCTCTTAGCCATGTTAGACTAAGGCATTCCTTTTTCGTAAATAATCTATCTCAGCGCGGAAAAGGGTTAAACTTATACTGAGTAGATATCAATTCATTTACTTTTACGAGCTCTAAAAGACAAGTGCTCGACAATCTCTGCACATTATCAGAGTCTAAGAAGAGCTAAAAGAAGACTCCAGGGGTTTCTTTTTTGCTGTTATCGAAGCTTGAAAAAGAGATAAAAGTGCGTTTCAAGCCCTTTTTCATTTTTATCAAAGCTCAAAAAATAAGGATAAAAGTATGCTTTGTAGTCAAATCATTCTTGAAATAAATGTGCACGACTAATATGCTCATCAGTTGCAAACTTGTTCAGAACAACATCAAATGGATTAAAAATACCTGTTTCATGATAAAAATTGAATAAAACCATAGTTACAACAATAAATATGATTTTCAAATAATCAAATGACTAATTAAAAGAGTTCTACTATCATTTTTACCATTTGAAAGTTACCATTTGCATTTTGGAGCTATAAACTAGTTTTTGCCCCTGAACTTCAGCTGTTGATTGCGTGCAATTGGGAAGAATGTTTTGAATGTCCCCTGCAAGAGAAGATGCCCCCCAAGCTTCGTTTCATTCACCTAAGTAGATTATTGGTTACTAATAGTTGGATGGAATGAAGGTTCATTTACGAGATCAAATGGAAGACTTGTCTTAATTAGGAGATGATTTGTTTCATTTTTTTTAACGAGCTTGACACAGGAAAAATAACTATGCTCATGACCTGTTTCATTTTTTAACGAGGTTGACACATTAAAAGAACTATCCTCATGAATATGTTTCATTTTTTTAACGAGGTTGACATAGTAAAAAAACTATCCTCATAGCTTGTTTCATTTTTTAACGAGGTTGACACAGTAAAAGAACTATCCTCAAGGCCTGTTTCATTTTTTAACGAGGTCGACATAGTAAAAGAACCATCCTCATCACCTGCTTCATTTTTTAATGAGGTTGACACAGTAAAAGAACCATCCTCATTGTGTAGTTGGACTAGTGCTTGTGAGCTGGAAAATACGTAATCTAACAGATTCATCATTTAAGGAGTTTGATGAGCACAAAAAATGATAAGTTATAACATACGTTGACGAGTCTTCTCCAGGGTTTTCATTGAATTTTGGAATTTCTGAGGGTAATTTCTGTGAAATCACCGACCACCAAGGAGAATAACTAATGGGATCAGCGTGATATTGCACTGAAGATGGGATTAAAGGATCAAGCCATTCAGTACTCATAAGGGAGGAACCAGATAAGATTCTAGACGATGACATGGGTGAAGTCAATGGGTTTGAAGATGCACCAGAGAAAATTCCAGATAAATATTTATCACCTAATGGGACCATAGGGCCACCATGTAAATATGACTCTGGTGAAGCTCTGAACATCGACGGGGTTGCGAGAGTAGGTGTTGTCGCAATCGGAACAGATGGTCCAATCGAAGATGTTGGTTCAGGCATGGTTACTTGACCAAATGTATACCCTATTGGATCGACGAGAACCTGAATAGGCACAAGATCAACAAAAGCAGAGGCAGGTGATTAAGGAAAAGAATCGTACAGGTAAAGCTCCGCCCCAAAATGAATTGGAGTTAAAGGTGTTTCGTTTTGTGGTATTTCTTCAATCGAAATTAAACCAGGTGGAAGGATTTCACCGCCAGGCCCAAAGTATATTTCAGGAGGTTGACTGCACAATATGGGAGACTCAATGGCTACAATAGATTGTGGAGCGACCAATATAGGAAAGACTTCCGGTTGTTCGACTTCAGGATCTAGATGTTCTTCACTTAGGGAATATAGCAATTGAAATATAAGGGGATGATAGACCCTATTTCATTGGTCCTAGGGATGATGTCCAGTTTGAACAATAACAACGCCCCCTAAAGCATGATGGGATCTGGATAAAATTTTAGTTGAACAACGTCGTGTTCGGGAGGTATGGTTTCACTGATTGGATGGATCGTGACCATGGGTAGCTGTGAGGGCTTCGTCTCGACAACAGTAGACGAACCAGGATTTGTAGAAACAACTTGTGCCGACTCTGGTATATGTGAAGATGATGCTTCACCAGAGGTATTGATGGTATTGGTTTCGGTAGAGCGATGTCACCTTCGCGACCAGAAGTGACTTCCGGTGGTAAAGGTGCTTTCAATGCAAGTCTACGCGAACGATGGGGAAATGGATTTTCTTCTTCCACGATGACTAATTTATTTTATGACCAAAAACAAATAAACAAAATAAAAGGGTAATGCTAGGCAAAAGGTTTACCAAGAAACTGTGAACTGCATAATACCTCCTGGAAAACCAAGAAGTACGAGCATGCAATCTCCCCGAATGCTGTGTTCGGTGTATCGCAATTTACAAGGCGACCGACTCTATGCACTATGGATGGATAGCAACCTAAATTTGTCCTCCCAAATATACTCGAAGGTATGTGGAGGCCTAAGTTCGTATTAGTGCTGTCTAATACGAAACCGCACAGTGAGAGCACTCCTGTATACTTTTCGTACTATAACACCGCCCGATATACTCGAAGGTACGTGGGCGAGCTACGATATACTTACACACATGGAGTGATGTATCACACTCTTAATGTATCGCATACAATTAACGATAACTGCTATGTTTTACGACGCCGGAACACGTCTCTAGCCTAGACCTTCTAAATGTTATCGTTATGGTTCCAATGCTTTTTTAGGTAAATTGATGTTAATTTTAAGTTGATCTTGTTTATCAATTTTCCTTTCAAGGTTCATCGTGATGATGTGATGGAAATTCCTAAAATGCAAATTGAAATGATAAGAAAACTTTTCAATTTTAGCTTTTTCAATGAAAATCCTAGCTACTAAGGGGAAAGAGCAATAAGTTTTCAGAGCAAACACCAAAGAGCACAAACTAATATGCAGCTTTCCTAACTTGTTCCTATGAAAAACACACAATTCACTATATGAAAATGTAGGTTTTTCTTTTCAGTCCCCTTAATGTGAATGCAAAAAATAAACTATATGCATCGAATCAACAAAAAACAAATGCTTTCTTCTTTGAAAAACGATGAAATTAACAACAATTTCTCTTTTAGGAAAAACGAAGAATGGAACACAATTTTTCCTATAGGAAGCGAAGAATTTAACGACAATTTCCTTTACAAAAAAAAATGGATCTAATGCAAAAATGAAATACTTTGAATTTGATTTGTCAATGATAAAGAAAAACACTTAAAGAGACATTCAACAAACTTAATTTTCAAAGGAGGAAGAATCAGGCAAATCCACTGGTCTCTATGAAGTATCAGACAATTGAAAACACAACAAACAAAAGGCTGAGTGTGATGGCAATGACAAATTCAAAGGGAATTTGGTTGGTTAAGGGGGAAACACAGTCTCTAAGGGGAGACAGTGCGTTGCAAAGCACCTTTGAGTGGGAGAAAATGCTATGCAAAGCACTATGTCTTAACCTACAGTGCGTTGGGCACGACAGGGATTCAAAATTCAAGCTACTAAACACACTTCTAATGCAATTATTTGATTCAAAAGTCTAATAATTGATAGTAGATGCTACTCGGTGGATAAGAAGAGGCAAAAACACCAGTAATGATAAGGAAACTCCCCAATAGAGTTGCTAATTTGTTATGCTGAATTATGGATTACAGATAAAACACATTCCCTAAATGTGGTGCTATGCATTTAGAACAAAAGATCAAAGACTTTGCAGACACATTCTCTTAGAGTAAATAGACACACAGAAAGATAGAGGAACTTACTTGTGATCTAAGCGCTTCATATTCTCCTTTTGTTGCTTTTGCTGTAGCTTCCAATCCAACTTAGATCGCTAGACTAGTTCCTGCAAGTATAAACACTAAACAACAAAGAGATTGTAATATACAGATGCCTATTTATCTTAATCATTTAAATCGTCTAAACATGAAACATATATATTAGTTAAGAATCCATCATATGAAAATTAAAAACATAAACAGATACATATATGGGAAAATGAGCAGCAATCTTTATTAATGTATAGAAGGGGGAGTTTACAACCAACGATCGATTTGATGTCAGCAGCTCCAGCTTCATTCTAGCCTCATAACAATAAACATCACACCAACAACATATCACTCTTATCACACACTCAGTTGAGAATCAAACAACATTTGTTTACCAAATTTATTCCTTCCCTAGCACTAGGATCTGTGCTCAATTTATAGGAAAACTGATGGTAGTTTCTCAATCAATGAATTTCTAATAATAGGCAAGACATGTTCTCAAACTCAGAGGTGTTAGATGGACACATGGATTTGAAGTTTGACACATATGGACTCTTCTAGAAGGCACTGACCATGTGGAGATTTCGGAACAATGAGAATTTCGCTCCCATTTGACCAACACACTCTTGAATGTCAGGAAGTGCTTTGCAGAGGACCCTTGAATTAAGGAAGCTGCATATGCAAAGCAGTTAGTCCCTTGAGAGGCTGCATTGGTGAGCTCATAGGTGATATAACATATACTTCAAACTTTGGAAACCTTGCAATAGAAGTCATGAATGGTTTGTTCTAGTCTTAGGGCATGTAGCAATTGAAATGATATGGGATGATAGACCCTATTTCATTGGTCCTGGGGATGATGTCCAGTTTGACCAGGTCATTGGGAAAGATGCCCAAATCGACCTATAACAAGGAAGATCCAAAAAGGCCTAAAAATCAAAGTCCCAAATTTTTTATGGAAATAGCTCCATGTCGAAAACCTCGATGAGATGATTCAACACAACTTGAATTGCGTGTAACGAAGTTTGTATGAAAAAGTTATGACATTCTGAATTTCATGCAAAATAGTAAAAAGTTGGATATGGTGATAGATGGCACATCCATACAGCTCCATGTGGCATGATTGTCAATCCAATGTGGCAGAATGTGGAGTCGACATGTGGCATTAATTCAGAAGTGATGTGGTAGGAAAAGGTTGACATGGCACCGAGCTAAGGTAGTTCACTGGCCTACAAGTGGACCAATGAGATACTACCATGTAGCCCTATCATAGGGCACCACATGGCACCTCAAAAATGACCAAGAAAGTTCGGTTTTAAAAATTTCTTAAATAGTTATATTGATCGGGGTTGAATCCTCGACTTCGCTGAGGTAACCAACCACCTAAGCATTGGGCCAACAAGTTTCGTTGTAATATAATGTTGAAAAGGTTATATTTAAACTTTTTTTGGAACATAAAATCCCAAAGGAGGAGGCCCGCATGTTTGACATTGCAACCTCCCCAGATTAGACACCAAAGAATCCACCGTTTAAAACCTTCCACAAGCACAGGAGCCAATGGAACCACGATCCAACAATGATTGGGCCATGACATGAGTGGTTGGAATAATACCAATAACCTTTAAACTATATATGAACGATGTTCCACTAATGTGCCAATATTGTTATACATTCGACGAAATATTATATTTGGTGGGTAATATTATTGGTAAATTGGATTATAAAATAAAGAAAGATATATATTTGACATAACAACATGCCATCTTCGTATATGGATATAATGATGGGGCCACAACCTTCGTGGGCTCGACGATAGGGCTGCAGACCCCTAATGTTATATATACGAAAATACTATGTTGATGCAACATATAGTGTGGTTTTGTATAAAGGTTGAATCTCTATCTTTGTAGGGCCAAGTTTTAGACTAGTTGAGGTATTAAAGTCAATATTTTGCCCCTTTTGAAGAGTAGAAAGGAGAGGTTTTTGTCAGGGTTCTTTGGGTCAGTCTACAACGTTTTAAGTGTGTGGTTGTGAAGAGAAGTTCAGTCCCTTAGTTTCGTGTCATGTTTTATCACCGAGTTTGTGTGATAATACACATATTTTATGCCATTTTTTAGATTTGAGAAAGGAGAGATATCTGCGAGGAGTTCTTTGAGGCTTTATATAACTGCAAAATAGAGAGCCAACTTGATATTGGGGATTTGATGTAATTTGAGTCATTTTGCATCATAATTAAAGATGTCACTCCATTAGAAGTGGACTCAAAGATGTACCCTACTCTAGGTGAACTCTGTTATTAATCTTGTTGTGTTTTTTTATTTTACCTACAATTATTTCTTTCTAATCATATCCTTTTAAAATATTTTTGTCAAGTTTGGTATTTCACATTTTGTTTTAAACACAACAAATCATAGGCTTGTATTAAAATATCCTGATAAAGTTTGGTATCAAAGCTAAATGAGCTATTTTGATTTGGTTCTTGAGTGTGGGTGATTACCAATTCTAAGATTAAAAATGGAGAAGGTGAACTTAAAGCTTACAATCCTGAAGTTGGTTCGAGGATCTTTACTCAAAGAGGAGAGATGGAATCACCAAGACAAGAGAATCCATTTAGATATGAGTTAGATTTTCTCGAGGAATTCAGTATGTTGCATTCAAGGGTGGAAGAGCCCCTCTATAAAGAAAGAGGAAATCAAAAAGGAGAAGGCACCATTCAAGTAAAGAACGATGGTGATCAACCCCCTCTTCCTCATTTTTCTCCTCCTTCTCCTCTTTCTTCAAGAAATCCCTCTCCTCCTCATTCTCCACCTCCTTCTTCTCCTTCTAATTCTTCGTCGCCATCTCCTCATAAGAAGAGATTCAAAGAAGCCATTATTGAAGTTGGATTTCAAGTTCAACTTACCATTGTATAATGGTGAGCTTCATGCATAAAGATTAGATAATTAGTTTCGATAGATAGGAGTTTATTTTCGTATTCAGGAAATTGCTGAAGAAGAGGAAAAGATTCAGTTGATATCTCTTCGGCTTGAAGGTATAACATTGGTTTTGTGGGAAAATAAAATTCGAGAAGGTAGTAGGAATAATCATAAGTTCCTTTCTTCATGGTTGGAATTCACTAATGCATTAAATACGAAGTTTAATCATTTAGCCTATACTCAGAACGCAACCATGGAATGGAAAATTTTGAAACAAGGAAAAGGAAAAATGATGTAAAGGTTTACTAAATATTCCATTAGATTCTCCAAAAATGCTATTGAAATACATTGGTGCATTACATATTTATTTTCGTAACATTATTATTTTATTTAATCACACTAATTTGGACGAAGAATGTGTCCAAGCTACTCATCTTGATTCTAAGGGAAAGAATGTGCAGAATTATTTAACGAAGAATCAACCATCCAAGTTTGCTAAAAGTGAATTTAAAGAAAAGAGGAAAAGTAAGAAGGTTTCTACATTGAAGAAAGAAGAGGCAAAGCCAACTTGATCTCATTGTAAAAAGGAAGGACATAATGATGCTCATTGTTGGAAGCTACATCCTGAAATAAGAGCTAAGAGGTTTGGAGGCAAAGGAAAACAAAATATTGTTGCAACAATGAAACAAGATTTGGAATCTAATTCAGGGGATGAAACACAGGTCACATTTGTCGGAGTGCAATGTGTGCTTCAACTTGCTAAATAGCGATGTTATTTCCATCAATGCCCGACAATATTTAGTGGTGTTTCCATCAATGCCAAAGAGGGATATTTTTGAGCATTTGTTTTCATTGATGTTATGTGTCAAGTTCAAGGGGAGCTTGATAAGTGTGTCATCATGGATGTGTTAATGTGTCTTGTTGACCAATTTGAGGTCATTGATGAAGGTTATATATTTGAAGTAAATTATTCTTTAGTTCTTAAACTTAAATGAGAAAACTAAGTGTTTGGTTGGATAATTATCTTTGAGACCTTTCCAATGGTATATGGAAATTGATATAACTCCCAAAAAACACCAAGAAAATCAAGTTTGAAGGTTTGTGATTCAAGTTCAAGGGGAGATTGGTAAGTGTGTCATCATGGTTGTGTTAATGTGTCTTGTTGACCAACTGGAGGTCAAGGATGAAGGTTATTTCTTTACAGGAAATTATTCTTTAGTTCCTCAACTCAAATGAGAAAATTGAGTGTTTGGTTGGATAATTATATTATAGACCTTTCCAACGTTATATGGAACTTGATATAACTCCAAGAAACACCAAGAAAATCAAGTTTAAAGGTTTTTTATTCAAAGTAGTGTTCCAACAAATCGTGGTTCCACATATGCTAAAATTCGGACCCCCCCTTGTTAAACTTTTGAATTGCTAGGGGGGGCTCGATTTTGTGTCATTACTAGTTAATCTAATAGGATGGCGGGATTTTATTAGCGTTCTCATGAAGGTGTAAGTGTGTTTAGTTTCATAAGAGAAATTTGAGACCTCCCCCCCTTGTGTTAAATGTTGAGCAGACAAGGGGGGCGCATGATGACCATCAACCTTTGATCAAGCAAGGGTTAAATCAACTAATTTATAACAAAGTTCGGAAATGGCTTGATACCAACGGTGGACCCCGAACAGGGGGGAGGACTAGATTGATCTACCAAGCTAGTTAAAGGAATTGGCCAGGTGACCTGGGGTCATGAAGACGTGGCACATAAGTGACCGAGATGACATGGCTAAGTAGATGATGTGACATACTGCTAGTGTGACATCTGATAGATAGAATTGGCCCTTTTGGGTGGCTAATGTCATGTTGAAGAAGAGCTATTTGGATTATCGAAAATATTAGGAACTTCATCGATGTTTTGAATACCAACAGGGATCCACTTTAGGAAAAATTCTTGAATGAGAGCAAGAAAGAAGGACCAACTCATGTTTTCAAGTGACATGTGGCACCACCCATAGGATGCCATGTGGTAGGATGACATCAATATGACATAAGAAAGACATGGAAAATGAAGGGTAATGTGGTAAAGGTTGATTGGTTGACAATGATGAGTTGGAAGCTAAGCTATCCAAGTGACATGGCAAGATATTTGGTAATGAATGATATATCCAACCTACTTAACTAAGGATTAATTTTCCATAATTAGGAATTGGCCTTAATCCTTGGTAGTGCGTTCGTGGGTGTATATGAAGTTTGATTGCCAAAATGGGTCGGGGACCCTAGACCAAGATGATGTGGCATAGAGATACACATGGCATGGATGATGATGCAGCACATAGGTACGTGTAGCATGGCATGCGACATCAAAATGACATGGTAGGATTCGTGGGAGTGCTAATAAATTACTCGGTGATTTGGTTAATAAAGGTTTAAATTAAACTAATTGAGGATTAACCTTATTCCTTGGGCTCGCAACTCATGATAGTTTGCAAAGATGTGGTTAAATAAATTTTCCCAGGGCCCTGAGGACTGGGATGCAAAAGTCAGTGGTAATTAACAGGAAAATTCATAGTAGTGCGATAAAGAAGTTGGTTTCAAAGATATCCAAAGTTTAAGGAAATATAGGGGTAAGAAATTCTTTTGACCTGGATTCATATTTTTTGTAATATGGTTATATCATTTGGTTTTATATACAAGCCCCAACGAGCTAAGGAATTAAGTTATATTTGAGTCATGCGAACAATATTTCCAGCAAGGAAAAATTATAATACAAGTTGATCGTTGACCTTACCATATTTGATTGATTTGGTAGAATATAAATAGGAGAAAAAATTTGGTTGTTTTGAGTGTGGAAGAAAATATTAATCATTGAGAAAAGTTTGTGAAAAAATGTGTCTGTGGTATTTTGTGGCATGAAGGAATAAAGAAAATGAGTGAAATGAAATCATTTGAAGACGTATAAATGCATAAGATTGTCAGAGAGTGTTTCTGAATCCGAACAGAGGACTTGGAGCAGAAATTGAATTTCAGAACAGGGTAGATATATAAAGAACACATATGGATCTGAGTTTGAAAATTCTATAAAATAAGAATTCGTAGGGTAAAACAGGTTGGAGCATAGCCCTGAGGGTTAGCTAAAATTTTCAAGTCCCTATCATTAAAGCACCTTTGCTATTGAGAGGTCACAAGTTTAATTCTCTCCACACTCTAGGGGTTAGGCTCTATGGTTGAGTCGACAAGAAGTGATTTCGGGTGGATGTGCCTGTAGAAAAACCACATAGATTCAACTAATCTTGTAATATGCTACAAAAAAAAACTCGAATATATTCTACAAATTGCAGAAACCAATTAAGATTGCACAATCACATGAAAATCAAAGAGAAATAATTTCAAACACACAACACAAATATTTATCTAGGGAAATCCTAAGTTAAAAACCCTGCTATCTTTATATTGCACAAGTCAAGAATATGAAACAATACAATTCTTCTCTCAAGCTTGATAGCTCTCTACACTATCTATGACTGTCTCACACTATCCTATGCATGCTTTGGTTCAATACGTAACCAATTTCTTTCCTCTGGATTCCATTCCTTTCGTGCACAATCTCTAGGGAAATTGAGCCCCTATTAATTAGGAAATTCCCAATTAATGATTGTGCAATGCATCTGAGGCCTTTTGTTGACTCGATGCGTGACCTATACAATTTCCTAATTATACAACTGATAGTAAACTTCCCTTTAACTCCAATCTCAACTGGGTCTTCGTCAGAATTGACATGCAACAACTATTTATGGTGAATTATCAGTTATCTCATTAATCACTGCACGTGAATTAAAATTGATTTAATTCATTGGACCTCTCACTAGCTCATCCATCAGTTAGAACTAGTTAAACTAATTTTAACTCAAATTTTTTAGGTTAAATAATTACAACTCAAAATAATCTGTAACTGGACCCCCCTAAAACTTAGAGAGAACTCTACATGCCTCTAGTTTGACCCTCAACTTGAATTGACTGAACTAACTAAGTCAGGAATTAACTCGTACAAGTTGTCATGTGGTGTGGAATTACAATTTACTTCTAATTTAATTAAGGAAAAATTAAATTAGAAGCCTCTTCTTGTTTCCAATTTCAACACTCCCTCTCAACAAGAAAGGGATTGTCTGCTACCCAGATCTTGTCTTTGTGGAATTCGAATTTGCCTCTTGACAGTGCCTTCTTCAAGATGTTTGCATCCTTCTCCTTTGTAGCAATGTACTCTAATGACGTAATCCTTCTCTGCACACAATATCTAAGATGGTGATACTAGATATCAATATGCTTGGACCTATCATGAAAAACTAGATTACTCGAGAGTTTGATGCAACTCTGGTCACAATAAATGACCATAGGATCCATTTGCTGACCAAAAAAACCAACTGTGAAAATTTCTATCTTGAAATTATACTGCAGTAACTGATTTATTTCTCCTACTTATATTTCTCAATAATTTATTTACAAAACCCTTCAGTAAACAACGAAATAAATTATATTTCAGTTATCACATAATTACATAGAGAAAAGAACAGTAAAATACAAGCACAAGAATTAATCCCGTCAACACAATTGTTATTGGATAATTGTCCTCAGAAAAACCCAACGTGGGAAAATCGGTGCAACAGATGAGGGTTTATCTATTATTCTTCAGCAACAATATCTTTACAAGGAATGATTTGCAGAATCACGGGGAAAAATTTATGAAAACACTTGAGATAATTTTCCTCCAGTCACTGGAGAAATTTTGACACCCTGGAGACCCTCCAATCTTCCACTGCGTCACCTTTGCGCCCTCTTTTACGTGAGGACTGCGTCCTCAGGTGCGCTGCCTCTCTGCGTTGTCCCTCTGCTAGTCTGTGTGCCTCCTTCTCAATCTCTGATTGCTGCTGAAACCCTTCTCTTCCTTCACCCTGCAACACTCCCTTTGAAATTGAACTCTTCTCCTGGATTATCAACTTCCCTCGGGTTACTAAGTATTTTCCCGAATTGTCTCCAACTGACCCACAAGTCTTCATTTATACTTTTCATGTTGATAAATCAACGATCATGATCTAATATTTAGTCAACGGCTAAGATTAAAATAGACTTGATCCTCGTCACTTAGAAGCTTCTCACCCACATTTAAATTAATTCACTTTAATTATTTTAATTCCCTAAGTTTTAACTTAACTTCCATTAAAAATAATTAATTATTTGAATAACTTGCACTCCAGGTGGAATTTCTCCAAACAATTTTTGGGTCTTGGAGATCCCATTTGTTCTAGCCCCTCCACAAAATTCTAGAGCTAGAGCACATCTTATGCTACCCAAAAAAATCAACACTCCCTCTAAGCGAGGAATGTGCTCTAGTAATACTTCCCATTAGAAGCATCATCCTGATCCATGACATCGGTCCTCTGTGCTGCTGATGCTCGGTGTACTGCCCTCATTTGTTGCACTACTGCTATCTGTATTGCTGCCCATAACACTACCACTGTAGCTACTGCATCTGTATTGTAGCTCCCTCTCAAGTGTCGGATTATCCGCTTCTACTGAAACAGACTCTCAACCATCCCCATCTTCTCCATGAAATAAAAAAAAGTTGTTCTCCCAAGAGCCTTGGTGAGAATGTTTGCCACCTCTTCTCTTGTAGGAGTGTATTGTAACTGTACCGCTCCCCACTGGACATAGTCTCTAATAAAGTGACATATGATGTCAATGTGCTTCGACCGATCATGAAAAACCAGATTCTCAGAGAGCTTGATACAACTCTGATTATCACACATAATACTGGTTGCTTCCATATTTCTCCTAAATAGATTCAAAAGTAGCTTTCTAATCCATATGGCTTCACATGAAGCTGTGCTTGCTTCCATATATTCTGCTTTGGCTGAGCTCAGTGCTACGGATTTTTGTTTCCTACTGCACCAGGAGGTCATTCTCGATCCAATACTGAAACAATACGCTAAGGTACTTTTCCGGTCTACTGAACTTCCTGCCCAATTTGCGTCAGTGAATCCACTTATTCTGATGTCATTGACTCAGATGTACTTTAATCCATGCTCGACTGTTCCCTATATATATCTGAGAACATGATTGGTTGTTGCCCAGTATTCCTTCTTTGGTTCCACCATAAACTAACTAAGGGTGTTGACCGCATAGCAGATGTCTGTCTTGGTGTTGACTAGATACATAAGATATTCTATGATTTGTCTTTACAAGGTGGGGTATACTTTTTTATCGTCATACACATCAATATTTTTCTAGTTGGTAATCATTGGAGTAGCCATGGTTCTACAAACTTGGATCCCGAATCTCTTCAGAATTTATGTAGCATATCTCCTTTGTCCAGGGAATATTTCACCCATCCGCTTCCCGTGAAATAATGCATCAACCCTAAATTATTCATGTCGAATTCTACTGTCGGGTTCTCTTTATAGTCCTTGAGGAGCCTAGATGAACTTGTCAGAAACAAGTCATCTACATATAATAACAGTATTAGAGGCTCATTCTCTACCGTCAGATAGTAAATATTGGGATCTACGTCACTCTTGACAAATACCATCTTCTGTAAATAACCATCAATCTGACCATACCAAGCTCTAGGTGCTTGCTTAAGCCCAAACAAGGCTTTCTTCAACCTCCATACATGAGTTTTCTTCTCATATGTCTCAAAGCCCTCTGGTTGTTCAATGTACACTTCTTCTTCTATCACCCCACTCAAGAAATCAGTATTGGCATCTATCTGGTGAACCTCCCACCCCATCTGCGTTGCAAGGGATATCATAGATATGATAGAATTATACCTGGCTACTAGGGCGAAGGTTTCTTCATAGTTTATTCCTTCCTTTTGAGCATATTCCTTAGTCTCGAACCTGGCTTTGTACTTTTGCACACTTCCATCTGCAACATACTTGATCTTGTATATCCATATCGAAACTACAACTGATCTATCATAAGGTCTAGGTACCACTTCCTAGACATCATTGGTCATAATGGAACTGTATTCCTCCACCATAGCATCTACCCACACTTTTTGTTGAACTGCCTCCTGAAAACTAGAGGGTTCTCCAACCTGAGCTACCAAAGCTTGGTATGTGTCTGGTTGTCTACACTGCCTTTTCTCGGTTCTAGGAGCTCCAATGAACTCCTTTGTGTCCCTTAGTATCTGTCGTAATTCTCGGCTCTTTCTTCTACGGGTAGTGGGTGGATATTATTTCTCCTCCTCCTGCGAATATTCTTGCGGTAATACTTTCAGATTCTTATGCCTTGGAGAGGAGTTGGTGCTGGTTTCGACTGGTCAAAGTGGCTTAACCAATGGATCGACCTCTGACTGATTTTTGGAAGGCATTTCTTGTGATTTTCTAAAAGATATGTCCTCCATGAACTTTACATCCCATCGTACTACTACTTTCTTACTGCCAGGAATGAAAATTCTATATGCCTTATCATTCTCGCTATATCCCACCAGATATCCTTTTTTCTGCAGTTTGACCCAACTTCTTTCTCTTTTCTTTGGGTACATGGAAGTATGCCAAAATACCAAAGACCCTAAAATGACTCACTTCTGGCTTTTTTCCAGTGAGGGCTCTCTCCGATTTAATATTACCTAGTTCCCTATGAGGAATACTATTTTGAACATACACGGTTGTGCTGCATGCTTTTGCACATAAAAATTTGGGCATATCATGATCATACAACATTGCCCTCGCTGCTTCAAAAATAGTTCTATTTTTCCTCTCTACAACCCCATTCTGCTTTGGATTATATGGAGCGGTCCATTCTCTTTTGATGCCTTCCCTCGCAGAGAACTCAGTGAATTTTTTATCAATATATTCTCCACCATTTTCTGAACGCAACAATTTTATCCTCTTCCCTGTCATATTCTCAACCAGAGATTTAAATTCTTTGAATCGAATAAAGAGCTCATCCTTGGTCTTTAGAAAGTAGATCCAAGTCTTCCTTTCAACACTCCCATCTGCTTCCTGCTTCACCTTGTATATCTACCTAGATCCTACCACTGATTTGACCTCTAATCTTGGGACAACTTCCCATGCATTGAAAGTGACGAAATATTCGGCACCACTAAGAGCTCTTGTGGACATAGGTCCACAGGTATCTAAGTGTATTAATCCAAAAACACTCTTTTCCCTATTGTTACTTTTGGAATAAGTCGATTTCACGTACTTTCCTATTATGCACCCTCTGCAGACATCATCTCATTTGGTGCTTAATTCTGGAACTCCTGTGACAGTTTCTCTAAGAATTCTTAGAGCCCCATGGTGTAAGTTCCCCATCCTTCTGTGCCATAGTTCATTCAAATATTTTCATCATGACTTCCTATCAGTGCCATTGCAGATTCTAGCTACAACTTATACAGTCTATTGCTTCTGACCCAACTTTGGGCCTTCTTCTTCCAACTCGAGTGTTTGACATATACTTCATTTCCAATGAATTATGCATCATATCCCTTGTTTTTTAAATGAGATACAAAAATCAAGTTCATCACTAATCCATGCACATGCAACACATTGGTAGCATGAAGCCGATTTCCTGCTTCTGTTTGAAAAACTATAGTACCTCTTCCAACATGAGTACATTTAGCCTTATTTCCCATGGTGCTTTTGGAATTCATATTTTCCTCTTGATAGCTCGAGAGACATTATCATATTCATGTCATGTGCGCAGAAACCTTGCTATCAATATACCAAACCTCAGAGGAAGCAGAGCTTGAAAAACAAGCGACTTCTTCTTCCAACCTAGAAGCCAATACAAAATGTCGCGATCCATCATATCTTTCATGCTTTCTTATTTCCAAAGAGAAATGCATGAGCCCCTTCGAGTTGTTTCTCCAGTAGCATCAAGACCACAACTCATTGCAGAATCTCCAACCTTGTTGCCCAATCTTTGCTCTCATACCATGTAAAAATTTCTATCTAGAAATTATACTGTAGTAACTGATTCATTTATCCTACTTATATTTGTCAATAAGTTATTTACAAAATCCTTTAGTAAACATTGAAAAAAAAACTACTGTAGTTATCACATAATTACATAGAGAAAAGAACAGTGAAATGCAAACACAAGAATCAATCACATCAACACAGTTGTTTTTGGACAATTGTCCCCGGAAAAACCAAATGCAGGAAAACCGGTGCAACATATGAGGGCTTATTTATTATTCTTCAACAACAATATATTTACAAGGAATAATTTGTAGAATCACAGAGAAACATTTATGAAAACACCTGAGATAATTTTCCTTCAGTCACTGGAGAAATTCTGACACCCTGGAGACCCTCCAATCTTCCACTGCGTCACCTTTGCGTCCTCAACTGTGTTGTCTCTCTGCTGCTCTGCGTCCCTCCTTATCAATCTTTGAACACTGATGAAACCCTCTTCTTCCTTCACCCTGCAACTCTCCCTCTGAAATTGAACTCTGATCCTGTAGTATCGACTTCCCTCGAATTATAGAGTATTTTCTCGACTTGTCTCCAACTAACCCACAAGTCTTCATTTATACTTTTTTTGTTGATAAATCAACGGTCGTGATCTAATATTTAATCAACGGCTAAGATTAGAATAGACTCGATCCTCATCACTGAGAAGCTTCTCACCCACATTTAAATTATTTCAATTTAATTATTTTAATTCCCTAAGTTTTAACTTAGACTCCATTAAAAATAATTAATTATTTGAATAACTTGCACTCCGAGTGGAATTTCTCCAAACGATTTCTGGGTCTTTGAGATCTCATGTATTCTAGCCGCTCCAAAAAATTACGAAGATAGAGCACATCCCGATGCTACCCAAAAAATCAACACCAACAAGTATCTTCCTCATCCAGATGGCCTCATAAGTTGTTTGACTAGTAACCATGTACTTTGCCTTTGCTGAACTGAGTGTAATTGATCTCTGCTTCTTGTTCTACCAGGAAAATGTTTTTGACCCAATACTGAAGATTCCCCCTGATGTGCTCTTCCTGTCAGATGGAATCCCTACCCAAACTGCATGTGTGAAGCCTTGAAGCTTCACTCCCTCCGTGTGCATGTACCATAGAAAAAACTTTGTGGTTCCTATGAGGTATCTCAACACATGTTTGTCTGCCTTCCAATAGATCTTGATAGGCTTAACCATAGCTTGACTAAGTTGGCTAACTGCATAACATATGTCTGGTTGTGTGTTCACCAAGTACACGAGGGAACCCACAAGCTGCATGTAGATGGTAGCTTCTACCACTGCGCTTGAAGTAGCATCCTCCTTCCTCCAGTTCCTTGCTAGAGGAGTCTCCATGAGTTTGCTGCTCTCCATGTGAAACTTCTTCATAATCTCGTTGGCATAATTTCCCTGAGATATAAATAGTTCCCCATCTCTTTTCCAAATTTCCAATCCAAGGAAATAATGCAAGAGCCACATATCCTTAATCTCAAATTCTCTTGCAAGATTTGATGATATTCTCATCACCTGTCAGAATAAAATCATCAACATAAATTAAAATGAGAAATAATTTACCTTCTACCAAAATATGGTAAAGTTTCTCATCTGCTTCACTTTTGGTGAAGTAGCTGTCGATCCCGGTGTACCAAGCACGGGGTGCTTGTTTCGGTCCATACAATGCTCTCTTGAGTCTGCACACATGTGACTCTTTGTCGAAGGTCTCAAAACCTCCCGGTTTCTCAATGTACATCTCTTCCTCAATCACTGAGTTCAGTAAGGTTTCCTTTACATCAATCTAATGTGTCTGCCATCCCATCTGTGTTGAGAGTTTAATTATGGATATGATTTGAGAGTACCTTGCAACTGGAGCAAAGGTCTCGTCGTAATCAATTCCCCCCACTTGAGAGAACCCTATGGCCACAAATTTGGCCTTGTGTTTCTCAACACTCCCATCTGCTTCCTGCTTCACCTTGTATATCTACCTAGATCCTACCACTGACTTGACCTCTAATCTTGGGACAAATTCCCATGCATTATTTATGATGATGGAGTCATACTCCTTTACCATGGCATCAACCCAAACTAGTTGCTGCATTGCTTCCTCGAATGAGGATGGTTTAATCTCTTAAATCTCGCTCATAAGAGCCATGTAGCCATTGTACCGCTTTGGGGACCTTCTCTTCCTCTGCTGTGATGTGGGTGCCCCCACATTCTCTCTAGAATCAAACACCAACATGTCAACCTCTCTAGTGTGCTTCCTTCCGTCTCTTGATGTCTCTGCATGAGTGAGTGCTCCACTCTTTGTTCCTCTGCTTGTGGATGCTCCACATCTTGAGGTTCTTCTTTTGTAGGTAAGAGCTCCTCAACTGCATGCCACTGAAGCTACCTCTCAAGAGAAATTCACATTTCCTTCTCTTCATCGAATTTCACATCTTTCCTTACCATTGTCATCCCGTGAGATGGAAAGTACACCCGATAGTTGTGAGGTGTACGGTGTACCCCACAAATATTTCGAACTCAACTGTTGGCTCTAGATTTTTCCTGGCATCTTTGGTTACATGGAAATAAACTGATGAACCAAAATTTTTAAAGCACACCACATCTAGTTTCTTACTTGAAAGATATTCCTCTGATGTACTCATCCCGAGGATCCGATGAGGACTTATTTTCTACAAAAATATTGTTGTGTTGCATGCTTTAGCCCACAAGTGCAACGATAGGCCCTGATCATGAAACATCACTCGGGATACTCCCACAATATTTATGTTCTTCCTTTCTGCGACCCTCTGTTGTGGGTTATGAGGTGCTATCAATTCCTGTCAAATTCCTTTTGAAGCACATAAGTTCTTGAATTCATTCGAGACATATTCTCCACCGTTGTCACTCCTGAGAGCCTTCACCCTCTTCCCGATATCTTTCTCAACAAGTGATTTGAACTCACAAAATTTTGAGAATGTCTGATCTTTCTTCTACATGAAGAATATCCAACACTTGTGTGAAAAATCATCTACAAAAATCACATAATACACGTGTTTCGTTGTTGAGGCTGTTGAGAACGGTCCACACACATATGAGTGAACTCTTTCAAGGATCGTCTTCGCTCGATTGTCCCTATCATGAAAGGTGGATTTGGTGTACTTACCCAATGTACACCCTTTGCATGGATCTCTCTGCTCAAGTGCATCCTTGGGAAGTCTTATAGAAATCTGTTGCATGATATTCAAAGCGCCATGGTGTAGATGGCCCAATATTCTATGCCATAACTCACCGATGTCTTGGATCTACACCTTCTCTACTTTCGTGCTCAAGGTAACACAATATTCTACATCCAATTTTTAGAGGTTCTTTACCCGAACCCCAATCTTCTTCACATGTCTCGTGGCTTTGCGATGAAGGAACTCCTTTCCTTTGTTAAATATCACATCATAGAGATAATATTCCAACATAGAAATTGAAACTAAATTCTCCTTTAAACCAATAACATACATGAAATATTTTAATGTGAGAGGAGTATCAAACTCCATTTGAAAGGTAAAATTACCTATTTTGGTTGCGTTATACCTTCCTTCATCTCCCATCTCGATGTGCATCTGGAGATCCTTCTCATCCAAGTTGCTGGAGAATTATTTGTTGTCGGTCATATGGAATGAAGCTCCACTATCTAGGTAACACATAGAACCCATCGTCGATGACACCATGCATGCGATGAGAGTGAAATCCAAATTGAATTGTGAAGCAAGTTCTTCACTTGCCGCTCCTCCCGAGGGCTTCTAGCTAGCCTTCTTATGTAGACACTTTGTAGCACAGTGTCCAAGCTCATGACAGTGAAAACATTTAATCTTCGACAAGTCCTTATTTTTTCCCGCCTGTCCAGAATCTGATTTGGAATGGGATGCCTTACCTTTCCCTTTCTTTGCCTTTCCATCCAAGGCACATTTCTCCTCATCATCAATCTTTGGTGAGGATGCATCTCTGGTATTCTGCCAAATCTCTTCTTGTACCAAGTCAGACCACAATCACTCCCACTCTTGTAGCTTCTCCCTCCTATTCACCGAATCTTGGTAGTTGTGTCAGATCTTGGTAAGGCCTAGAAGTGTTAGGCTCACCAGATCTTCCTCGACAACTGTAACACCAACACTTCCAAGCTCATCTCGACATTGAGTGAACTTCGTCAACTATTTCAGTATTGTGTCACCCTTCTCCATCTTGATTTTTTTGAGCTTGTCCTTCAGTGCTAGCTTCCTGTGGTCGCTAATGTTATGAAACAAATATGTTAAGGCCCTCCACATAGCATATGGATTGTCCTTTCCATGGAGGTTTGAGACAATATGATCTCAAATTCCTTCTAACGGAATCATTCTCGCCTTTGCTTCATTATTCTTCCATTCATCCAGATTTTGAGCATACGTTGTTGCAGGCATGGGAATATCCTTGTCTATGAACTCCTTTAGTCCGTTGTCTTCCAACACTGCTTCCATCATGTCCTTCCAAGCTATGTAATTCGAACTAACCTCAAGAGAATATTTGAGTCTCAATCGACATAAAGACATCTTGATTCTGTTACTAGTCCTGAAGAGTAGATCTGAAAATTTGATTCATCTATTCAAAACAAACTCATATTCTTATCTTCTATAGTGATTCATGCTCTGATACCATGTGGAAAATCCACATAGATTCAACTGATCTTGTAATATGCTAAAGCAAAATACTTGAATCTATTCTACAAATTGCGGAAACCAATTATGATCACACAATCACATGAACAAGAAAGAGAAAGAAATTCAATAGCACAACACAAAGATTTATCTGGGGAAATCCTCAAATAAAAACCCCGCTATATGTATATTGCATAAGTCAAGAATATGAAACAATATAATGCTTCTCTCATGCTTGAGATCTTTCTGCAATATCTCTAACCATCTCACACTATCCTAGGCCTACTTTGGTTCAATACTTAACCAATTTCTTGCCTTTAGATGCATTGCCTTGCTTGCACAATCCCTAAGGAAATTTAGCCTCTATTAATTAGGAAATTCTAATTAATGATTGCACAATACATCTAAGGCCATCCGCTGACTCCATGCATGACATGTACAATTTTATAATTATACAATTGATAATACACTTCCCTTTAACTCCAATCTCCACTGGGTCTTCCTCAGAACTGGCATGCAACAACTATTTATAGCGAATTATCAATTATTTGATTGATCACTACATGTGAATTAAATAAGATTTAATTCAATGGACCTCTCACTAGTTCCTCCATCAGTTAGAACTAGTTAAAATGATTTTAACTCAAATAATTATAACTCAAATAAACTATAACTGGACTCCCTAAAACTTAGAGAGAACTCTACATGCCTCTAGTTTGGCCCTCAATTTGAATTCACTGAACTAACCAAGTATTCCTGACCTAGTTAACTCGTACAAGCTATTATGTGACATGGAATTACAATTTACTTCTAATTTAATTAAGGGAAAATTAAATTAGAAGCATCTTCTTGTTTCCAATTTCAACAGTGTCTGGTACAAATATTTTGTGGATGTAGTGGTCATTGATCTCTGAGGTTCATGAGCCACATAGAAAGAAAAAAAATTGGAGCTTTTAAAACATTAGGGAGTTGGTGCTTCCTTCAGGTTGGAGCATGTAAACATCAAGGAGTTGTTTCTTCCTACAAGTTGGAGCGTGTAAAATATTCAAGAGTTAGTGCTACTTTGGCTTGGAGCTTGCACGAAGTAGGGAGTTGATGCTTCCTTCAAGTGGGTGCTTGTAAATTCAGGGGATGGGTGTCTCCTTGTTGGAGCCAGAAAAGGTTAGGTAACAATATTTTGTAGCCTACAACAATATTAAGACATAGTTTTTGTGGTTTTCTCCCTTTATGGGTTTCTGCATAAATATTTGTGTCTCATGTGTGTATGATGTTTGATATTTATGGTGTTTCTATGTGATTCATTTGTTGTTTACATGATTAATTGATGAATGCTTGTATCTTGTTATTAATTGTTAAAATTGGCCATAATATTGATTCACCCTCTTTCTGTGTATTATCTTGGTTTCTAACAAGTGATTCAAGCATCATTGGTTGGGTAGGAGGATTCTTGTTTACCCTATTTTTTCTAAATATTTAAGGACATATTCTTGTCACTATCATTTATGGATGAGTTGACATGATCTATTGTGGTATTATATAAAGGGTCTTTTTCAAATAGATCATTCTTAGAGCATGTTATAGAGTTATGCATTATTTTTTATGTTAAATCAAAACAAAAATTGTTTATGAATACTTTAGATATGTTGATTGTTGATTATTCAAATGATTTTAAGGTTCCTATCATGTTTTAGTTATATCAACCAAGTTCATGATATGTTGAAAATGTTTCCATAAGAACTCTTTTATTTTCCTTTAAATTAGATTTACTCATAAATCTATATTCCTTCTTCAACTTTTTCATTTTTTCCCTAACAAAATTCATTTAATACAAATGTTTTAGTTACATCAACCAAGTTCATGATATGTTGAAAATGTTTCCATAAGAACTCTTTTATTTTCCTTTAAATTATATTTACTCATAAATCTATATTCCTTCTTCAACTTTTTCATTTTTTCCCTAACAAAATTCAGTTAATACAAATCCATTATTTGATGCACTTCGCTAATTACAACTGTACATTTAATGTTTACATTCCTAGTACACTTTTGTAAGCACTCTTCTTGTTTAATAGCAAGATATTTTTAGATTCGTTAGAGGAAGTTCTAGTACAAAATTTACACTTAATCATTGAATTTGGTTTTAGTGTTTGCTAAGAGTGAGTCAAATATTGACAAGTATAAAAGATACTAGTATTGATATTTCAAAAAAAAAAAACTATTGACAAGGCTAAAATTTACTTCTCAACCTGTAAAATTTCTAAATTAACTTACAAAATTTTGTCAAACAATAACCCAAAAATTTGCAGTTTTTTAAACCTAAGTTTTTTAATACCATATTGTAAGCACTTAGTCATTATTCTTTAATGGTTTTCCTTACAATGACATCTTTTTTCACTTTAATATAGTCATTGAATGATGAACACGTGGGTGGTTCACAAACCAATTACACTAGTGGGCTGTTTTACCCTTGTGTTTGAGATGCTATGATAGTTACATTGAACAATGATATTCAATTACATGTAAGTCTAAAAATCTATCACAATATTGGTGATTTCAAATTCTTTTCGATTAAGCTGGAAAAGCATGGGCATTGGGCCTTTCAATTGCAAAAACTTTGGTTATAAGGTTGTTATTTTCAATTTTAAGGTATTTTTCATCATTGGTTTTATATCCTTGGATGTGACATTTTTTTCTAGTGTGCCATCAATCGGTGTGGGAAAACCCTTGGAGACATCTCCACCATTGATCTCAAATAATTTGAAGCATATTTGTTCATAAATTGTGCAAGGGTTCCAATGAATAAGTTTTCCACCATCACCTCATCTTAATGTTTATATCATTCTTGTGCATCTATTCTCGTTAGTGTTGTCACATTCACCTCCATTATATATCCAATAATTTCCATTAACACACAACTACCCCACTTTCACTGCCTTGTTACTGTTTCTTTAATGCAATGGGAATTTACAAAAAAAACCTCTTAAGAGGAGATAGGAGTGGTTGCTTTCTAATTCAAATTACTTTATCATTGTTGATTTTCGTCACACACAACATTGTAATTGTTGGGTAATCAAACTCGTAAACACTTTTTTCCATTTTAAGCCTGCCTTTCTCTCGATACTCATTTGGATTCTTCCTCATTTTTGTTCTGTAAATTGATTTGTATCCTTCCTTTATATTTAATTCATCATCATCAATTGGAAGCATAGAACATAATTTAATTTCCATTGCAAGGTTTTTGTAATAGATTAGAGATAATGATGATAATGATGGTGAGAACACATTCAGTAGATGAGAGTTCCACTCAAAATAACCCCACATAATTATCATATTGGAAAATAAAACATAATTATCATGTTGGAAAATAAAATATGCAAAAGCATTGAACCTAAATTCACCCACTATCAATGTGGGATTGCTATTCACATAATCTTGATTATCAAATGTCATTTGTTGCTGTAAAACTGATGCAGGAATTCTGCTGGAAAGAAGATCCCGCATGTAAAAATACAACTGCTTCACTAAACTATGAAAATGCTCAAAATTTCTATAATAAAATCATGAAAAACATTCAGCTCAATTTACATGAAGGTGGTAAGAACCATGCAAATCAACTCCATTAACTATATCAAAATTCCGAGGCCAAATATTACATTGGGCGGCCTCTTGGCTCTTGCTCTTCAAACCACTCCTCACTCACTCCACTCTTCATTATCTCAATTCTTCAATTATTCAACTGTGTTTTCTTCTCACAAAACCATTCATATTTATACATAAATAATGAATTTAATTCATTCCAAAAATCTCTCCACCTAATCCTCAACTAAATCTAATTTAAATTCATTTTAGGTGTGGACTCAACAAAGTCCCGTACATAGAATTCCTACTCCCTAAATTTGCTACCTAATTCTATTTTCTCTCATATCTTTTTAATTAATAAAAGAATATATACAAAATCTTCACTTTTATAATTTATCTCTTATTTTATTTAAAAATAACAAATTAATTAATAAAACAATTAAAATGTCACACCCCTTTATTACATAATTAAAAATGATGCTCCTGCATGAAAAACAACAGTGAGGTTGCTATTCACATCATCTTGATTATCAAATGTCATTTGTTGCTCTAAGACAACTAAGCTAGACATTGGTTTATTTTGTCTAATTGTCATTCTCGGAAATGGTTTCTGAATTGATTTGAGACTATATGCATGTTGATGTCGAAATCCTTTATGGGAATAGATTTGCCACTTAATTCTACAAATTTATTAGTGGTGGTCGATTTCCTTCTTTTGTTATAGTTGCATGATGCAATAGCTTATATATGATAAGGGGAGACGCCATAGACCTTTTGAAAATGGTAGGTATGTATGGAGGAAATGCATCCACTTACTATGTGAGTTTCTTTCTACATGCGGTGAAAGCTTGGAGATTGATGAAGTCATACTCCCTTTCATTGATGAAGTCTAGTTAAGGTTGTTTATTATTATTATAATTTGAACAAACACCAATTGAATATAGGTTAAATATCGAGTGGAGGTTATGATAATTAGATTGGGTTATATGGTTATATTGCACCCAATTGAAGGTATCTAGCACTCTAAAGCCCGAGAGAGAGAAAGGGGTTTGAATTTTGCTTTTTTGAAGGGAAGATAAATATGTGAAGTGTTATTCTAATCATAAATTAGAACATTGGCTTAAAAAAACCTAAGTGGTTACTAGGTGATGAAGTTGAATTGAAATGTCTTTGTTGTGTTATTGTAATCATAAATTAAATTAGAACATTGGCTTAAAAAAATTAAGTAATTACTAGGTGATAAAGTTGAATTGAAATGTCTTTGCTCCAAGAAACAAATGGTGTCTATAGAATAGTTAATTATAAAACTTATGGTTTTATTACACAAGGAGATATTTATTTATATAGATTTTTGGTCTTGGTCTTTTTAATTCTTTCAGTATTTATATTTATCTTTTTCTTAGTTTTCTTAAGGTGATTCTTTACTACATCGAGAAAAGTGACAAAATATTGAAAAATAATTAAAATTAGCGTTATTTTTTTTTTTTTGGAATTTTCATTTCACTTATTGTTACTTAATTTTAAGTTTTTTGAAATCAGTAATCGTAATTCATTCTATATTAGATTTTTTTAATTATTTTGAAGATTGAAAATAATAGGAAATATGTAAGATTTGGCTGTGATACCATGTGATATTTATATGACCAAAAAATATACATCTTTAGTGGATTTAATGGTTAAGAGATTGTATTTCCTCTTAAGAGATTACAGGTTCAAAACCAGAGGGGTGTAGAGTATGTATGCCTTCGTAGACTTAGTAGTCAAATCACTGCGTAGAGGTGGGTCCCTTGTCCCTCAAATTCTCTTCATTGGTTCATTTCAAGTGAATTTGGGACCCAGGCAAGAGGTTCTTCCCCCAGTCTGTCTTCTCTGTCTTTGTGGTTTTTCCAGGGTGGCTGAGGTGGGCCTTGAGCGAAGGGGAGGAACAATTGGGATGCACATTTGTCTTCAACCCTTTGGTATATTTACTGAACCTACCCACATGGTTAGTCTGTGTTTTCCTTAATTGTTGGTTCGATTTCATTTTTGTTGGTATTGTAGGTATATCTTTAGGATAAATAGTTCAGTGTAATGATAAAACATGGGGGGGGGGGAGAGGGGTGTTGGTGGTTAGGGGGGGAGAAAATATCATGCTTATTGGTGCTTTAGGCACTAGGGAGGAAGTCAGGGCTTCCTGGAAGGCCTCTTGAGCTTGTCTCTAACTTAACATCTTGCTCCTTTTCTTCTAAGGGTAATTTTAGGGAGTTAGAGGCCTTGGAAGGTTATGAAATACTCTTCCTAATTTCTAGGGGTCTGGTGCATCTATCCGGGGGTTGATATCTTCTTTCACAACTATTTAAATTATGTAATACTATGGGGCAGAGGGGGGGAACTCCAAGGGCTTGCTACATAAACGAGTCGCTTCAGTGATTGTACCCTGGTTTATGGAGGAAGCAAATTTTGTTGTGTCGAGGGGTTGAAGGGGTGGAAAAATTTGGAGTTTGTGTGCGGGGCAGGGGGGACTAGGGGATAGGTCAGGGGAGGTGGGCCATTGGGTGGAGTTTATAGGGAGAAGGGTGGTGTCATTGTTCGAAGTGCCTAGATTGTATTGGGCTTGCAGGAAGGGTTGAAAAGGTCGCTACAGTCGAGGATCTTTGGCGTGGTTGGAGATTACAATTGAGGGTGATTAGTAGTCCATGGGTGAGTAGGCACGCATATTTAGCTTTTGAAAGTTGGCATCAAATCGTCAGCATAGTTTCCATGAAGCATCAGTGTGGCAGGGTTCGCCAAGGCATAGGGCCATGTGGACAAAGGGTTGAACACCACTTGGACAATTGAGATTTGGGGGAAGAGCTAGACCCGAACCCAGCGTAGTCCCCTGACAAACTTGAACTACCACCTCCCTTTGACTGTCTTGACAATTGTTTCCAACACATCACTTTACTCTTTGATCAACTTGGATGTGATCGTCATGATGAAAAAACACGATCATCGATTTCATGAACGACCTGAAACAAAACCAATGGCATATGCAGAAGACAAAGGATAATCTATGAAAAGTTGGAGCATTTGGAAGGTCTATTAGAACGCATGTAAGGACATGTACATTGCGCATTTAGTCCTCCCTCATCATCAGGTACTGGTGGGAAAACCCCGCTCTAGTTAATTCCTCAGATTAGGGATTATTGTTGATTGCATTCATATCATAGGGATATTTTGGTCACACTGAGCTATCTGTATACGGTTTTCTAGTTTGTCTTGTCTTTTGATAATATGATTTTATTACTATCTTCTGACCAACAAATATGGTAAGAGTAAGGTCGGAAGACTTTTGCCAATTTATTCTTCACAATGTATATCTAATTTAAATTAATAAAAAAAATTAACTTTAAAAAAATATTAATGTAACTAATTATTTAAATTTATTTTATTAAAATTTTATAATATAAATCTCATGAAATTGTATTTTTGTATTATTTAAATTATAACTTTTTAGGTATAAATAAATTAATATTATTTATTAGATTTTTGATCAAAATTAATCTAAAAAAATCCAAAACAATTAAATTCACTATTTAAAATCATTATAAATAATTTAAAATTATAATATTGACATTTAGTGAAAGAATATAGGAGTCACGTTTCAATCCTGGTACGTGTTGGTTATGGGCCATTAGACTTCAGCTAGCTCTCACTGTATAGGTTAAAGGATGGAACCTTTTTTATGTTGTGGAACAGGAATTAAAATATAAAAATATAGTGTGATCTCCATGCCATACCATCTCATATCTCCGTTGTCGTCTAGTCCGGTTAGGATACCTGGTTTTCACCCAGGCGACCCGGGTTCAAATCCCGGCAACGGAATCTCCCCTCCATAAGGGGGGGACATACTGCCGACTCAGAGTGGGTTTCCACCTCCCCGTTTTTGCAGATATAGATAGACGAATCAGATGCAGGTGCCGGAAACCGTAAGTATACAGATTATAGTCATAGAACTAGAGGGAGACGACTTCACTTAACACGAACAGTGAACTGCAATTGGCGAACGATTTATTTGAAGATGTAGTCATAGAACCAGAGGGAGACGGCTTGACTTAACACCAACAGTGTGCTGGAGAACAATTTATTTGATGACGTGAAGCTGGAATTTACTTTATTACGTTAAAGTAATAAAGTAATATCCTTTGTTGTCAAGCTGGGATAGCTCAGTTCGTTAGAGCGTCTGGCTGTTAAAGATGTTAAAGTAATAGCCTTAGTTGTTAAGCTGGAATAGTTTAGTTGGTTAGAGCGTGACCACAAGGTCGGAGGTTCAAGCCCTCCTCGTAGCTAAGCTGGAATAGTTTAGTTGGTTAGAGCGTGACCACAAGGTCGGAGGTTCAAGCCCTCCTCGTAGCGAATTCATGATTGTGTAGATTAAGTTGATCAAGAAAATAATAGAAATTTTAGGAATCCTATAAATTGATCAAGGCAATAAGAAACCCTATAAATTGATCAAGAAAATAATAAATTTTTTAGCAAGATTACGATAAAATTTAAATTTGTTTTTGTTTTTTTTTTTATATAGTTGTCAAACTTTTTCGTCAATTTTTTTTTATAATTGAGTTACAGTTGTCAAATTTTTTCGTTAATAATTTTTTTATAATCGAGTTATAGTTGTTAAACTTAGGGATTTTAGGTGGCTTAAAGGTTTTTGATGGTGCTGAATTCATCTGCACCATAATAAGACAATTCAAACACTCCAACAATTTCTGATTTTTTTTTATTTCAAAAAATTTACCAAATAAATTATTGTTCAGATAAATCTAGATTTTTGATGGTGCTAAATCCATTCTAACTATCAATAAAGCAATTCAAACACTCTAACAATTCTGATTTTTTGAAAAAAAAAAACCTAATTCCAACGAGAAAATTGTCTTCATTTGTAACATCAAAACCCTCCTCCTATCACATTAATGATTTAATCATACTTATTGTTCAAGAGTTTAAATTTAATGATTCAACCCCTCCTAGCAAATTAATAATTTAATCAATTCCTACATGTTGATCAAGCGTTCGGTTCAAGGTTCAAGCCCTCTTTCTAGTGAATTAATAATTTAATAATACTTCTTGTTAAGGGGTTCAAATTTAATCATACATATTCAAAGATTCAAATGTTGTTCAAGGGTTCCGTTCAAATTTAATCATACCTCGATTCAAATTTAATCATATTTGTTGTTCAAGGGTTCAATAATCACACCTCTTAATTAAAGGTTCAAATTTAATAGCCCTACATCTTTGACCAAGAGGTTCAAATTTAAAAGCCCTTTTTATAGCTAATCATATTTAATAAGTTCAAATTCAAATTTAATTGGATTAAGAAATTCAAATTTAAAATTCCTTATTATAATTAATCATACTTAATATTATAGTTAATCATATTCAAATTCAATTTGATTGATAAAACTTTCAAGCTTTTATTATAGCTTATCATACCTTTGGTGCTTATATTTTTTCATATACCTCTTAATTAAAGGTTCTAATTTAATTCGATTAATAAAAGGTCCAAGCCATTTTTATAGTTAATCATGTCTAATAAGTTCAAATTTAATTTAAATAATAAGAGGTTCAAGTTTTTCTTATAGCTTATTATACCTCTAATTAATTTAATCATATCTTTTAATCAAAGATTTAAATCTAATTAGATTAATAAGAGGTTAAAGTTCTTTTTATAACCTATCATACTTTTAATTTAATTATATGTTTGATTTCATACTTTTTAATGAGAGGTTAAAGAGGTCTAATTAATAAGAAGTTCGAGCTAACTAATCATACCTCTAGTTTAATCATAAATTTTGATTCCATATCTCTTAATTCAAATTTAATCTGATTAATAAGAGGTTCAAGCTTTTCTTCTAAATGCATTAATAATTTAATCAAATTGTTTGAGGTTCATATGTTCAAAGGTTTAAATTTAATCAAACCTCTTAATTGGAGGTTCAAATAGGTTCAAATTTAATTTGATTATTAAGAAGTTCAAGACCTTCTTATAGTTGATCATACCTCTAATTTAGCCATACTTTTGATTTCATTCTCTTAATCAAAGGTTAAAGAGGTCTGATTAATAAGAGATTCAAACGCTTCTTATAGTTAATCATACCTCTAATTTAATCATAACTTTGATTTCATATCCTTTAATTGAAATTTAATCCGATTAATTAGAGGTTCAAGCCCTTCTTTTAAGGCATTAACAATTTAATCATATTTATTTATTTATTTTATTTTTATTTTTTGTTTTTTAAAGCTTGGTAGGACTACATCTTCATCATGTTCGGGGCGGGGAATTGAACTAGTGACTTAACATCAAGGAGTACCTTAACAGAGCACCCAATCACTGTCTATCCAAGACCTCGTGCACAATTTAATCATATTGTTTGAGGTTCAAGCTCTATTGCATTAATAATTTAATCATATTGTTTGAGATGAGCCTTTTTCTACCACATTAATAATTTAATCATATTATTTTATGTTCAAATCGAGGTTCAAGACCTTTCAGCGCATTAATAATTTGCCCTTTTTCTACTGCATTAATATTTTAATCATATTGTTTGAGGTGAACCTTTTTCTATCACATTAATAATTTAATCATATTGTTTGAGGTTCTAATTTAATTTGATAATAAGAGGTTCAAATGTAATCATACTATTAATCATAGGTTCAAGCCCTTCTTCTGGTGCATTAATAAGAGGCTCAAGTACCTTTTCTAGCACATTAATAATTTAATCATATTTTGTTAGTGTTTGATACACAATTAGTTTGTTGTTACTATGATTTAATTCATCTAAAATTATAAATTTACTATTAATCATATGATTATTTGCGTTGTTATTTAATCCATCTAAAATTTTAAGTTTATTATCATGGCATATGATTATATATGTTGTTTAATACACAATCATGTATTTTGATGTTGCACTTGTTTAATATATGTAAAATTATAAATTTACTATTACTATTAATATTATAATCATATGTCGTTGTTTAAATACACAATCAATTGTTGATGGTTTTTTATATATCCAAAATTTGTTAACTTGAATAATAATTTTATTATTATTATTTTAAATCTTATATTGTATAATTTTGTGTTTGGTTCGCAACAAATACATTAAGTATTACAAAGCTCATTTTCTCCTTTCCAATAGAAATACGTGATTTTCTTGAGGAGAATATCTCTAAGCAACAAAAAGAGGGGTTTTGTAAGCGAATACCTTACAAAACTGCCCTAACAAAACAAAAAATTGACAACATATGATGTTATTGTAAAAAAATAAAAAATAAAATAATAACAATAATTAATTAATAGACTTCATCTACCATCACATATAATAGGTTTGATTTGGCCATTAATATTTAATTCACCTACCTTCAATCTTCTCCCCTCATTAGCATACTTGTTTGTTTCTATGTTGAAGTCACTTAAGATATGGAAATATGCTTTGCATGGGATATCTTCCACAATTTTCCTAAAATTTTTCATGATGTTTTCCTTAGATTTCTCCTTTGGAAGGGAGCCTTTGTCATCATCCATAACCGTAAGTGTGTCTATTTGATGTTCTTTGGCTAAAAAAAGTCTCTGGTATAGATCATATATCTCTGCTTGAATATTTTTCGTATGACCAAGACCCCATGAGTACCTAAACATGTTGTGCTCTCAGAGCCATATTGTACTGCTTCTCCTCTTGCCACCTCTTCTTTGAAAATAACAATTTAATCTATTTAAAATTACAAATCTATTATTAATCATACGTTTTCATTACTTAAATACATAATTCATTAATATTAAATTTGTGAGTAGTCTTTAAGTGTGACTTTTTACCCCCGACCGGGGTGCATACCGGATCAACGACACTCCTATCAACCATAATAACAGAGGCCTCGAAGTACACGCCCACCACCTTCCACATACATGGCAAGGCTGGCAGGGCGACCCTCGGCATGAAGATGGGCGATAAGGAGAAGGGCGATGGTAAACAAAGCCATTCAAGGCTCGAACAATTGTCGGCTCACTTGGTTTGCTCCAGTGGTGGTAGATTGGAAATCCCTGTTCATAGTGAAGGTGGAAGGTCGGCTCCAGCATTCCCTCAACACTCTGCATCTACAAATTACTGGTATGTAGCTTGTCATACCCTCACTTTTGCATTTCTCACCATGGTAGTCTCTGGGGCAAGAAATTATGGCCATTCTTAATGGCAGTCGAGGGGGTATGTGGGTTTTTGCTTGGCTCCTTACATGCAGACGTTTGATAGTAGGGGGACCCTAGTTAATTGGGCCGATACTACCTCTATATTTTTTTAGTGTGTTTTGTGTTGCCTAGTCCTCAGTGTGATAGGTCTTGTAGCTTGCATTCGACTTTGAGTGAACCGGGGTAGATAGTGGGATAACTCGAGAGGGTTTGGGATTCCCAAGTCGTGGTTGGCTAAGTCGGGTAGGGAAGGAATGTATTTGTCTCTATCCATGTTGGGTTTTGACATAATTAATTTCTCTCGAACTGCGCCTTGTGGGCAAATTTTGGGTGACCTTTCCTCTGTGAGTTGGTCGAAGAATCCGTTGCGTTGTAACCTTAAACGTGTCGTTGTTTGGCATGTATTTTGGGATGGTGGAAAGCTTACAAGTGATAGTGGGTGGGCTTAACCCCTGTTTGTGTCGGGGATTACCGTTAGTTCTGGTTGGGGAAATGTTGAGAAGGATGTGTTTGGGCCTCCCCAGGTCACTCGGTCGAAGTTGGGCCAATGCGACTGAGTCAATAACCACGAAGTCGCGAAGCCCTATAAGGGAGGCTCGACCTACCTGCATGTCATGAATTGGTCCTGGGTTCGAAAGAAAGCCCCCCTGCATGACTCTTGGAATGATTTTAACTGTTTATGCGATAAATGGAAAGGAATCCTGACTCAATATATGGAATTACGCTCGTTTGTTGCTACTTGGACATGTAATCAACTTGGAAACAGGGCTTTTCAGTTGACTTATCTGCGGCCCAGGAACATTTTGGCAAACACTCATCCCCTGCACAACTCACATGTCGGTAAGAAGGTTTATATGGATTGGTCCAAGAGCCCAACTGTGAGAGGACGAGGTAGAAAAAACAAAGGGAAAGAGCCCAAGGGAAAACCCAGTTCTTCCTCGAGTAAGTTGAGAGGTCAGAGACCCATTGTTAGCATCATTAACGATGTCATGAAGGCATATCATGAGAACACAATCGAGGACATCCAGAAGTTGATAGAAAAATATGAGATAGATTTAAATCGCCATGCAGGTTCAATGAAGACAGAAGCAGATGAATGGAGGGCCCTCGTGCCCGACCCTGGGAAAACTCGCGGTCGAATAATGCAGTTCAAGCAAACCCTCTTTCTTTATTGGTCCATGAAAGGAATCTTGGGCAAGGCCCTAAAACAAATTTCCATGAGCTTGGCAACAATCATACAAGAGTTTCCATATTATAGAAAAGAATTTGATAAACTCAAGTTCCAACTACAGAAGTAGGGTGGGCACCTCTGGTGCATCGAAGACCACCTCGCATGCATCCTTAATCCGACCGAACTCTCGGGAACTACTGTTCAGGACCCAAAACCGGTGGAATCTGCCTCGACTGAGGAAGCAAATTAGCTTACATGATGTTTATCGTTGTAGTGTTTTTTGTCTATTATTTATATGTAGATATAATTTAGTTTTATATGTATATCCAGTCATGCCAATATGAAAGTAGAAGATATAATATGTAGTAACATTCAGTCGTATCTAGCTTGGTTTGACAAATTCAAAACTTATTATTTTTGGATGGCATACCACACCATGAGGTGGCCAACTGACTTGGTTTCCCACTCAGGGAAAGTTGAGGCCACCTATCGGTATCCATTTGGTTATAACTTGCTAATTAAAATTAATGAAAATGGAGGTAATACCAAGGTTACAAAAAAAGTGATTTTTTGGAAAGTTGTCTAGTTTATTTTCCAATCTAATTTGTCTAGAATCTTGCAGGTTTTAATTGAAAACATGAGTTTAACAGGTTAACTCTTCATAATCGAAGTGCCCCAGGGGTTTTTAAGGGTGTTGAATCCATATATGCAATAAAAAAAAACAGTTTGAAAAACACAAATCAAGATTTGGTCACAAATGTTTTTGCTGGATTCCAGCTAGAAATCCACCGGGAACTCCAAAAATTTGCACTTAAAAAGTACTCCTTAAATTTATTTGTGCATTAAATAATACAATTTAATCCATCCAAAATTTGTTGAGTGCATTGATTTTTTTTTTGTGTATTAAAAATTATAATTTAATCCATCTAAAACTATAATTTTGGAAAATATTGTTTATTCAACTTATAAGGATGATAAACCACATAAAGGTTGAAGATTTTATTTTTACATGAAATTATCACTAAAATTTGAAATATACCATTTTCTATGGAGGAAACAGAAACCTAAGAACTATTTTATATAGAGAGGAAAAAAAAAACCTATAATATTATAAGAAGGTGATAAATATCAATCTTGAAAATCAAAAATATCTTTCTCTCTTCACTAATGTTAAGAAGAAATGAGTATTTTTAAAATAAAAACTTATTCTCGTGAGTTTCATAGTGAAAGTGGACATTGGTCACTTACCAAAACATCTTGGGACAGAAGAGTCTGTCACCCATGCGACATTAAGAGAGTTGAATATTAAAAACATTTTCTTTTATATTGTCCATCTTATACGCATATTCGATCTAATTTTTAGAATATTTGTCGCACGTCCAACATTCTTAACTTTTTAATTAATAAAAATTATGGTGACTTAAAACGCTTCTCTCACTTCTTTTTCAGCATAGAAATAAAATGTTAAAGTATATTGATTGATCTCTTACCTTCTTATGGTTAGGTAGACTATATAAGTATTAGTGGATGTCAATCATCATCATCATCATAAACATGTGATGAATGTCTTCCTCTTCGCCTTTAAAATAAGGAAAAATCAATTGATTCTTGAGGACATTGCATCCTTTTTTATACGTTAAAATTATTATAATTTTGAAAAAAACAATTACCAGATTCTAATGATGGAAAACCACAAAAAAAATTAAATTTTATTTCTTCATGAAATCACCACTAAAATATCAGATATATTGTTTGATATAAACATGTTATGGATTGTCCCTTCTTTTGGCAAGAAGGGAAAAAAACAAATTCTGATGATGGAAAACCACATAAAGTTTGTAAATATTATTTTTTTCATGAAATCATCACTAAAATATGAGATATATTGTTTGATATAAACATGTTATGAATTGTCCCTCATTTTGTCAAGAAGGGAAAAAAAATTCCCTTGAAATCCGACCAAAAATATTTTGGATAGATAGAGATGAAGTAGCAAAGGTAAACATGGAGAAACCAGTTGTAATGAGAGTATGTGAGGGGTTCATCTAAACAATATACTTTTTGAACTTTTTTATAGACATTTGTTCTCATGAGTTTTGCCCAATATCCTTTAAAATTTTCTAAGAATTATTGGAACAGTGGATATCATTTTTTGAGATCCCACTATTTGGGTACAATAGGATGCTTTACAGAGCCCATGTAGTCCATCCCCTTGACCTATCATTTATCACTTAGAAAATAAACAAATGGTCACTTCTCTGCTCAAAATGGGTACTCGAAGCGTCAAAATTTATTGTAACGAAGCTCCCAAAAAGCTCCAAAGTACCCTTTGAAGCTCCCAGTGATTTTGGAAAGTTTCCTACAAGATCCCAAGCTCCCAGGAGTGCAGGAGTGTGGGGTACATGCTTTCCAATGGCTGGGAATGGTACTGGTGTTACTATGGTTAAAATAAATCTTATTTTCTTGTTCATTTTTAAAAATGTCAATTTCACCTTTTTTTATTTTAGTGATTTCAATCATTTTAAAAATAAGTTAAAATGTATATAATTAAAAAATTTATAATTGATTTTTTCCCAAAATAAAAATAAATAAATAAAATAAACAACGAGAAAACTTGTATTAAAGTGTTATATATATATATATATATAGTTGTGTTATGTATAGTAGTTTCAAGGATCAAAAGTGGAGTAGAGGAGGCTCCCATTGTTGAAAATAGACGAGAGAAAAGGGAGACACAAAAAGAAACTGCATGTTGTACATTGCATCTTGTTCTTTTTTCTTTTAAATCTTATTAAAAATAGCACGATCATATAAATTAAATTGTTGATAAACACAAATAGGCATCACATTGTGCACTAATCATTCTTCTTAAACAATTGTAACAAAACTAGCTCAGTCATATAAATTAAATGGCTTGTAAATAATTGTACGCATCAATCCATGATAAAACAACATAACATTTACTTCATGACACATCTAAGGTTGCTAAAAAGATCATAATTGTATTTTAACTTATTATTATTATTAGTTATAAAAATAATTAATATATAAGTTAAACATATATACATTAAAAAAAAAAAAAACATGTGACAATATTCTTAACCATGGAGTTTCACCCCACTTCACCCCCACTTTACCATATCAGCAAATAGGGTTTGTTATAATACTATGGATTATCAATGCTATATGCCTAAAAAACTATAATTCAATTCATATGAAGTTTTCTTTAATTAATCAATTTAATTTAAAAAAAAAAAAAAAAAAAAAAAAAAAAAAAAAAAAAAAAACTTTGGAGATAAATATCAACCTTTAACTTATGCATATTACTAAGAATATTCTAGAATATTTTGTAAGAATTAAATCCAAAATAAAATACTTATCTAAATAAAAATTTGGATATTTGAATTTGTTTAAGAATTATTACTACTAAATTAAGATATTGAGAAAATCAAAACTATAACATTTTAATGGTCATTACAACCTTTAACCATTCAAATTAATTCATTAATTTTTTTTAAATATTTATATAAATTATATAAAAATAATAAATAGTGCACATTGATGTGTTTGTGTATCTATAATAGAGTTTGTTCCAAAATTAAAATGATTTATAATGCAAATTGATGTGATTCTATATTTATAATAGAGTTTGTTCCAAAATTAAAATGATTTATAATGCAAATTGATGTGATTCTATATTTATAATAGAGTTTGTTCCCAAATTTAATTGTTTTTAAATTAATTGATGAAAACTCCATTCAATGAAATCAAATGGATTTAAAATTAAGCATTATTTTAATTTGTGTTTGATTTCTTTGAATCAATTTGCAATGACTAGTTTGAGTTTCTACATGGAGAATAAATTTGTGGTGTAAGAGGGGTTGTTTAAGAAGCTATGTATATGATTAAAATTAATAATAAATTGATAATAATAGTCTTGAAATTAAATTTATCGAAGTCTATGATTAGGTCGGGTTAGTTGTATTGCATATTCAGGTTAATAGATATTGTGTTTAGTGTTCATTTAGTAAATTGGATAATAAGTGTTTTTTTAATTGTAGATAAAATATTTGGAATGGTACTTTGGAAGCAAGTAAATCAAGGAAAATCAAAGGTATAAAATAGACAAATCACTAATTTTGATTTATTTCAATATTTTTTAATTATGTGTTTTTATTTTATGATTGTTCAAAAAGAAATGATTATAAATTGAATGAAATCTTAAATCAATATTTACTATAATGAATGAAATTATAAGACTATATTTACTATATAATGAATGAAATTATAGGGTTATATTTACTAAAAAAAAATGAGAGTTAATGGACACAAATCTTCTATGTTTTTCAATAAAGCAGAAGATGACCAAACAAATCATTTGTTGTACCTTTTCCATTTTTAACAATTTGAACAAGCTTTAAATACAAGCCAAAGAACTATAGGCTCAATGATAAAGTGAAACGAAGAATCCACCTTTGGTACAACAAATACCTATTTAAGTGTGAGAGGCTTACAGTGGTTAAATTATTTTTTTGGAGGCTATTTTAATATATTGGCACGGTTTGGACTTTATATCAGAAGGAAATACGAAAGATTAGTTTAGAGTGGTATGGTTAATAAAAAATAAAATTCAAATTAAATTTTTATAGTTAAGGAAAATAAAAATGATTATAAATCCAAAAAAACCATGGTCCATGGCCACTCAAAAAATATATATCTCATTTTGAGAAGACCAAAGTAACCAAGGTTTTGTAGAGGCTAAAACTTTACAATAAAAATTTAGGAAGCCCCATGCCATAATTGAGGAGTGGATTAAGAATTACTCAAAAACAGCTTCCTATGTCATAATTAAGGAGTGGATTAAAAATTCCTCAAAAATATTCACAATTTCTTGGTTGGAGATATAAAATGTAAATTTTTTTAAAAATATAAAAATTTATTTTACATAAATTCAAATTAATATTTATAAGTTATTTTTAAAAATATCAATATAAATAATAATATTAATTAAAATTTAGTATTGTATTTATAAATTATTAATAATTATCCAAGTAAAATCTCAAAGTTGTTAAATATTTAATATAAAATAATAAATCTATTTTAAACCACAAATTATATTAAACTTTAAATTGGATGGAGTAAAAATATTAATAAATTATAGTAGATTTTGATTTTTTACTAAACAAAAATTATTCGATATCATATCATGTCTTTCTCAAGTTCGATCGAAGTAGCCCTCTTTAACTAAAATAAAATTTAAAAAAATCATGCTGTCCACAATTATTGAGGTTTATCATTTATTCATTTTACACGCTTCTTGACGCACTTGTCGCTGCAAGGCAAGACTGACCCGTACACACCCACCTTCACTCATTAAAACCTCATAAATACACAAACCATTTATAGTGTACAACACTTGAATGCAATATTACCTTGCCTTCAAAACATACCTTCCAAATTTTTATCAGTGTAAGGTGAAATATTAAAAATTCTGAAAAATTAGATTGAAGATTTTATCTGAGAATTTGAAGTGACCAATGAAGTGCAGGATGTCGTGTTGACTACAATGCAGTGGAGAAAACATAGTAGTCCCCATGGAATTTCCATCGGAAGCTTCCCACGAAAATTGCACTCAAGAAAATAATACACATGTTTCGTGCAATGGCTGAGGTGAAGTAAAGATTATGCATACCACAAACAATATGGTGGTGGCAGCAACATTGTTAGGGCCTCGAATTGGCGAGCGCTTGTGATGACCCACTAACTTGGGGCGAGTCGTGTTAGCCACTTGTAAAATTTGATTATACCAAAAGGTGGCTAAATCTATTTTGAGCCTTCAAGGAACAATTTTCTATGACAAAAAACTGTTGGCTCTTGAAGACTCTTGAAGGCCTCCTGCCTCTGTCCAAATCTGCACTGATATTCAATTCCTAAAAGATTCTGAAGTTCTGCTGATTCCAAAAGAAAGACTGCTGCAAGACCTTCATTTTCCCCCTTCTCAAACCTTCATTTGCTCCCCTTTTTCTCCATAAAATCTCCCTTGTTTTCATAAATCCTCTTCTTCCATTTATGAAAATCACTTTTCCATAGTTAAAAACCCATTTTTTAACTATACCGAAACCCTTGAAACCCTTTGAAAACGTTGAAAAATCAATAAAAATGCATATTTTCTATGTATTGGACTTAAGCCCCCTTGGGCTAAGTCCCTAGCCTTTCTGCCCATACACCCTGGCGTCGTGACCGCGCGCTGAGCCAGCTGGGCGCTTAACCGGTTTAAATAAATATTTCTTTGCAAATATTAAAAAACCTTTGATATTTGTTTAAACCATCGAAAAAATTCATTTTTTAATTTTTTCCGCCCGTGTAAAATTATGGAGCGATCTCGACTGTTGATTTGATCTGCAGATCGGATGGTGCGGAGCATGCCTCCCTGTGGTCCCCGCCAGCTGTTCACCACTCTTAAAAACTGGCGGTATCCATCGCACTGCCTTCGGGCCAAAAAATGTTTTCTTCCAATGGCCAACGATTCCATACGTTGTTTGACACGCGTCCAGTGTCCTATTTGAAAACCGCGTGTTAAATTCATCCATCGCACGTTAATGATCGGACCAGGAAGCCCAGCGATATCGCTGTGGGCCGTCCGATCTGGGGCGGGCCATCCAACGGTGATCGCTTGCCGAAGATGACCGACAATTAATGAAGATGCCCGCTACTTAATGTGGTCCCCGCACGATGATTTAATCTTTTTCCGCCGTCGATCTGATCTGCAGATCGACGGTTCACATTTCGTCTCCCTGATTCGATTGCCCAGTCAACAATTCTCGGTTTTTGACTTCCCCATTCGCTCCCGACTGTCGATCTCTGCGCGATCGACAACCCTGATCTAATTTTCTTCCTCCCATTCTATGATCTCCCCGATTAATCCCGACCGTTGGATGATGCCATCCAACGGCCCCGCTCCTTCAAATCCAAAAGTTGCCTTCAAGTTTTCCTATGTTTTAAGATGTTTTATATCGCAAGTGTATCAAAGGCTGGCTAGTTTCAAAGTACTTACTAGATCCTAGTTTACTTTTATGTTTTCCTTGAGTTCATGTCAAAGGCTGGCTAGTTTCAAAGTACTTACCAGATCCTGGGCTGCTCTTGTTTCTGCATCTGTTATTTCTCCTTCTTATTGTATCATTCCATTCCATAAATCAATCTTCAAAGAGATCCTTAGACATAGATGACTTGCCCCATGGACCACTCTTGCCTCTTGCTGTTCCAATTAAACCCTATTATGACTCCATAGCCCAATGGACTAAAACCTGCAATTGTCTATCTTTTTGGCTGAAGCTTACTCTGATTGTCTGCAACTTCTCACCTTTGGAACTTTTTGCACTCAGAACTTTCCACCTTAAACATAAATCATGCTCAACCATCCAAAAACAAACAAAACCCTTGGCCTTCATAACTAGCCTAATATCATAACCCCAAACTTCAAAGTCAAATCCATCTTTGTACATATTGGAGAGATCCCTCTCCGGATTCAGGAGGGCTAGATCCTAGAATCCCAAAGTTGGTTGAAACGATGTTGTTTATGTAATTGGACTCTGCCAATATTGCTAATAAATTACAGATTCCTAACATTTCTGGCGACTCCGCTGGGGAACGGAACCCAAAATCATTTCAAGAACATTTGCTATAACAGCTTGCTGAGCCACCAGCAATATTTCTGGCGACTCCGCTGGGGACTGAGTGTTATTGATACCTTTTAAGACCTCAGAGAACCCTCAATTCAAGAAAACCTTGTGAGTAAGAAGCAGCCTTTTCAAGCACTACCAAAAATGGTAATCATGATGAAACTTGTTTGAACCAGTGACAATCTAGGTAAACCCTAGGATTCTCCTAAGACTTTATCTAACCTTGAAAAATCAGCTGGCTTAGCCATAAGATTAGACTGTCTTTGTCTCATAACCATAGCTAAGTTTTGAAATAGAGTTAGGATATTCTTAAGAACCACACAACTGAAAAAGAACTAAAAAAAAACCAAAAATATTTCAGATTTGTAGTAAAACACTTACATTTTCATTTCACTTACCTTTTGTGGTGTTTTACCCTCATACTCTCAGACAGAGTCCGGAAAGGGCCAAGTAGCTTCCGGATCTCATCCTCTTTTAGAGGTGACATATTTGGTAAATGCCCTCCCAGTCAATCTCTGGTTAGAGTTTGTTGTGTTCCAGGATATCCTTGAAAAGGGATATTTCACAAGCATGGTGGTGGACCATAAAACCTTTTACCTCTGAAAAGAGCTAAAAACTTCCACTTGGCGACTCCACAATCCTAAACAGACCTTAAGACTCCACTGGGAAGAACCCTGATCATCATAATATCATTCAAGCTCAGTCAGAGGACTATAGGATTGAAATTTAGGTAAACAGATTAGTTAACCCCTCAAAGATTGTCATATCTGGTTGAACTTGTCCTGTTTATTTGGGTCTTAAAAACACAACATAGTGGCTCCTAGAAAGATTCACACTAGAGCCTATCCTGATCCTGATCCACCTGAAGTAGTTGATAACCCAGAAAGTATCCTTAGGAAGTCTCCTAGGGTTAAACTGTCAATTGTTTTCAGACCACCTTTGAGAGCTAAATCAGTTCCTGAAAATCTTTCAACTCTACAACAATCACAAGCTGACTTAGTAAATCCATTTAGAACTAGGTCATTTGATGATATAACCTAGCTAGATTCCGAGTCTTCACTTTCTTCTCCTGAAATTGGTGAACATCTTGGTAGTAGAGAAACAACACCTCCTGATTTACATTTCCTCCACAATCTAGGTGTCTCTCATCCAAGATCATCTCAACAATCTATTGCTGTTCCATCCACATCTCTTCATCCAACATCCACTGTCCAAACCACTGCACTCCAACCCACTTTCCCTTTTGTTAATCCACCCCTTGTAAATCCACTTCCACCACATATCATTCTTAAACAAATGGGAGGTGAAGAAGAATTCTCTCCAAGTCCTCTCTGAATACAAAAATCTCCATAGAAACCCTCGGGAAAGTGTGCAAGCTTATTGCACTAGGTTTAATAGTGTGTATAATGCCCTTTCCCCAGAGCTGAAACCTCCACATGGCTCAACTTTAAACAAGTTTTCTGAAGGGTTTGACTCTGACATGACCTATTCGCTAAGAGAGAGAGATTTTGCAACTCTTGAAGATATGCAAAGAGGTGCTCTTTTTGTAGAAGTCAACTTGATGGAGAAAAGAGCAAGGATGAAAGCTGAGAAGAGAGTATCCTTTAGAGAGGAATCCACACCTTCCACTTCAAATTAAAAGATGGAAAGAATGATGGAAGAAATAATGAAAGAGATGAGCATAATTAAGCGAGCACAAGCAAGTCAAAACCAAACTTCTCCCCAAAATAGAAACCAGAACAAGAATCAGAATGTTAGAAGGAACCAACCTCCAAACAGACCTAGGGAAGATGATCAGCAGATCACTCCTCCCTTTCATCAAAACTATGTAAGTGAGGTCGAGGAAACAGATCAACTAACAGAGGAAGATGATATCAACCTATTTGGGGTATATGATGATGACTTTGAGGTTCACTATGATAAAAAACAAGGTCTTTATACACCTTATGATGACAAAAGAGATGATAATCAAGATTATTATCAAAACATGGAAAATGCCATCACAGAACCTCGAAGTGAATATGACCTTATAAGTAAATCTAGTCAACAAACCCCCAACAACAAAACCTCTGACAAATCCTCACAAAACAGCACTGCAACCAAGCCTAAAGTGGTCAAACAAAAGGATAAAACAGTGGCTGAACATTCTGATAAAGGTAAAGGAAAAAGCACTCAAGACAAGGAAAAACAGAGTGCAGACATTAGTAGTACTAACACATCAGCTAGTACTCCTATGAAAATAATTGTATCAAATGTAAATAAAACAAATCAGCAAGCTGACATTGCTGATAAAGTGGCAGTTAATAAGGCTAAAACCAACACTTTAAAGAACCAAATTCCTTTAAGCATGGAGCAGGAAATCTCAAAGATCAAAATTTCTGTTCCCCTCACCGAGTTAGCTGTCCAACATGTATATAGGACCAAAATTTTGAAGGCTTTAAATTTAGAAGACAACAATGACACAGTCAATCTTAACGATGACCAACCAGAGCTTATTTTTGGTCCAAATATTGAGGGAAAATATCAAGAGGGACCTGTCCCTCCCTTTTATGTAAGTTTTAACGTTCATGACAAGATTTTGCACAACGCTATGCATGACTCAGGGGCTTCTCATAATCTAATGCCTAAAGATATAGTGGAGAGCCTGGGTCTAGAAATCACCAGACCTTATAAAGACCTTTACTCTTTTTACTCAAGCAGAGTAAAATGTTTAGGATTGATCAAAGACCTTTGTGTTAACTTAGCCCAGATTCCAGCCAAATGCTTAGTCATGGATATTGTTGTGGCTGATAGGCCCCCAAAGTATGGAATGTTATTATCAAGATCTTGGGGGGCTAAGTTGCAAGGGACTATACAAATGGACATGACTTAGGCGACTATCTTTGTTTTCAATCAAACTAGAAGACTTTACCGGGAGTCTCATATGCAATACACTGTTACAAGCCAGGACAGACCGCAAAACTCTCCTATTTACTCTGTCAATACAGGCCTCGATTCTTTTATCATGTTTAATGATGAAACACTTAGTGAACAAGTCACTTTGACAGAATTTGTGGCTGATAGAGAGGAGGAGATGAATACCAATGAATTGTCAGAACAGTTTGCTGAACCTTTAAACAACAGCAAACCAAATGTGGGTCTTGAACTACAAGTTATGTGTCCTTTGCTTCTAAACATTAAGAGTCAAGAAGGTATCCCTCAAATAACTGAAAATCAGAGGGAATCAAAACATTTGCAACCAAGTGCTGATATACCACAACGATTATAACACACATCAGTTGAAGAGGACATTAAACAGGATGAAACCAATAAAATTCCTCTCTGGAGTATGTATTTTGATGGGTCATGCACTAGAACTAACGCTGGTGCAGGTGTCTGGATTACTAACACTAAAAACAACCACACAGAATGCATTTCATGCAAATTAAACTTTCAATGTTCCAATAACATAGCAGAGTATGAGTCCCTTCTCTTAGGCTTACATCTTTTGAAAAAGTTGGGAGCCAGAAGAATCAATGTATATGGGGATTCTGAATTGATCATTAGGCAAGTCAATGGGGAGTATAACGCAAATCATCCCAGACTTAGAGCCTATCGAAATGATGTTATGGATCTTTTGAAAACATTCGAGGAGTCCAAAGTAATTTTTGTCCCAAGGAAAAGAAACATTGCAGCTCACAATTTAGCCTTTGCAGCTAGGACATGCTTAGCGCCGTTTGAAACCAAAAATTGCACAACTGAGATAAAGTTTAGACCAGCAGTACCTGATAATAAGAAGTATTGGCAGGTGTTTGAAAATGACAAACAAATAGAAGAATTCATGCAATTCAGAAATGAATTCGAACTTAACAGTTCGGACTCAGACTACGAAACAAACTACAATGAAGAAAAATTTCTTGGTGAAGAAGAACTGTCTCCTGATCCTGTCAATATTAACCTGTTGTCTAGCAAACTTACAAACGAAACAGAGGAGTTGGAAACCCTCCATGCTAAAGATGAAAGTTTGCCTAGAGGTCTGGCACCTTTAGAACAGTTGTTTGATTTTGATGATGTGGCCCAAAAACCGAAATTGGAACCTGTAGAGACTGAAGTGGAGGAATGCAATATAGGCAGTGAGGAAAAACCAAAAATGATTAAACTTTCTAAAACTTTACCATCTCACATTAAACTCAAATACATTGAGCTGTTTAAAGAGTTTTCTGATGTTTTTGCATGGAGTTATGAAGATCTTAAATCCTATGACACTGAAATAATACAACAAAAAATTCCCCTTAAAGAAAACCAAAAACCATTCAAACAGAAACTACGCAGAATAAACCATGTTCAGTTGCCTTTGGTTGAAAAGGAGATTAAAAAGATGTATGAAGCTAGTATTATTGTCCCTATTAGATATTCTGAGTGGGTATCTAATCTGGTGTCTGTTTGGAATAAAACTGGAGAAATTAGGCTTTGTATAGACTTTAGAGACTTAAACAAAGCTTCATTAAAAGACAACTACCCTCTACCCAAGATGGATCATATTTTACAAAGGGTGGTAGGGTCTAGAAGAATTTCTTTGCTGGATGGCTATTCAGGGTACAATCAGATCTTGGTTTACCTTGCTGATCAATTAAAGACAACCTTTACTACACCATGGGGCACTTTCATGTATGTGAAAATTCCCTTTGGTCTAATAAATGCTGGAGCAACTTTCCAAAGAGCCATGGACATAACATTCTTGGAAGAATTGGGTTTCTTCATCATTATCTATCTTGATGATGTCACTGTGTTTTAAAAAACAGATGAAGAACACTTAGAACATTTGAGAAAAGTTTTTGAGAAGTGCAGAAGGTTTGGAATATCTTCAAACCCTAAGAAGACACTATTTGGTCTCCAAGAAGGTAAGCTTCTTGGACACATTATTTCAGAAAAGGGTATAAAGATAGATCCAAAGAGGATTGAGGCCATATTGCAGATCTCTCATCCTCGAAATATCAAAGAGTTGCAGTCTTTCATTGGGAAGATTAACTTTTTGAGAAGGTTCATCCCTAATTTAGTTGAGCTCCTAAGGAACATCACAAACATGTTAAAAAAGGAGCAGGGGGTAAAATGGACCTTGGAAGCAAAGCAATACTTTGAATTGGTGAAACAAGCGTTAACCAAAACACCGGTTCTGATAAGTCCTGATTTTTCGAAAGATTTTTATATCTTCTCATTTGCATCAGAACATACCATAGCTGTTGTCCTTTTACAGAAAAATCCACAAGGACAAGAGCAACCTATTGCATTCTTTAGCAAGGCATTGAGGGATGCCCCTTTGAAGTAGAAATGTTACACAACAATTTGTCACTGTCCCTGCAATCCCCATCCCGCACATTGGAGGGCTCATTCCGTGACCTGTGAGTAGAGACAAGACTTGAAAATACTTTCATTGAATCCCTCTGAAGATGAGCTTTCATTGCCCTAAAGACATCTCCCTGCAAAAAACCCTAAAAATAGCTCTTTTTCCATTGGCGCGGTTCCACAGTTCAACCCTCGCGCTAAGGGGGAAAATCCTCCAAAGAGGGCGCGCCAATTGGCGCTCTGTCATAGAGCCACACCTGTGCCAACCATATTAAGAGGTGTTTTTTAAAAATAAAAGGCGGAAGTTTCGTCCTAACAAATTCTTGGACTGATATCTATCTTGAGTTGGGAGGTTTGGCTACGGATTTCCATAGAGAGGAAGTGGTTTGCCACCTCTCATGGAAGCTTCCTTGACGATAGGGCCAATCCCATAATTATAGGGATCCCAACTCCCCTTCCTCCTTCTATAAAAGCTTGCTCATCTCCATGGCAAGCTAATCTCCAAGTTCCCAAGAGCTTTCACATCCTTATGTTGCAAGAGCCTTCTTGATTCCCTTAAGGCCAAATCCAAGCAAGGAGACTATTGTCAAGTATCCGGAGAGAGAGGCTTGTCCCATCCTTGACAGGCTTTATCGAGACATGTTTTGCTGACGACCCGCCAAAGGAGAGTGCTGCGTCAAAGCTATGGTTGTCTTCTTCTTTTGACTCATTAATGATAAGCCACTATTGGTTATGGTTCCACTCTTGTTCTTGATTATGTTCATGAGTTATGTCCTCTTCGACTGACATATAGTTGTATATACTGGATTTTATTCTTGCGTTTGTGTTGTTTCTTGCATGTGCAGGTGTCCGACCACGGAGATCGTGAGGATTGTGATCTACCAGGGCAAATGAACGGAAGCACCACCTCGTCTACAAACAACAGCATTGGATTCCAGGTAAGCCTTCCTCGCAAGTCAGTTTATTTATGATTAGGAACCTGCACTGTAGCATGTTTGATTGTTGCTAGACCCAATCTGGGCTAGTAGGGATCGCCTCTGTCCGCAGAGGGGATTTACCTCCTCAACAATTTTGCGACTCCACTGGGGAGTTCAGCTTTTTTTTTATTTGTAAGCTATAGACGGAGCTTGAAGCACAGCCAGATAGCCTTCGAAACACTTTTTCTCTACATTAGCGGAGTAGATCAACGCTGCTTCAGTCAATCTTCGGTTTAGTTTACGGACTGAACAACTTGGAGTATTGTCTTCTCTTTTCGGTCCACTTCTTGGTCTTGCTTGCTTGGTCAGCTCTTTGGACTGGTTTTTCCTGTTTTTTTGGCTTTGTTTTAGCCTTGTCATCACTTGTCTATGTTTGAGATTGTTTTTTTTTTCATTTTTCCATAGTGAACTCGGCTGGTGCGCTTTTCAGCATTACAGTCGCGCCCATTGGCGCAGGTTGCCTGTGTATCACCTGCGCCATTACCTTTCTGGCGCTAATTTCAAGCTCACAGTCGCGCCAATCCTATGAGCTATTAGGGTTTGCTATGTTTCATGCTTTCTGAGACTGAATTGTGATTTTGATCTTGTTTTTTCGGCTGTTTGAGTGCACTGGAGCCTAGTTTGACTGATTGTAACCTCCATCCTTTGGTTGTTTGCCTATTTCTTTCGATTTTGCATTCAAGACCTAGGGCATCTAGGTGCTTTTGTGAGTCGAGCCTCCCTTGGGAGTTTTTGGTTTTCATTAATTCAGTCGGCTTTGGGATTGCTCCCTTGCATTCGTTTGATAGTTGTCTATCATCTTATTGCGCTTTTTGAGTGATTGATTTCGTTTTCATTCGAATTTCTCTTTGCTTCATTTTGGGCCTAGATCACACGGCTCATTAGTGTCTTTGGGACTTTTCTTGGTTTTGAGAGACTTTTGGTCGATTTGAGATCTGATTGTTTGTGCCATTGAGTGAAATCTGCTTGTTTTTGCTCTCTTATTATCATTTCTCGAATTGCTTCTCATTTGTTTTCGGTTTGTTTAGTGCATCTAGCTATCAAACATTGAAAATAAAAAAAATCTCTTTTGCTTTTGATTGATTAGTGCAGATTAAAATCTTTTCGGTGTTATTAGCAATTAGTGACTTTGAAAGAAAAGTTTTTAGTTTCATTAGCTGCATTAGAGATATCACTGATTGTCTTCTGATCATTTTGTTTGTGTAAAAAGCTCTCAACTCTTCTGTAACTAGCTTTCATCGAACGAAATGACATACTGTGGCATGTAGTTTTGCATTTAGGAGATTTTTGAGACAACACATTTGTTAGGGCCTGAAAACTGAAACGTAATTGAAGATAAACTTTAAAATTTACTCAATTTACACTAAGGCAGCATTGAAATCTAATGAAACACATTTAGAGGTCTAGGCTAGAGACTTGTTCCGACGTCTTAAAACCTAGTAGCTGTCGTTCGCCTCTTGGCTTTAGACAACACTAGTACGGACTTTTGCTCCCCGTACCGTCGTGTATATAAAGGGAGACCCCACTAGGTTTCAATCCTTTATCCATAGGAAGCCGAGTCTGCCGCCCTATACCTGTGATACACCGAACACAACATTCGGGGAGATTTCCTGCACGTACGGAAAGTCCTTGGTTGATTTCTCTTTCATTATTAAAACCAAGGTGTATATTTCAGTTCACGGTTATTTGGTACACCCTTTTGCCTAGTATTCCTGAGTAGTCATTTTGATCCTATCTGACTCCCTAAAATTGAAAGGATCACCAAGCGCTTGTCCTTTCACACTTGTGTCAAATCTGAAAGAGATAGAGTCACCTTTTCGACCGTTTCTCGACTCTTAAAACATGAAACGGTGAAGTTTCTTATTTTTCAATGTGGTAAAAATTAATCACCCATGATCACACGCCTTGTTAGTTTCTGCTTGTTGACTATTTGATTGTGTGTCTTGACTCTTTTTTCAGCCCGTGTGTGTGTTTGATCTTTTTCTCTTGTCGTTACTACCACAGTGGCGGAACCCTCAGTTTCGTCTACTGGTAGTCCTTATATGGACGATTCATTAGAGGTTTCCCAATCCTCTGCTGAACCACAACAACCCATTGTTTCCGAGTTTCCTGACGGGGGACCGGTTCTTTCTAAGCAACCCTTTGGGGGACCAGTTGAGTTCAATTGGCCCTTTTCTGACCCTTGGTATGAATTGAGATTAGGATCTGATTTCTTTTCTCTTACATCGGGTTCGCCTTTTATAGCTGCTGTCTTTCCTCCTAGTCCTCGCCGTCTATTGCAAGATCTAGCGGCAGGCTCAAACATGAGTGATTCTAGTGAGGAAATCCCAACGTCTGGTGAAGACTATCAGCTCTTCCCACGAATATTATTTCCGGGAGACAACTCTGAACTAGCTGTTATGTCAGCATCCAGTCCCTCACTGCCAACAGGGTATAGATCGTTGGGTCAGATCATTTCCGCCGCAGCCTCTATGGGAGTGTCAGCTCCTTCTCCGAGACCAGCTGCTCCTTCGCTGGGGGTGTCTCCTCAGACACCCATCACATCTGTACCCTCTCGGCCCACTGTCTGTGTGGTCGCCTCTACACCCGCTGTCACGACACCCTCCACGAGGGCTATGCCGACTCCTGAGGACATTTATTTAGCGACTGCTATACCGGAGAACATTTCTCCGGAGGAGTATCGGTTGTCCCTACAACAGCCGAACCCCGAGGTTGGACCATCCTCCCAAGATCCCAACCGCTCTTATTTTTCGCATTATGCATAGGATGGTACACCTATGTATGCTTTTCTAGATCAGTACGATGAGCACGGGGACATTTTACGTCTACCCGCTCCTGAGGCTTACCTCCATGCTCAATCTTTACCTTATAACCAGGCTTATAACCCGCAAGGGCAACCTTTCCAAGGCCAACCTTCGGGCCAACCTGGCTATCCTTATGACCCACAGGGGCAGCCCATGCAAGGCTATCCTACGGGCCAGCAAGGGCCATCGTACGGTCCGCAAGGACAGTATTACAACCCTTCCGGTCAACCTATGCAACCTCAGCCGGGGTACCAACTGGGACCGGTCTATGGTCCTGGGGGGAAAATCTTGCCTTCTCAGCCTATGCAACCGCAGTATCCTGTTGTTTCCAACGTTGCATATCAGCCGAGACCATCCTATGGTCCTGCTTCGGGTCAAACCGGTTACCAGCAACCACCTGGCTCTATTCCTCCACCAGGCCAACCGACCCATCCGGTACAACCTGGTGTTCCGCCTCCAGGCCAATCGGCCCATCCGGCACAACCTGGGGCTCCTTTACAGCCAGGTCAACCTGTTCACTCAGGGCAACCCGTTCATCCGGGTCAACCTGTTCACTCAGCGCAGCCTGTCCAGTCGGGTCAACCTGTTCACTCAGGGCAGCCTGCTCATTTAATTAACCCTGCCCAGCAGCCAATTTATTCGATGCCGCAGCCAAATCAACAGCTGCGCCCTATTTATCAGGCTCCGCAGGGTTCCACTTATCGACAACCAACTCATCCTCAGGGTGGTTATTATCCTCATGGTCAATCTCAGCCGAATTATAACCAGCCCCGAGGTTCTCAGTATTATCCTCATCAACCTGGGTCTACCTATACTCAGCAGCCAAATCCAAATGCTGCTTACACAGGGCCGAATCCTAACCAGGGTATGTACTTTGGTTATTAAGCCCCACACGCTGGTTACCAGCAGCCAAATCAGTCTGGTTATACGACCTATGCCCCCTATGGTCAGAATCCTATAGGACAGAACCCATGGGGGCAAGGATATTCCCAACCAGCGTGGAGTACAGGTACCGGTCCTCATCCTGGGCCTGGCATGCCGGTCAATCCGCCATTGCCGTTCCTGGCCACCTTGGAGTTGCCGGATGTTTCAAAACTGACCAATGATCTGATTTTGCATAATCCTTATTGGCCTTCGGTTCCTACCAAGATGCCAGGTGATTGCCCCAAGTTTGAGGGTAAAGCTGGGGAGGACCCCCAAGTGCATGTGATGACGTATCATCTTTGGTGTTCGTCTAACTCTTGGGTCGATGATTCAATTCGTCTGCGCCTCTTCTAGTGCACTTTGACTGGAGTTGCTGCTAAGTGGTATATAGAGTTATCCCGTGACATCTTCCAAGATTTCAATTCCTTAGCCATGGCTTTTCTGATGCACTTTCAGTTACCGGTTCGCTATGAAGCCGGGTGCACCTCCTGACTTCTTTGAAGCAGGATAAAGCCACTCACATTTCTGATCACATTCATGAGTGGCGGCGCCGTCGTAGACTGATCAAGTTTCATATACCTGATCAAATACTAAATCACTGGTTCACCACCTCCTTCGTGAATAAAATCGCCCAAGATATTGCGATGGGAGCATGTGTGATGGAAGAACAAGCCATTGCGCGTGCCCAATATCTGGATCTTGTATATTCTCAGTCCGGCACGCTTTATGATATCTTGCTTGATGCCCCACGCTCCGGAACCTCTAAGGCTCCACCTACCCCTGCAGTGGATGGTGTCATTGGTTCCGTGTCTCAGAATTCGAAGAAATCTTCGAATGGGAAGAAAAAGTCTAATTCTTCCAACAATACTCCTGCTCATCCCGCCCTGTCAGATTCTGGAAAAACCGCGGAGGTGAACGCTGTTCAGGCCAATATTACGGAGAAAACCTCCAAAGGGAAAAAGAAGGGCAAAGGTAAATCCAAATCCGACGCCCCAAAGCTAGAATCCAAATCTCGGAATGAGGATGGTTCTCAACGTAAACCGAAGTACCCCTGCCCCATTTGTGAAGGAGACCATTATACTAAGGATTGTCCACGACGATCTGAAGTTAGTCAACTTCTCAAAGGCTCTAAAGGGACTCCGACAGTTCTTAAAGAGCCATTCCCGTCTCAGAAGACCCAGATGGTTGAACAGCCGTCACCATCTGCACCATTTGGGTCCCAAGTTTTTATGATGAATGGTGCTGCACCTATCTCTGTTGCCACACGTTCGAAGGATTACAACGAATCGCGGCAGGCACCCGGGAAGGCAGTTGCGGATGGACCACCTCCCCCACCTGTCTCCGGTTCGTTGGAAATCGAGAAGCCTACTCCTGAACCTGTTGTGAAGCCACCTTCTAAAGGTGTTATTCGAAGATCTTCTTATAATACGAATGCTCGTGCCGCTCAACACTACAGTATTGTTGAGGATTTGGCACAAGCGTCTTCTGCTATGTCTGCGCTAGAAGTTCTTCAAATTTTTCCTTCGCAACGAAAGGATTTATTGTCTGCAATCGATGGCATAGATCCCGCCGATTCGAGTCTTCTCACCTTCGACTTAGAGAATTTCACCCCCCGACTTCCACATCAGATCGCTCTTGTTATTCAAGTCGGGATCAAAGGTATTAACATCCATAGGGCCGTTGTAGATGAAGGTGCCTCTACCTGCGTCATGTCGTCCGCTTGCTGGAAGGCCATTGGCTCTCCAGACCTTTCGTCATCTCCCAATGCCCTAGAAGCATTTGATGGTTGGGAATCTAAACCCCTAGGATTTCTCGAGAGTTTAGCGATCACTTTACAGGGGAAGACTGTCAACGTAGAAGTAGAAGTGGTTGACGCCAGGCTCAACTACAATACACTTCTTGGCCACAGCTGGACTCATGCCATGCTATGCGTGCCGTCCATCGTCTTTCGACTTCTTAAGTTCCCTCATGAGGGAAAAATCGTTACGGTGGATCAGTTGTCCTTCTTCACCTCCACCTCCGAGAACAACGTTCCGTACGTGGATCAGATCCTGAATCCCCTGACAGTGTAGAACTCGGTCTCTTCAAAGACCCCGTCCTCATGGGTATTTTTCCCACACCACCACCACACACCGCTCAAGTTAACATGATTTCCAGATCTGATGACCCCTGGCTTATCCCTACACCTGAGCAGGTGTTTGAGTTCAGAGAATCAATGCCTTTGACTCCAGTAGAGATTAGCTACTGTGAAATTGTTGCTGCATCTGATCCTCTGCCTCCTCAGCATGCTCCTTTGAGCATGGCTCTAGATGTCTACTTTAAATCCCCCTGGCTTGGTCGGGCCGATTCGCCTGATCCTCTCAAAGAGACGTTTCCTTCCGATGAAGCCATTTTTGAAACAATGTCTCTTGAGGAGCTGCCTTGGAGCGATGGACATCATCGTTCCTCTTTCATGCCTAGCTTGGGGGCAATGTCAGATTGTCTAGAGCGTTATGCATCTCAGGTTCCTACTCCTCCTCTCCAAACGCCCATCTTGACGCACGAGGTTATTTCGGAGGGAAACCTGAGTAATATCACTCAAACCATCCCGATCAACATCTCCGTTAAACCGGGGATCGTTGTGAACATACATGATCATCTCCTTCCCGAGCCTCCTCCTTTGAGCTCGTCGGAGCATAGTTCCTCCACTTGTGTCAAGCTCCTAAAACAATGAAACAAGCTGCTACGAGGATAGTTCTTTTAAGTGTGTCAACGTCATTAAAATAATGAAACACGAGCATGTTCAATTCGAGTTTTGATAGATTTAGTTCAAATCTCTTTTGTTTTCAACCTTCACTCCATTTCCTATGGACTGAAGCTTGGGGGGCATGCACCTCGAATTGAGACACCATGCTGAGGGGCATGCCCGTCTTCTTCAAGCATAGTTTGTGTTTTAAGCTTGTATAAAAAATAAAACTCATTTCCAAGCATAGTTTGCATGTGTGTTTTCATGTGTGCTTTTAAGCTTGCATAAAAATAAAATGTGTGATTAGATACATTGTGTGAAATTTTTCATTGGGTCACTTGTTATGCAACTGATACATTAGATTACATTGTATTAGGCATTTGCATGACATATAAAAAAAAACATCGCGTGTAAAAAGGAAAATCCATCCAGAAATAGATATGTATATATATATACATATCGAAAAGTTTACATGGTGTTCGTCGCATAAAATAAAAAATATACATGTTCGTCTTAATACATCTGGAGACGACATGTCTCTCAAAAAATATGCATGAAATAAAAGCCCTAGAGAGTCTAATCCGCATGGTGCTCATGATAACAAGTGACTGCATGCACTAAGCATCTCAGAAGTCGGTGGAGGCGACTAGGCACTCCCACCATATGTCTCTGGTACGCCATCGGTACATCTGCCAGCCGGGCATAGTCTGGGATCCCTCGGGCAATACCCTCGAGATTCTGGATTAACTCCCCCCCCTTTGCACCCTCTGCCTGAGGATCAGGTGCGGGAAGAGTTCTCTGCGCGATAGGAGACATGCCGGCTGGTCTCTCTGGGCCCACGTCTGCATACATATAAAATGTGTCAGGATGGACATGTATTAACAAAAAAAAAACACAAAAACATAAAAATCAAAAAGAGAAGAGGTCATACCCAACTCCTCGTCCCAATCATCTCCCTCCGGCAATGGGAGATCTGGGTCTCCAGTGAAATCGGTTCCTGCATATGGCCAATCTTCCACTACGATCAACTGACGCCGCAACCACCCAAAAAACTCCGGCCTCCAGGACATCTGTTGGCCTCCTCCAGCTCTGGGCATCAATGCTGCCCAGCGAGCCATTCTCGGCTCTCGTGGAATCGGCTCAGCTACTATGACCCCTTGGCCCTAGAAGATTGGTAATCGTTCTAGAATGAACGATACCATGATGGAACCATAGCCAAACTGTTTCAGTTTGGCCTGCTTGCACTTCGTGAGCTGTCTCTTGATATTTATTGTTACGGCTGTAGCCCAGTCGAAAAATAGGGGACCCATGCACTCTGAGACTAGTAGGAGTTGGGCCTTTGTTGCCTCGTGCGGTGCCTGCGATCCCGCGGCCCGCGTGATGGTATGAAGCACTACCCTGAGTGCTAGATCAGGAGTAGTATGGATGTCCACCTTTCCACTTCCTGATCCTAGTCGTGCCCCTGGGCACACTCGTGCCATCACTTGCTCCATCTTCTCACCAGATGGTCTGCTCCCTGTCAATATGGGCATCGGACCTCTGTGCGATAATCCGGTTATAAAGTATATATCAGAAACCTCCAGTTCTAAAACCTGGTCTCGTAACTTGAACACTTGTTCCTGTTCGTCCCATATGCTGATCAGGTACTGTAGAAGCTCAGGCTGAGCTCGTAAACAAGGTGTCAGGAAGAACTTTTTAAGCCCGCAGTTCTTGAGGGCATTCATGCAAGTTTCATTCTCCATGGCTTGTTCATCCTCTTCACTGTGCTCCCTCTCTTTCCACTCAATGACCATTTTGATCGGTTGCCTGCATTGACATGAAAACTTCAATTAGACCTCTGCTATCCTTGAAAATTCATGCAATTCATTCATTATGTGGAAATTTCAAGCGGAAAATTGTATTGCGCCGCTGGAGCGACTGTTTTCCCAACAGTCGTGCCAGTTGGTGCGGGCCCTTTGGAAATAAAATTCCATTGGCGCGGGTCCGTGCCGGATACCCGCGCCAATGGGCGGAGCCCTAAAAATTCAAAAATTCCTCATAAGAAGTCTAATATACAATGAAAATCTATGAAAAATGGATTGAAATGGAGTACAAAGAAGCGCCTCTTACCTAGAACTGACGGGAATCTGAATGGTAGCCCGGATCAGTCGCAATCACTGGTAGAAGTTTGCACACAAATTGGACCACTGCTGCTCTTCGGTGAGGTAAATAGTAAAAAGTAATTTTATTTTTACCATTTGACATATTTATAGATTTTTGAACTCAAAATAGTTATTTTTCTGAATATTTTAATATATTTGTGTCAAAAATGGGTTTTACACTTGCTTTTTGTGCAGCAACAGGTCTTTTACGCAACTTAAACCGTGAAACGAGTTGTATTTTATACTTTTTCGGACTCGGTAAATACACGAAAAAGTCACTCTTAAGTCATCTTTCAACTCTTTTCTGACTCTCTAAACATGAAAAGATTGCCGAGGCCCTTGTCGTTTCGATCTCGTTAAAGTGGACACGAATCGACATCTACCCAGTATACGATTACCCCTTTTTTCGGGCTGGGATGGATTATTTACAAAAAAGGAATACCCTAGCCTATCGCGACTAGGAGGTTTTCTCGGATATTGTTTTCTACCTTTTCGCGTCCGAGGAACTATTTACGAAAAGGGACCGCTGGAGTTTACTTTTCTGCTGTTTATTCAAACTCTCTAAATATGAAAAGACGCCGAGTTCTCCCTTTGTCAGACTCATTAAACCCTGATGACATTGGATTTAGTCGAAATGACGTTCTCTGAGTTCCTCCTTCCTAGGGCTCGTTAAATGTACTAGGATGGATTTTCCCGAAGGGCGGACTTACATTACAAGCATATGTTATCCCCTTCAAGCTTGTTATCAAAAATAATTGGGGTACTCGCCAGAAATGGTGGGGGAAAATGGAACCAAAATCATTGTCGTGTCGGCAGTATGTCGCTCTTGAACATGGCACTTGTCTGCATTCGTGTTGGGTTGGGGACATCTCATCTCGTTCTTCACTTGCCTCCGTGGGTTTGGATAATCCTTTTTGACCTCTCATCTGCTCATTGCCTCGTCACCATGACCTCTGATCCGTTGATGTCAAATACTGCCAAATCCACTATGTGCCGTTATATGTTCAAGAGAAGTTGACCTCTGCAAAATATAAACCTCTCTCTGATTCTCGTTTGATCCTGATTCACAAAAAACATCATGTTCCTCTGTCTCGTGTCGATGATGTGGGAAACACTATGGCCCACCTTCGATCAAGGTCACTTCCTGTCAAATTCAGCCCATTATCCGGGAAGTTGATCTAAAGAATCCCTTATGGTACCTTGGAGCCTGCATGCCTCAATGGCAGGTTCGTCGCATTCGACGTGAGGTTTTCATCATTGGTCTCTGATCGAGTGATTCTACGGGTGTTCGACGCCAGCTCATTGATTCACACACCGTAGATTGTGCCTATAGTACCTTGAGGGCCATTGTCATTATTGGTGGTTACTCTCGTGTCTGTTAACAACTTTCATCATTGGCTGGTAATCAGACGATGTTCTTGCATGTTCAACTTCAGCTCACGTATTCGCATGCTTGAACTTGTACTTTGTTCGGGTCGAGATGGAGCGCAAGACCCTGGATTGTGTCTGTTGTAATCCAGGCTGCGATATTGTGAATTATTATGATTATTTACATGACTCACTGATTGGATGGCTGCGACCATACCTGAGTATATTTATCAATCCTCACTGGATGGCTGCGTCCATGCCTTAGATCTAGATTATTGTACACTCTGTTATGGATGGCTGTGCCCATACCACGCATATATATCATGTATCTGAGACATCAGTTGTACTTCACTCCACAGGTTTTCCGATGGAGGTGTTTTCAGTTGACATGTTCTCGTAAAGCATTTCACCCCTCTCTCTCTCTCGGGCCTCATGCTTTAGGGGGCATGTGTTACACAACAATTTGTCACCGTCCCTGCAATCCCCATCCCGCACATTGGAGGGCTCATTCCATGACTTGTGAGCAGAGACAAGACTTGAAAATACTTTCATTGCATCCCTCTGAAGATGAGCTTTCATTGCCCTGAAGACATCTCCTTGCAAAAAACCCTAAAAATAGCTCTTTTTCCATTGGCGCGGTTCCACAGTTCAGCCCTCGCGCCAAGGGGAAAAATCCTCCAAAGAGGGTGCGCCCCTTGGCACTCTGTCATAGAGCCGCACCCGCGCCAACTATATTAAGAGGTGTTTTTTAAAAATAAAAGGCGGAAGTTTCGTCCTAACAAATTCCTGGACTGATATCTATCTTGAGTTGGGAGGTTTGGCTACGGATTTCCATAGAGAGGAAGTGGTTTGCCACCTCTCATGGAAGATTCCTTGACGATAGGGCCAATGCCATAATTATAGGGAACCCAACTCCCCTTCCTCCTTCTATAAAAGCTAGCTCATCTCCATGGCAAGCTAATCTCCAAGTTCCCAAGAGCTTTCACATCCTTATGCTGCAAGAGCCTTCTTGATTCCCTTAAGGCCAAATCCAAGCAATGAGACTATTGCCAAGTATCCGGAGAGAGAGGCTTTTCCCATCCTTGACAGGCTTTATCGAGACATGTTTTGCTGACGACTCGCCAAAGGAGAGTGCTGCGTCGAAGCTATGGTTGTATTCTTCTTTTGACTCTTTAATGATAAGCGACTATTGGTTATGGTTCCACTCTTGTTCTTGATTATGTTCATGAGTTACGTCCTCTTCGACTGACATATAGTTGTATATACTGGATTTTATGCTTGCGTTTGTGTTTTTTCTTGCATGTACAGGTGTCCGATCACGGAGATCATGAGGATTGTGATCTGCCAGGGCAAAGGAACGGGAGCACCACCTCTTCTACAAACAACAACATTGGATTCCAGGTAAGCCTTTCTTGCAAGTCGGTTTATTTACGATTAGGAACCTGCACTGTAGCATGTTTGATTGTTGCTAGACCCGATCTGGGCTAGTAGGGATCGCCTCTATCCGCAGAGGGGATTTACCTCCTCAACAAAAAAATTATGGAGAAGCAAGCATTTTCTTTGGTTAAAGCATTGAAAGACTTCAGAGTATACATCTTTCATTCACACATCATTGCCTTTGTCCCAAACTCAGTTGTTAAAGACATTCTAACACAGGACCCAGATGGTAAGAGAGGTAAGTGGATTGCTGTTATTCTTGAATATGATTTAGAGATAAAACCCACTAAGCTCATCAAAGGCCAGGGTCTAGCTAGATTAATGGCAGAATCAAATTGTGAAGTTCTTGATTTTCATATGATTAATGCTTTAGATGATCAAGAGGAAATATCAACACCCAATGTTGAAAACCATTTTATGAATTCCCCTTGGTATGCTGACATTCTTTATGTTCTGCTTAAATTGAATACACCTCCTGGTTTGACAAAAACAAAGACAAGGTTCCTAAAATTGAAAGCTGTAAACTATTGCATTATAGATAAATGTCTTTATTGGAAAAATGCAAGTGGTCTATTGCTTAAATGTTTGCCTGAGTTTGATGCAAAGAAGGTTAAGTACCAGTTCCATGAAGGAGAGTGTGGAGGTCATTTGTATTGGAAGACAACAACCAACAAAATTTTGAGGCCTGGTTTCTATTGGCCTACTCTTTTTCATGATGTACACAAGATGATCATAGCCTATCATAAGTGTCAACTTTTTGAAGGCAAAAGAAAACTGCTACCCCTCCCTCTGCATCCAATCACTGTCGAAGCTCCATTTCAATAGTGGGGACTTGACTTTATAGGAGAAATCCATCCACCATCTTCTGCCCAACATAGATGGATTCTCACTGCCACAGACTATTTCACTAAGTGGATAGAAGCCATTCCTTGTAGGCAAGACAATGATTCAATTATCATAAAATTTATGGAGACTAATATTCTCTCCAGATTTGGTTGTCTTGCCAAGATCATCACTGATAATGCAACATCATTTGGATCAAAGAAGATGGTTGAGTTCTATCATAGATATCAGATAACATTGGGGCATTCCACATCCTATTACCCTCAAGGTAATGGACTTGCAGAATCCTCAAACAAAATTTTAGTGAACATAATCAAGAAACTGTTGGAGGACAACAAGAAGTCTTGGCACACAAAGCTGATTCATGCACTGTGGGCTGACAGATTGAATTTTAAGAAATCTATTGGTATGTCACCTTTCCAGCTTGTGTATGGTACAGATGCAATTTTTCCAAGCAGCCTTGGTGTACCAGTGATAAAGTTAATTCAAGAGTTGCAAACATAAGATAGTGATATGATCAGAAGAATAAATCAGACCATTCATCTTCAGCAAACCAGAGAGGAAGTGTATAACAAAGCATTGCAGAAACAAGACAGCATTAAGAAGCTTTTTGATAGAAGAACAAAGGCCAACAATTTCAAGATTGGGGACAAAGTCTTAAAGTGGGACTCAAGAAGGGAAGAGAAGGGAAAGCATGGAAAATTTGACAACCTATGGCTTGGCCCTTACTCTATTCACTCAGCTGTTGGTAACAATGCATTTTTCCTACAAGAGTTGAATGGAGTAGAATTGTTTGGGGGTCTTGTCAATGGCAGGATGCTTAAGCATTACTTCTCTTGATCCATGACCTGTTTTGAAGCCTTTTTATCTTTTCCCATTATAAATATTTCATCCACCATTGCATTCAAAGTTGTAAAAAACAAAATACAAAAACAATGAAAAGAAAGAAAAGAGGGCAGATTGTCAAAACAAGAAAGGTATAGCCCCATACCAAAAAAAAGAAACAAATTTTGAAAGTGTGCAAGCTCAAATGCCACTCCTGAAAAACACACTTCTAGTTAGTCAAACTGTTTAATCTTGACTAATTAGCTTTAAATTTTCTGTTGATAGGGTAGTGAATTTGATTTGCCAAATTGTTTAAACTTGGCTTATCAGTAGATAGTTTAGGATAGAAATGAAAGGTTCAAACATGTTCAAAATATGAACCTAAGGTTTCAAAGAGAGATGACTCAAATATGTTTGATTTTCTGAGTCAAAAAGATGTAAAATCTGGTTCTAATCAGCTCAAAATTTGAACCAGAAGAAAAGGAAAGACAACTCAATAAGAGTCAAAACAGAGCTGTGAAAAGAGGAAGGAAATGTTTCCAAAATTTTCAGATCTTAAGCCTTCCATTTTTTATTTAATTTTTGTGAAATAAAAGTCTATGTGCAGCTTGTCTTTATGCCATAGATCACAGCAAGTCAAACAACTTAATCTTGACTTGATTGTTTTTAAATTTATGTTTTAGAAATTTAGAGAATGAAAATCTGTTGGACAGTTTAATCCCAACAGACAGTAGAATAGGTAGAGAAGCATCTGAACTCAACTGTTTAATCTGAGTTCAGGGAGGAATAAGGAGTAGAATTAGATTATATTTACTGCTTACAAAAGAATAAAATTTTGTAAAAATAGTTTGCCAATCCAAGTGCACTCTAATGAATAAAAAATGTTAGATTTGTAGGATTGGGTAGGTAAAAGGTTGTATTGATGAAGATCCATTGCTTTTTTGACTGCTAATACATTTTCAGAGAAAATCATCCCAACACAAGAAGAGCAGCCCAATGGATTAGGCAAATTATCAGCCTCCCAGAGAACATCAAATGGATCAGGCACATGGTCAGCCTCCCAGAGAATGCAGGTCTGAAAGTTCTTGATGCCTTCAAGAAGGCACCATCCCCAAGTGGAGCCACTGTTAGCCTCCTGTAAAATTTTATTATACCAAAAGGTGGCTAAATCTATTTTGAGCCTTCAAGGAACAATTTTCTATGACAAAAAACTGTTGGCTCTTGAAGAAACTTGAAGGCCTCCCGCCTCTGTCCAAATCTGCACTGATATTCACTTCCTAAAAGATTCTGAAGTTCTGCTGATTCCAAAAGAAAGACTGCTGCAAGACCTTCATTTTCCCCCTTCTCAAACCTTCATTTGCTCCCCTTTTTCTCCATAAAAGCTCCCTTGTTTTCATAAATCCTCTTCTTCCATTTATGAAAATCACTTCCCCATAGTTGAAAACCCATTTTTTAACTATACCGAAACCCTTGAAACCCTTTGAAAACGTTGAAAAATCAGTAAAAATGCATATTTTCTATGTATTGGACTTAAGCCCCCTTGGGCTAAGTCCCTAGCCTTTCCGCCCATACACCCTAGCATCATGACCACACGCTGAGCCAGCTGGGCGCTTAACCGGTTTAAATAAATATTTCTTTGCAAATATTAAAAAACCTTTGATATTTGTTTAAACCATCGAAAAAATTCATTTTTTAATTTTTTCCGCCTGTGTAAAATTATGGAGCGATCTTGACCGTCGATCTGATCTGCAGATCGGACGGTGAGGAGCACACCTCCCTGTGGTCCCCGCCAGCTGTTCACCACTCTTAAAAACTGGCGGTATCCATCGCACCGCCTTTGGGCCAAAAGCTGTTTTCTTCCAATGGCCAGCGATTCCATATGCTGTTTGACACGCGTCCAATGTACTATTTGAAAAACGCGCATTAAATTCATCCATCGCACGTTAATTATCGGACCAGGACGCCCAGCGATATCGCTGTGGGCCGTCCGATCTGGGGCGGACCATCCAACGGTGATTGCTTGCCAAAGATGCCCGACAATTAATGAAGATGCCCGTTACTTAATGTGGTCCCCATGCGATGATTTAATCATTTTCCACCGTCGATTTGATCTGTAGATCGACGGTTCACATTTCGTCTCCCTGATTCGATTGCCCGGTCAACAATTCTCAGTTTTTGACTTCCCCATTCGCTCCCGACCGTCGATCTCTGCGCGATCGACGACCCTGATCTAATTTTCTTCTGCCCATTCTATGATCTCCCCGATTAATCCCGACCGTTGGATGATGCCATCCAACGGCCCCGCTCCTTCCACACGCCCCCCGATGCAGTCAACCTATAAAAGCAAGATTTCTTAATAGTTTTCGTATTTTGCAGGGTTTTTATCATTTTTCTCGCCATTTTTGAAGAGGATTCAGAGGCGGAGGGTGACGACCCTCCCGTCTTCGATTCGTCGAAGGAAATCATCCACAAGGTGGGAATGCACGTTTCCTCACTATTTCCTGAGGCATGGATGCCTTATGAACCCTGCACAACCCTGCACAACAACAAAGAACACAACAAATCAGGCACAGACAAAGAGTATCAGCGTCGAAGAAAAAAACGCACCAGAACTGAGGATTAAAGTACAGATTTGTGGGGATTTCATCTAAGATGCTTATCAAAAGCCTAATACCCAAATAAAAAACAGTTTACAGAAAACCTAAAGTGTTTTATCAAGCAGGAATATTCCCACCGCCACAATCTGAGGCAGATCGATTCCTCCCAGCTACCATAGCGCCACCTGTTCCTCAAAGTACTCAATCATGGGCCGAAGTTATTGAAGAAGATAAGATTTTACCTCAACGCAACCAAGAAGTTACTTCTGCAATGAAACTTAATGCAAAAGATATCTGCAGAGTAACCCTAACGTCACACAGAGCCTCAAAGGTCAACTAAGGTCCCACTGAGCTTAATTCGTAAGTGTAAATCAATTAATACAGTGAAACACCTGTACAGTTTATTCATTGAGCCCCCAAGGGCCAAGAAGACATTAACTCTGTATTAATTGTAATTGAGATCTTTTATCAGATCTCACCTCCTCATCTTTCTATAAATACTTCTGCAGAAGATGAGTGAGAGGTTGGTTGTAGAACTTTGATATACATTTGAGCAAGAAACTTCTGATTGTAAATAGTGATTCACTGGCTCTTGGAGCTCTGCTGGTGATAGATAGGTTAGGCTAAGATGTGTAGATGGTTGCTAACCTAAAGCACTGGACTTTAAGCTTTAACTGGTTTGAAGCATCAATACAAGCTGATTTATGGGATCCTAGTCTATGTTGACGGTGATGTTTCTCTAATTGTAACTTGTTATTTTTGTTTCTGTTTCCAACTGTGTTTCATATTCTCTTATAAAGAACAACATGCATAGAGTTAGGACTTATTGTTTATCAGTAACCTTCTCTGACTGAAAATATTTATCTGAATTTTTTCTTCTAAATTGTGTTATTTAGGAATGATTTAATTCAGTTTAAGCATAGGAATGTTGGCGTTCCCTCGTCTTATTTTCTTAACTGAATGTTATTCTTAGATGTTATTTTCAGTATATGTTTTGTGAAGATGAACTGAGGAAGATATGGTGAGCCCTGGTCCCAGTATGATCCCACCGACTATCTGATTGTTTCCCTTTGAATGTGTTAAAATCTGGATAGTTTCAAAGTACTTATCAGATCTTAGGCCATTCTGTGTTATCTTTGTATTTGTCTTGAAAGTAACCAAGTAAAGAAGAGCTAGGAGAGGATTTGTGGTGAGCCCGGCCCGCTAGTTTCTAATCCAAAAGTTGCCTTCAAGTTTCCCTCTGTTTTAAGATGTTTTCTATTGAAAGTGTATCAAAGGCTGGCTAGTTTCAAAGTACTTACCAGATCCTAGTTTACTTTTATGTTTTCCTTGAGTTCATGTCAAAGGCTGGCTAGTTTCAAAGTACTTACCAGATCCTGGGCTGCTCTTGTTTCTGCATCTGTTATTTCTCCTTCTTATTGTATCATTCCATTCCATAAATCAAATCTTCAAAGAGATCTTTAGACATAGATGACTTTCCCCATGGACCACTCTTGCCTCTTTCTGTTCCAATTAAACCCTATTATGACTCCATATCCAAATGGACTAAAACCTGCAATTGTCTATATTTTTGGCTGAAGCTTACTCTGATTGTCTGCAACTTCTCACCTTTGGAACTTTTTGCACTCAGAACTTTCCACCTTAAACAGAAATCATGCTCAACCATCCAAAAACAAACAAAACCCTTGGCCTTCATAACTAGCCTAATATCATAAACCCAAACTTCAAAGACAAATCCATCTTTGTACATATTGGAGAGATCCCTCTCCGGATTCAGGAGGGCTAGATCCTAGAATCCCAAAGTTGGTTGAAACGATGTTGTTTCTGTAATTGGACTCTCCCAATCTTGCTAATAAATTACAGATTCCTAACAAGTCGAAAAATCGATCGCACAACCAGGTGTGAGTTGGATCGACGTGCGATGGGCACGTTTAACCAAACACAGAGGGCGAGTCAGGAGGGCGCGCGCCTGCATGAAGGCAGGGTTACCAACACGTTCAACCAATGAAGTGTGTGAGAGCTCATAGCGATCGGCACTCACCCAACACTGTGAGCATGTACTTGTAGTAACTGGGCAGGGCGTGCAGACGCATGTGTAGATGAGTGTGCGAACATGCATGTGGATATGTGTGCAGATGGGTGTGCAAACAAGCATGTAGAAGAGCGTGTAGACAAGTGTGCAGACGGGTGTGCCGATGAACACGCAAGTCGGCCAACGTTCAAGCCGACCCAAGTAGATGAACATGCATGTCGTTTGGGTTAAATGCTTGGACGAAACACATATATATTGGAGGAGATGTCATTCATTCAGGGCATCCAAGTTCGACCAAGTTTAGTTTAAAGGAAGTTGAACAAGGAAATTCACACAAGGAATAAGAAGGATGAGCTATAGGGAAATGGGTGGATGAGACTCGCCCAGTGAGCATAAGGAATGAGTGTTGCACGAGTCATTCATTTGGAACAATGATATTCAAGGTTTCTGCAGGAACGAGCAGAGGTTGAGTTCGGGTCATGACTGCTAAAAGAATTCTGAGTTTGGATCACGACTACTGAATGAAGGCCGAGTCAGGGTCACGATTGCTGAACGAAGGTCGAGTCAGGGTCACAATTGTTGAACGAAAGTAGAGTCAGGGTCACCAATGTTGAACGAAGGCTGAGTCAGGATCACGATTGTTGAACGAAGGCCGAGTCAGGATCATGACAACTGCAAGAACATACATAACATGCAGAACAATTGCAAGATCGGTTGAACAAGTGAGCAGAAGTGCAGGGTGTTGCACGAGTTTGGTAAAAGTTAGTCAGGCTTGTATGATAGGTTTCACAACTGTGTAAAATTTGTAAAATATTGTAGAAGTGATTTTATAGTTATTTTGGGCGAACTGTTGGGAGATTCTCCTCCCTTTATGATTATATGTACATTGTTGTTTTATGTGATATTGAAGATGAATGAAGTTATTTCAGTTGCATAAATAATTTGAAGAAGAACACTTAACAACAAATTGACTAAGTGTTGAAGTAGGCATTACGGGAATTTTGAGGTCTAAAATGGGCATCCTAATGAAATTATAAAAAATAGTGGAAATAATAAAATAAGATTAGATTACATCTTCAAATTTTAGAGGGAAAAAATAAAAAACTACTCTTTCAACTCGTATGTTCAACTTATCTTCCTCTTATGAGTTTACTCAAATTTTGAGCGCGAACACTTGTTGGATGCATAATTTGATTCCTCATCCAAGTAATACCCATGTTGCATACTTTCGATGGACCCTACTACATGAAAAAATGTGATTGCAATCACATTTTTTCATGTATTTCTCATTTTTCATGTAGTAGGGTCCATCGAAAGTATGCAACATGGGCACTCCTTGGATGAGGAATTAAATTTTGCATCCAATTAGTATTCCAGCTCGAAATTTGAGTAAAATCTTAGGGAGATAAGTTGAAAAAGTAGTTTTATTATTTTATTATTTTTTAATCTTTTTACTTTTTTACCCCAAAAATAGTGAATCCTCCCCCATGGTTGACATCATCATCTTGAATCCTATTGGTTATTATAAAGTTTATTTTGGTTATACATTTTTTTTAGGAGACCCATTTTGGACCTCAAAAGTTCTCTAATGCATAGTTTGAAAGTCAAAGTAATGGTAAAACGAAAAGGATAGTCGGTGTCGCACGACGCTCATGAATGGACTTAGAGTCACCACTAGCATGGGGCCATGATAGTTAGTATCAGAGCTTCGTTCAGGAAGGACTAAGTTGATTGGAATTACTGAAGTTTGGCAGCGGCCGAGGCACATTGGAGTCAGGGCTGAGTTAAACATAAGCAACTTAGTAGTTGGTCATAGTGCGACATACGTAACGACATAGAACTTGGTCAAGGGCCAAGTTGAACAAAAAAACATGGAAATTTGGATAGAATGTCATGGGAGGCTCTTGCAGAGCTTGTATAGGTTGGAATGTATGAAAGAAGAGAAACCAAGGGTTCAAGTTGAACTTGAAGTTTTAGAAGAAAATGCTAAAGGAAAGCTTCTTTGACTTGGTTGGGCAGTGGGGCAGGATGAAGTTGTTGATTGAAATGAAGAGGAAGGATATGAAGAAAAGAATGTATTGTAGATGTGCTAACGAAAGAGGAGGGACTTGGTGCGATGACACTTGCCTAGGTTGAACCAAATTCATGCATGATCACTACAAGGAAAAGACCCTTTAGCGGAGGTTATAAAGGAGGTTTTTAGTGTTATAAAATTGGCTAAAATTGTCAAAAAAACATATGCTACCACATCCGTTTATGGTTACGGAGGTTTTGGCGGAGCTTTTAATGGAAATTAAACACAACAAAAAAAAAGAGCGGTCAGAGGTTATTACGGATGTTTTTTTCATCGGTGCGCTAATCAGGATTTAACGTATTGGTGTGTACATATGGACAACGCCCCAGGGAGGTCTAAGGAGAATGAACCAGGACGTTAAGGTATAAAACAACACTGGGCGTAGTGTTGGTGATACAACGCACGGGGCAGTTATAATTGGTCTTGGGAATTGAGCGGTGCCCATAGGTCGTATCAATGCGCTGGTGCGTAGACTTATAGAAACGCACCGGTGCGTCCCTTCACACAAATTCGCCAAGCATTATAATTGGTATCGGTATTCGTGCAGTGCACATATGTCATACAAATGTATCAATGCGTATAGACTCTTAAACGCCCCAGTGCGCAGTATCACACAAATGCACAGAGATTTATAATTGGTATCGGTATTCGTGCGGTGCCCATAGGTTGTCTAAATGCACCGGTGCGTATAGACACAAAAACGACCCGGTGCATAGTATCACATAAACGCACCGAGATTTATAATTTTTATATGTATTCATGCAGTGCTAATAGGTCGTAAAAAGGCACCGGTGCGTAGATAGACATAAACACACCAGAGAGCCATACCGCACAAACGCCTCGATATTTTTAACTGGTTTTGGTATTTGTGCGGTGCCCATAGGTCGTAAAAATGCATCGGGGCGCTTAAGAATACAAGCACATCGGTGTAAGTATACACGCACCAGTCTTCATTTTGTATTTTTTAGAAACATCGACTTGTGACAATGCAATTATTGTGATTGTTTTAAATTCATTATTTATCAAAAGTCGACACATCTTATAACAATATTCATATTAATTAAATTTTTATTAATGCATTTGAATGTGATGTTTGGATTAATTTGTTATATCATATCAAAATTATTGTGGTTTTTAAAAATTTATCATTCATCAAAAGTCGACACATATATATCTTATAACAATATTCATATGAATTAAATTTTTATTAGTGCATTTGAGAATGACAATGGAGAACCCAATAGCAACAATAGAGAACGCAATAGAATAAATTAAAACATTTTTTATTATATATATATATGAATAATAAATTCTTTGTCATAAAAAATGGGACAGTTATTGGTATCCCTTTATCTTTCAATTGGGACACTATGTCCATTGCATTAAAGAAAATGTCTGATTTCACAGACATTTTTCAAAAAATACAACGCCTTGCTTTTATATCCAAACATAGTGATCATCATTCTTCGCTTGAACTGCTGTCACTGCTAGAGCTACTTCCATGACTTGGGTTATTTTTAGAAATGTTTTGTTCACGATGTTGATTGTTTTCTTCTTCTTCACCTTCCATCTAGAAACATAAAAATAAATTGTAATGAGTGTATATACATTGGTGAGAATAATGAAAATTGCAATATTAAATAATATACATCAATGTAAATCGAAAAGAGATGACGTACTAATGCAACAATTGACTCATAAACTATACACATTTTTTCAAAACCATGTAACATGCCATCTTTCAAGATTTGATCTGTTGGCGCAATGCCATACTTTGTTTCCTGCAAGTTATATACCCCATAACAAATCATATATTTAATATAAAATATTTTTTTTTTCTATTAATTGTAGACGAAGCTAAGTAAAACAAGATCGATAAATGCTTACAAATTCCACAATTAAGTTCTGATATGCAACCATATACGCACTACCCATATTTAACCGAATTTCAATCATTTCCTCTGATGGTTCTTCTTTTTATGTTAGCACTTGTTTGAAGACATTCAATGATGATTTTTCTAAAACAACTTTAAAAATACAAAAATGAAATCTAGTTAAGTTGTTATAAGGAAGTAACAATTACTCACAAACTTAGATATCAATCATTTTCTTCCTTGTCGTCTTGTTTTATGTGCTGAATGGGTTCCATTTTCTTTTCTTTTCTGCAAGAAAATACTTGAAAATTAATATTTAATGTTAAATTGTTTATTTATTTTACCTAATGATCGAAAAAATCAATGATTACATATTACATTTGAAGCAAGTTGTTGTTGAGATGGCTCCTCCAGCGATACAATTTTTTCCATTTCTTTGACCATCTCCTTGTACACATTTTTGGACATTCCTACTGGCATATTTCTGATATCAGCTCGTTCATATTTTGAGATTTTCATAATCTTCCTGAAAATGTAACATGACAATAAAATATTTTATTTTTATATTGATATATGAAAATTAAGTATAACAAAAGTGATATTTATAAATAATTCTAGACAAACATCTAAAAGAATATTATTTTTTCATTCCTTCTTTTTTGTTACTATACGTTTTTGCTATTAAAAGTCTGACATGTCTCATTGACCAATTCTTTGGAAACTCTTCCTGTAGTTTACATAAAATTTGGTTCTTGGAATCATTGGATTGGTTTTCGTATTGTAAGTGGAAAGAACGTCTATACATTCATTCCAATAGATCCCTCAAACTTTTGTAAAAGTTTTTCACCTTTTCGTTAACCTCCAACACCACTCCAGATGAGCTAAGGGCCAATTCATTTTCATTTGCATGTTCTATTTTTTTCTTTTTTATTTTCTTAGAACAACATTCATTTTATGAGTTGTTGGTCCCTGTAGAACATTAAACAGACGTGAATTAATATATTTTTTCACACATGTTATCTAATAATTTTAATTATATTATTAATGAAAACTAAAAAAAGAAACTCATATTGGATCAATAGTATTTTTTCATTCACCTGATTCATCCTTTTACAATTTTTCCATCAAGATTTTACGCTCTTCTATTCCTAGATCAAAAATAATCTTATCAAGCTTCGTCATTTTGTGGCTTTGCATGATATACAGTAAACAATACATATTAGTTAAATTTACATATACTTCAAAAATATTTTTTTTGTAAAAAATTTACAAAGAACTTGTCTTTTTTGCTTTTCTTGATGTGTTATCAGTATTTTTGTTACTTGATCTCTTGTCACTCATTTCTTTATCAATCTCAAACCTATACCATATCATTCAATAATATATTTATAAATAAATTGTCAAATTTTCAAGTAAAAAAAAAAATCTCAAAAAACTGGTGCGTCATTCATGGTTTATGCACCGACTCCGGTGCATGTCTATCTTCCAAACGCACCGCCTTAACAGTATAATAGACCGTATGATGCTCTATGTCAACAAGGAACACCAATGTGTTACATGTCAATGACCGCATCGGTTAACCATGATAAAATAATAAAAATGGTCCAGTGTTAGTTTTCTAGTAGAAATCGGTACCATATTTTACATATGGAGCACCGATAATTTTTATTTTATTTTATTTTATTATTATTTTTTTTTTATCACATTACATTTTGTGGTGCGCTACGTACTCCAGGCACACTGATAAACAATCTGTTTTTTTTTAAATTCATGCCAGGGCCCACATGGATTGGGATTCGACTATGCTAATCGTCTTGTCGGTTGGATGTCTTAGGTCTATATTTAACAATACAAACCCTATAAATCTAAATTGAAAAGCACTAATTATGAAATCACAGAAAGAGGAAGAAGAAAAGGGAGAAACAAAAATAATGTAAGGTTTGTATCGTTTTTTTTTTTTTTCTTTCGAAACTGAACGTTCGCGGTGCGCCATAATGAAATAGCGCACCGGCTGCATATTTTACAAATGGCACACTGAAAAAATATTTTGTTTTTATAATTTTTTTATCACAGTACTTGCGCAGTGAGTTAGGAGAACAAAGCGCATCGGTGCGGTATTCCACACAGGGCACACCAAGAATTTATTTATTTATTTTTACGCAAGAGCCGACATGGATTGGGATCAGACTATGCAGGTCCTCCCGTTGGTTGGATGTCTTAGGCTTATATTTAGCAATACAAACCCTATAAATATGAATTGAAAAGTCCTAATTCTGAAATCACAGAAAGTGGGAGAAGAAAGGGCAGAAACAAAAATAATGTAGGGCTTGTTTCTAAAATGTTTTTTTTTTTTTTTCAAAACAACACGTTTACAGTGCGCCATAATGAAATAGCGCACCGGTGACATATGTTACATATAACGCACTGATAATTTTTTATTTTTATTTTTTATCACTGTACTTTCACGGTGCGCTGCTATAACTGAGCACACCGGTGCACTATGTTAAGCATGACGCACCAATGAAAAAAAAGTCTATTTTTTAAGATTGACACAAGGACCGACATGGATTGGGATCCGACTCTGCAGGTCCTCCTGTTGGTTGGATTCCTTAGGCTTATATTTAGCAATACAAATCCTATAAATATAAATTGAAAAGCCCTAATTTTGAAATCACAGGAAGTGGGAGAAGAAAGGGCAGAAACAAAAAGAATGTAGGGTTTGTTTTTAAAATGGTTTTTTTGGAAAAACAACACGTTTGCGGTGCGCCATAATACAATAGTGCACCGGTGCCATATGTTACGTATGGCGCACTGATAAAAATAGTATTTTTTTTCATTGTACTTTCACGGTGCGCTGCTATAACGGAGTGCACTGGTGCGCTCTGTTACGCAGGGCGCATCGACGAAAAAAATATGTATTTTTTTAAGATTGACGCAAGGGCCAACATGGATTGGGATCCAAATATGCAAGTCGTCCTGTGGGTTGGATGTCTTATGACTATACAAACCCTATAAATCTAAATTGAAAATAAAGAGGGAGAAGAAAGGGCATAAACAAAAAGAATCTAGGGTTTTGTTTGTAAAAATGGATTTCTTTTCATTTTTGTTTCTGGAAACTGCAGAAAAGGTAAAAAACAATTGCAGAAAAAAAAAGTTAAAAAAACAATAAGGTTTTATTTTTTTATTTAACTTCATATAAAAAACTACAGAAAAAAGTAAAAAAAAACGATAGACTTAGATTTCTTATTTTATTGCATAAAAAAACTGCGGAAAAAAGTACAAAAAAATAATAAATTTACTCACATCGTTTGAAATTCTATGGTACAGGATTTAACTAACCAGAGGTTTGGAATTATGATTGTCTGAATACTTTTGTTCGAATGTATTTCCCTGCTCCACAGTGCTCTCGTGCTCTGTTTGTTCCAGGTATGTATCCTGCAAATCTCTGGTTGATTTTTTTTGCAAAAATAGTGAAATAATGAAAAGTGTTTAGTATTTAAAGAAATGTTTTATGAAATTAAATTTTCAAAAATATTTTTCCGCCCATTTTTCAATTTACCAATTTATTTATTTATTTATTTTTTCACTTAAAGAATATAGGATTGCGCTTTTTTTTTTATTTGCGGTTATTCGTTTACCGGTGCATCCTTTAATTTAACCGCACCGGTGCATCTTTTTATAAAACGACACTGGTGCACAAAATAAAAAAACTCACCAGTGCGGTTATCTGTACATTACGCACCGGAATGACATTGAAGTTTGTGCACCAAATTTTATTGTTGTTTTGCTCAAATGCAGGGAGAAAATATCATATATTATATGGAATTGACAATTCTTCAAAATCCAGCTCATTCCATAATATTTCTCAAAGTCCATTGCAGAGTTATCCCTATCCACGTGGAGACGTAATATTTACTTCATATTTGTTTTATTTTTTCACTATATAATTGAATTTATATATGTTTTTTATCCATGCAGTCAATCACACACAACTTAATTAAATTTATAATTTATACAAATTTTTAGGTTCATGCAGATTCATCATCGAGTTCAGATGCACAAAATATTCAAATAGCTCCAAAATGTCGGAAGTTCTTATCAGGAGCTGCATACCGTAAGGTGCATTTGGTAAATGAAAATGGACAACCGCTTCACCCTGCCAATTGTAACAATATTGCATTTTCTAGCCACAATCCCGAGACAATGATGGTAATTATAATTATAATTGTTTGGCATATATATTGATTAATATGTAATTATTTCAACGTCAAACCAATTTATAATCATGCAATATTGTCAACATGGTTACTAATTGATATCATATATTTTGTACTAATCATGGTTTTTTTATTATTTTTTTATATTTATTTATTTATTTTAATTATTATAATTCTAGTGATGGTGAACGACCTATCTACCATCTTCCCTTGCACCCCACGGCAATGTCAAATCGAGAGAAGACTGAATTAAGAGAAAATATCAGAGAGGAACGATACCAAGAATGGTTGAATCAACCACCGATTCAATTCCCACTACGTCCAGATTCACCAATTAGGAATGAATACAACAATAGTAGTCTTTCACAAGCTGGCAATGGAGGCAATTAAATAGAGGTTGATATGCATGATTACTTAAGGGATACGACTGCCATGGAGACAATGTTGTTAGATGCATTCCAAAATGATGATGAACTAGGGGATGATGCTCATATCGCTGACACCTTTTTCGAAAGCCTTAAATTTGCTTCCACCACCCCTTTCTTTGGACCTGGCGGTCAGTCAAAGTCTACCCAATTGGGGATAACAACATTACTGTACAAATTGAAAGCAAAGTTTGGCTTGTCGAATGAATTTTTCTCGGAACTTTTGAGGTAAGTTACCATAAAGTACTCCCCTTATATAAATTTGAAATATAATCAGTACACTGCAATGAACATTACAAATGTTAAATTTTATGAACGTTAATAATTATATCGACATTAATGTACATTTAATATTAATATCTTTTTCCATGATCACCAACTACAGGTTATTCAAAGGTAAGGTTCTTCCGAGTGATAATGTCTTGCCCGGTAGTTGCGAAGAGGCAAAGAAATTGTTCAAAATGTTGGGTGTTGAGTACATATCATATCATGCATGTTCAAATGATTGTATTCTATATAGAGGAGAATATGCAGACAAAGAGATGTGTCTGAAATGCAGGCATGACAGGTATGATAAATAAAAAAAGAAGGGTAAATCATGTACTGGTCCTCCTTTTAAGATATTGAGGCACTTGCCTATAATCCCAAGGATTCAAAGGCTCTTTCGTTGCAAATAATTAGCTATGTTGTAGGGATGGCATGCCTCACACAGAAGTGAGTTGGGAGTTATGCAATCCCAACTGATTCAATATCCATGAATCATATAGAGGATACATGGCCCAAAAAATTCAAGAATGAAGTACGAATTCTATGACTCAGCATAGCCATGGATGGCATCAACCCATATTCCCTCCAGAACACCAACTATTCTGTTTGGCCTGTAGTAGTGATCAATAAAAATATCCCCCATGGTTTTCCGTGAAGAATGAACATCTTATGTTGGCTCTCATAGTCCCTGGTAGAATACAAGTGAAGAATATGGATGTCTACTTACAACCACTGGTAGATGAATTGAAGGAATTATGGGATGGGATAAATGTATACTATGTATCAAGACCCATCGCAGCAGAGAGGAGTTTTACGTTGTATGGCATATGTGCTTATATGACACATGATTATCCAGGCTTGGGAGTTTGCTCTGGTAAATTACATGTTTAATTTATTGATTTGTTTATATATAATGTAACAATATTATTTCACATATTAGTTATTTAATTTTTTGTAATAATATTTGTTCTGATCTTCATGATATTCTTTAACGAGCCATGCATATTAATTAATGTGTACAAATATAATCTCGCAGGTCTTGTAACAAAAGGGTATTTTGGATGTAAATGTTGTGGAATTTATCTGAAAGCTAGATGGTCCAAGGACCTACGAAAGCCAGTGTATGATTGCTCCAGGATATTCCTACCAGAACAACACCCTTACAGAAGAGCAACATCCGCTTTTAATGGTAAACAAGAGAGAACCCAAAGGCCTCCAATAATGACACCAGCTGAATGACTTAGAGCATATAATGAGAGAGAGAAGGAGAAGGAGTTCATAGAGATGTTTGATTCAAATGGGGAGCCTAAGTTCAATGATCCAGATTTCTTCAACACCTATGTTGAGAAATTTCCCACTGGGATGAAAAGTAAATCTATCTTTTATGACCTCCCATATTAGGAGCATCTTAAGATTTCCCACTTATTAGATCCCATGCATATATTTAAAAATGTTTCATCTTCTTTATGGAGGCACATATCATCGAAACAAAGTGACACATTGGATGTTAGGAAAGATCTTATTACTTCAAAAACTAAAAAGAAATATTGGTTAAGATGATTAGAAAGTATGAGATCAGAGGCAGGCGCTGGTCCCTCTAATTCATGGTTTTTCAAAGAAGGTGATGTCCCATGGATTTAAAAAAACGATGATATAACTTTGGCAAAGGAAGTTATAATGGATGTGAGGGTGCCAACTTCATACGGGTCTTCACTACGACGTTGCTTCACCGTGGATGACCATTTGTCGGGGTTGAAATCACATAACCATTTGAATATTCTAAGAGTACGTATAATTTCAAAAGCATGATTTTATTATTTTTTATATTAATAAATTTTATCCCATGTGGGGATCATAAAACATAACTAATTTTGTATATTATTGCACGTGTTTATAACTTTTCAGTGTCATTATCATTTTTTTGTGCGTGGGTGTGTGAAACATGAATTCCCTCAAGGCATAGGACGTGCCATATCTAAATTATCTACATTTGTACATTGGATCATGTCAAAGGAGATTCATGTGACTAGCATTCCACGACAGTGTCAAGAGATAGTTGAGATTTTTTGTATGTTTGAGAAGGAACTGCCAACGAGTTTCATGGACTTACAGGTTCATCTTCTAATCCACCTAGTAGATGAGGTTGAATTAATTGGGGTTTTTTTTTGTCATTGGATGTTCTTCTTAGAGAGGTACATGAAGAAATTGAAAGGTTTTGTTCGACAAAGGGAAAAACCCGAGGGGTCTATGGCAGAGGGGTACATATCGTATGAGTCTTTCTACTATGCCAGTGAGTACATCAAGTAGATCGACAACAGACCAGGTGCGGTGATTTGGGATGATCAAATGGATGAAGACAAAAGAGAAGGAGAGTTTCTCCAAACAAGTGGAAAAAAGCGTTTGATAAAGAGTAAGTGACTTATAATTTTTCAAATTTACAAAAAAGTAATTAATATTCATGTTGAACTTCGATATAATGTATATTTTGATCTCTAAGTACTATATAATGTTGGTTTGATTTCATCAGTGAATGCAGAAATTGAAGCAATCAATAAATTCATTCTTTACAATTTTGAAGTGACACAACCGTGGGTCGCATTGTACGAACAAAACAAGATGAAATGGGATAGTGATAGGAAAGAATTCAGATGGTTAAATGGTAGAAGTGTTCCTTATCCCGATCATTTAAAAGAAAATATGCCAAAATATGCGCCAACGGTTGGGTTGCTGACCAAGGTAGAGAGAAATACGGTGCTATTGGTTGTTACCCGCGTGCTGAAGAGGATGCGCTAAACATAGGGATTGGGTGCAGCAACTCGGTAATAATATTTTTAATTTATATGTAAATTTGAAACTTATATTAAGACATCTACATTTCATATTTTAACTACTGTTGGATTATTATTTATAAGACGCATGACATTATGATTTTTAATTTAATTTTTTTTATTAAAATAGGTGCATTTGTTCCCATCTATGTGGGCATATGGACACCATTTTCACACAGAAAATGCCGATGCTGGAAACATCACAGAAGACTGTGGAGTGGAAGTCAAGTTTGATCAATCTAGTTGATCTAGCCACCGTGATCAACAACTAGTACAAGGGATGTTAGGTTACGTCGGAAAGATACAAGAGATCATTGAAGTGGATTTTTCTTCTTTCAAATGTGTTATTTTTAGGTGCAAGTGGTGGGACACCTTTGATCGGAATAATGTAAAGGAAGATCACGATAGTAGGCTGATATGTATCAACTCTAGAAAGATGTGGGATGAAGCTAAGGAGCCCTATGTTTTCCCTAAACACTGCAACCAAGTGTTTTTTTTACCCAGATGTGTTGGATAGGGATTGGTGGTTCGTATTGACACATGACCCTAGATCAAAACATATTTTTGAGAACAATAGTGTTGTCATGCCATGCGAGCTAGAAGATAATGAGGCTGATCATGAGAACCGAGAGTGATATGGTACATGTGTTATTTCATCAATATTTATACTTTCTAAGATGGGTTTTTTGAAATATTAATATAATATGTATTTTGAATTAATTGGTAATTTGCATTGTGTTAAAGTTAAAATCAATAATTCACTTGATAATTTGGTATTATGTTGATCTCAAAAACAATGGCGTATTGTATAAATTATTTCTTTTTTTTGTATCTAAGATCATAATAAAATAATTATAATTCTAAGGTACAGGAATTTATTTGCATTATTTTCTAAACTTTATTATGTTACAATAAATCATATTATTCTAGATTTATTATTTTACAATTATTTAAAATTTACAAATTTAAAATTTTTAATAAATTCATTTCACATTAATAAAATTAAAATTTTACAAATATTTTACATAGAATTAGAATTAGAATTAGAATTACAATTTTACAATTTCATGTACAATTACAATTACAATTACAATTTTAGAATTTTACATATATACAATTACAATTTTACAAACTAAAAAATTACAATTACAATTACAATTTTACAATTTTAAAAATTACAATTACAATTATAATTTTAGAAATTCACATATATACCATTACAATTACAATTTTAGAATTTTAAATACAATTAGAAAAACAAATATTACAAATTTACAATATCATGATCATTTGATATTAAATTAATTAATAAACATCATGTTCATGATAACCATCATAAAAACATCTTATTTGACCAAAAAACACATTCAAAATCACTAACTGCATCATCGTGATCATGATCATCGAACAAAACTCTGGGTGAAAATGTGAAGTTGGGTTACACTTTTTGCCTTCTTTTGAGAAAAAACTTTCATTTTTTTTTTCGGTTCTTCAACTTTCTGCAAGCTAAAACAATTTTTCTGTTTAGAATTTCATTTTGCGATAAAAAAAAAATTGTCAGAAATTTTGTTAGCTTTCTATTACTTATTTTTTGGAATTTTTTTATACACATTTGATATGTCAACTTAGCGTTTCTTTGAGGGTGTGTTTTTTAACAATCAATGGATTCATAAGAAGTCATGTTAATACACAGTCTTGTAATCTTTGAAAATTTGTGTTTTTGAGAAACAAAATGTGTTACAACAATCTAAACAGAGTCTACTTCGGTTTCGTCATATTTACAAAGCCAATGGATGCATATCATAATTACTAGATTTTTTTGAACTAGTCCAATATGAAAAACTGCATATTTTGAATATGTTTCGCGACGCAAGAAATTTCTTAACATATAAGTTATAAACTAAAAATCTAAAAGCTACCCATTAGAGATGACAGACCAATGTAATGTACCATAATTTTTTCAATTTTTTTTAAAATGTATTTTGGAAGATACATAATTTTGATTTCACTGAATCACAATGACCTTCAGAAATTGTTTGCATCCGTTTTATTACAAAATTAATTAAAATTATTAAATATTTATGAAATTCCATGAAAGTTATATTACCTGAAAGTAGATTCAATTCTAAAAATGTTTGTCTTGGTTGCGACAATTAATTCAGAATGTTTCATGGAGTTTAATCAGTTCAAAGTTGCAAAAACGTATTCAGGGCTTGGCTCTACGTAACTAATGACGCATTAGTTCGGCCGAACTCTTAAACAAAGTTTGGCTGAACTGTTTTTTGCGCCGACGGCCCGTTAAGTCAAACGAAAAAGTAGTTCAACCAAACTATTTCTTAAAATTTCGGCTGAAATTTTACTTAACTTTCCGTCGGTCGGAAAGTACTGCCGAGCCCCTCCAAAAAAACATTTCGCGTCAATATAAATTGCTGCGAAACCATTCTTTATTTTCACATATTTTCGCACGTTTGGTATGATTTTACGTAAGTCTTGATCTGATTTTGCAAAGAATTGTTTTGGGTTTAAGGACTTTTCTTGGAGGTACATTCAAAGGACTTTTATTTGAGACACATTATTTTCGTACATTTGATCTGATTTTGCAAGGAATTTTTTTGGGTTTAAAGAATTTTCTTGGAGGTACATTCAAAAGACATTTCTTAGAGGTATGTGATATAGTTTTTTGGGCTTCATTTTTTTTTAAAATATGGATTTGGGCTTAATTTCGAAAGGACATTTTTTGGTTTTGGGTTAAAGTAAATCTTAATGAGTTTTTGTGTAACTTTCTAAATGAAATTTTTTTGTAGGACTTGAAATGAAATATTTTGAACTTCGTTTCATTTTTATGAGACATTTTTTTCTTGAATTTTTTAAAGTAAGTGTTTTGGATTGAAATATTTACTTTTTTGCAAAATTTTTAAAATGAGTTGTTTTTTTAAATTAAATCTTTTGTGATTTTTTTTTAATTGAGTTTTTGTCTAAATTTTTGAAGGACATTTTTTGAACGTCATACTCTATTATCATAGGAAATCGAAGAAATTGTACGAGAAAATATGACCGAAAAAGAGACCTTGAGGAACGTAGAGAAGAGACGAGACAATCTCGCAAAAGAAAGATAGAAGCACTCTCAAATATTGAAGGGGAAAATCAACCTCAACTAGAAGTTGAAACATGTATGTAAATGTAAATATTATGATTTTGATATATTTAAAGTTTTCCTAGTGTAAAATGTGAAGCTTAATTTTTATTTGATGAACTAATTTGAAAAATATTTTGCAATGTAAACAAAGAGAGATATTCCTCAAAACATTGATGATGAGATACAAAATTTTGAAAGAGAAAGTGAAAGAGATATTGAACGAGTGATTGAAGATGGTGAAAATGATGAAATAAATTCAAGTGAAGAAATTGAATCACAAGGTATATATATATATGTTGAACACATGCACGTATTATTGAAATTATACATATATTTATTAATTTAGCTATTTATTGAATATGTAAATTTATTATGTACTATTCATTCGAATATGTACAGATGAAATCAATGTCGATGACAAGATGTTAGAAAATGTTGACACTCACACATATGGAGATATAAAAGCTGACCATTATATACGATATCGTGTTAACCGCATTTTTGAGAAGTATTTCATAAAGGAAAATGTGACAGTTCAAGCCCAAATGTTGAAAGGTCTCCTATCATTAAGGAAATTAAAAGAAGCTACGACTTTACTGGGTATTCGAAAATCAACCAAAGATAAAAAAATGAAGGAAAATGTGATACAAATTATAAATAATGCTATAAATTCAATTAGAAGATCTAGATAGAAAATTTTTTCAGTTGTACATAGAGCAATACATATGGCAGTGGTTTCATCAAGTACTAAAGAGAACCGCTTGGTAAAATCTATAGCACGAACATTAGGAACCTCGCGAAAAACTTTGCACAAACATCGGAAATTTCGGTTGCAAATAGATGTAAATGATGAACTTGCTTGTTGGAGAGCTATTTGTAGGAAACCATACAAAGATAGACTTGGAGAAAATGTAAAAAAAATAATATATGAATATTGGAAGAACAATTCACGTGTTTCACCAACTGCAAAGCATGTTATGCGAAGAAGAATAACACGAAATCAATACAAAGAACATGAAAAACATTTCTTGGAAACCACTCAAATAGAGTTGTTCAACAAGTTCAAAGAAGAGAATCGTGAAATTAATGTTTCAATCAGTGCTTTTGTTCAACAAAAACCATGGTATGTAAAACCTATCACCGTACGCGACATTTGTTGTTGCCGTTATCATGTGGAATTTGAGTTATATTATGACACATTCCTTGATTTTGGTAGAACATTTTGGAAGGATTCACCTCCTTCTTCCACTATCCGTGATTTCATTTATCAAATTCTATGTGAAAGAGAAAGCAATGAACTATTTTACCAAAAGAAATGTGTTGGTGGTAAAAAATGCGATGATTGTGGAAATTTGACTAAATTTCAAAACAAATATCGTACTCATATAATGATCAATCATTGTCCAACATGAAAGTGAAATGGAAGAGATATGAATATATCCATACAACGATTCAAGATGAAAATAGTGTTAAAAGAATTGAATTACAAGAAGAAGAAATTTTTGTGATAGAATTTTTGAGAAAGTTTGAGGAAGAAATTTACAAATACACCAAGCATTCCCATAGAGCTCAATGACAAGACTTGCAATTCAAAAAATCCCGTGAAGTTTTTCCACCAGGGACCATTTTGTCAGTAATTGATTTTGCAGAAAACTACACATTTGTTCCACAAAAATAAATTCAGAGTGAATACTATCATTCTGACCAAGTCTCCATGCTCGTCCATATTCTATATAGACATGCTGAACAAAACATCGATCATATAGAAAGCACCAGTGAAAATCGACATATTATTAAAGAATATCACTTTTATATCAGTGACGATTGTACACATGATACATATTTTGTACAACATTGTTTTGGAAAAAATTATGATTCCTTGAAAAATTGTGGAATAACATTCAATGAACATTGGATATGGTTAGACAGATGCGCAGGACAATTCAAATCTGCACGATCATTCTTTTGGTTTTGTTGTCTTCATAAGAAAACCTGCATTAAACATTGTTGGAATTTCTTTGAGACTGACCATGGAAAAGGAGAACATGACAGTGCAGGGGCATGCATAAAACGAGCACTTCGAAGATATCAAATGAACCCCTCTGCAAGCCGACTTGTGGATGCGAAAGAAGTTGTTCAATGGTGCGTCGCTGCTCTAAGCCATGAGACTAACCAATCAAGGGAAGTGCGAAGGTACATTCAATTTAATTTTTATTGGATATCTAATTTTAAACAGTGTACATTTATCAGAATGATTATCTTTGATTGTATTTTGATATCATATTTACATTCTTCTTTAAATTTTCCATATAAAGTTTTTTTTGGCATATTGGAAGCGAAGACATAGATAGATCAATTGAAAATGACATTGAAACAATTAAAGGGACTTGAAAATTGCATTCAATTAAAACAAAATCGTCCAGAAATGTGTTTGCATTGGATAAAAGAAAATATTCTTGTTTTTGCCATGTTTGCATAGACAACACAAAATCCAATGACGTTTGTGAAAACAAAATGTATGTAAAAGATTGGAAACATACAGAGCTAAATACAAAGAGCAAAATGTCCGTTGCAATGTTTGAATAAATGCAATCAGAGGAGACTACAATATCATCCGATGGTGATCGAGTTTCTGATCTGGTTAGAAAAGGTAACATTTGAATTGCTTTCTAATGATAAAGATCTAGAAATAAATTTGAATATGTATAATTTTTTTAAGTTTGTTTTATTGTGCAGGAGATGTTTTTGCTGTAATTGCACCTACTGATAACGATGAAAATGTGAAGTATTATTTGATGCGTTGCACGGAACGAAAAGTGAAATTATTAGAAGACTATAATGATCACAGATTTCCATATGAAAGAGGATCTATTATACTGAAAGGTTATTTTTTCAGACAAACTAATCGAAGTGGGAATTTTGTTTACTTTGAAGACTATGAACCTGATTTCATAAGTTGTCAATATAGTCACTTGGTGTATGCAAAACGCATAAAGTTGATCGAGGTTCAATGAAAGGAAAAAATGAAAATTAAGAAATGGAAAATGTCAAAATCCGATCATGAACAGATTATTGAAGATGGCATTCCATTGGAATTTTTTTGATTGAATTGCCCAACAATTTATTCTCTTTGGATTATATGTTCTAGAACTTCCAGTACTCAATTAAAAATTGAGCTGCCTTGTTATGTTATCTGTGCAAGTGTTTGCACATGTACAAATTGTTTTGGTACATGCACACTCTAGTATCAACTAAAAGTAGCTTTACTATACATGCATTGATGAAAAATGTTGCATATATATATATATATATATAGATATATATGTTCTAGAATGCAATTAACTGTTCAAGTAGTTTTACTATGTGCATTGATGAAAAATGTTTCACGTACTCAATATATATGTTCTAGAATGCAATTAACTGAAAGTAGTTTTTCTATGTGCATTGATGAAAAATGTTGCATGTACTGAATATATACACGAACTCAATGCACGCAGTTTTTCTTGTGGGCTTTTTTGGTAAAAAGTATCCACTGTAAATAAATTATCCGCAGTATAATTTTGTACGAAGATTCCTTTCAGACAAGAGACTCGGAGCACTTCTTCGACTTTTGGTGGGATTTGACCCACATCTCTATTCCTGATTGAAAATCTAGTACAAAATTTGTCTGTCCAATGGTCAAATATGTTCTATGTGCATGAATGAAAAAATTTGTGCACGTATTGGATATATATATATGTGTGTGTGTGTGTGTGTGTGTGTGTGTGTGTGTTCTAGAATACAATTAATTGTTCAAGTAGTTTTCCCATGCGCATTGATGAAAAATGTTTCACATACTGAATATATACGTTCTAGAATGCATTTAAAACTGAATGAACCATCAATTTACCAATTTATAAATCAACAAGGCTACCTAGTTTAGTGCATTAATGACACTGACCCCAATTCAACAAACATATATCTACTTCTTATATTTCCAATCAAAATTAAAGGGATTTATATGGGAAAGACGCAGAACATATAGCCTATGAACTACTTTAGTTCATAGCTCAATGAAGGTATCATCATGTGGGAAAATGTTTCAAGAACACTTGATCGTACTTAAAAGTAATCTTAAGATTGTTTTTGATCTTGACATACTACATACTATTGTTTGAGTGATTTTTTTTTTTTAAACTCACCAAATGTACTTCAACCATCCAAAACTTGAATTTTAAAAACTTTTTGATTATATCAAAACAAATTGCTTCACATGTCATGCCAATTGTAGTTCAACTATCCAATAAAAACATTAAACATTTAACATTATATCACATGCCAAATGTAGATTGAAATGGTATCCAAAACTTAGTTTTAAAAACTTTTTGATTATATCACAACATTACTTCACATGCTTAATGTACTTCAACCATCCAAAACTTGAGTTCTAATTTTTTTTTGATTATATATCACAACATTACTTCACATGCCATGCCAATTGTAGTTCAACTATCCAATAAAAACATTTAACATTATATCACATGACAAATGTAGATTGAAACCATCCAAAACTTAAGTTTTAAAAACTTTCTGATTATATATCGTGCAACATTACTTCACATGCCATGCCAATTATAGTTCAACTATTCAATAAAAAATTTTAACATTATATCACATGCCAAATGTAGATTGAAACCATCCAAAACTTAACCTTTAATTTAACAAAAAATTATAGATCACAACATTACTTCACATGCCAAGTGTACTTCAACCATCCAAAACTTGAGTTTTAATTTTTTTTTGATTATATATCACAACATTACTTCACATGCCATGCCAATTGTAGTTCAACTATCCAATAAAAACATTTAACATTATATCACATGCCAAATGTAGATTGAAACCATCCAAAACTTAAGTTTTAAAATTTTTTTGATTATATATTGTGCAACATTACTTCACATGCCATGCCAATTATAGTTCAACTATCCAATAAAAACATTTAACATTATATCACACGCCAAATGTAGATTGAAACCATCCAAAACTTAACTTTTAATTTAACAAAAAATTATAGATCACAACATTACTTCACATGCCAAATGTACTTCAAGCATTCAAAACTTAAGTTTTAAAAACAAAACAAATTATAACACATCATTACATAACATGCCAAATGTAGTTCAGAAGCAAAACATTAATTTATAGATGACAACATTACTAGGAGTTCAACTATCCAAAACTTAAAATTTTTAAAAACCAAACAAATTATATAACAACATTAATTCACATTCACATGCCAAAAGTACTAAAACCATCCAAAACTTAAATTTTTGGAACAAAACAAATTATATTAACACTGTAATAAAATATGTCCAAAAATTGTAGTTCTCACAAACTGTATCAAGTATCAAGTTATATATATATGACTGTGCATCTAGATAATATATAAAAAAGTAAATTTAAGACTAGAAATCTTGAAATCAAATCTACAAATCATGTCCATCAAATACAAATGAATGTAGTGTCTTTCCTATCAGAGTCTCAATCCGCGCGCTATCTTGCGAAGCATGGGGAACCTATACGCAATGCACATACAAACATTAAAATTTGATGTTTTAAAAATGAGTGAGAATATATAGAACTTCATGTAAAACACAAAATATAAAAAAAAATCATGCAATACCTCATAAGGTTCCCTCTCCATTTGTTCGCCTGCTACAAGTTCCCCCATGGGAACATCTCCAACAGTAAACTGTAAAATATATATATATATATATATTAAAAAATTTCAGATGAAAATGCACATGTGTACATATATAAACTTATTTTCAATAATATTAAAAAAAAGTTAGACAACTTGTTCAAATGGTTGAAATGGTGTGGATGTTCCTATCTCCGTCGCTAGAGTCCGTGGATTAAAGAAATATTCTATAGAAACCTAAAATTCAAAATTTTAAAAGTATAAAATAACTCAAGATCAAGATCTCAATTTATAATAAAACTTAAATAACTTTAATTTATAAATTATAAATTTTAAAAAATATACATATATATATAGTTAAAAGTGAAAAATTGAATACTTCTGCAGGTGAATTTGGGACATCTCCTAAGAGAGGCTCTAAAAGAAAATCTCCAAAAACCTAAAATTCAAAAAATTTAAAATAACTCAAGATATAGATATATATATCTCAATTTTTAATGGAACTTTTTGAGATGGAATATATATATAACTTAAACATAAATTTTAAAGTGAAAAGTTGTCCATACTTGTTGTGGATGTGGCACATCTCCTAAGGAAGTAGAAGGTACGTCTCCCAAGGAAGAAGAAGGTACTGTCATCCCAAAAACATCAGACGGAATCGAAATCTATTAAAACATTTTATTATTATATATGTACATGTACATGTGTGCACAATTATTTATTTTAAAAATATCACTTAAAAAACACTAACATTTGTCAACATATCTTGATGGTGAGACCCATCTTCATTGTTTGAACTAGAGGCTCCGAACATGATATTAACATTTTCGTCATTCATCATGTGTGACAACTGCAAATGGTGTTTTAACATATAATGATACATTTTTGTTAGATTTATGTACATACAAATCAATGTATACATGTACATACACATGTATTTATTACAAATTGTACACATGTATGTATTAAAATAATTGAACCCTAAGGTCATTAACACAGACCGTTCCCGTGCCCTCTTCCTCATGAAGAATTAGGTCTTGCCAACCATTGCGAAAATTCTTTGCATATATTCAGAGATATTCAACATTCATGTTGTCAATCTCTTCATCTGTACAATACACAAAATTTGCATGTGCATTCTCACGTGCTCTTTGTCGATTTAGATAAACATCGGCTCCACCCAATCCGCTGTAAACATTGTCGATCATGATATCCCTTGCTTCTCGACTTATTTGAGAAGTCACATCCATCTCTGACTGCAGATTTTCGACCCGAAAAGGTCAACTCACCAATGGCAACTCAGGGCGAGGCAACTCCACATCTCGCCTAGCGCCCCTACGGGCACACAATCGAACTTTCCCCAGACCAAAAAATTATAACGGAAGGTCATTGTAATTGGGTTTCATTTTCAAAAAAAATTCTGCATAAAACAATTTTGCAAAATAAACAGGAACTTCGTTGTTCCATGGGAGCCTTCCATAGGCCGCAAGGTGCCTATCATACAAATAATGAGCTATATTGGGGTGCTTGAAATATTGCCCCTTCAACATTTTTCTTTTTGTCCCTTCCTTGAAATTAAACATTGACTTCACCATATCTTTTGTAATTCTTTGTTTTACATCCTCCCATTTATCGGGACTCATTATTGTTTCCTTTTTCTTTCTCATGAATTCTACAAATGTATCAGTCGTTGGCCCAAGATTTTTTTACACATTTACTATTTCGCCCAATGAATGTGTAACTATTTCGAGGCTTTGCCGACTCTCAGCAGGTAGAGTCAAAGCTACGAGATATCTCTGCAATTTTTCATGAAGTTGTTGACACCTTTCTAAGGTGCATTGCGCCATGTTTCTTTTCCATGGTATATCAGAAATGTCGGCCGGATAAGTTGTGGTGGGTAGACAACCTTCTTCTTGAATGTAGCGTTCTGCCCTGCGTCTATTTTGACCAATATTTGGAATATTTTTAGCCTCTGCATCAATATATATAAAATTTTGTAAATTAGAAAAAACACATGTAAACAAATTTTTACAAATTCAATGAAAAAAATATTGAAATTGATGGCAACCTCGATGTGGTTGGCTAGCATCTTCTCCACCCTGAAACTGTTGAGAACCAGAACAACCCTGTTGAGAACCAATACCACCAGCCGTTGACTGGCCTCTGGGAGAATAAATATCACCACCTTCACGCAACCTGCTACCACTTATTGATGGCCCTCTAAGGGGATTTGAACCACCACCAACCTCTCGAGAGGAGAGAGAAGCTTCATAAACAAATACGAATTTATAATCAATTGAAAAATACATGCATACATATAAATACACATGTACATATTCATTGATTAAATTGTGTTAAAACCATACCACGACTGGGTGAAACATGGGCATCCATGGCAGGAGTAGAGACCCTTCTCTTCTTATTAGCTCCTAAAAAATAAAAAATGAAACTTATTAACAACTAATTTAACTCACAAAGTTGATAAAAAATCAATTCCATATGTACACACATGTATGGAGATTTAAGATTATATTTAAATTTACCATGAACAACTCTTGATCCTGATCCCTGACCCCCCCTCTCATAGAGATATGGGATTCTGTTGATTTTCGTCGTTCATCCTCCATGATATATATATCTACGGTGGACATTTACAATTATTTTTTTAAATAACTAATTTAAATTAAATTCAAAATAAATTTCAGAAAATTAATGTAATTTAGTGTAAACAAATTATGTAAAACACAACTTTCAAAGCACTAATTGATGTGTGAAACCCAATTTAAGCAAAAAAATTTATAAAAATGATAAGTTCACCAAATTGTGTTTTACATGAAAATTAATGTAATTTAGTGTAAACAAATTATGTAAAACACAACTTTCAAAGCACTAATTGATGTGTGAAACTCAATTTAAGCAAAAAAAAGTTATAAAAATGATAAGTTCACCAAATTGTGTTTTACATGGTGGGAGCACACTTGGTATAAAATTGAAAAAAACACATTGTCATTAAAAAAGAAGTGAAACTTCATTTAAATAAAAATTTGTTGAAGTCCTCGCATTTTAATTTCATAAAAATGTGAAGTTCACCACTTGTTGCAAATGTGAAGTTCACCAAGTTGTGCTTTACATGGTGTGGTGGGAGCACACTTGGTATATAATTGAAAAAAGCACATGGTCATTAAAAAAGACACATTTATAAGTACACAACACACACATATCCAAGATATGTTACAATGTCGATCAATAAATTTTGAAGGAGAGCGTCTCGACACTAATTCATCTTTGAGAGATGAATCTTGAATTTTTGAAGAAGAGCGTCTCAAAACTAATTAATCTTTGAGAGATGAATCTTGAATTTTTGAAGAAGAGTGTCTCAAAACTAATTCATCTTTGAGAGATTAATCTTGCATTGGCATTGCCCCGTATAATTCTAATTCATCTATTAATTCATCTTTGATAGATGAATCCTGAATTTTCATTGCCCCACACAATAAATTAGCAGACATCTTATTCACATTTGTACAATGCCTTATACTAAAAAATTGAAATTGGCTAACAATATTGTTTGCTATTCCATGTAGTTCTTTTAGCCTCTCCTTCTTAACTTGGTATACGCCATTCATCTGGTTGCACACAAGTTCAGAATTGGTGAAAACTACAATTCCATTTGATCCATACTCCATCGTTGTTCCCAAGCCTTCTATCAATCCAATATAATATGCCTCGTTGTTTGTTGTTCTTCCCGGTATATTCATTTTCCTTTGGACAACTTTGCTAGTCGCAATATTGGAAAGAACATATGTAATCACTGCATTCCCTGGATTGGGATAGCAAGAAACTTCTATGCATAATTTCCATTTTTCAACCATATTTAATGGTTTTCTTATCCCTAAAAAAAAACAAATTCAATAAAAATATATATATTAAATTGACATTTATTGCAAATGCATGGGAGAAATGAAAAACTTATATTTAGATCTATTCCAGAGATTGACTGTAAGGGCATTTACTAGATATGTCACCTTTCATAAAAGATGAGATCCAGAAGCTACCTGGCCCTTTACAGACTCTGCCTATAGAACTACCATGGATATGAAAATGAAAAACTTCTAATTAGATCTATTCTAGAGATTGAATGTAGGGGCATTTACTCTTAGGTTAAAACCTATGTTTTGTATCAAATCACTTATGGTTTCAATGGGAAACTTTTATGGCTAATTTGTTTTTTACATGTTGAATATAAAAGGTTTTTTCTCTCTCATTGTTTGAGACCATGGATATGAAAATGAAAAACTATATACTTGGTTAAAACCTATGTTTTGTATCAAATTACTTTTTGTTTCTAAATACTATATACATGTTGATTGTAGGGGCATTTACTAGATATGTCACCTTTCATAAAAGATGAGATCCAGAGGCTACCTGGCCCTTTACAGATTCTGCCTATAGAACTACCATGGATATGAAAATGAAAAACTTCTAATTAGATATATTCTAAAGATTGAATGTAGGGGCATTTACTAGATTAGGTTAAAACCTATGTTTTGTATCAAATCACTTTTGGTTTCAAAGGGAAACTTTTATGGCTAATTTGTGTTTTATATGTTGAATATAAAAGGTTTTTTCTCTCTCATTGTTTGAGACCATGGATGTGAAAATGAAAAACTATATACTTGGTTAAAACCTATGTTTTGTATCAAATTACTTTTTGTTTCTAAATACTGTATACATGTTGACCGTAGGGTCATTTAGATCTATTCCAGAGATTGATTGTAGGGGCATTTACTAGATATGTCACCTTTCATAAGAGATGAGATCAATAGGCTACCTGGCCCTTTACAGACTCTTCCTATAGAACTACCATGGATATGAAAATGAAAAACTTCTAATTAGATCTATTCTAAAGATTGAATGTAGGGGCATTTACTAGATTAGGTTAAAACCTATGTTTTGTATCAAATCACTTTTGGTTTCAATGGGAAACTTTTATGGCTAATTTGTGTTTTACATGTTGAATATAAAAGGCTTTTTCTCTCTCATTGTTTGATACCATGGATATGAAAATGAAAAACTATATAATTGGTTAAAACCTATGTTTTGTATCAAATTAATTTTTGTTTCTAAATACTATATACATGTTGACTGTAGGGGCATTTAGATCTATTCCAGAGATTGACTATAGGGGCATTTACTAGACATGTCACCTTTCATAAAAGATGAGATCCAGAGGCTACCTGGCCCTTTACAGATTCTTCCTATAGAACTACCATGGATATGAAAATGAAAAACTTATAATTAGATCTATTCTAGAAATTGAATGTAGGGGCATTTACTAGATTAGGTTAAAACCTATGTTTTGTATCAAATCACTTTTGGTTTCAATGGGAAACTTTTATGGCTAATTTGTGTTTTACATGTTGAATATAAAAGGTTTTTTCTCTCTCATTGTTTAAGACCATGGATATGAAAATGAAAAACTATATAATTGGTTAAAACCTATGTTTTGTATCAAATTACTTTTTGTTTCTAAATACTATATACATGTTGAATATAAAAGGTTTTTTTCTCTCTCATTGTTTGAGACCATGGATATGAAAATCAAAAACTTCTATTTAGATCTATTCTAGAGATATGGCTAACATACATTGAATATAAAAGGTTTTTTCTCTCATTGTTGGAGACCATGGATATGAAAATGAAAAACTTATATTTAGATCTATTCTAGAGATATGACTAACATACATTGAATATAAAAGGTTTTTTCTCTCATTGTTTGAGACCATGGATATGAAAATGAAAAACTTCTATATTTAAAACTATTCGAGAGATTGAATGACTTGTAGGGGCATTTACTCTTAGGTTAAAACCTATGCTTTGTATAAAATCACTTATGGTTTCAATGGGAAACTTTTATGGCTAATTTTTGTTTTACACACGTTGAATATAAAAGGTTTTTTTCTCTCTCATTGTTTGAGACCATGGACATGAAAATGAAAAACTTTTATTTAGATCTGTTCTAGAGATATGGCTAATTTGTGTTTTACATACATTGAATATAACATATTTTTTCTCTCATTGTTTGAGACCATGGATATGAAAATGAAAAACTTCTATATTTAAAAATATTCAAGAGATTGATTAACTTGTAGGGGCATTTACTCTTAGGTTAAAACCTATGTTTTGCATCAAATCACTTATGGTTTAAATGGGAAACTTTTATGGCTAATTTGTGTTTTACATGTTGAATATTAAAGGTTTTTTTCTCTCTCATTGTTTGAGACCATGGATATGAAAATGAAAAACTTCTATTTAGATCTATTCTAGAGATATGGCTAATCTGTGTTTTACATACATTGAATATAACATGTTTTTTCTCTCATTATTTCAGACCATGGATATGAAAATGAAAAACTTCTATTTAAGACTATTCCAGAGATTGACTGTAGGGGAATTTACTCTTAGGTTAAAACCTATGTTTTGTATCAAATCACTTATGGTTTCAATGAGAAACTTTTATGGCTAATTTGTGTTTTACATGTTGAATATAAAAGGTTTTTTTCTCTCCCATTGTTTGAGATCATGGATATGAAAATGAAAAACTTCTATTTAGATCTATTCTAGATATATGGCTAATTTGTGTTTTACATACATTGAATATAAAATGTTTTTTCTCTCATTGTTTGAGACCATGGATATGAAAATGAAAAACTTCTATATTTAAAACCACTTATGGTTTCAATGAGAAACTTTTATGGCTAATTTGTGTTTTACATGTTGAATATAAAAGGTTTTTTTCTCTCTCATTGTTTGAGACCATGGATATGAAAATGAAAAACTTCTATTTAGATCTATTCTAGAGATATGGCTAGTTTGTGTTTTACATACATTGAATATAAAATGTGTTTTCTCTCATTGTTTGAGACCATGGATATGAAAATGAAAAACTTCTATATTTAAAACTATTCGAGAGTTTGATTGACTTGTAGGGGCATATACTCTTAGGTTAAAACCTATGTTTTGTATCAAATCACTTATGGTTTCAGTGGGAAACTTTTATGGCTAATTTATGTTTTACATGTTGAATATAAAAGGTTTTTTTCTCTCTCATTGTTTGAGACCATGGATATGAAAATGAAAAACTTCTATATTTAAAACTATTTGAGATATTGATTGACTTGTAGGGGCATTTACTATTAGGTTAAAACCTATGTTTTGTATCAAATCACTTATGGTTTCAATGGGAAACTTTTATGGCTAATTTGTGTTTTACATGATGAATATAAAAGGTTTTTTTCTCTCTCATTGTTTTAGACCATGGATATGAAAATGAAAAAATATATAATTGGTTAAAACCTATGTTTTGTATCAAATTATTATTTTTTTTCTAAATACTATATACATGTTGAATATAAAAGGTTTTTTATCTATTCACAATGAAAGAACTGCTCTAGAGGGAAACTTGAGAATGTGATGTCTTGTTTGAGGTGGAATGTGGGTCCCTTAGACCAGTGGGTCTCATGGACGTTATTAAAATATATTATATCATATCATCATATCATTTCCTCATTGACATAATTTGTAATAGAATCATATCTCACTACTTGGAATACCATTAGAAGACCGATAGTGGGATTAAAAAACACATCCTACACACTGATTTCTAGTGTAAATTCCTAGTAGGATTCTTTGACCGTGCAACTCAGAATATGACTTGTGGTTGTGGAGCACACATCTCCACTACTCCTAGTATCTTTTATTATTTTCGTTGGAATGGTGGTCCTAGTACCAATTCCAAAATGGAGATATTGTTTCTATGGGGACTCTTTTATTGTGTTATGTGGATATATGTTAAATCCTTAAAATTCTTTGGTGACTCTAAAGTTTATATTGACTGGCCAAATCGCAAGACATGCTTCAACCCTCCACATGTATCAAATTGGTTACAATGCATATGGGAACTCACACAACGTTTTGAGGAGCTCACATTCACTCACATCCAAAGAGTCCAGAACTCCACGACAGACAGAGTATCAAAGGAGGGCCTCACCATGTTGGCGGGCATGATATACTTTCAGGTTTACAAGAATGATATTTACTTGGGTTATGGGAACATTCCCCTCTATTCTTATGTTTCTTCAATTTTTAGTATTCTCTGGAGCTCTAGATGATTAGCTCTCTGTTTACATTGACTATTCCTACTTAGATTTTTGCGCAGGATTTATGATATGTTATCTTTTGCACATGCGGTGCCTTGCTTTCTTCTTCTACGTGTTTATATCTTGGGATTGTGTTCTATTTAGCTGGTTTCGGCTTATATGCCTCTCACAGATCAGTTTTTGAACTTTTTATAGTTCCTTCAAGCTCTCCGAACCACTTGCCTATCTATATTGTGATTTGTAGTATATCATTTGAGCAACACTGCTCACTTGTAACGTATAATCATGTAGCTATTTTATTTAATATAAAACTGCGTTTTTTACTTGCCTGAAAATTTAAAAAAAAAAGCCCTTGCTTTACAAAATAAAACACAATTCACCACCACATAGTTACACCATAAGAAATTCCCTTTGAGGAGTCTTTGGAGGGTATGGAGGTGAAAACTACAAGGCTGTAGGTGGCCAATCGACATGGAGAAAAAATACAGTAGCCAAGCGACATGGAATTTCAAGTAATATGAAATTGCAACAATTTCCTCTGCAGAAATGACAAAACCAAACATCAATCTCGTAATCATACATGTCATGTGTACCTCGAGGTATGGTGGACTAATTTACATCGAAAAATAACACCCAAATAGACTGAATATCACTATGTCTAAAATTATCTCCAAACTTAAGCAATGCATCCTCCTCTACTATGTTTTACTTACTCTGGTCTATAATGGTATTTTACATTCAAACAATTGTATACACAGAAACCAGATCATAAAAATAATATTAAAATAGGAGAATGTATACACTTCCCATATCAAGTTATTACCTGTTGAAAATAATTTAGAAAGATAGTAAAATTAAGATGATATTGTTGCGGCGATATGAATTTGACATTTAAAGCAACGTTTTTTTCACCATTCAATTGCCAAATAAACCAAAGAAATGTTCTAATATAGAGCAATTACTTACCTGGAGCAACTCCTGAGCAGCGGCGCAACTTCTGAGTAGCAATTCGCGGGCGTGGGCGCTAAATCAACAACAGAGCAGCAGAGTGTGAACAAACTATGCGAATAGAGACGCGCCACATAAACTCAAACAGACTATGCGAACAGACTATGCAAATAGAGACGCGCGAACAGACTATGCGAACCCACGAACAGACTACGAAAACAAACTATGCAAACACAGACACGCGAAAACGAAAATAGTTCGCGGGTGATATATTTATAAAAGTCCAGCCGAACTAAAAGTTCAGCCGAACTGTTAGTGCCAGTTTTCCCATCTCTGGCAAAAATTCTGTTTGCCCACGCCGTCAGTGTGACGTGAATCTAAATGGAAGAACGAGTTTGGCCGAACTTTCTCATACATTTCGGCCGAACTATCCAATAGTTCGGCCGAAATTTCTCAAAAGTTCGACTGAACTATTGCCGAAAAAAATTTTCCGCCCCCGATTCTCACAAAAGTGTAACCCAACTTCACATTTTCATCCACAATTAACATTATATATTAACATCATCAGTACAACACAAACATCACATATACATCTCATGTCAAATATACATCTCATGCTATCACATACACATCTATCTGCAAGCTGCACATTAAATGAACATATCTAACATGACCTAACAACATACACATCATGATGATCACCAACATGTAAATTAAGTACAACTGCAACATGAACATAAAATACATGGACCATATAATATATATAACTGAATAATGTTAAAAATATACAACTGTAATATAAATGTCATGGATCAAATGGTGGTAGTACAACATCAATATCAGTACAAGTGGTCGATGGTTCAGCCTCATCTCCATGATGACTACTAGTAGATGCTAGTGGAGGCTCATGCAAATCTGGCGCGGCGCGAGGCTGTGAATTATCATGAGATGATGGTACGTTGCGCCTTGCAGACTGTCCATCATGTGCTGTGGCTCTATCATAACGTGCAACAGTCCTCGTCAGTCGCGTAAAATTTTTCGTAACTTCTACGACATGCCGCATCAGGATGTACATGTCACGCGACATGCCTCTCCACATCCGTGATAGCCTGTCATCGGCCTCTATGTCTCTAAAATCAGCAGGCCTGATACCCACCTCAACAATTAATGCAATGAGTTTGTTGCGTAACTCCATCGTGTATCTAGCATCAATAAGACGTCGACCGCACATCAGCGCACCAGCAGGAGCATGTATCTGATCTGGACCGGCCTCCTGATGATCCTCAGCAATATATTTCATGCCCTCATCCTCATCATGAGGATCCACACCTAGATCAGGTGGTGGTGGCAGCATCTCCTCGCCATCAAAAGAGCCAATGTCTGCAAAATATATACAAGTACACAACAATAATTAGAGGATTTTATTACACAATTTAATTAAAAAAATTTAAAGAACATGTTAGAATAAAATTAAATAAAATAGTAATATTACCTCTATCATCTGGCGGCTCATCAGCTGTGAAGAGGATGTTGGCACACCCTCGCCAATCCAACCCCGCATAAGGACAGGGGACCAAAATGAAGGGATGCTCATCAACACTGGCTAGCAACTCCAGTGCATCATATGATATCCTCGCTGGAAAAAGAGTCTCCTCCCTCTTGGGCATCATCTGCCCCCACATGTGCATACATGCCTCAGTAATCGGCCTACGAGGCTGCCAAAGAAAAGAAGGCCTCGTCTCTGGAAACCTCTCAAAAAATAAACAAAAAATCTTTGAAGCAAAAGGGAAGTTGACCCTCCCTTGTGCATGAGCACGATATCTATGTAATGTTGTACAGAACTGTCGCAAAAAAATGGCAGTCCACCTGACAAGTCGTGGCTGCTGTAGTAAAGAATCAACATAATATAAAATATGGAAACTAATGCGTTGCCTATGACTGGTGTTGTGTGAAATGGTCGAAATGATAACTGAGATACACTGGACATCCTCACGACCAAATGCACCAATATGTAACTGCCCTTCAGCTACTTGAAACTCTGTAGGAGATACTAAATTTTCTCTAATGTATCTCTAGGAGTAAACTAACTGACTCCCTACCACACAGCCAGCTGGAACCTCGGGGAATGAGGGAAAATCCACCCCTCTCCTCGATAGCCCTGTAATAAAATATACATCCTCCTCAGTGGGTGTGTACCACTAGTTGATACCAACCTGGAAAGCCTGTTGTTGGGCATTCCACCTTCGGATAAGATGTCTCAAAAACAAACTATGGGACTTTAGAGAAGTAGCCTCCTCATAGAACTTAAGGAGGCCTACCTACCTAAGGAGCCCCTGTGTCACTGCTGTAATATGGCGAGGGTACGCATCTCTCTCCCTCTCCCTTGCCTCCCACATGTGCACCATGTTATACTGTTCCGCCTGTTGTTGTTGTTGTTGCCCCTCTTCTCTCCTTCACGTCTCTGAATGATTGACATATTAAACACAATTTTTTTATTAAATGACACATGTATTTACAAATATAAGTATATATTTATTTTTTGAAAAATAAATAAAACAAGAGTCGGTGCGCCAAAAACACAGTCACGCACTGGTCCCGGTGCGTCACACCACATAGCACAACAGATACAGTGCACCTCATGATATCGACTGCACCGGAAGCGGTGCTCTAGAAAATGTTTTTAGCGCACCATTCACTATGTGCAGTGTCAGGAGGCCGGTGCGCTAACTTCACTATCCGCCCGGGGCTTATAACTAAGTTAGCACACCGCGCTCTTGCTATCGTACATAGTCGTCAGTGCGGTATTTTAAGATGCTGCACCATTGACCTAGGAAAAATACGGTAAGCCGTGCGCTGACAAAAATAGCTGGCCTGGGGTGGTTATTTCAGTCAATGCATCGCTCCACCAAAATTGAACTAGATCAACGGTGCGGCCAGATAGCCGACCGCATCGATCTTTTTAACGAAATTTAGGTAACACGGTGCACCTATGGTATCCGCCCCAGAATCGGTGCAGATTCCCTTAGCACCGGTTTACCAGCCTGAACTGTTGACAATGTCAAATTTTTGTTCCGGTGCGCTGAAAACATTACCTGCCCCGGGGCTGGTAAGTCCGTCAACGCACCAAGTTGCCGCGATACACCATTGTCAACGATGCGGCCTAGTAACTGACTACACTGCACTTTTTTATTTTTTTAAAAATAACACGGTGTGCTGCACGGTACCGCACTGGAACCGGTGTGGATACCGTCACCATCGGTTGCGGTGCAACCTGTAAATTTACAGGCAGCACAGCAAACATATATATATATATATTTTAATGGTTAATTTTATGGTTTTTTCAAATTGTAATCCACTAAAAGGTTTAATTATGGAAAAACAAGAAAAATACCTGTACATTTACCCGTCGAGGAGGCATATTGGCTGTACAATTTGCAAAAGAAAAAATTTCCATTGTTTTATAAAATTCAAGCTGGAGGATTGGCGGCAATGCACAACAACAGTGCGTGCAATAAGTGCAATGGGAGCACGGATGTCAGTGTGGCTCAAACAAGGATAAATTGCACTGGTGCTTGAGAGCTCTGTTACACTTACAAAAGTGAAAAATGCAGTTTTTTGGGCGTAATTTTTTTTTTTTATTTAACCCTATTCCGGTGTGCAGGGTTTTTATTGGCGTACCAGTGCATTTGAACTATGTCGCCCCGGGCGGTTTCTGTTTTCAGGCGCATTTAGGAGGCACCGGGGTGGCCTTGCGGTAACAGATCGGTGCTCTACAGTAATAAGACGCACCGGGCACGCTGTCTAGTGAACCAATGATTTGTGCGGTTTTTTGGCTGTAATTTTGTTTTTTTAAACCCTTTTCCGGTGCATGACATTTGGGGCCCCAATGTGTTTCGGTTAGTTCGCACTGGGTGGTTTCTGTTCCATGCGCTTTTTATGAGACATTGGGGTGACTTAGAGGTAACGCACCGGTGCTCTACAGTAATAAGACACACCGGCAACATTATCCGCTGAACCAATGATTTCTGCGATTTTTTGGCTGTAATTTTTTTTTTTAAACCCTTTTCCGGTGCGTGATATTATTGAAGCCCCGGTGCATTACAGTAATTCTGCACCAGGCAGTTTCCGTTCCACGCGCTTTTTACGAGACACTGGGGAAACTTAGAAGTAACACGTCGGTGCTCTACAGTAATAAGACGCACCAGGAATGCTGTCCGGTGTACTAATGATTTATGTGGTTTTTTGGCAGTAATTTTGTTTTTTTTAACCCTTTTCCGGTGCGCGGTATTACTGGAGCCCAGGTGCATTTCAGTAATTCTGCACTAGCCGGTTTTTGTTTCACGTGCTTTTTATGAGACATCGGGGCGACTTAGAAGTAACGCACCGGTGCTCAGCAGTAATAAGATGCATTGGGAACACTGTTTGGTGAACCAATGATTTGTGCTGTTTTTTGGGCTTAATTTTGTTTTTTAAACCCTTTTTCGGTGCGCGGAATTTATGGGGCTCCGGTGCGTTTCACTCATTCCGCCCCGGGCGGTTTCTGTTTCGCGCGCTTTTTATGAGACACCGGTGCTGACGGGTTGACACGCACTAGTGTTGTTACTTAATAAAAGGCACCAGGCGGGTGTGTACGGAGCGCACGGTTTTTTGGTGTGCCAATGTTTTATGCGATTTTTTTGCCTTTATTTTTGTTATTTAACCATCTACAGGTGCACGCGTTTTATGGACATCCCGGTGCGTTTTCTTGATTCCATGCCGATGCAGAAGTTATGTAAATTACCGGTACTCTACAGAATTACAACGCACCGGGCGTGCGTGTATGGAGCGCACAGTGTTCGGTGTGCCAAATTTTTAACCGCATTGGTACTATGTCGTCTTGAACGCACCGGTGCGTTTTTAGGTGATAAGAGCACTTGACGAAATATATTTGCAAAAACCTCCGCCCGCCAACCTCCTCTAGGAACCTCCTCTAGAAACGAATGTCTGGGGTAATTTTATAAGGGGTTCCTCAAAAACATCTGCTAGTGGGTCTTTTCCTTGTAGTGGATGCAGAAATTGGAAGAAGGAAGCACTCATTTGGAGAAACCTCACGAAGAAGTAAGTGTTGCAGTAACTTATGATTCATTGAAGTTTTTGGGAGATGAGTTGTATGTGGAAATGAATGAAGGGATTATTTGTTTTTCGATACGATGGGAGTACCTTCCTTAGAATGACATAATGAGACCTTGTGCATTTGGGTAGCAAGGGGCATTTTTTGTTGCAAGACTTGTTTGGGCAGTATGTGACCTTAGAGCAGAAGGTGCGGATGTATGTGACAAGGGTGGAACATGATTAAATTTGCAATGGGTGAGTCATGCTTAGCTGAATAGAGAATTGGATAATTTATTGGCGTGATTAATGGATAGAAAGAAGGAAGGGCACATCGAACCAAAGTGAAAGAGACTTTAGATACATACTTGGGTAGAATTCTTCATTGCAGTTTCATTGAGGCCAAGAAGCAGTCTTGGATGAACCTATAGTGGGAGATAGCCATGGAGGAAAGGACCAGTGACATCAATATGAAGATAGGGAAACCAGGGGTGCCAACCTAAATGAAGAACAAGGATGTGATGACTAAAGTTGTGTTGGGTCTGTGTAAGTTGATGAGAAGGAAACTGAAGTCATGGGCATTGAGTTGAAGAAAAAGGACGCATTTCATATGTCGTGCAAAGGCATAAAGCAAGTGCACTTGGGGAGATGTCATTTGTTGACATCAAGGAGAAGTTCCAATATGAAGATGTTGTGCAGATGGACTTGTCGATGTGACATGGAGATGTTTTGCAGATGGGATGATGGGGATGTTGGGCATTTGAAAAACAAGGCCATGGTCGTTTTTGGAAAATACATGGGTAGCCTATGAGAGTGTTCACACAATGAAGAAGCCAGAGGTAACTTGCCATGGAATTTGTTACCAAGTCAAGTATGCTTGTCGAAGTGTTAGATTAAGATGGTTCGTAGGAGCTCGTGGTGACTTGAGAAAGTTGCAACCGATGAAAACTTCGTGTTATGGTGGTCTTGGAGTATCTGGTTCGTTGAGGAGATGAGGTTAGTTTGACAGTTGACTTTGAGGTGGTATGGGACTTATACCTTGGGCACATTATGGGGTGTGTTCGCGAGGAGTGACTTGATGGATGCGATAGGGACGAGACACCTTGGAGTTGGATGGAGTTGCAACGATGGAAATGCCTTGGTGGGAGAACTTAGGAATGGGTTGAGTTGATGAGACTTAATAATTTTTCATGGACATGGAGGTTGATTGGTCTATGACCATGGGAAGCACATGGACGAGATGATGAGGCATGTGTAAACTTGCCACTTTGACAACATTGATGGGTAGCATATCGCAGATGAGATAAATATTTCTTCATGGACATGGGTGTGGCACATTGAGCGTTAGATTGACGAGAAGAGTTCTTGATCGAGTTGAAGATGTGAAAAAATGTTGGAGAAACAATTGATGATGGCATGAGAAGGAGAATTCTTAAGGGTTGAACGCGATGGTTGGATTGATCACCCGATTAGTTCAAGTAATGGAAGTATGCAGTGCACTGAGTTATGTTGGAATTAAGTTGGAGTATTATAGCAGTAGTCCACATGATGACGATACATGGTGCATTGACACAATATGAGTTGTGACTGTAACATACAACCAAGTTGGAGGGAGAAACCTTCCACAAGATATGGTAGTATGAAGGATTGCAAGGAGTTGTGGTTTATGATCGTGGATTGAGGATTCTTACCCACCTAGAGCCATGAGCCTTGATAGAGGTTTGTGCGATGAGAGTAGGGAGTTAGGCAACATGGACATTTGATGTTGGAGCTAGTGACACTTTGTGACATTTGGTATTAGAAATGGAGTTTGTCAAGATGGTGTTGTCGAGGACAACAACCTTTTTAGAGTGGGGGAGGATGTTAGGGCCTCAAGTTGGTGAGTGCCCGTGATGACCCACTAACTCAGGGAGAGTAAAAAAACTGAATGCACAACCGAGGGCGAGTTGGACCAATGCATGGTGGGATCATTTAACCGAACACGAAGGGCGAGATGGGAGGGCACATGCCCACACAAGGGCGGGGCACCCAACATGTTCAACCAATGAAGTGTGTGGCGATTCATAGCGGCGGGTGCCCACCCAACATGGTGAGAACATACATGTAGCGACTGGGCAGGGCATGTGGACGGGTGTGTGGACAAGTGTGCAAATGGGCGTGCCGAACAATGTGCAGACAAGCGTGCGAACAAGCATGCAGACGGGTGTGTGGATGAGCGTGAAAACGAGCATGTAGATGGTGAACACGTTGGGTGGGTGGGTCAGGAAACATTCAGATCAAACCAAGTAGCTAAACGAACATGTCATTTGGGTTAATCACTTAGATGAAACACATATATATTGGAGGAGATGTCATTCGTTCAAGGCATCCAATTTCGACTAAGTTCAGTTCAAAGCAAGTCAAACAAGGGAATTCACACAAGGAATAAGAAGGAAAATATGCAGGGCAATGGGTGGAATGAGGCTTGCCCAACGAGCCTAAGGACTGGGTGTTGCATGAGTCGTTCGTTTAGAACAACGAGATTCAGGGTTTCCTCAGGAACATGCAGAGATCGAGTTCGGGTCACGACTATTGAATGAAGGCCAAGTTCGGTTCATGATTGTAGAACGAAGGACAAGTCAAGGTCACGGTTGCAGCTTGAACATGTAGAACTTGCAGAAAAATTGCATGATAGGTTGAACGAGTGGGCAAAAGTGCAAGGTGTTGCATGAGTTTGGTAAAAGCTGGGAAGGCCTGTATGACAGGCTACACAACTATGCAAAATTTTTAAAAACTTGTAAACTATTGCAAAAGTGATGTTATAAGTATTTTGGGTGAACTTTTGGGAGTTTCCCCTCCCTTTATGATTATGTATACATTGTTATTTTATGTATTATTGAAGATGAAAGAAGTTATTTCTAGTGCATAAATAATTTGAAGAAGCACACTTAACAAAAAATTGACTAAGTGTTGAAGTAGACGTAGTTTGAAAATCTAAGTAGTGGTAAAAAAAATGGCTAGTCAGTGTTGCATTGACACTCATGAGGAGACTTAGAGTCACCACTAACGTGGAGCCATGAAAAACATAATTGCCAAATAAAACCCAAGCTCCCTTGACCAAATCACAATTAAAAAAATTAGACTCAATATGATTACAAAAATAATTTATTTTTTTAATAAAATTAACATTACAAATATACACTTGATTTTTTTTAATTTTTTTTGGGGTCAAAGGATAACTATTTCAAGTTCAACGCATGATCACAAAGATGATAATCTATTTTACATAAATCCTTAACCTAATGATTATTGATTGAGGTCTGACTATACATGTTCCTTACTTTTTTTCCTCCTTTTCTTTGAACTATCCTTCGTTAATAATATATTTATCCTTAACCTAATGATAATTGATTGAGGCATGACAATACGTGTTCCTTATTTTTTTTTTCCCTCCTTTTCTTTAAACTATCCTTTGTTTCTCTAATATATATATATATATATATATATATATATATATATATATATATATATATATATATATATTCAAATAACTTCTATCACTATAGAGAAAAAAAAAAACTCCAATCTCTTTAATTATATCTTTGTTTTTAGTAACTATCACTATTAAAAAAAAAAAAAAAAAACTCCAATCTCTTTAATTATATCCTTGTCTTTAGTAACTATCACTATTTAAAAAAAAAAACTCCAATCTCTTTAATTATATCCTTGTCTTTAGTAATTAATTTATTAACATTAGGACTATAAAAAAAACTCCAATCTCTAATTATATTCTTGTTTTTAATTATTAATTTATTAGCATTGTACTTAATTTTCTCAATTATATATTATATTTTTTATAATTTTATAATATTGAGATAATTATGTATATACATTTTATTTATTTTGGAACAATTTTTGGAATTTTAATTTAATTATGAAGAAATATTAAATAAATAATAAGAATTTAATCTCCATGGAATATTTTAAAATATCTTTAGTAATAGTCATAAATCAAAATATCATTATGTTGATGATGAACTATAGTTGGTAGTTCGAAACGTGTCAGTTCCAAAAATTCCTTATGTGATTTCCCGGAAGATTTATAATTAAAATTTGAGACTTATGTCAAAAGTAATTATGTTTTTTTGGTCTTTTAATTAAATTAATTAATTAAAAAAATTGTCATCTCAACATGAGTTATAGGTTTTTTTTCGGCATATGATATTAGTAAGCCATAGTATTGGCTCATAACAAACCCATTTAGAAGTTAAGAATCTCCATAAAAAAGTGAGATGAATCTTTATGGATAAAAAAATTGTTACATTTTTTATGGCTAATAGTATATTAAGAGTCAAATGTTTTGACTCTTAATTAATTATTAATTTTTTAGAAATTATTTCTAAAGTATATTAAAGTTTTGGTAAAATTAAATATTAAACTTATTTTTTTAGAAACTGAAAATTATTTTTTGAATTTTTAAAATTTGAATTTATAATTTTTGATTGGTGGATGAGCAATTTTATGTGGTTTAAAATCAAATTAAAGAAAAAATAAATCCTTTATGAGAATAATTAATTTATTCTCATAAATTAATTATTGATTTTTTTCCAAAATTATATATTTTTCCATAATTAATATTTTCTTTAAAAAAAAGTTGTTGTTATTACATTTCAATATTTTACTAACCATGGAAACTCGCTGATTTAAAAAACAAAAGCACAACGATGCATATTAGACTGATTTTTCCCTTGTTGATTTTCTTCATATTTTTCCCTTGCTAGTTTTTATTATTGAATGTACTTGGTTCAATCATTTTCCTTAATAAACCTTACCTATATTATATATTTTCACAATTCAATTTTAAATCATGATGCAATTAAAAAAAAAAATTTATCACTACAATAAACAAGAGGTACATAGTAGCTAGTACCTATAGCTTAGCTTAATTAAACTAAAAAATAATAAAGACAAAGATTTCATCACAAAAATAAAATAACTATTAAAATATTGTATTGTTGAATGTCATCACCAAAAATTAAGAAATATGATTAACTAATATTGTCTAGATAAAATATATACATTTTAATATATATGTTTATTTTTTTATATATATTTATGTGTTTTATTTTATATATATATATATATAATTTTTATCATTAAATATATTAAAATTTGTTTTTAATATAATAATAAGTCATTTTAAATTGAAAATATGGAGAAAAAATTAAAAGTCATGGCAATGGAAAGAATAGAAAAGAGAAAAAAAATCAAAATAAAAAAGTTGAATAAAATGAAAAGAAAACAAAAAAACAAAAAAACTAGTAACTAATATAAATGGAAGTTACTAATTAGCTCATAATAAGACTTCAACCAATCAATTTAGGGAGTTGTCTATCGACGAAACATAATAGCCGGGACTACAACTTTTTTGCTTGAATCACGTAAATTTTTTTTTTTTTCAAAAAATCAGGTAGTTGAAGTGTTTGAATTGCATTTTTGATGGTAGAAATGGATTCAACATCATAAAAAATCCTCAAGGCACCCAAAATACTGAAGTTTAACAACTGAAACCCAGATTTTCAAAAATCTTTGCCGAAATCTTTCATAATTTTACTAGAATTTCTGGGTTATTCTGTGGGTTTTTTAGACTACGAGATCAATTTACAAATAAATAAATTTAAATAATAATAAAAAATAACAAAACAATGAATTCTCAATGTTAAACTATGGATAAAAGACATAGTTTTTTAGTCAAATACAAATAATACAACTACTTGATTGCTTTAAATGCGTGTGAAAGATATCTTCAAAATGTATAATGTTATTTTTGGTATGTAAGATCATAATAAAATAATGATAATTCTAAACATGAATTTATTTGCATTATTTTCTAAACTTTATTATGTTACAAAAATTCATATTACTCTAGGTTTATTATTTTACAATTATTTATATTCATACAAATTTACAAATTTACAATTATACAATTATGGTAATTTAACAATATTTACGGTATACATTTTACTTATAGTAGTTATGGTTCAAAATTGACAATTAATTTACAACTTCACAAATTTAAAAATTTTAATAAAATTGAATGATGACAATACATACAATTACAATTACAATTTTACAATTTCACAATACAATTACAATTTTACAAATATTTTACATACAATTAATTAATGTTACAATTACAATTTTACAATTTTACATATAATTACAATTACAATTACAATTACAATTTTACAATTTTACATACAATTACAATTACAATTATACAATTATACAATTTTACATACAATTACAATTACAATCACGATGCATACAATTACAATTATATTTTTAGAATTTACAAATTTACAAATTTTACAATTTTTATAAAATTGAATCATGGCATGAATACATACAATTACAATTTTACAATTTTACATACAATTAAAATTAAAATTTCAATTACAATCACGATATAATATTTAATAAATATCATGACTTAATATTAAAAATAAACATCACGATCATGATAAGCATCATACAAACATCATATTCGACTAAAATACACATTCAAATTCACTAATATCATCTAATCGTCGTGATCATAATCATCTAACAAAACACAAGCATTGTATAACATCATCATAACACAAACATCAAATATACATCTCATGTCAAATAACTGCTATCACATACACATCTATTTGCAATACATTAAATGAACATATTTAACATGACCTAACAATATACACATCATGATGAACACCAACATGTAAATTAAGTACATCAACATGAACATAAAATACATGGACCATATAAATATTTATATATATCTATATATAATGTAAAAAATACAGCTGTAATATAACTGCATATAAATGTCAAATATATGGTGGTACATCAATACTAGAACTAGTCGAGGTCCGCTCATTCGATGGTGAAACCTTATCTCAGATAGATGGCAAGCTTGCTGATCGTTCAATGGTTCAATCTGCTCATGAACTTCCTGTTGATGACTCGTCAATGGAGTAGCATGATCAATGGATGGTGTGGCCTGCTCAAATGGACCTGCCTGCTCAGGATCAGGTGCCTACTTACGACTAGGTGCCTGTTGAGATGGTGCAAACTTCTCAGACGATGCCTGTTGATCACGACTGGATGTTGGCTGCTCATCATGATATCCAACGAGGTGAAAGAGGAGGAGGTGGAGTACTAGAATGATGATCACTACCCTCATGATCATGATCATTAGTTGAGGTGCTCCTCTATCATGCATCTCCACGACACCTACCCCTCCTAGCTCGCGCCAATGCTCTGGAAGCTCCAATGATATGACGCATGAGGGTCAACATATCACGACTCATACCTCTCCAGAGCTGTGTTAGCCTACGATTAGCTTGGATCTCTCTGATCATAGTTGGGAAAAATCCCTCATTAACTAGGAGTCGACAGTGTTGGTCGCCCAACTCCATCCTAAATCGGGTGTCTGGCCTATGCCTCACACCCGCGGGTATCTACACCCGATCAGGTTCAAGTTTATTACCCTGATCCTCTACCTCTGCCATCACCTTGTCAGCATCTACACCTGGATTATTCGGTGGGGGTGGAATCATATCCCCAAAGAATGTCCCAATATGTATAAAATATATAGTACACAACAATAATTATACATTTTCATTAAACAATTTAATAAAACAAGTTAAAGAACGTGTTAGAATAAATTTGATAATTCTAATTAATTAATTAAGACAATAAAATGAAACTATATTAATTTAAAGAAAACACTAATATTACCTCTCGCATCTAGCGGCTCATCTTGTGTGAAGAGGATGTTGGTACACCCTCGCCAATCCAAACCGACATATGGACATAGCGTCAGAACGCAAGAGTGATGATCAACACTAGATAGAAACTCCAGTGCATTAGGAGATATCCTGGCAGGAAAGTTAGACTGGCCCCTCTTAGGCATCATCTGACCCCACATATGCATTTGTACATGCAGCATCGGCCTACGAGGTTGCCGAACAAAAGTCGGCCTCGTCTCTAGAAACCTCTCAAAAAATAAACAAATTAACTCTGAAGCAAAAGGGAAGGTCAACCTCCCACGTGCTTGAGAACGACATCTATCTAATGTTGTACAAAACTTCTGCAAAAAAATCGCAGACCATCTCACAAGTCGTGGCACCTGGAATAAATAATTGACATAAAATAAAAGCGAATAACTAATGTGTTTCCCGTCACTGGTATAGTGTGAAATGGTCATCAGCAGTGGTGAGAGGAACCTCACCTCCTCTGCACTAAACGAAGCAATATGTAACTGACCATCAGACACCTGAAAATCTGCAGGAGAAACTATATCGTCCCTAATGTATCTCTGGGAGTACGCCAACTGAATCTGTGCTGCATAGCCAACGGGGACATCTGGGAACTAGGGAAGATATTTCCCTCTCCTAGATAGTCCAATAATAAAATATATGTCGAACCACTGGCCAGGACCGACCCAAAAAGCCTATCAGTGGGCATCCCACCTGAAGATCAGTTGTCCCAATAACCCACTATGGCCCTTCAGGGATGTAGCCATCTCATAGAACATGAGGAGGCTTACCTCCCTTAGGATCAACTGGGTGGTTGTCGTAATAGGGTGAGGGTACATAAGTCTCTCCCTCTCCCATGCCTCACACAGGTGAATCACGTTATACTGGTCCTCCATATGTTCTTCTTGTTCCCTTTGTTGTCTTTGTTGACGTCGCTGAATGATTCACATATTAAATACATTTTTTTATTAAATGAGAAATTTATTTAATATATATATATATATAAACAGTCGGTGCGCCCCAAAAAATAGTCACGCACCAGTACCAGTGCGTCCGTTTTTATCACGCACCGCTCTCGGTGCACATGGAAAATATTCGCGCACCGCAAAAGATAAAAGGTACTTTATCTGCAGTGCGTTGATGAAACTATCTGACCCGGGGTGGATAGTTAGGTCAACACACCACCCAACAATAATACATAGTCAATGGTGCGATCGTTTACAAGACCGCACCGTTGACCATGTACTATTGTTGGGCGGGCGGTGCACTGACCTAACTATCCGCCCTGGGGTGGATAGTTTGGACAACGCACCACCCAACAATAGTACATGGTCAACGGTGTGGTCCTATAAACGACCGCACCGTTGACTTTGTAATGTTGTCAGGGGGGTGGTGCACTGACCTAACTATCCACCCTGGGGCAGTTAGTTTGGTTAACACACCACCTTCCCAACACTAGTACATAGTCAACGGTGCACTCATTTAAACGACCGTACCACCATGTTATTTTTTAAATTAGTCATGGTGCGTGTTTTTTCTGTACCACATCGGAACCCAACGTGGTTTCCGTTAACAATTTTCGTGATGTGGCCTGTAAATTTACAGGAAGCACTACGAACGGTGCGAGCCGAACAACTCGAGTGCACCGCGCAAAATTTTTTATTTTTATTTTTAATATGGTTAATTTTAAGGTTTTTTCAAAGTATAATCCGCTAAAACGTTTAGTTATTGCGAATCAAGTAGAATACCTTTACATTTGCACCGAGGAGGCATATTTGCTGAGGAATTGAAGAAACCAAATTTGCCCACCATTTTCGAAAATTCAAACTCCACAAGGTGGGCAATGGACAACAATAATGAGTGCAATGGGAGCACTGATGGTAGGGTACCTCACACAAGAAAAATTTACACCAGTGATTGAGAGGTGTGGAGCACTGAAGAAGTAAAAATGTTGTTTTTACGGCCAATAATGATTTTTATTTAACCCTATTTCGGTGCGCGGGTTTTTGAGATGCACCGGGCAGTATTATCAATGGCACACCGCACGTCGTTACAGTGCACTAGATTACGATGACACACCAAGCCTGTTTATACATAGAGCACTGATGCATTATAGTACTTAGACGCACCGGGCGGGTTTTTACGGAGAGAATGGTGTCTCGGTGTGCTAATTTTTAGTATGCACCGATGTGTTTTGAGTAAAACTTACCGGTGCGATTTATGATGAGAAATGCACCGCACAAAAAACATCCACAAAAACCTCCACCCACCAACCTCCTCTAGAGACGTCCGCTACAAATAGATATCTAGGCTATTTTTATAAGGGGTTCCTCAAAAACATGCTCTAGAGGTCTTTTCCTTGTAGTGAAGAAAAAATAATACTATTTTATTTTTGAGTCTATGTGTTTATCTTATGTGTTGTTAAGCTTGAGATTAGTTTCCAAGTGAGATACTTAAGCTTCTTCAAAATCCACATGGTTCATTACTAGCATGCAAATATATGTCAAGTTTAGAGGCATGCAAAAGGGGAATCATTTTGGCATTCTCCTTTGGGAAGGTAATTGTCTAAAATATTTGGTGTAGGCTAAGTGGTTACATGTATGTTCTAATGAACTTATGGGTTTAACTACCATGAACCCATTAAGGAATTTGTGACCATGTCTCGAGGAAATATATGCCATTGAGACAAAGTGATTGTAACTGAGAATACTTGAAGTTCTTATACATGAGATTTCCTAGCCATTATACACTTCAACCCTATGAAGAAGTGAATAGCTCAAGGGAATACATGGAAGAGAAGAGGATTCCATTCCTTAGGTTGTTCAACATGAAGAGAAAATAACATTCATAAATTAAAATTGTTGTAAGAGTGAACAAACTATAAATTTTGGGAAATAATTTGTGACAGATCATCAAAGCTAGCCATAAGTTTTCATCCTTTTGAACTAATAGCCCCAACTTATGGGTGCCCTATTGTAGTGAGAGTGAAATAATGCCTACTGTTGGGTGGAACCTCTAACATATGCAACTAATTTGGTGTTTATTTTGAGAAGATAAGCGTGTATGATGTTGTGGAAACCTAAGGTTATGTTGGCTCACCATACCTTTAGATATTTTGGAAACATTCGTTCAAAGGATGGAGTAACATGAAATAGTTGGTTGAGTGGTCGACTAGTGAAGAAGTCGATTGATTCATTGATGAAATTTTTAAGTAACCGACTAGAAGAAAATCGATTGATTGGTGAACTAGTGGGATTGCTATCTAAGTGGTCAAAGGAATCAATTAGATGGGTTGATTGACTCAAGAAGTTGATTATATTATGAGAATTTAATTAACTAGAATAGTCAATTAGTTGATGAAACAACACAAATTTTACATAAAAAATTGTAATTGTCAACATTGTTCGTGGATAAATTCTTCCACAATTCAAGGAAGTTGGTTATAATTGGACATTATAAATAAAGGACCTTATGGGTAGAATATGAATGATCAAGTGAATTGAATCACACATAATGATGTTCTAATCACAATGCATTGCGCTTAATATTGTAATGGTGTCTATAGATACCACAAATCATCTTGGAGCTTAATTTTTCTTCTACTTATTTATTTAAATTTTTTTTTTTTGTTATATGTTTGGGTCCACAATATGGTATTATATCTATTAGTTTTGACCTAGCCCTATTGTCCTCAAATCATGTTGTTTCATATCCCGTAGTGATTGACTCTAGGTTGATTAATTTGTTGACCAAAACTTGATTTTGAACAAATCAATCCTATTAGAAACTTGAAGATGGCTTCCAATATTGATCTCGTTATCTTGAATAGAATTTTTTTTGTTCTTTTGGAACTAAAAATGGAAACCCTACTGAAGAGAAAAGGGTTCTAACGGTATCTGAAGACTTTTATTCTAGATCATTGACAAAAAGAAAGATGATGGTGAAATAAATTTTTCCATTGAAAAAAAATGGTGTCATTGGGTCATTATGACCTACATTACTGAGAAAATTCATTTTCCTATTAATGGCATTTATTTTCCTCCTGACAGTTGGAAGAAGTTGGAATCGCTAACTAACAAAGTTGAAAAAACTCAAGTCATGTGATTGTAGAAAGATTTTATTTCTCTTGATCCCCATTCATTTGAAAGGATTAAGGACTCTCTATCCCATGTCGTTAGGAAAATGTTGCAAGAAATTTCCAAAGAATGACAAACAACATATTGAACTAGTCTTGATAAGTTTGAGAATATCGTATGATCTGTTATGTTCCTCATTTCACACCAACTAGATATCGTGCAAGGAAGATGGTTATAAGGAATACACCTTTAACACCTTTTGTGATTTTTTTATTCAAGGATGAACATAATTTTTTTTATGAATGGGAGCTTGGCATTAAACACCAGACTTAGTTTCTCGAAAGAAATTTCACGTATAATCAAAAGGAGAGAAGAAGCAGGTTGTAATTCCTTAGCCAAAAAGCTAAAGAGAAGGGTGATGGGTTGGTGTCATCTACGAATAATTGAAAGAAGAAAACATGTCACTACTATGGAAAGTAGGGACATGTGGAGAAAACCTTATAAAGGAAACATGATGACCTAGGCGAGATGGTTAGACAAGTTTAAGGAAATGTGTCAGCCAACATATCCCTCATTCGATCAATTGAAAACAACACCTTCTCAATAAAAAATCAATAATTGTACACCCATTCCACATAGAATTAATGTGTTTTTGATTGTTTCTTCCAAATGTTAATTGACTTTGTTGAATGAAGCAAATTCCTACTACAAAATCGGGGAATTTTCATCAAATCTGGGTATTTTTCTTTATTTTCATAGCTTCTTCACTTCCTCCTTCATCTATACATTAAATTCAACTAGCCATTGCACAATATTTTTCATAGCTTCTAATAAATCCTCCCCTAATTTGGAGGCACGATTTGTAACTTTTTCTTCATTACTTGTACACATTTTTTCCATATCCCTGTAACATACCCCCTACTATCCCTAGCTCTCACTAAGGATGTAGAAGGAGGTAGATACTATGATGAGCCCACTTCCATGGTTCAATTATGGAAATGGGGTCTAAATTTTTTGACATTTTTCAACTTCCTAAAAAAAAAAAAAAAACAATGACATTTTGTGTGTCTCATCGATATCTTTCCGACGATATAAACTTTACCCCAATATGGTTTCTTGATAAGAATTTATGGCCTCTCGACATTTCGCCCCTCTATTCTTAGACATACCATGTGGTACCTACGTGGTGGCATCACTTCGACACAAGGGTCAATGTTACACCATCATGGAATATACCACATTACCGAGGCCTAAATCCCCATCATGTTGGAGAAAGGCTAGGTTGTAGCTCTGCTTGGGGCCCTTGTTTTTGTTATTTGGAATATTCTGCATTTTGAATAAAGGATGGCCTTTTTGAGTTGCGGCATGAGGACACATGGCAATCGCGACCAAGTCGCAACAACAGCAAGTCGTGGAGCTATCGAGGTGGCGCAGAAGCAAGAGATAGCTGAAGATAGCAGATGCATGAAGATATACAGTAAAAGACAGAAAGCGGAACACACAGATGACAAGAGAGAAGTGGGAAGCAGTTGAAGAAGAACAAAAAGAGGAACTAACAGTTGCGAAAGTGGGTGAATAAATAGCAGTCACCTGGCTGAAAGAAAGAAGAAGAAGGCTACATGAAACGGAACGCAGAGCGACTAGAGGAGATCGGCCAGGACATCTCTGTAGTTCCTAGGGTTCTCTCATTTACCTTTCTGTTATGTAATGCATATGTATCAGACTGTAAGCTCTCCTTACGGAAGTTATGTAAGGATGATTGTGGATGAAGATATCAATACAATTGCAGGTTACTGTCCCACTGAGTAGTTCTTATGCATGCATGATGATTACGATGGTTTAAAATTTTATTTGCTTAATACCTGTGTATGCTCTGAATGTTCTTATGGATATATCTATGTTTATGAAATCTGTTTAATGGTAATCATGAGTTGCGGATTTGTTCCTTGCTATCGATCTATTCCCCTTCTGCATGTGGTTGCGGCACGCCTCGGGTGAGACTCTCTGCTCTCTGGAGTAGGGTGATAATGCCAGCATGGTTCTAGACTACATCGGATTCCTTTGTTGGTCATAGCTCTTGAACCTGGGTCTTGCCTGCGAGACCTGATTCCTCGCCAACAAATGGTTTCGTTGCCGGGACCTGCATGGTATGAGGGGAACTAGATCATGGTATCGAGGATCTACGAAGGAGAAATACGGAGATGGTGGGATAACCATCTGGATCATTTCATTGCTCAGAAAGCGGAGGTGATGCATAAAAAGGAAAGTGTGCTTAAGGATCTTGTCCTCTTCTCAGATTCCGCCAGTGACACTTACGAGATCCTCTGGGGAAAGTTCCCTAGTGACCTCTGTAATTGGTTGCGGAGGTTACAGACGAAGGTACCTAGGGATAGCTCGCGGAAGATAAACCGCAGGTGGGTGCCCAGGGATCTGGTGGCTCTGCATCGGTTGGACACTGAAGTAACCCGCGCGGTGGATTTCTGGGTAGAGACCACTTTGAACGGATATATTGTGGAATTTGCTGCCGAGTGCTATCAATCCTTTACGAAGGCTGAAGCTATTTTCTGTTCTAGGTTGAGAGGGAAGCTGCTTAAGGAGATTCCGCTGTGGATTAAGGCCCTGATGGTGGATGAGGGGCTGATGGAATTTCAAAAGATGTTCATGGAAGCGTAAACCTCCGATGCTGGGGGAAGGGCTGGAGGGATAGATGCTACGTAGAATGTGAGGCGGGGAGTGGGGAATGGATGCTGAGGCCACACGAAAGTTGAGGGAGCGACGTGCACATCGGCGGGCGCAGATCGCCGATAGGTGGTGAGAACGAGTGATGTGGGATTTGAAACGAAGGGAAACCGATAGGAAGAACCAGAAGGAGAGGCCTCAGAGGATAGGAATTATGGATGCGAAAACCCGAGAAAAAGAAGGGACCGCGATGGGAGTGCGCCGAGTGCATGGGAGCCCAGCCAAGCGAGAAAGGGAGACGGTGACTGACGAAGATGATGCAGGGATGCAGCCTGATGAGAGTTCTGATGGTGAGTGGTATGTCGCGATGCAGTGGTTGTTTCAAGAGCGAACGACATTCATTTCTCCAGGCAGCCCTGCCTCCAACACTCTGCATGGCAAAGATCCCTACCTTCCCCTAGTACTTTATCAACCCTTAAGTAATATTTTCGTTAAGTTACAAGCATTGAGTCAATTGCATAGCAGTTCATCGTCGATAATGACACACATTAGTAGTAGCGGCACTAGCAATATTGCATTCCCTAGTGGAACAATCACGCAACCAGGACCCGGCGGCTTTATTCTGGTCAACCCCCCGCAAGTAAATATGGCGGGGTCTTTCACCTGGTATCCAGAGTTCTCTGGCCACAGAAATGATGATGTCGAGCAACACTGGTATATGTGCAAAGCCATATGGAGGGCTCGGCAGACGCTAGATGCAGAGAAGTTAATAGAGTTCCAAACCACTCTTAGAGAGAGGGCTCTACAATGGTTTATCAAGTGGTCCGAGGCCCATCCGAATCCAGTAATTGCGGACGTAAAGCGGGATTTTTTTCGAGAATTCAAATTTCCCTAGACGGACCAGCAAGGTTTGTCCGAGCTCTGGGAGATTAAGCAGAAAGAAGGAGAGACCGCGTGGGAGTTGATGCGGCGATTCAAGGACACGATCGGGAAGCTCAGCTACCCGATAGATCCCAACCATCAGAGGGATTGGTTCATCAAGGCCCTACTTCCCTTGACACGAACCCCCTCACCCAGCAGAAGATTGAGAACCTGTAGGACACCTTGGAGTAGGCCATGAATATTGAGGCCATGGAGGGTTATCCTCAGGAATATCGAGGAGGGCCGGCCTCGCCGAATCCCTCCTTGATGGGGCTACAACATTAAATCGCCAGTCTGATGGAGAAGCTCAAGGAAATGCAACCTATAAGACCAGCCAGGCCGAACGTTTGGTGTACTCACTGCCTGGTTGAAGGCCACGTCGCAACAGAATGTCCTCGGTTGCATGGCACGGGTGTGGGACCCTCGGTTGCGGCAATCCAGGGGGGTCCACCTACCGGGGGTGGCGCGGCGATGAATCCATAGGGTTTATACCAGCCGCAACAGCCTTACATGGGGTTCCCACCTCAACTGAACCCCTCCACCATAGAGTTCTGCGAGATTTGTCGGACGATGGGGCATCCCCCTCGGATGTGCCCAATACTACAGAAGTACTCCAGTGTCCCAAACAATGTGTACTGTGAGTTTTTTGCTTCCACGACTCACAACACGGAGCAGTGCAGGGCTCTCGACGCACTCACAGACTAGTTGGATCGACCATCCTATAGGGTGAATGAGGCTCCCAGGGGAAGGGGAGGCGGTATGCGCGGAGGCCGCATGGGGGGTCGCGGTTTGGTCAAGTGTTACAACTGTGACCAGGAGGGTCACGTGGCTCGGGAATGTCCCATCTCCTAGAAGGGCATTTTCCCCAGTGAGCAAACTTGAGGCTGGAGACGCCGTCTGTGGAGAGCCAGGGTGCGGCACGAGCGCATGGGACCTTTGTGGAGATTGAGGAATGGCTCCAGTTACTCCTTAATATTGTTGACAATGCTGCGCTACGGCAACAGCTAAAGCATACGTTGGAAGGGGCACTGCAGGGGAATACGGGACTAGGGGAACCGGTGCAAGCAGCCCCCTAGTACGTGCAGTGCGTCAAGCGGAACAAGCGACTAACGGGAAAAGAGTTCCGGCTTAACACGCAGGTTGCGGGATTCCAAATCAGCGATACCATGTTGGATTTGGGGTCCGACGTTAACATCCTGCCACGGAAGACGTGGGAGGCTCTTGGACGGCTGCGGCTGACCTACTCGCCAATCCAACTCAGAATGGCGAACCAGTATTGCATTCTGCCGATCGGCCGACTCAAAGGTGTCGAGGTTGACATCGCGGGGGTGAAGACTTACGCGGACTTTGAGGTTATTGACATAATGGGGGACAAGGATCCTTACCCCGCCCTATTAGGCATCGACTGGTCTTTTGAGAATTATGCCATCATCGACCTCAAAAAGGAGCTGATGATCTTCGAGGATGGGGAGGTACGGGTCATGCAGCCCCTCGACCCGTATCAAGGCCCGCGATATACCGAAACTGTGGACGCATAGATGATGGACCACTTGTACCAGATGACTGCAGGAAAGAGGGAGGACTATATCAACCCGAATGCCACAGGCTCCGTCAGCTGGCGCAGTGTCCAAAGCTCGGAGTTGGGCTCGGACCTCGCCTGGGAAGACTGGCAGTAGGGGGGGTACGAGACCAGCACGCAGAGATGTGCCGCCATTGGCCAAGTCAATTGGATTGGTGCTGAGTTCAGATAATACCCCACCCTGTCCAACATGTAGGCTGTGAATACTTTTATTGCAAAGGTCGAAGACATGGTACCAGAAGGTAGCAGGATACCCCTTTTGGACGTCGCCCTACAGTCCACATCGGCCAGGTGGTGGAAAAATCACCGCACCACCCTGTCGCGGTGGAGTTGCGCGACTCAGGCTTTGAAGGCACGGTTTAAAGAAGACGAAGGCCCTCGAAGTGCGCACAAGTACGAAGGGATTTCCGATCCGTGAAATCCCTGGGACCACCTGAAGAGCTGTGAGGAACAGTGGCAAGGGCTGGGATACCCGTAAGAGCTGTGGGTACATCGGTTTATCCACTCCTTGGATACAATCCCCCCGGCCTGGTACCTGGAAGAAGAGAGGAAATGAGGAACCCGCTCGTGGCAGGAAGTCACGAACAAGTTTGTTCGGTGCTTCTCGTTCGAAGGGGAGACAGAGCAGGAGTCTCGGGCACTACAGGCGATCAAGGAGGTTCTATTTTTCCGTGACCCCGGGGCTGGTGGGGCCACGGTTGCATCATGTCCTGAGGCCAGGCGCGAGTTGGTTTGCCAACGGATTGACGGAGACCCAGATGATGACAGTCTGTAGGGCCTCAGGCACCTGTATTTCGAAGAAAAGGAGGGCAAGCGGAACATCAACGACGAACCGACCACTAAAGGCATCCATTTACAGCCACTCGAAGACCAAGAAGTTAAACATTGGGACGGAGGAGACGCCTATGTTGGCTACAGTGGGTGATTACTAGGACGAAGAGACCACAAGGGAAATTTTCAGCCTCCTCCAGGAATACGAAGATTTGTTCCCTTCGTCGGTGGCAGATCTAAAGGGCATCAAGGGTGATCTCGGGGAAATGCGCATCGTGCTGAAACCGGATGCCAGGCCCGTAAAGCATCGACCCTATCGGCTGAACCCATGGGTCAAAGAAAAGGTCAAGATGGAGATTGACAATATGCTGGCTGCAGGTCTCATCTTTCCAGTGGAGGAAGCAAAGTGGGTGAGTCCCATCGTCATTCAGAATAAGAAGGACAAGGCAGAGATACGTGTCTGTGTCGACTACCGGAGTCTGAAAAATGCCTGTATTCATGACCCGTTTCCCACTCATTTTAGCGATGAAGTCTTGGATCATGTCACGGGGAACGAAGCGTATTCCTTCACTGATGGTTTTTCGGGCTACCATCAGGTGCGCATTGCGGAGCAAGACAAACCGAAAACAACATTCACCACTGAATGGGGATCGTTCGCATACCACGTAATGCCGTTTGGCTTGAAAAACGCTCCGGTCGTGTTTTCCCGGATTGTCATTGCTGCTTTCCGGGAGTATATCCACAAGTTCCTGGAAGTCTACATGGACGATTGGACTGTTTACAGTCTGCTAAAGAAACACGCCACCTTGTTTCGTATTATGTTTGATCGGTGCCGCCAGTTGCAGATTTCCTTGAACTTGAAGAAGTGCATTTTTGCAGTTCCTTTCGGCACGTTGTTGGGACACGTGGTGTGCAAGCAAGGGGTTTGCGTCGATCCTGCCAAGGTCGCGGTAATTGTCCACATGGAAGCCCCCAAGACTGTGAAGCAGTTGCGGGCACTTCTCGGGCACACAGGATATTACAGGCGGTTTATCCACAACTACGCAAAGATCACTGCCCCTTTGGAGAAATTGCTGCGGAAGTCAGAAATCTTTCAGTGGACGGAGGAGTGTCAGAAGGCCCTTGACACTCTGAAGGAAAAGCTGGCAACGACGCCCATAATTGTTCACCCAGACTGGGATAAGCAGTTCCATGTGCATATTGATGCTTCCAGTATTGCACTTGGGGCTGTCTTGGCGCAACCGGGAGAGACGACCGTCGACCATCCCGTCTACTTCGCTAGCCGTAAATTATCTAACGCTGAGAAGAATTACACCACTACCGAGAGGGGGGCCTTGGAAATGGTGTATTCACTCCAGAAGTTCCACCACTACCTTCTTGGAGGCAAGTTCAAATTCTTTACGGACCACTCTGCATTGAAATATTTGGTGAATAAGCCTGTTTTGGAAGGACGAATCTGTCGCTGGCTATTGCTCTTTCAAGAGTTCACGTTTGAGGTGATCGTCAAGCCCGGGAGATTGAATGTCGGGCCTGATAATTTATCCAGGTTGGCGACAGGGGAGAGCGACGACTCGCTCGATGACCAGCTGCTGGATGCTGACCTCTTCCGGGTCAAAGCAATCCCAGATTATCTGGCCGACATTGCCACCTATCTGACCACGGGGCAGTGCCCTCAGGATTATACCCCGCTCCAGAAATGGCATTTGGTTGTCCGTGCTGCCGAATACCAATTGATTGTAGGACAGTTGTATAAGCTGGGTCTTGATGAGGTCCTGCGCCGATGCGTCCTTGACCACGAACGCGAAGCTGTGATGTGGGAATGCCACAACGGTGTTGCGGGAGGGCATGTGGGTGAGAAACCGATCGCCAGGAAGGTGCTCCAAGCTGGCTTGTGGTGGCCAACAATACATGCCGACTGTAAAGCATTTGTGAAGCGATGCGACGTGTGCCAGCGGACGGGGAGGCCCTCACGCAGGGACGAGCTTCCGCTACACCCGGTCCAGGTGTTACGGCCGTTCGAAAAGTGGGCTGTCGATTTTGTAGGCCCCATCGACCCAGTCGCCCGACACTCCAAGGCTCGCTAAATTATTACCATAATGGACTACCTCATCAGGTGGGCCGAAGCAGCGGCGGTACGCGACTGCACGTCAGATGCAGCAGCCCGATTCATTTTTGAACACATCATCAGCCAGTTTGGCTGCCTGCGAAGTTTAACCAGTGACCAGAGTACGCATTTCATCAATGCCACGGTCAAGTCGTTGTTGGACACATTCATGATCCAACACCACAAGAGCAGTCCGTATCACCCACAAGCCAATGGTACGGTTGAAGTGTTCAATAAGATCCTTGAAAAAGGCTTGACTAAGATCTGCAATGCCCAGTGCGACGATTGGGATGAGCGCCTACCAACTGCATTATGGGCTTACCGGACCACGGTGAAGCGCTTGACCAATCAGACACCGTTCTAACTGGTGTATGGCCAGGAAGCTGTGATTCCCACTGAGTTCACTGTAGCCAGTATTTTAATTGCCACGTCTCTACAGTTCTCGGAAGAGGAGTCGCTTTGGGAACGCCTCCACGAACTCCAGGAACTGGACGAAGCCAGATTCCTGGCTGAGTTTCACTAGAAGGTTCAGAAGGACCGGAAGAAGGCGTGGCATAATCGCCACATCAAGCACAAAACCTTCCAAGTTGGCGATAAGGTCCTCTTATATGACAGCAGGTTTTAGAAGTTTCCAGGCAAGCTGCAGATGCACTGGTTGGGACCTTACTTCGTCATCGCGATTAGAGATTCCGGATATGTTCGGTTGGCTCAGCTGGATGGTACGGTTCTACCAGGGTGGGTGAATGGCGCACGCCTGAAGCCCTACTAGGAGTAAGTTTCTTCCAACATTCATCAATAACTCTCGCACCCGAGAGCACCCGTAGAGTAGCGTAGTTGAATAACTCTCCCGCAACTGGGACGAGCATAGGTAGTCTTTTCCTTCTCCGCATAATTCGTCAATAACCGCTCTGTGGCGGGGACCGCACCGCAACCGACTGTGGTCGGGGAGGGGCGTGTCCAGAGTGTCATCCCTGTAGGATTCATAAACGTGCCACTGTTAGTCCAGGTCATCTCAGTCAGTACTTGTGTCAGTCCATAGGATCGTCCCGATTTGCGTCATAAATTCCCATAATTGGAAGTAACCTCGCCATAATCATTCGGCCATCATCCACCATAACCTCAGTCATCACGTCCGCCCATTTCCCCATGCCACCGTCAGCAACTGTCAGAATACCCATGGGTACGCGATTGATCGCACGATTATCGCAGAAAAGAATGCCAGCAGGAATTAACTCATTATGGGGTCTCATCATCTTCACTCGTGCCAGGCAACTACTTTGTTTGCATGAAGAAAACACGAGAATGCCGGAACACTTAACATTAGCAATTGCAGCAACACAGGAGCAGCTGGAGCATTTAGGCGAACAACACCGAGAGAGGCTACCATGACGAATTCTACACATCTATCAGCGCCGAGCCAAAATGCCGAAGGCCCTCATATCCGTCGTTAAACCAGAGCTTGAGAGAAGGATCCATAGGACAGAGTCTCTGGTTGGGAAATACGACAGTGCAGCTTTGATAGATGCCAACCTATCAGAATCAACCGAATTCCCGGCGCTCCACTGGCAACTGTATATGGAGCATTACTACACCCCAGCCGGAAATTCAGTAAACCGCATTTTACCAGCGTTCCGGGGTGTTCAACAGTCCTCTCTCATGAATCTCATAAATCTTCCGGTCTTCAGGACCACCGGACCAATTTTGCAGTGCACTCGGTTCTTGCTTAGCTGTGTTCAGAATGGGTCCTTGTGGTTGAACAAGGAAATTCCCATTCACGCTGAAGACATCCATCGTCTGACTGGGCTCTCACAGAGTGGTGCGAGTGTCTGGACCACGTGTCAGACCTCCGCCAAGCGAGCGCGGAAGTCCGAGGACGCAGACCTATACAGCAAATACGGCACCCGGTGGGGAGGGAAGGGAGCCAAGATAGAGCTCATTAACATGCCCGAGATCAAATTTGATTGCTATCTCATTGCCAGCAAGACAATGCGGCATTACACCAAGGGTGAATGCACCTTGGACACTATCTCTGTTGCGGAGCATTGTGTTCAGGGTGCCTAGCTGAATTGGTGCTCTTTTCTGCTGAAAGAGCTATTTGATGCGTGCGAAGAAAATTACAAGCGCACGACGAGATTTATTTACGGATACTTGCTCATTGCTTTTGCCATGTAGAAATGGCACACTCCTCTGGTCAGGGTACCAGTAGAAATTCCAGAGGGCCGGCCTCTGGCGATGAAATTTGTTCCATGGAAGGTGTCGGCTGACCCGAGCACTAAATAGGTGAATGCAGAGGCGCTCCGGTCCTGGTACGAGCTCATGATGGACGTGGTGGCCAGTCATCAAAGGGTGCCCCGGAACCTGCTGGACGAGTATAGCGAGTAGGTGTGGTTCGGGGTAAGTCACCGACATACTTACATTCACCCCACCTACGTGCCGGAAGACACCTTCCACATGGCACCGTTGAAATTCCAGCTGGACGATGCCACTTTCCACCACGAAGTCTGTTCGTGGCCGGGGGTCACGAAGCATCACCGCGACGGTATCCCCCGGTACAACATTGAGCAGATGAGGCCAGTGCAACAGCCTGCCGAGACGGATGTGGCAGCGCCACCCCAGGGACTCCCCGAACTGCTCGTCCCCGTTGTCCGCCACTTCAATACTCAGGTACGCAATTTCAATGTGGCGGCCCAGGTTATTTCAAGCGGTGCTTCTCCATTCCCTTTATTTTTTGAGTTTCAGCTCAGCCGTTCTATTTCTCGCTATCAGACCACTCCTCTCACCTCTCCCATCCCGACCATTTTATTTACCTCTGCAAGCCCCATCATCACCCCAATGGGAGAAAAGGGCCCGGCCCCAGAACAATTAGAGACCCCTCCAGCTAAGCGGGCCCGCACCACCGTAGCCAATCTGGTGGTGGACCTTACTGATGATGATCCGCCACCGCCCACAAATCTAGGGGCACTGGTCCAGGAAGAACCCCTTATTGACCCTTCCAAGTTTATTAACATTCGCCCTCCCTCCACAGCTCCACCTCCATCTACCATTCCACCTCCACCTCCCACTTCATCTGTTCCATCCAATTCATCTGCCACTGTGTCTGACCCGCTCATTCGAGAACTCTTTGGCAGGGACCACGGGGCCGAAGTCGACTCCCGTACTGCTACCGTAGTACCACCAGTCGACCCCGTGGGCGCACCCCAGGTTTATTTATCTACTATATTTACCCAGTTGGCAAACATTGAGGCCGACTCGGTTGAGGCTCAGCCAGAGCATGCTGACCCTCCCCCCCCCAGGCCAGACCGATCAGCAGGAGCAGCCAGATTTGAATATGGCTAACTCAACATAGCAACAGACACTGTCGTCCCCTCCAGAACATTCCAACCGCTCAGTTGCCAGTGGGAAACCCCTCCAGGAACGACGGCCGGACCAGGATGCTTCGGGCACAACCAACTTGGAAACATGGGGTACAGCCCAGCTGTACTTATTCATTCAGAGGGCGGCCCAACAAGCCGAAAGGCTTCACTCAGAGCTGCAGCAGCGATGCGAAGAGCAGCAACAACAGATCGTGGCGCTTACTGAACAGCACGACCAGCTTATCACAACGCAGGAATGCCTGCAAAACCAGATAGCCAATGTGACTCAAGTCTTTTAAGGCCTATGGCCCTCGGTCAAGGATCACTATACCCCGCTCCATGTTAATGTTGCGGAGCAGAATGTTGTCTCTCAAGCTTTCTACATCCAGACTGCACTCATTGGTCTCCACAGGGAAAATGCGGAGATCCACGCAGCATTGGCCGCCCGACCAGTGCTGCCCGACCCCACGGCTACCTATTCAGCCCAGATTGCCACGAAGCAGGGCTAGGCAACCCAAATGCAGGAAACACTCACCTCTGTGGCGCGTGAGGCACACGACCTCCTGAAGGGTCTTCAGGAATGCTCCCTAGCCTTGACTGTCAAAGCACAACCAATCTCCGCAGAGCTACAACAGGTTTCCCGGGAAATTCAGGAGGTCACAGACCCCGCCAGGTTGGACCAATTATATGCCCAGGAGGATGAGCTAGAAGTACAGATCTAGCAAACGGAAGCCAATTCTGCAGAAGCCAAACGGGTCATTCGGGAGCTCCACCCATCCCTCCAAAACAGCGCCAGGACGATGCAACAGCTAGCTGCCAAGGCTGCACACCAAATCAGCACGATGTTCGGGGCTGTCCCAATGCCCTTAGAAGCGGCCGATGTCACCAAGATCGCTGAAGATACAGATTCACTCTTACAAGGGTGGCAGCAGGTTGTATCGACCTTCACGGAGCTTAAGTCTACCGCATTTCGCCAAGTCTCGGAGTTGGGGCCCTTGTTTGAACAGCCGGCACAAGCTGAAGGCGCATAGCGGGAACAGGCACAGGCTGAAGGCACACAGCGCGAACAGGGCACAGGATCAAGTGGGGCAATGGAGATAGAGACTGTCATTTGTGATTGACTCGGGGACGAGTCAAGAAGCTGTGGTCGGGGCATGTTGGGGCCCTTGTTTTTGTTGTTTGGAATTTTCTACATTTTAAATAAAGGATGGCCTTTTTGAGTTGCGGCATGAGGACACATGGAAATCGTGACCAATTCGCAACAACAGCAAGCCACAGAGCTATCGAGGTGGCGCAGAAGCAAGAGATAGCTGAAGACAGCAGATGCATGAAGATATACAGTAGAAGACAGAAATCAGAACACACAAATGACAAGAGAGAAGCGGGAAGCAGCTGAAGAAGAAAAAAAAGAGGAACTAACAGTTGCGGAAGTGGGTGAATAAATAGCATTCAACCGGCCGAAAGAAAGGAGAGGAAGGCTACAGGCGACGGAACGTAGAGTGACGGAAGGAGATCAGCCATGATATCTTTGTAGTTCCTAGGGTTCTCTCATTTACCTTTCTGTTATGTAATGCATATGTATCAGACTGTAAGCTCTCCTTGCGGAAGTGATGTAAGGATGATTGTGGACGAAGATATCAATACAATTGCAGGTTACTATCCCACTGTGTAGTTCTTATGCATGCATGATGATTACGATGGTTTAAAATTTTATTTGCTTAATACATGTGTATGCTCTGAATGTTCTTGTGGATATATCTATGTTTATGCAATCTGTTTAATGGTAATCATGAGTTGCGGATCTGTTCCTTGCTATCGATATGTTCCCCTTCTGCATGTGGTTGCGGCTCGCCTCGGGTGAGACTCTCTGCTCTCCAGAGTAGGGTGATAATGCCGGCGTGGTTCTAGACTACAGCGGATTCCTTTGTTGCCCACAGCTCTTGAACCTCGGTCTTACCTGCGAGACCTGATTCCTCGCCAACGACCTCTACTTGTAGAAATCAATTGTGAATGCACCTGCAACATCGAATCCCAACCTCCAACCTTGTTAGGCCTCCGTCTACCAATTCCCTAACTTGGTAAGTCGACTTGACTGCATCAAAATATCAACTCATCCTACCAACCCGATCTAGACCTGAACAGGGTAGAACCCCGACCAAAGTCGACCCCTAACTAGGGTAGACTCCCAACCTCGCTGAATTTTTTATCCAACATGAATTAATCATATCCTGAGATCCAAATACTTATTCCTTTTCTGACCTTATATACTTATAATTTCTTTATGAAATTTCTTCAAGACCCTAAATCCACGTTTCAACACAGGGTTCCACATTTTCTATTCATCAGCTCTTGATTCACACGAAGATCAATGGCCGACATTAAATGCATACCCCACCGACCACGTCACAGGTGGGCGTCCATTTTCATGATTGAATATTTTGGATCCACACTGAATATCCAATGGCCCTTAATCATCGTGATGTGACCCCGATCGATTCGGTGAAGGACTTTTAGTGTAGAAATCCCCCCCCCCCCCCCACCCCCCCTCCCTCCTCCCTCCAAAATGACATCAAGGGGGTCTTCATTTTATGTGTCATCTCACCAATGGACCATTGCGGATCAATATATGCCAATTCCCAAGGTCCCAACTCCTAGCCATATAGCCCCCTTTCCATGGATCTTTTGAATTCCCAGCCCCTACATGAATACACAAACACACACACATATATATGAATGGGCCATCACCTTAGAACTTGGTTATAGTGCTCTTTTATATGGACTATGGCTTTAATCCCAACCCTCTAGACTTTCCATTTCTATCCCGCGCAACATGTCCATGGACATATGGGTTTTACCTAGTCTCAAATATTCCTTGTGTTCTTAATGAAGGGAGAAGCCCTTCAACACTGTGAAAATGAATGTGTGTGTGTGTGTGTGATAGAGAGAGAGTGTGTGTGGATGTATGCATGTAAACCTACATCCACACACACATCCACACACATATATATCAACTCGTCCCTACGCAGTCCATTACTTTTTGGGGCCCATGCAACTACATTATCATTGTTATTATTCCTGATCTAATATGAATGGTCCTAGTGTGCAGGCTCACACAATTGTGCTTGTATTTCAACACATACTATTGTGGACACTCCTTCCACTGTACAATATTAATAATATAGTATTGTAACAGTGCACAATTGTCATACCTATGTTCTCATACTAAGAATAACTGAAATCAATAGTAATATGTTTCTATGAATTACTATATTTTACATGCTCCAAACATAACATTTACTTAGTAATTGCATATATTGTATCAATTACACCTCATCATAAATATATCAAAATATAAACAACCCAAACACATAAGAAACCATGCTTGCACATCCAATGTCATACTATCAATTCAATAAACTTAAACATGAAATCCATTACACCTGAGAATTCTGGCCATATAAGAATTGTGCTTCATACATTTAGCTTGTATGAAATTAGCTTAGAAATATAATAGTTTAATTCATTGCACATATCAAACATGACATGTACTTATCTTATATTATATTTGGGAAATTGAGTCTGGGACTACAACTCTCCACCCAACTATAGATAAGTTGAAACCAAGTCTTTCTTATAGCTATCACTCCCAAGCCAAATTCCAGAGCTTGAGGACAAGTGTTCAATGAAGTAAAGGCAATACTTCTAGCGAAAAAAAGAATGTTTCCAAAGGTATCCCACCTTTACCACCAACGAATCAAATTAGGTAATCTGAAAACGCTGATATCATCAACTACAAATAAGGTGTCTCAAGGCTACCCCTCCTCCACCCACCATCTATTAAATAAATTTGACATAAAACGTAGAAAATTTCCTTTATACGTAGGATATTATACTACAATATACCACTTCTTTGGAGATTTAAATATAGATAGTCTCAATTCATATGTGGAGAGAGAGAGAGAGATATATATAGTTAATGATAAGGAGTTTTCGTCAATTGTGTTACCTCTGAAGGAATAAAAGTGTGCTCTCTAGTGGATTCCTAGTGAACTTCCACCTATGTTCTCAACCCAACCCCGTGGAACTACCATCAGGTGTTATCAACCCACTAGCCCTGGGTGCCTCAACCTCTTAGAAGTTTTCAACCCGCATAGTCTCAAGTGGATTTATCAACATTGTATGGAACAACCATTGATAAGTGATTATCAACCAACAAGCCTCATGGGTTTCTCAACTGGACTTTCATCTGAGCTTACTCTGTTATTATCAGCTAGAAATCCTCATGGGTTTCTTAGTTTGGTTATCATCAGAGTTATTCTATGTGATTATCAGCCAACAAGCCTCATGGGTTTCTCAAGTGGGTTATCATCATATTTATGCTCTGTGATTATCATTTGACAAGCCTCACGGGTTTCTCAGTTGTGCTATCATCTGAGCTTCTCATTTCCCCAAATTCTCTCATTCATGATATCCTTCTCTACCCTCTCAATGAATAAGCTTGATCACCAGGAGCCTCTCAACCTCCCCATTTTTCTTGTTCCCCCTTTGATCCTTGAGTCAATCCTGCATCGTGAACGAATAAAATCCCTCCTTCCTATGCACTTAAACTGGCTAACTGTTTGTCTTCCCGGTAAAAATGCTCTTTGCATGTCTAAGTGCTTCCAAATATGGGCCTTGATTGATGACCTCATCATAATTTCATTTTATCATGTTTGTCACGTGGTCAACTTCCTTTTTTTCCATCTCCTCTAACACTTTCTTTGTGATTTTATCTAAATTTTTATTTTTCTTAGGGTCATTGAAAGAAATTTCTTGTATTATTTTTTCCCAATTAATTCCAAAATATTATTCCTCAACTTGCTTTGGGCCTACTCAATTGGTTACTTTTTAGTGGCCTTGTTTACATAGGATGGAGCTAATGAAGTCATATCAACCTCGAATGGTCAAGTGTAAATTTCCACATCCCCAGAATATGCTAGCTCTCTTTCAATTAAAGGGACCATTAATTGTTCACTAGGCCACAATACCGCTTCTAGAATAGGTATTAATGTATTAAAATGTTGACTTAACTCATTAAAAATATTGAGCACAGTCGTCTAGTATACTAGATCTTTGGGTGCACTAGGTATTTTTTGATATACCACACTTTAGTTGTGTCGAGAAGTTGTTTCATATGTGAAGATGGTGGTAAGGTCTGGTACATATGCTTAGATACTCTCTATTGGTAGGATGCATTTCCCAAATTTGTAATGTAGGAGGAGATCCCATCTTCCCTAACCAAATTGCTCGAATGAATTTGTAATTCCACATTGATGCAACTAACTTTCAAGTGAAAATGCTCTCCCTAATTGATGAAACTTATGCCATTACTACCCAAATGAGCAAAGAAGGGAACCTAATGGCCTTAACTGAATTTTGACACTCGTAATTTATTTTCATGATGTCATCCAAATGGTCAACCCAGTCATACTACTTTCTTGACTCAAATATTTTTCTGATCACTTCCAACATGTTCATCTTGAAACCCAATGATCGAGCTACTGGAGTGAGGCAGATAGACACTATAATGCAAGTCGACATGATGGTTGGGTCTTCAATTTGGATAATTATAATTCCCTTATAATTGCACTTATTTTGCCTATAAATTATTGTATCCACATGTTAGAGTCAACAATTCCTGGTATTTGGTTGTCGATGTGTGGTAGAACTATAATTCTATGGATTGGAATAAATATAATCTCAATTAGGTCGTAAAACCACAAAATCCCTTAATGGAATTGAGTGAAAATGAACTTGTAATCTTCTTCCTTCCAACCCTATAAATATTCAATCAGTGTTGCACCTAAGTAATTAATAATTTTGGCCTCATGGAGGAATATTAACCCCACTCTCCACTTTTTGTCGACCAATTCTCATTGTTATAGGCTTTCCGAGTACTTGTCTCATGGAATCTCCTCCATATTTTTTGATATGATGTTATGGAGTCAAACATCCAACTCAATGTGTACAGATTAATTAAATAATTCCTTTGTGCATGGCTCCACTAGGTTTTCACCCTCTTTAATTTTATCTCTCGTCCTCATCATCTTAAAACTACCATCAAATTCTTCATTGTGGAAGCATTGTTTTTATTCAATATCAAACTGACTAGACTATGGGAGACTCAACAAATTAGGACTAGATGAGAGCTCAAAGTCTGCAATGGGATGCTTGATGTCCAATAATGGTGAAAATGAAGTGTCCAGTGGACTTGCACTTGCGTTTTTTTGCAAATTTTCTTCATTAATGCAGTTAATTTCCCTAAATGTTTGTTCTATAGTCTTGTTTAGTGCCTATTGACCTCAAAAGTAATGTAGGCTTGTGCATTGAAAAATATCATCTAAAATATTTATATATAAGTTTTCTCCACACTCCATTCTCCATTTCCACACTTAGTTGATTTTCCAATATGCGGAGGAATTGCACACACTTTCTCACTACACATCCATCCTCCACACACATTCTCTTTGCACATCCACCCTTCACACACTTTCCTTCCGCACCCACCTCGACAAATCATACCCCTGCACATACTCATCTCTCGCGCAACATGAACCTTCACACATTCTATTCAATCGCACTCCTCATCATCACTTAGCATAAATTATGTAAATCACATGTCAAAGAGGATGTAATGGTTCCCCCAATGAAAGAGTACATAGAAGAATAATCGAATAAATCAGTGCAAGAAATCATTTATCCTCAATGACTGTCAAATATCTAAATTAACATCCATCATTTTCAACTATATAAATGAAAATTAATTCAACATCAGAGACACAGAGAGGTCCTTTTGCATCATTTGGTAGCTTTGATATTTATTGGTCCACAAGACCAATCCCAGTCCCTATGAGAAAAATGAATTTACTTTACAATTTTAAGTATCAGGATTTTGAGGCGTGCTTTAGGCACCTGACTTTTCCAAAATTTGTGAATTTGTAAAACTATTTTTTACTCTTGCAAAGAGCTCCCTTTAGGAAAGCACTTCATTCATGATTTTGAGACTTGTTTTTAAGTAGTATGAATCTCGTGGATTTTTTCCTATTCCATTTATGAATTATATGGATAAATTCATTATATAGCTCTATGAATGTATTGACCATTATGCCATTATATTTGTCTATTGTCTTGATTTAATGATTCTTATTTCATAATGATAAATGGAATGGACATGATCAATTAAAATTTGTATATTTGCTTTTGTTATGTGCTATTTTGACCACAGCTAGTCCACTCATAGGTGCATGATGAGTGTTATGCTATTTATTAGAATATATTTAAAAATATAAGTGTGCACTAAAAGAGGAGTACCACCTCTCCAAAAAAGTAGGGGGTCCTATATCTAAGCCCTAATAGGTTGACTTTTATCTCGACGTGAAAAATATCAACAATTCCATTGCATGCAAGGAATGTGATGGAAAATGGGTTCACTTTATGATATAAAACTATATTATCGAGTCATGCCCATCAATAGGGTCTCACTCATCAGTTTATCTTCTATTAATTTTTTTGATGGTTGACTCTAAAATATTTGCCGGTTTTATTTTTACGGTTGACTTGCTTGGCTCTATTGGTTTATGTTTGCTAGTTGATTCTACCATGGCATTGTCAATACTTATTTCTTTGGTATTTTCGTCTTATATGTCAATGATATCCTATATTTTGGTCTTGGCCCTACATATTTTGGTCCACAAATTTGCAAAATTTTTGGATTTTTTTCCATACTTATTTGTTCGGCTTGTGGAATGTAAATTTTGAGTACTTATTGATGGCTTGTTGGTTACCATACCTAATTTTGTAAACAATTTCTTTAGTATGACTTACATGATTTATTGTCTTTTTAATTAATGAAATAAATGAGACTAATATATAATGGTCGGTAAGTTAGAATCCCACAGAGAGGTTTTCAACCTATCCCACGCTTAATTGAACCTCAAGGGTTTTTCAATGGAAATAATGCCAAAAATATTATGGATTTTATCTCTTGAGTCGAGATCCAATAAAGACAAAGTTGAACAAGTACCCTATTAGTTTCCTTATATGGACAACTTGGGAATGTTGCATGCCTTCAATCACAGAGGGTTCTAACCCTATAGTTTCTAGTTTTATTAGCTTCTCTTTGATTCAACCTTGATATATAAATGCAAGGTATCCCAAATTGAAGCATTTTGATTTAATGTTTCTCTTGTGCCAAGTTTTTTGTTGATTATTCTGATCCCTCTATTTGTGTAATGCATGAAGTCAGTCTTATTTGAGTATGTGTAGTTAGTGAAGGAATTCTTTTTCTATTGTATAAATTTCATAATTAAAGAAAATTGATACTTTGTGTGAATTCATGGTAAATATATGGGAATGACAACTTTGTGTGCATAGAATAATTTGAATGGTGTGTGACTGGTCAAACTTTTGTAAGATATTCTATAATCCCATAGAATTATTAGTACATTTTCATCCCAATGATCTCAGTCAACTCTGTAGATTTTTTTAGTCCTTTATGAAGTGCCTTGTTATAGGATATGACTACACTATTGTTCCGAGGGTGGCAGGTTGTTGTCCTCTTATGATTGATCATGAATTTATCCAGTAATACTTGAATCATTACATTTGTACAGCGAGTGGCATGCTCATTGATAATAATTAAAGGACAACCAAATATTGTGATGATAATTTCATAAATGAAATTTGTTATGAATTCCTTTGTACATGATTCAACCATTTCGACTTCATCCCATTTATTTACATATTCAACTATAGTCATAATATATTTTTCATATGTTCATTTTTCTCTTATTTGGAATGGACTAACAAATTTCATGGCTCATATTTTGAAAGTAAAAATTGGGTGGATTGACTTCAAGGGAATTTCATTTTTCCATAATGGATTTTAATAAGGTTGGCCACCATAGACCTTCTTGGAGAATCTTCTTTCTATAGTGTAAGTTTGGAAATGACCACTTGTTGGACCCTTGTTTACTTCATCAGATAATATTTTTTCATTGATTCTCAAGTACACATCTTCTAAGTATGTTGTCAGGTCCTAATATATATAACTATATGTTCATTAGTATGAACAATGAAACCTTCATAGATAGCAGTGCAACCTTGGTGCAAAAATCCAACTCTCTTAGTGAACTTGGCTAGAGTGGATTCAATTTTGAAAAAATGTAAATATGGAAGGTTGTCATCAATGTTGACTAGTTCCTCCCCTATGTCGAGATGACATAAGTGGCGAGGCTCGAAATTTTTCTTTCTTGGTATGACTGTTATTTTAAACTTGAACTCTTGGAATAATAACATCCATCAACTCATTCTTCCTTGGTGCACTGGTTTGTTCACAAGGTATTTCAAGGATTGGTGATTCATAAAAAATGTAAATGGGTTAGCTAATATATATGGTCAAAAATTCTGCAAAGCAAAGATCATGAAAAGTGCTCTTAGCTGTATATTTGAATAATTTCATTTTTACCTATTTGACTTCCAACTAGTATAGGAGTTCAGATGGTGGGTTATATTGTTGTCTGGTTGGGATAATGCTACTATGACTGCTATGTTAGATACATAGACATGTAAATGAAATATCTCGGCCCAATCAAGGAATTTTGGTATTGGTTCCTCCACAAATATCCTTTTTAATAACTCGAAAGACTCATTAAATAACTTTCTCCATATGCACTCGACATCTTTCTTCAATAATTCATCGATATGGAATGTGGTGTCCAAGTACTGTTAAATAATTTTTCTATAATAACCATTATGTCCCAAGAAATATTTTCTCTAATTTTCATTTCACAGAGGCTCCAAGTTGAGGATCACCTTTATCTTTTCCATTTCAAATTTAATTCTATCTTTGCTTATGACGTGGCCCAATAATATTCCAATGGGAATGGGAAAAAAACATTTTGTGATGTTAAGAGACAAATGAATTTGTCTACATACTTCTAGCATATTCCTAAGCCATTTAGTGTGATTTTCTAGGAAAGTATAAATAGTCAAATCATTGAAATATAAGACCATTGTGTTATATATATATATATATATATATATATATATATATATATATATATATATATATATATATATAGAGAGAGAGAGAGAGAGAGAGAGAGAGAGAGAGAGCATGACAATGTATGCAAAGGATACAAACTCTAAGACACAATTTGTTTTGTTATTATCCTCTTTTGCAATTGGAATTTGATTGTAGCCTAAGAACTTGTCTATGAAAGGATAGAATTCATGGCATGTCACCTCATTTATTATTTCATTAGTGAATGAGGTCCAAACAAATATATTACAATAATTTTATTAATCCCTTTGAAGTAGGCACATATCCTCAATTTATTTGGGTTATGTAGTTTGATTTGAACTACCATGGGACTCACACATTCTGATTTTTTTATGGGATATGTGACGTTTACTGCTAACATCCCTTCAATCTCTTTTTTAACTATGGGCTTGTATTTATGAGGCAGTTTGTAAGATATTTTCTTTATTGGGTTGACTCATTGGATAAAACCAATTTTCATTTAACCCATTTATTTGGTGAGACCCTTTAAATATTTATAGTGTCTAACAAATACATTTGGATATTCCTTTATTAGGTAAAAAAATTATGTTGTCTGCTAGTCCCACTAGAAATCACCTAGTCAAATCATTTGTGTGTGACCGTTACTAGAGATGTTGTATTCTTTGATTTTTACATCCACTTCCATCCAATTTTGGTCGTTCACCTCCTCAAGCTCCCTATCACTAATTTTGACTTCTTAATAAGGTTGTGGGGAAGTCAGGTTTCTCCAACTTTCATTTTCTTCCTTTAATACTTTTAATAGCGTTTTCATTTTCTTTTGTGTTTTCAATGATTTTTTTTTCCATCTAAAAATCTAACCTAGGGACAAAATATTCTTCGTGTGTCATAAATAATCTGATTGATTAATTTTATCATGGCATGATAGTTTGTTACAATTTGAAGTCAAAGTGGGTTTGACCTATATTTTCATTTTTTTATTGTTTTAGTGGGGTTTGGGCCTTCAACGAAGTCAAATATTTTATGTGTTTCTTGTCATAGTTATTCATTCTCTCATTGGAATCCAATTTCTTTTATGAAGTTAATTTTTAATTCATTTCATTGGAAGGTTTCTCCTTGGTAATTATTGGGCAAGTCATCCAATGTATCTAGGAGCATGTGTGGCCAAACTCTTTCATCTCTATAGTCAATCCTTTTCCACTCACTCTCATGACGTTAATATCTTCAACATGATCACATCTTGGCTTGAATTTTGAAATATTAGCTCTACTGCTAGATTAATCAACAAATTAAGTTGACGTTTTCATCCAAGTTTTAATTTGGGGGCATGATTATCCTAGGATAGAGGTGCTTGTCCTGTAATTTTTTGGACAATGCTTTAAATCCTCCCTTGGTCATCTCCAATCATGGATACTTTGTCAATATGATTCAATGGAGAGTCACATTCACCAGATATTAAAGGATTACCCGACTCAACTTTTAAGCCCATTCAAACCAAAGTTGGAATTTGCTTGAATTTCTTTTTATAAATGATGGGTATTTCTTTTACTAAAAAATATGTTTGATCATTCCAATTGTGATTACTTCAATAGAACAACATTATTTTCCCTTTGGATCCTATTTTTCGAGTTGTCATTCATATAATTCAATGTCTGAGTTTTAGCCAATGGATAAGGGTGAATCAACTAAAATATCACTCTCAACATTTGGCCCAACATTATCCTCACCTTCATGGATGACTTGAAAGAGTTATTGGTTTTCACATTGTCCTAAGTTTCAATCTAAGGCTTACCTTCAGATCAATTTTATTTTATCCCTCTCTAAGGAAATAATTTCTTTCATTTTCTGACCAATGTTGAATATGAAGGCATCCCTTAAATTCAAGGTCAAAAAAAGTCTAGATACCCATTATTGTATTTTGGATAGTATTTAAAGTACCAATGGGATCGAAAAATATTTTATTTAATTGTAGAAATTCCTTATAGATTCAAACTGCTAATTGTAATTTCCTAAAACAATAGACTTGAATCTACTCGATCAATTGTGGAACCAATTTAAACGATCGTGAAATCACAAAGCATAGAAGAGAAAGAATTCAAACAACACATTACACAATGATTTCCTGGGGAAAGCCACATATAAAAAACCCGCTATCTATATGTTGCATTAGTTAGAAAATATGAGAATATTACAATGTTTTCTCATTTATGAGAAACCTTTGCACTGTTCTATCTATCTCATTACTTCCTAGATAATCATTGGCCAATACTTAACCAATTTTCTACTTGCTCAAGTCCCTATTTCCTTGCACTATATCCTTGGTTAATTAGGACCTATTAATTAGGGAAATCCCCATCCAATACTCCACAATCCATCTAGGGCATTCCTCTGACTGCATGCACCACTTGTACAATTTGGATGATTATACAACTGATAGTAAACTACCCTTGAACTCCAATCTCAACTGGGTAAATCTCAGTTTTGAAATGCATGAGTTATTTATGGATGAATCATCAGTTAATTGATTGATCATAGAGTGCACAACTCACTACTAGTCCTCTCGATAGTTCCTCCAATAGTTGGAACTAGTTAAATTGAATTTAACTCAGATAAACTGAATTAATAAATTACTACTCAAAATAAACTCAACCAGAGCTCCTATTTTGTAGGAGCCACTTTACATGACTCAAGTTATAGCTTAAATTCGAATTAACTAAACCAACTAAGTCAAAATAACTTAGTTAACTCGCACAAGTTTTCATGTGATGTGGAAGTATAATTTTATTATAATTTAATTCAAGGGAAAATTAAACTATATCTTTGTTAGTGCCATTTTCAATATTTTTGTTTCCATTTTCAACACTCCCTCTCAAAAAGAAATGGATTCACATATATCCTGATCCAATACCTTTGGAATGTTTTGCATGAAACACTTCTTACTGTTGATGTTGTACCCAAACATTTTCAACTGAAAAGCATCCAAAACAAACTAAATCAACTATGTCTACAACTATCTACTAGGAAAATTGTGTTGATGCTAACTCTACTATTGAGCCTCATGCTTTGTTGTCAACATTGCTCCGCACTCCTCAATATTTTACTGACATTGATCCTCCTACTACTGAATACTCTATGCCCCTGTAATATTCCAAATTAGGAAGAACAAGAACATAGCACATAAAATTAGAAAATGCAGTGAAATATCAACACATTAAATAAGAGCAGATCATAGAGCCATTTTATTATCCACTATAACAGAAAATTATACAAGAGTTTGAGGAAAAAGACACAAGCTAGGAAAAACAAGCCTCTAGGGACCCAATACATGAAATATGAAGAACAATTGCTATATAAGAATGCCGGAGGCTAAGACAACGTAGTTTTTGCTGAGGATAACTGTTTCTGTAAATGAAAGTACATGGATCTGCTGATATAGTGCTTAGAAAATGCCAGAATCAGAGATCTAGGCTTTCTAGCACAATTCCAAGACAACCCAGAAAGGGTTTCCTGAAATACACAAAATGCAAAAATACAAGATGCAACCCTAGGGCTAAATAATGCTCTGAAACTGGATAACTGATAGGAGGTGGCTGATATGATATAGAAATGGCTGATACTCCTCTAATAGATCTCCTGGATGAAGGGTTTCTCCCCTCACTGGAAATATAACTCACAAACTTGGGCACTAAGCCCTCCACTGCAACTGCCCTGCAAAATAAAGCAGTTTCTGAAGGAGACTACGTTGTAGGTGATGGTTTCTACTTGGCATGATGATGGATGGTGGACTAATTCTCAAGCAACCTCCTTGCTAGCCTCTTGGAGGAAGGGCTTCTCCCCTCACTCGAAAAAAAGCTTAGAAACTGGGTCTATCAACCCTCCACTACTACTGCCCTGCAAAACAACACAATACTGAAGGAGACTGCGCTATGGATAATGTCTGAAGCTTGGACTGATGCCCGATGGTGGAAATGAAACTCAATGAACCTCTCCTGAGTGGGCACTCGAAGTCCCTCGAGGACGAGGGTGGAATTTGCGCTCGGAAACACCCTTGTGCTAAACATGACAACAGACTCTGCTAAACAGCTGAAGCGTGCAGAAAGTCATAAAATACTGACATAAAAAATAATCAAAATGCATTCTATGGTTGCCATCCCCTTCATTATATGCTTGGTGAACTTCGTCATCCTGTTTCCCACTCATTAAAGATGCTACTTTCATGCATACACTCCTCCATCATAACTGCGTTGTCCTCCATTAACTCTCCACTAACTCCATGACAGCATTGTTGATTTGGTCAACCTTCATTAGGGGAATTTTGAGGTCTAAAATGGGCCTCCTAAGGAAAAAATAAAATAATAATTAACCAATAAAATAATATTTATGAATTTTCAATTCACTTTTTGCACCACAATCAATGTAACCATAGTTAAATTCAATTCAAAAGTTGTACCAAAATAAAATTAATAAAAAAATTGTATTGATATGACAATAAATAAGAATGAATTTTTCAAGAAAAAGTCATTATCATTGAACAACTAATGCATTTGTCCTTTGTACTTAAGTAACTTACAATAAAATATAAATATAAATTTATAAATTCTTAATTATATTATATGTTATTAATTAAAATTTATATTATTCAAATTGTATAATAACATGTAATTAATATACTATATAAAAATAACATAACGTAATATAATATAATATAAGATAATAAATGTATATGAATATGTATTGTTTCTTTCAAGAAATATGAAATGACAATAATATATTTTTATTCAAAAAGTGTGAATGACATTTATTATGATTACTTTACTTTGACTTTACAAGTACTTAGAGCACTACCATGGTTAACCATGAGTTTTTATCCACCATTTAGAATGTGACAAGTAAGTACCTTTAACTCAAACAATGCCACCTCAACCATTAGGGATGATGTCATCCCCTAAAATGTGATTGGTTCTCATAAAGTGAATTTTGATTGTACATTTTCCTTAGGAGGCCCATTTTAGACCTCAAAATTCCCCTAATGGACCCTGTCCACATGCTTTAGCCCCTATTCACACCCAAAAGTTCTTTATTCAGCTGATACAACGATCCACATTCACATTAGAAGTGGTTTTATTCCTACTAAAGATATTTATGGGTCTCTCTACCCACTTATTCATCTATCTTATTAACAAAAGAAAAAATTAATATTCCAACTAGCTGAAAGCTAATTAGGAATATTACAGTCCTCCCCTCCCAAATGTTGCTTGTCCTCAAGAAACTGCAAGGATGGATATTGCAAAACCTCCTCCCCTTCCCCTATAGAATCCTCATCTGATAGACTCCTCCACTAAACTAGATGCTCTCCAATCAATTTGTCCCTTAGTTGCCCCTTCCAAGTGTCCAAGTTAGCCCTTGGTGATAAAACCAAATTGCTCACATCATAAAGAAGTGGGAGATCCATGGAGGAAACTACATGATGTCTAATGACCTTCTTGAGGCATGCGATATGAAAAATTTTGGGGATCTTAATCCCAATGAGAGGAATCAATCCATATGCTACTCTCCCAACAAGATGGATCACCATGTGTGGCCCATAGAAAATCTCATCAACTCCCTGCTTCTGCAATATAGAGGAGTTGTATGGCTGAAAATGATAGACTAAATTGTCCACCCCACGTTGTCTCTCTCTCCATTTATGATATGTGTAGGACTCTGGTTTTTCTTGGGTTGTAACAATGTTGTCCTTAAGAGAGCGAAATACATATAGACTCTCTAGGATCCAATCTTTGGTTCTAGGAACCTTGCTTGCCCAATCCCTTCCACATATATTGAATAGAACATCATCACCATATGGAAATGTTGGGTGGTGACAATAGTCCCCCAAGTGGAACCAGTGCAGTTTGGCTCCTTGTTTCCCCTGAATATAATGTGGCAAGTAGCTCCCCAACCAATTTCTTGTTGAGTTTGTCTGCTCATCTACTTGGGAGTATTAAATGGCATTGGGTGTCAACTGAGTATACCCAAAATAGAACAATACTTGCCCAAAGCCATACAAGAAAGGGCTATCTCTATCATTGATTTTAGTCTTAAGAAGACCATGAAGTCCAAGGAGAGGTTTGCCCTCTTGTGGAGTAATGTATTGTAAATAAATGGAAAAGGAATGCAAATAATTTGTTAGTTGATCAATAAGTACAAATACACAACCCTTACCATGTATTGTTGGCAAGTTGGTGATGAGGTCCATAGATGAGCCCTCCCATCCCTCTCCTGGAAGAGTAAGTGGTTGTAACAACCTTGCAGGGTGGTTGTTTCCCTCCTCATTCTTCAAACATACTACACATTCCTTGATATGTTGGAGCACATCCTCCATGAGACCTTCCCATGAGAATGTCTCCCAAAAGGCCTGATATGTCTTGATGAAATCCTGGTAACCAGAAAGGAGTGAGTCATGTGTTGCATGTAGTATCTTCTTCTTAAGCTTGGAATCTATAGTCAAGAAGATTTGGCCCTGGTAATAGATGACTCCATCCACCACTCTATACCTCTCATCAATAATCTGTCCATCAAGTACTTCACATGTGAAGTTATTTTTGGAGTACTCCACCAATAGTTGGGACTCCCAATATGGATCTATATCCCTCAATGATAGTGCTGCTGGTTTCTGTAATAAGGCACTTGTCACCTCATAGCTCCCCTCTTTGAAATTATGAATGCCAAAGTCACATGTCAGAGTACTGCTATCCCACTTTTTCTACCTCTCTTGCATGTTTTTATGCTCAAGAAAAGATTGAAGTTCATGGTGGTCAATCTTCACTTGGAAGCTATTGCCCATCCAAAACCTCCTGAGTTTAGTCAATGCATGTATGAATACTAGCAACACTCTACCATATATGGAAGACTCCTTCCAATGTGGAAGTATCTTCTGACTCTCAAAGGCTACAAAATAGCCCTCTTTCACCATACTTTTGCCATCATTCACTCCTGAAGCATCACCTTTCTGTGCAAAAGGCTTGGTGAAACTTGGTAATATCAACACCAAACAATTTTTCATATCTTCCTTGAGCCAATAAAAGGCCCTCTGCGATGTGGTGGTCCCATACAAGGCTCTCCTCTTAGCCAGATCTATAAGTGGTGTCACTTGTTGTGAGAACTCTTTAACCAACTTCCAATCCAGGGGCCTCTCTAGTGGAATTCCTCCAAATAATAAAACATCATGGTCTAGAGTAAACTACATATCTGAGTGTACTGAGTTGTTCTGGATACGTTTGCACAAATCAGTCTCCATATTATGTATGGAAGCTTCCTGTGGTGGATAGGTGTGCATGCCCCTGATATTTTGATGATTACTTCTCTTCTTATCCATCCATGCCATCTGCAAGGTCTCCGAATATGTAGTGACCTCCCTTAGAATAATCAACCATTGCACACCCAATATCACATTGGTGTCAAGGGTCTTGACCTCAAAGAAGTGATCTATCAGGGTTTATGTCCCCAAATTTATAGTCAATATCGGAACACACTTCCCCCACTGCTTAGTCCCGAGGACCACAACTGAGAATCCTTTAGAATCACTGGTGGATATGTCTCCCTTCTGCACTAGTTGGGTATCAATAAAATTGTGGGTAGTCCCACTGTCTATCAATACCGACATAGATTTCTCCTGGATTGTGCCTCGGTCTCCCAATGTTAGATTCTTTGGAACTCCCCGCAAGGATGCAAGGGCTCCTCTAGTTGGAGAAATTGCTCCATTTCCACATCCAGGTGGTGGTGGATATCCTCCTGGTGCTAAAACGCTGGTATCTCCTTCCAACTCTTCTTATTCCTCCTCATCATCAATAAGAGACCCTTTTTCTTGATTCTCTCTTGAGGGGGGAATCTTCATAGCTTCCCCTTACTGAAGGGGAAATCTTTCTGAAGGGGGAATATTTCCCTTGGCAAAGTATTTTGAAAATCTCTAACCCTATCAATAGCATCCTGGATCGTAGTTGGTCTAGTGGATTCTACCAACTTCTGCAAAGGCTCTCCTAATCCATAAATAAACATATGTTCTCTTCTAGCTATAGATAGATCTGGCACCATGAATGAAAGTTTTAGAAATTCAGAGATATGAGTCTTCGGATCTCTTGACTGCTTGAGCTCAGCTAGCTTAATAAAATGAGCTCCCGTATCTCTTCAGTCAAATCTTCCCACCAACCTTTAGGTAAATTTTGCATAAGAAATTATGCTAACATGCCCTAATGTAGATAGACCATGAAACCACCACTCATGTGCTTCACCTTCAAGGTGCAATGTTACTATCTTAATGGCCTCCATATATAAAAATCGGTTCAGCTAAAAATATATGTCTAATTTTGCTACCCAAGCCTTGGCTATGCACTTGGGTGACCCATCAAAAGCAAGCAGAAATAATCTACCCAAATTATGTTGTATACCATTGTTCTACATGTACCCTCTACCTCTATTGTGATTACTGGGTCTTTTATTATCCTTGATCTGACAAAACCCTTGGAAGTTTAGATGCTCTTTGAACCTTTGAGATTGAGATTCATATTCTAGGAGATAATCACAAAGAGTCTCCTCCTTTTGTGTTCCTCCTACCTCATTTCCTATTGCTAGGAATGTAGGCATAGTGGAGCATTGTGGAACTGGCTATGATGTTGATTGCTCACACCAATAATGTGAGGTGTCAGAACTATCTCCATGTTGAGACCTTCTTGGGTTTTCTTTATGCCTTTCCATCCTCATATCCTTGATTTCTCTGGCAATAACCTGCATAGTTTGAAGAAGAAGTTTTGGAAACTCTCTTCCATCCATTGCTCCAGATTTATAGATGTAGTGCCCCAGAGGCTGAGCCAAGATTATGCTTTGATACCACTGTAATATTCCAAATTAGGAAGAACAAGAATATAGCACATAAAATTGGAAAATGCACTGAAATATCAACAAATCAAATAAGAGCAGATCATAGCGCTATTTTATTAGCCAATATAGAAGAAAATGTATATAATATCTTGAGGAAAAAGACACTCAAGGTAGGAAAAACAAGCCTCTAGGGACCCAATACATGAAATATGAATAATAGATGTTATATAAGAATGTCAGAGGCTAAGACACCATAATTTTTGCTGGGGATAACTGTTGTTGTAAATGAAAATGCATGGATCTACTGATATAGTGCTTAGAAAATGTCGGGATTAGAGATCTAGGCTTTCTAGCACAATTCCAAGACAACCCAGAAAGAGTCTCCGGAAATACACAAAATGCGAAAATACAAGATGCAACCCTAGGGTTGAATAACACTCTGCAACTGGATAACTGATAGGAGGTGGCTGATTTGATATAGAAATGGCTGATACTCCTCCAATAGATCTCTCAGATGAAGGGCTGCTCCCCTCACTGGAAATCTAACTCACAAACTTGGGCACTAAGCCCTCCACTGCAACTGCCCTACAAAATAACGCAGTTTCTGAAGGAAAATGTGTTGTAGGTGATGGATGTTGCTTGGCCTGATGCTGGAATAATTCTCAAGGAACCTCCTTGCTATCCTCTCGGAGGAAGGGCTGCTCCCCTCAGTGGAAAATAAGCTTATAAATTGGGTCTATCAACCCTCCACTACTACTGCCCTGTAAAACAACACAATATTGAAGGAGACTGCATTGTGGATAATGGCTGAAGCTTGGCCTGACGTTGGATGGTGGAAATGAAGCTCAATGAACCTCTCCTGAGTGGGCAGTCGAATCCCCTGAGGATGAGGATGGGATTTCCGCTCGGAAACACCCTTGTTTTAAACAGCACATCAGACTCTGCTAAACATCTGAAGTGTGCATAAAGTCATAAAATACCAAGACATAAAAAATAATCAGAATGCCTTCTATGGTTTCCATCCCCTTCCTTATATGCTTGGTGAGCTTCCTCATCCTATGTCCCACTAATTAAATATGCTACTCTCATGCATACACTCCTCCATCGTAATTGCATTTTCCTCCATTAAATCTCCACTACCTCCATGATAGTAGTGTTGATTTGGTCAACCTTGACCCTGTCCACATGCTTTAGCCCCTATTCACACCCAAAAGTGCTTTATTCAGCTGATACAATGATCCACATTCACATTAGAAGTGGTTTGATTCCTACTAAAGAGATTTATGGGTCTCTCTACCCACTTATTCATCTATCTTATTAACAAAAGAAAAAAATAATATTCCAACTAGATGAAAGCTAATTAGGAATATTACAGCCCCCCATAGCAAGGTAATGTTCCATGAGACAAAAAAAATCTCAATGGACCCTGCCCAAACTTCTACACTCTTGGGACTATGGCTTCACATCACCCCACCTCTCACCTGGAGGTATGGCTGCATGTGCTCCCTCTGCCCACTTGGCTTGAAATTTCTCCCTACTATAGGTCTCTACTTGAGTGGATTTCTCCGCTCGGCCTCCTCTTTGCTTCTCCAATTTTGGTTGCTCCACAACTTGTTGAGACTTCTTTTGAGGTTGCATATTTGAGAGGTAATTCATGCTCCCTCTCACCCACCCAAATCGCTAACCTTTCCTTTCTCCTCAGGGCTTTGCATGCATCTTCGACCTCAAGTGAATATAGGTTCTTGACTCACACACCAATCTGCTTCACCTGTCCCATGGAAATGTGTCTAAGGAAAACCTTCCCTTTTCTAAATATCACATCGTAGCCATGGTATTCAAATACCATGATAGAAATAAGATTCTTCTTTAGTCCTAGAATAAACAACACATATGTGAGTCTAAGAGGGGATCCAGACTCCCCCTGAAAATTAAATGTACTGATAATGGTCACGTTATACCTCCCATCATCTCCAAACTCTATGTTATGCTTGAGGTCTTTCTCCTCCAAGTCACTAAAGAGATATTTATTCCCCGTCATATGAAACGAGGCACTATTGTTGAGATACCACATGATTCCCATTACAATTATTTACATGCACGTAATGGGAGTGAAATCAAGTTCAAATTATGAAGCTAGAGCTTCACCTGTTGTTTCTATTACAGACTCCTTCTTACTTGCCTTCTTCTATGTACATTTTGTGGCATAGTGCCCAAATTTGTGATAGTGAAAACACTTGATGTTGGACAAGTATTTATTCTTTCCCTCCTTATCTTGGGACTTATTTCCCTTGGATTTATTTTCTTTGCTAACTAATGCAAAATCCTCTTCCACTTTTTTGGATGAGGTCCCATCTTTGGTGTTTCGCCTTATCTCTTCTTGCACCAAGTCAGGCCACAAACACTCCCACTCTAGTAGATTCTCCCTCCCATTTACCAAATCCTGGTAGTTGTGCCAGCTCTTGGGAAGGCCAAGAAGTGCTAGGATTACTGGATCATCTTTGGAAACTATAACACCAACACTTCCAAGCTCATCCTGACATTGTGTGAACTTGGTCAAGTACTTTGGTATTGTGTCGCCCTTCTCCATCTTGATTTTCCTAAGCTTTTCCTTTAGTTCCAACTTCCTATGGTCATTGTTGTGATAAACCAAATTTTTTAAGGCCTTCCACATTGCATATGGAGTTTACTTTCCAAGGCGGTTAGAGACAATATGATATCGAACACCTTTAAGTAGAATCCTTCTCGCCTTTTCTACACACTTCTTCCACTCCGTTAGATCTTGTGCATTAGTTGGAGCTAGTTTCGACATGTCCTTATCAATGAACTCCTTCAAGCCATTGTGTTCCAAGACTTCTTCCTTCCGGTCTCTCCAGGAAATGTAATTCGAGCTACCCTCAAGGGCATACTCGAGCCTCAGACAATAGAATTCCATCATGATGTTGCTGCTATATTTGGAGAATAGACTGCAAGAATTGTTCCTCCTGAAAGCACAAAATCGTATTCTTCTATTCTATAGTTATTTCGACTCTAATACCATGTAGAAATTCATTGTAGATTCAAACTGCTAATTGTAATTTTCTAAAACAATAGGCTTAAATCTATTCTAACAATTGAGGAAACCAATTTAAACATTCACGAAATCACAAAGCATACAAGAGAAATAATTCAATTAACACATTACACAATGATTTCCTGGGGAAAGTCGTAGCTGAAAACCCTATTATATGTATATTTCATTAGTCATAAAATATGAGAAGATTACAATGTTTTTCTCAAGCCTGAGAAACCTCTACACTATATCTATCTGTCTCACTGCCTCCTAGACAAGCCTTGGCCAATACTTAACCAATTTTCTACTTGCCCAAGTCCATATTTCCTTGCATTATTTCCTTGGGTAATCAACCCCTATTAATGAGGGGAATACCATACAATATTGCACAATACATCTAGGTCCTTCCTCTGACTGCATGCACCACCTATACAATTTGGATGATTATACAATTGATAGTACATTGCCCTTTAACTCACATTTCAACTGGGTAACTCTCAGTTCTTACATGCATGAGTTATTTATGGCAAATTATCAGTTAATTTATTGATCATATAGTGCACAACTCACTACTAGACCTCTCACTAGTTCCTCCAATAGTTGGAACTAGTTAAAATAACTTTAAATCGAATAAACTAAATTAATTAATTACAGCTCAAAATAACTTCAGGGCCCCTATTTTGTAGGAGCCACTCTACATGCCTCAAGTTAGACCCTCAAATCAAATTAACTAAACCAACTAATTCAAAATAACTTAGTTAACTCATACAAGTTTTCATGTGATGTGGACTAATAAATTTCGTAAATTTGTTTGTAGTTTCAATTTTCCTAATTTCACACAAGTATCTTGAAATAGAATATTGACCTGAAATCCAAAGTCGACCATGACTCGATTTACCATATAACCATTGATTTCTAAGTTGACATATGGGTCATGGTTTTCATAGATATTTTGTTGGTTGAGGTAATGAAGACTCTTAAATGGTAATTGATCATGTTTCATCCTCTTAATATATTTAGTAGTTCAATTAATTAATCTAATGATTACTTTTCTTTTAATAGTTCAAAGAAATCTTCAAGGATGTTGTCCTTGCTCAATGTTTCATTCTAGTTAGAAAAAATTTCATATGCATTGTTCTTGAAGAAGTGAATTTCTTCTCTCGTGAGCTCTTCCTAGTATTCAACTTGTGTATAAGGATTGATAGGCCTCTCGCATTTTTCTAAATGCAATGGTTTTTGGCAAATTTCAATAATTGCAATTATGAAAACAACTATATCGATTTATCCAAGAATTCATTCCTCCATTATCATCCATGTAGATTATATGGAGCCAATCAAGGAGGAAGAAGTCCCTCTCAATGAATTCTTATTTAATAGAAAAAAGAAATACATTGTTAAAGGAAGATCCAAAAAAATGAAGGTAGGAAAATTTGAAAAATCTCCTACCAAACAAAAATTTAGTTAGGGTGCTTCAAAATTAGGCCATGAAGAGTTTGCAGATAAAGTGGCAGATTCTATTGGTTTCTTTGCACATTGCAACACATGTTTAGTAAATAATTTAAGACTTATTATTAAACAAAAACAAGAAAATATTGAGGCTCTTGAATCTACCCTTCAACATCTAAAATATGTTATTCAAGATCAGCATCAACAAAATATCAATTCCTTTCAAAAAAAACATCAAAAACAGATATAATATCTAGAAAAATACTGCAAAGAAGATTATTCTAAGATTTATGAGAAATATACAAGAATGATTGCAAAAATATCAACAAAAAGGGATCATTTATCTATATAGATAAAGAATTTACGAGAAAAACAATTTAGCCTAGATTTTCCGAAGAAAGAAGCAATTCAGTTCAATGAACAACTTGGGAAATCACAAGAGGAATTTTACCAACAATTAAATCAAATTCAAGAATATCATAAAACCCTTATCCAATCATCCAATAATATTAATTCCAAGTTATCTGAGCTTTGAAAATTACATAATGCTTTCCAGAGGCTTAAAATTTGACAAATAAAATATCAAATATCAATTGGCTCCAAGTACACTAGCAATAATATGAGAGGTAGAGAAACTAAAAATGCAATTTAAATTAGAACATTGTTCTCAAAATGCTAAGAAATAATTACCAAATCAATAAATTTATGCTCAAACTTCTATGAAATCTTTGTGCATATAATAATTGATTTTCACATATCTAATGTACAGAGTCTTGGGAAAGGAAATACTCAGTGAGTCCTGCATCACTGAAATTCAACAACAGAGGGAAGAGATAGAAACTCAGTTGCATCAAATTGAAAGCTAGACATGGAAAAATATTAATCAATTCCTTATTAATCCACTGGCCTGCTCCAAATTTATTAATAATATTCTTCTAAAAATGAAAGAAAATTATCAAAATTATCAAAAAATTATATTCTAGATCTTGTGCATTACTTGGAGCTGGTTTTTGTATGTCCTTATCAATGAACTCCTTCAATCCATTTTATTCCAAGACTGCTTCCATCCAATCTCTCTAGGAAATTTAATTCGAGCTACCCTAAATGGCATACTCGAGCCTCATACCATAGAATTCCATCATGATGTTGCTGCTAGATTTGGAGAATAGATCTGCAAAACTTGTTCCTCCTACAAGCACAAAATCATATTCTTCTCTTTTATAGTTATTTAAGCTTTGATACCATGTAGAATTTCCTTGTAGATTCAAACTACTAATTGTAATTTTCTAAAACAATAGGCTTAAATCTATTCTACCAATTGCGGAAACCAATTTAAACAATCACGGAATCACAAAGCATACAAGAGAAATAATTCAATCAACATGATCTGAAAGGAGTGTATTAGTTTTGTTGTGCTAAGTGTCCTTTCAGTAATATAAACATGTACAATTTGTCTCCATTTGTTTGCTCATGGAATGAGTGTTTTAACCATGTAACATAGATGAATTTGTGAACTTTAAGCATGAAAATAAGCCTTAAAAACACCATACAACAGTGTATAACAGAGAAATACAATCACACATAACTTTTACACAGTAGGCATGATGAAGCAGTTCAACCCTCTTGGGTTACATTTGCTGGTCAAGCTCCCAATGGTATGTCCCTCTTTGTCATTATGCTCAAAATTGTAAATTACATATGTTTACAAGCCTCTAATGGTTGTTTTCTCTACACCAATGGCTCCATAATGCTCAAATTTGTCTAGGTAGACTCTTGTTTCCCCCAAATTGGTTGAAAATTGACCTCCCAATGCATTTTTCCCAATGTCAGCTAGAAAATCTCCACTAAAAGTGGAGACTGGCACTTAACTGAAGTTAAATTTAATAAAAACCCTAAAATTAGGGCACTGCTACAGTTCTCGCCTGTCCAAACCGCATGCATTAAAGTAAAATGGTTTGGGCGGGGTGGTCACATGCTGATCCCCCACCATTAACTCCGCTTGAAACTATTGGAACAACTCCGTGATGGTGGAGCAAAACCTGGAGAGTTACACAATGTTCTGCAAACAATGGCATTACATGCCATATCACCGCCCCATGTGACAGTTATAACTTATGCCAGAGATTACGTTTTACTGCCGCCGGTTAACACTTTTGATGTTGCGGGTTGTATACATGTGACCAATGCTTTTGGGGCCGCCAGTGGGTTGGGACCACTGACGGTCCCCTCCCCCAACACTTAAACTTTAACACGATAAAATAATGCGGAGACCCATACTTGGTAAGGAACACATCGTAGGTGAGCTGGTCGGAGGTATTTGTGTCGACCCGGAGGTCACAGGGTCAACCCCTGCCGAATCCAACAAAAATTTACCACTACATCGTGAGGACATGTGGTAGCCTCTGGGCTTTCCATGTGTTTCTTATCCGACGGTCCAAAACAAAACCATCAACGATCAGAATCACCATCCCATACCACAAAAATCAACGACCCAGATTGAGCCACATGGCACGATCTGATTGGCTGTGAGAAAAGAGAATATTCCCTAGAATATACCTGCTGACTGTACCTGCATGTTGACTGAGCATCCTAGTCACAAAATTTTTGTTGTTTGGGAAAACGAACAAAACGCGATATATTCCTCATACGACATTGGTTTTTCAAACCGTTCACGGTGCCAGAATCGCAACGACGAGACCTTTCCAGTAGCTCAGCTTCGGTCTTGTTTCAAACACTTTCAATTTTGAGCATAACACATGAACTCCTGATCACAACACATTACACAATGATTTCCTGGGGAAAGTCACAACTGAAAACCCTATTATATTATATTTCATTAGTCATAAAATATGAGAAGATTACAATGTTTTTCTCAAGCCTAAGAAAACTCTACTCTATATCTATCTGTCTTATTGCCTCCTAGACAAGCCTTGGCTAATACTTAACCAATTTTCTACTTGTCCAAGTCCATATTTCCTTGCATTATTTCCTTGGGTAATTAACCCCTATTAATGAGGGAAATCCCATCCAATATTGCGCAATACATATAGGTCCTTCCTCTGACTGCATGCAACACCTATACAATTTGGATGATTATACAATTGATAGTACATTGCCCTTGAACTCACATTTCAACTAGGTGAATCTCAGTTCTTACATGCATGAGTTATTTATGGCGAATCATCAATTAATTGATTGATCATATAGTGCACAACTCACTACTAGACCTCTCACTAGTTCCTCCAATAGTTGGAACTAGTTAAACTAACTTTAACTCAAATAAACTGAATTAATTAATTACTACTCAAAATAACCTCATGGCTCCTATTTTGTAGGAGCCACTCTACATGACTCAAGTTAGACCCTCAAATCAAATTAACTAAACCAACTAATTCAAACTAACTTAGTTAACTCATACAAGTTTTCATGTGATGTGGACTAATAAATTTCGTAAATTTGTTTGTAGTTTCAATTTTCCTAATTTCACACAAGTATCTTGAAATAGAATATTGACCTGAAATCCTCGACCATGACTAGATTTACCATATAACCATTGATTTCTAAGTTGAATTATGGGTCATGGTTTTCATAGATATTTTTTTGGTTGAGGTAATGAAGACTCTTAAATGGTAATTGATCTTGTTTCATCCTCTTAATATATTTAGTAGTTCAATTAGTTGACCTAATGATTACTTTTTTTTTAATAGTTCAAAGAAATCTTCAATGATGTTGTCATTGCATAACTTTTCATTCTGGTTAGCAAAATTTTCATATGCATTGTTCTCGAAGAAGTGAATTGCTTCTCTCATGAGCTCTTCCTAGTATTCAACTTGTATATAAGGATTGATAGGCCTTCCATGTTTTTCTAAATGCAATGGTTTTTGGCAAATTTCAATATCTGCAAATACGAAAATCTAAGAATTCATTCTTCCATTATTGTCCATGTAGATGATATTGAGCCAATCCAGGAGGAAGAATTCCCTCTCAATGAATAATTATTTAATAGCAAAAAGAAATACATTGTTAAAGGAAGATCCAAAAAAAGAAAGGTAGGAAAATTTGAAAAATCTCCTACGAAACAAAAAATTAGTTAGAGTGCTTCCAAATTAGGCCATGAAGAGTTTGCAGATAAAGTGGCCGATTCTATTGGTTCCTTTGCACATTGCAACACAGGTTTAATAAAGAATTTAAGATTTAATATTAAACAAAAAAGAGAAAATATTGAGGCTCTTGAATCTACCCTTCAACATCTAAAATATATTATTCAAGATGAGCATCAACAAAATATCAATTCCTTTCAACAAAAACATCAAAAACAGATATAGTATCATTTGTGAGAAATGTACAAGCATGATTGAAAAAATATCAACAAAAAAGATCATTTATCTATATAGATAAATAATTTACAGTTTAATCTAGATTTCTTAAAAAAAAAAAAAAACAATTGAGTTCAATAAACAAAATCAAATTCAAGAATATCATAAAACCCTTATCTGAGCTTTGAAAATTACATAATGCTTTCCAGAGGCTTAAAAATTGACAAATAAAATATCAAATATCAATTGGCTCCAAGTACACTAGCAATAATATGAGAGCTAGAGAAACTAAAAATGCAATTTACATTAGAACATTTTCTCAAAAACTGTTTTTTTGCTAAGAATTAATTACCGAATCAATAAATTTATGCTCAAACTTCTATGAAATCTTTGTGCATATAATAATTGATTTTGACATATCTAATGTACAGAGTCTTGGGAAAGGAAATACTCAGTGAGTCCTGCATCATTGAAATTCAACAACAGAGGGAAGAGATAGAAACTCAGTTGCAACAAATTGAAAGCTAGACATGGAAAAATATTAATCAATTCATTATTAATCTACTCGCCTGTTCCAAATTTATTAATAATATTCTTCTGAAAATGAAAGAAAATTATCAAAAAATTATATTCTAGTGAACTAAACGTGGACGAGTCAACTTTAGCTAAACTCATAACTCCAAGACATGCATTCCATGGGGTAGACTTACATTGACAGTTACAAGAGATAGAAAGCATCTAGTCTAAGAGGGCATATCAAACTCTTAAAACGTGCAAAAATATTCTCTACTATAGAAAATTTCTAGTTTGCTCATTAAATGAGGCAAACTGGGATCCCTATTGGGATTTTTCTATTAGCATTTTGATGTATATATAGAACTTCTCCAGTCGAGAGAAGGGTTGAAAATTCTCGCTAGTAAACTTTGTACACTATTGTCAAGTCTTTCTATGGAGTTGAAGACCATACTTTGTTGACTCATTTGTATTTTTAACTATTTGATTTTATTATTATTGAATACATAAATTTGTCTAGGCTGCCTTTCATTTAATTTCTATTAGTATAATGATTTACATAAATATGTACTATGTTTTCTTGCGTTACTTTTAGGAGGGATGAGTTACATTATTATACATATTTTAGTTTGATTAAATTTTATGCAAGTAACTTTTTATTAAATATGAGTAATTAGAATTAAATTATTTAAAAAAAACAAATGTTTAAATAATTAAGTTCTGGTGGTTTTTAAATTAGCATAAATTGCTAATTGATTACAAAATATTACAAAAATATATTATTTCATTCAAAATTTCATATTTAACCATTATTTTTCTCTTGAGATAGGTAAGTATAACTAGAAATGGTAGTTAGATTGCATACAAAGATAGTTTATTTTCATTAATTAAGATTGCATCATAGAAATAACATTAAATCAAAATTAGAGCAATAGGTTGTTGATCCCAAAAACCCTTTAGTGGTAATCATTACCACATACTGGTGAGAATCACTGAACCAAACGAGTATAGATATGAGTTCGGACTGATCGAATGTTAATTACCCCATATTGTTGACCAGGGACTTTCCTAGGCCTCAACACAAAAACTAACATCTAGAGTTCATTCAAGGATTTGTTCTTGGAGGCCTTGCCCTTCTGTAAATCAAAAACTTATGATTAAGCCATTAACTAAACCATGTCATCACCATTTGATGTTCCTTCTATTTCCTTACCTTCAACCTTATGGGATATCAAGAATTTCTTTCTTGTTTGGATATCAAGAATGATAATGGGATACAACATCCTATAATTGTCCTTGTCATCACCATCCTTGTTATAATGTTCATAATGAAAAGATTTCTTATGTATAACATTGGAAAGAAAAGAAAATATTCCTTCCTTCTTCCTTTTTCCTTGTATTTTTTTCTTCTATCTTCAAAGAACTCGTTCCATCAATCAAATTCTTACCATATTTGCATTAAATATTTACACGTCTCATCACTAATATCTACTTCAAAAAGTATCACCTCTATTATGATGTGGTTATACAAACCATTGATGTACTCTATCATGACCTTCCTGTCAAACTATATGATATCCAAGTGAGCACACTTCCTTCTAAACTCATTTATATATTAAATAACTGCTAGTTTCTATCTATATTTGATTGTGAATTGAACTGATTTTTCTTCACACCCCATAAGATAGGATTGGAAATCAACAAGCTTCTTGAAACTTCTCCCAATCCTCAAACTAATTTTTCTTAGTAAGAAATCTCTCTTAGAATATGTTTTACCACCATAGAAGTGTGAAATCCTACTTCTTTAATTGAAAAAGAATATTACTTTCATATATGTGAACCCATAACAGCTTAAATAGGATTCAAATTTTATCAACCAATCACCTAGTTGATCAAGGTCCATATGTCCATTAAAGGGATTTATCTCCACTTTCAACCTTGACTTTAAATTGAATTATGGAAGTTTGAGGGTCATATCCCCAATGAAATGTTATTTCCCTATCCTTCTTGGGATTCTATAGTTTATCTCTTGCCATATCAACAATTTATACTTCTCCATTCTTGTTCCTATTGGCCAATGCTTTAACGAAATTATGGAATAGTTCTACTATACCTTCTATCTATAACACCAATTTCCTTAAAGTAAGTTCTCCTTCATCGATCTATTAAACATCTACCATCTTATATGAGTTTAGGTCTTAACTATAGCCTATTTTAACAACTATGGAACAACACTCAATGAATATCCAAGTTTGGTTTTCACTATATACTCCTTAGGAAACAAGAACTAAGCTTGCATATCAAACTAGTCCATTTTCCAATGGGAAAGTGAAAATAACCTGATGTATTTAGATCATGGATTCAATTAAAAAATATATTATGTCTCGTAAATGCCACACCCTATATTTCTTTCCTAGTTTATTAATTAAAAAAAATTAGGCAATCACACATTAGAATAATACTTTTACTAAATAACCTAATAGGGGAATAAACTATGGGATTAATTGCAAAGGTCGACCCACAAATGTTTACAATTGTGAAAATTCATTTGAGACTTCCCATCAGAAATGTTGTTACAATTCTTGAATGTTCTGTAAAAAGGGTCAAAAATTCATTTTGAATGTTCTGTAAAAAGGGTCAAAAATTCATTCTCCCCTTCTTGATTTCTCCTTCAGTTGTGAGCCCTCAATCAACTATCCAAATGAATAGTCGGTTGTTCAATTCTCTAGTTGCATAATCCAATTATATAATTTTCCTTCTTAATATGAATCTTTAAGACTTGGTTGTTATTTTCCTTTATGTGACCTTCAATTACCTAATGGTTTGACTTACCCTTGTAACCAATGACAAATGTCTAGTCAAAAAGCCTCTAGTCCATGAATGCCACATTGGCAATCTTCTCATAGACAATTGTCTTATATTCGGCTCAATATTGCTCTCAAGGTTTCTCATCAAATATCCAATCGACATAAATGAAATTACCAATCCTCCCCATTATGTTATAAGTATGCGTGTGTTGGTCAACTCTAATTGATTCAAGAAATATTAGTCGATTTCCTTGTGCATTGAGCTTCTCTTGTTGATTCTCTTTTAACAATTGGCTTAAGTTAATTAATTTTTTTCAATTGGATTTACCATATCTATTTTTTATTATAAATCTAAATTCCAACAAAAACATGAAAACTTTAGTATTTTTATACTTCCTTATCCCAATAAAACTACAGTAATTTTTTCTCATATCTTTCTTATTTGATTAATATAAATTATTTCTACTAAAAAAACATAAATTTTCAAAGTTAAATTGTTGCCCAATAAAAAAAAACAATATTAAATTTATTTAATGTCAATTGTTTTTTAGTGTGGAAAGAAAAACTCTAAAAATTAAGTAAATTAATTACATTCATTAATCTTTACAAAGTATTTTAAATTTTATTTACTATCAACTTTTTTTAGTGTGGAAATAAAACCTCTAAAAATTAAGTAAATTAATTACATTCATTAATCTTTACAAATTATTTTAAATTTTTCATTCTTGGAATTTTATTTGGAATGTGTTATTCTATGTTTTTAACCTTTTTGCTAAAGATCTTATAATCTTTATAAATTTGTTTAAGATATAATCATTATATAAAAAGGTATTTTGGGAGCATAAATATATTTAAAAGTTATATTTTTCCATTTTATTTAAAGAAAAAAATAATAATTTTAATAAAATATATTAAATAATAAAAAATTATATTGAAATTTATTATGAAATAAATTATTTTTAAAATAAAATCATATATATATATATATATATATATATATATATATATATGAAAAAACAAAATTGTATACGTTAATATATTTTCCAATATATATTTGTGAATATGTGAAACGATAATAGATTAAGTGATAGCTAATGGGTATAATTCCCTTTTCACTTGGTTTTTTCTAAAGATATATAAATTAAATAAATAGATTTGCAGTATTAATATTTTTAATAATAATGTCCGGCGAGGGTAGCTCAATCGGTGATCAAAGTGATGTGAAATCATGAAAACCAAGAGATCCAAGGTTCAATTCTCAGTTGTGACGTGACTAACAGAGAGGAGGATAGGTCATAAGCCCATAGAGGTATAGTGGTAGCAACTTGAATCAACCTGTGTCACACACGTACGAGACCAATATAATTGTCGATTCCAGTACTTCCATTCATAAGTGTGAAAGAAAATACATTTTGTATATGCACACATAAAGTGTGCATCCACTAGGATACTGCCTAGATCTTGTAGTGACATCATAATCAAAATAAAAAATATAGAACAATTGTCTTGTCATGATGTGGACTTACAAAATTGTACATCAATAAAAAATATAGTGTATGATAGTATGATATAGTGCTCACAGACAACATCCACTACTTAATCTATGAGATACATACAAAAATTAGTTGTGGAGCATCCAAAATATATAAAAAAATAGTGATGCATAAAAACCAGAAATTAAACATGATCTGCAGGAAGGATCTTGTCCATGTTAAGTCTTTGAAAGAATTGATAATGCTCCACTCCAGCAACTTTATTCATCTTCCATAACCCTCGATCCATATGCAAGCCCTCCTTAGACAGCCTGTCAGCAACCCCATTGTGCTCCTTGTAAACATGCATGCATGTGAAGGAATTAAAAATGTGCTTCAATGTTAGAATACCGTCCAAAATATGAATAAGGGATATGTTCCAATACAATTTATTCTCATTGACCCAATTCACCACCAACAAGGAATCACCATAGAGTTGAAGTTTTTCACATGTTTTTTCTTGTGTAAAAACAATAAGGGGTGTGCATGCTAAAAGTTTCTCCTAGTTGTTTGTACCACTATTGAAGCCCATATTGACATGAAAGGAATGATGCTCTGATAAATGCAGAGAACCCCCCCCCCCCCCCCCCCCCCAACGAAGGGAATGCTCCCCCTAAGAATCCCCATTGAAAAAATCCCCAAGGATATTAGCATCTGGATTTTCATTGAGTATAGTTCTTCCACCCGCTGGCACATTTGGCTGGGGTTATATTAAGGCCCTCAAAAAATATCTTTTCTAGATAGGATGATTTTTCATTAAAGATATCCTTGTTCCTGGCAAACCAAATTCCCCACATAAAATGAAAGGAAGGGCCCTAAAGGGTTTAATGTCCCTATTCTCCACCCAAGATTTCCAAATCTCTTCAAATATTATACCATCCCATTTGCAATCCTAGCAAAGAAGTGTACTGCAAGCCGAACATACTTATTTTGTAAAGGAGTAGTAGACAAAAAGGTGGTCAATGGTCTCCTCACAACCTTTACACAAGGCGCATCATTCAAGACCAATCTTATGTTTGCATTGCATTACATCCCAGGTAGGATTTTTTTTCTCCATGATACACCAGACCAGTAATCATGACTTTGATTAGCATTTTGAATTCTAAAGAACTCTCCACCACCATATAATCTTTACATTTTTTGCAGGTACATTCAAGTGAATATAACCCAACTTAGGTGTAAATATGTTATGTGGGGAAAGTGCCCATACCAACTCATCCTCTCTATCATTCAATTTAATGTGGACTAAAAGAAAAGTATCCAAACTTGTAGACCATTCCTCCCAAAAATCCTTTGAAAATCTAAGAAATCTACAAATATCAATGTTATATTCTTAAAATAATTGTCATGTTAAAACTACTCTTATATATTGATGAATTTAAAATTGATCTTTAATCTCATTTTTAAAATAAAAAATAAAAATAAAATTATATACACATTCAAAATAAGAGGGGGTAGAGTATGTATGGCTTCGTAGACTTAGCATTCAAATGACTGCACGGAGGTCGGTCCCTTGTCCCACAAACAAGAGGGTCTCATAGACTAATTTTGCGTTTGGCTTTGCCGTGACCTTAAAAATGGATGATAATAATAATAATAATAATAATAATACATAAATGCTAATTAGAATTTTCTTTGCAAAATACTACAAGAAGGAAATTGAGCATCCTTGACTCTATCATCCATTTTCTCCCCAGTGTTGAAAGGAAATTGAACATCTTGAATTTAGTAAAAATTATTTGTAATTTAAATACTTAAATATAAATATAAAAACTATATTTAATGTAGTTATAAGTAATAAATTTAGGTTTAAAGTAAGATCTAAAACAATTTCCCATGGCTAAAATTTTGTTTCTTTAGAGATAAGGAAACAACCAAGATTCAAATGTGTTTCCGCCCGTCGCAGGCGAAACCGAGGCGGAAAGGGTTGCCACCGAAACTGACCAGCTCATTAAGGAATGACAACAAGAAATTAATGACTTCGCAGAACTCAAGTCTTCAGCATTGAAAAAGGTTCCCGAGTTGGGGCCTCTGTTTGGATAGAGCGAGGAAACGAAGAAGACAAAGTCAGCCACAGAAGTAGACATACCAATGGAAATCGAAGCAACAGGAAAGGATTGACTCAGGACGAGTCAATAGCATGTGGTCAGGGCATGTTGGGGCCTTTTTTTTGAAAATGGAACAGTTTTGAGTTGCAGAGAACAGGTGGCGGAGTGAAATCACGGTAGACAGGGAGTTGTCATGGTTGCGGATAGCTGGAAGATAGGTGGCACGACAGTTGCCGAAAACTTCACAGATGGTAGGTATGGGAGACAAATACAATTAGCGGAACTCCCAGTAATCAGGAAGAAGTGGTGAACAGCGAAGCAAGAAAAGAGGAGAGACTAACAGTGACGTTGGCGGAAGAAAAAATAGGCAATAAACTAGCGTAGACAGGAGAGTTAGTCCAGCAGAGGGTTGAGGGAGGGAGCCGTAGGAGAGCTCTGTTAGCTCTCTGTTGTACTGAACCACCTTGCAATAGACTCTGCGGAGTAATGTAGCTGTTTGATACTTGATTTGTTTCTTAACCTTACTAAGGTCATGACATGCCTCGGGTGAGATGCTCTTCTCCTTGGAGTAGGGAGAAAATGTCGGTGTTGTGCTAGACTGCTACCCGAGGCGTGTCGTGACCTTAGTAAGGTTAGGAAACAGATAAAGTATCAAAAAACTACATTACTCCACAGAGTCTATTATAGGGTGGTTCAATACAACAGATATCTAACAGAGCTCTTCTAGGGCTCCCTCCCTCACCCTCTGACGAACTAACTCTCCTATCTACGCTAGTTGATTGCCTATTTGTTCTTCTACCAACGTGATTGTCAGTCTCTCCTCTTTTCCTGCTTCGATGTTTGCCGCTTCTTCCTAATTACTGGGAGTTTTGCTGATTTTCTTTGTCTCCCATACTTTCCATCTGTGTTGTTTTCCGTAACTTTCGCGCCACCTATCTTCCAGCTATCCGCAACCGTGACATCTCCCCATCTACCGTGATTGCGATCTGCCACCTATTCTCTGCAACTCAAAACTGTTCCATTTTAAAAACAAAGGCCCTAATAGGCCCCGACCACATCCTATTGACTCATCCCGAGTCAATCCTTTCCTACTGCTTCAATTTCCATTAGTTTGTTTGCTTCTGTGGTTGACTTTGTCTTCTCCGTTTCCTCGCTATGTCCAAACAAAGGCCCCAACTCGGGAACCGTTTTCAATGCTGAAGACTTGAGTTCTGCGAAGTCATTAATTTCCTGTTGCCATTCCTTAATGAGTTGGTTAGTTTCAGTGGCAACTCTTTCAGCCTCGATTTCACCTACGACGGGTGGTATTTTGCTAAATACTTATTGGATTTTAATTTTGGCCTCAACGACCATCTACTGTATTTCCTCTGCTGTATGCTTGACTGGTTGCCTCAGCTCTCTGAGGACTTGCTTTGTGGAAGCGAAATGCTCCTCTATCTTTTGTATCTTGGTTTCCTGTGCCTCCGCTTGGTTGTATAGCTAGGTTATGCCGATGAGATCCGTGGCCTTCTTTATATCTTGTGAAATCTGTGGAAGCTATGCTGAGATAGGTTGGGCTTTCATAGTTAACGAGTTAGAGCATTAGTGTAAATGATTCAGGATGTTTTAAGCCTCTCTTATTGTCATCCCCAGGGTTTCCTACATTCTGGTTCCCTGTTTCTTCTTCTCAGTAACCTTTTCAGCATATATCACATTAGGATCTGGTAACATTGGTCTTGTCGCAAGCGTTTGTTTGAGCTCTTGATTTTCCTTGCTAAGATTTGCACATGTTATCTTCACTAGGATAGACCATTCGACTATGGAGCATGCCAATATGTCTTCCGACGTCTTATCATCCTGGGCCATTACTGTTGGCCAGAGATCCTTGAAGATATCCATTACCTTTTCCAGTTTTTCCTTTATATTTTCCTTCTCCCCTTTTAGTTAATTGCGCTCTTCAGTGAGTGCAATGATCTGTTGTTGTTGCTGCTCGAACCTCTGCTAGAGGTCATTGTGCAACCCTTTTGCCTCATGTGATGCTCACTGGATGAAGTTGTATAGCTGTTCAGTACCCCAGGTTTGCATACTCTCAGTGTTGGACATGTCGTGGATTGGTGGTCTCTCTCTGAGGGGTTGAACGTTGGCTATTGATCTTACTGAGTGCTCATGCGGTGATGCAGGTTGGTTCTGTTGTGGCAGTTGACTTTCTGGGTTATTCATACTCATGGTCGACTGAATCTGTTGTAGTATCAAATTGGTCTGCTGAAATGTATTCAGCTCCTTTGGCGAGGACGTTGTGTCTTCAGTAAAATATCCTCCCTGAACTAATAGTTACAGGAAAGTTCCCTGTCCCACTAGAGGTTGGTTAACCTCGGGTACCATAGCCGTACTCGAGTTAACGTTTGCCTCAATGTCCCCATTTGTCTTGTTTCTTACCTTTACTGGGTTTGAGATAGTCGTTGAGGTGGATGGAGTGCGAGTGGATTGGTCATTGGAAGTAAAGAAGTGTGGGGTGATGAGTGGTGAGTTCGAGGTGAGGAGGTGTGAGTGTGGGGTGGAGATGATGTGTGAACATCAAAAACCAAGAACGGATTAAACACAGGTAGCCTAGAGGTGAACTGAGTGGCCACCTTTGGCTCTTCTTGAATTAGTACCCCCGTATCCATGGGTTGGGTCTGATCTTCCTTGGTGAGGTCAACTATTTGCCTAGGCACCATGATTTTTTCTTTCTTGGCCTTAGGGGTAGCTATGGGTGGTTTAGGTGCCTTACTCTTCTGGATTGGAATTACTATGGTTGTTGGGGGTGAATTAAAAATGGTGGAACGTAGGGCAGTGACGTTAGGTGAAATCATGGATGGTGATGCAGAGCTTGAATACTGAAACTCTGAAAAATAAGGAAACAAAGGAGAAGAACTTGTGAGAGTTTTAATTACCCGATTGAAGCCCTTTATCCTCATGTCCAGTTGTTCTAGTATAGGTGTTAGCTGTAGTCGAGAAACTCTACTCGTTGTTTCATCTGGTGTATCCCCTGGTAGTGCTCTTGGCAGCATACCCTCGAATGAATAGTGATGGATTCCACTTCTGATCTCCATTCCAACTCCCGGCCATGAATAGACTTCGGCGTGGAATGCCTTTTCGTCAACCTGAAACTTTAATGGTCTCATTTTGAACATGGTTTCATCCACGCAAGTGGGTCTGATATACGTCTGCTTGTGAGTGACCCAAAACCATATATGAGAGGAATATCTATCCAATAGATTCCTCGGAACCCTTTGATGTCTCGCTACCACATTCACTATTTTCCTGTACCAGAATGAGAAAGCTTCTTCATTTACCTGCTTTATGCTGGGATCTCCCAAGATTTTCCAGGGTGTAAACTTCATCGCCATTGGCTAGTCATTTGTGATTTCCGCGAGTTATCTCACCCCCGGGTGAGTCCATTTCCACATTGCAAATGACATTATGAGGTAGTCATAAATTAACTCGGTGGCTCTTTTGTAGTTATCTTCGCATGCCTCGAACAGTTCATTCAGTAGAAATGTACACCAGTTTAGTTGGGTTCCCTGGAGGCAATGTTCTACAACTGAAATGGTGTCAAGGGTGCATTCTCCCTTGGTGTAGTGCCTCATCGTCTTACCTGCTATTAGGTAACAGGAAAATTTAACTGCAGGATTGTTGATGAGGTATGTCTTCGCCCCCTTCCCTCCTCTTTTGGTCTTGTATTTCTTATAGTAATCACAATCTCCCGCCTTCTTGGCTCTCTTAGACACGTTTTGGAACACCATGGAGACATCTCTTCATTATGATGATAATCCCGTGAGCCTGTTGATATCTTCTACATGTATCGGTATCTATTTCCCTAGCCACAGTGATCCATTCTGGAGTCTGCTCAGCAGGAATTTCGTACACTGCATTGCTGCTCCCGTGGTTCCAAACACTGGGAGGTTCCTGAGGTTCAGTATTATCGACCTCTGGATACCTCTGAACTCCAGATTAATTCTTGCTGCTTCCCCTCCTCCTTCCGTAGCATAATTCTCTATGTAGACCCACCTCTTCATAGCCAGAAATTGGTATGAATTTGTGAAACCTGTGTCGATCAACGACGCATTGTCATACTTGCCCATTAACGGTTCCATCTTCTGAATTCTCTCATCGAGCTCAGGCTCGACAACTGTTGTTGCTACCTTTTTCATATTGGTCCTTCTTTTGTATACTTGAAGTGCTATCCCTACTCTTTCTCTGTAAATTCATGCTATTGGACTGCCTCTTTGAACTTCTTTTGATGAAATTTCGCTTGTTGTTGTTGTTGTTTCTTGTTCTAACTCGGAATTTTATGGCATTCTCGTGCTTTCTTCTTTCATGCGGGTTAAGTAATATAAATGACATGAATGAGGTTGATAAGACCCCATAACTAATTATTATTTTTGTCTCCCCCATAGCTATAATCATGCAATTAGTTACTGCGATGAGGTGTATTCTAACATTGCTGACTGTGTCTTCGGGATTTGGGTAGATGTGATGGGTAATGATTGTGGCTTAATATGGAAAATTTATTACGGTATGGTTTTTAATAATTATGGAATTTAATTCTCAAATCTGGGTGATCCTATAGATTGACATCAGTATGATTGGTTATTATGATGGAATGATGTTTGACACACTTGAATTTCTGATACGGATGATGCGATAGACACTGCCCTCCCCCCGACCACAATCAGTTGCGATGCGGTCTCCGCATCGCAACAGGTTGATTTTTCTTCGTGCTACCGTAACTTTGTTCTTTATTGTGATTCCTATTCTATTTTCTTCTCGGGTGCGAGAGAGTTATTGACTCAACATATTTCTATTCTACCCTACTGACTCCTCTCGATTGCGAGAGTTATTTGAAAAGTAAATGATGAAACTTACTCGTGATAAGGATTCAGGTGTGCACCATTCAAACATCCTTGTAATACCTAGGCGTCTAGCTGTGCCAACCGAACTGCTCCTGAATCTAGATTTCAATGACATGGTATAGTCCCATCCAGTGCATTCTGAGCTTGCCCGAGAACTTTTTAAATTTGTTGTCATACAATAAAATTTCCCTTCGACTGTGAACATTTTATGTTTGATATGACGGTCATGCCAAGCTTTTTGTATTTATTTTTGGACCGTATGATGGAATTCCACTAGAAATCTGTCTTCTTCAAGCTCTTGTAGCTCATGGAGGTGTTCCTTGATTGATTCTGCCTCTATTAGGTGTATTGTTGAAGCGATTAATAGAATCGGTATGATAAATTTAGCAGGTACCACCGCTTCTCTCCCTTACACCAGCTGGAAAGGAGTCTGATTGTGAAATCTTTTTACAGTTGTCCTGTCTGCCCATAATGTTGTTGGTATGCGCTCATCCAAATCAACTCGATTAGCATTGAAAATATTTGATAGTCCTTTTTCTAGGATCTTATTAAATGCTTCAACTGTTCCATTTTCCTGAGGATAGTATGGACTGCTCTTATGATGTTGCACCATAAGATTATCTAACAGAGACTTGATTGCTATATTGATGAAGTGTGTACCTTGATCACTAGTTAGGCTTCTAGGGCAACCAAATTTGGTCATGATATTTTCAAAAATGAACCTAGATGTTGTGTCTGCTGTGCAATCCCTCACCGGTGATGCCTCTTCCCATATGGTAAGATAATCTGTTGCGGTAATTATGTACATTGCCTGTGAATGTCTTGTGACGGGTTCAATTGGTCCTATGAAATCAACGACCCATTTTTCAAATGGCTACAGTGCTCTCACAGGTTGAATTGGTAGCTCATCTCTGTGTGATGGACGTCCCGTTCTCTGGAAAACATCACATTTCTTTACAAATTCTTTTCTATCCTTATAAACTGTGGGACACCATAACCCTTCTTGTAATATCTTCCTTGCGGTGGGTTTTGCGCCGACGTGGCTGCCCGCAACTCCACAATGACACTCCCACAATATATCCTCTCTTTCATGGTCCATGACACATCTCCACAAGATTTGGTCTAATCCCATCTTATACAATTGTCCTGCTATCAATTGATATTCAACTGCTTTTACGACAAGATGTCTTCTTTGAGTCGTTGTATACTCAATCGGGCATTGTCCTATTGCCAAATAAAATGTTATCTATTCCAAATAGTCTGGGATGGTTTCTACTCTGAAGAGATCAACGTCTGGCAACTGATTATCCATGGATCTTCCATTCTCTCCAATTTCCAAACTTGATAAATGGTCAGGACCCATGTTTAACCTTCCTGGTTTCACTATCACTTCAAGGGTGAACTCCTGGAACAATAGGAGCCATCTACAGATCCTTCCTTCAAGCACAAACTTGTTGACCAGGTACTTCAATGCTAAGTGGTCCATGAAGAATTTGAACGTACCTCCCAGTAGGTAATGGCGAAACTTCTGAAGGGAATACACCATCGCAAGAGCTTCTCGTTCTGTTGTTGTGTAGTTCCTTTCAGCCATCAACAACTTCTTGCTTGCAAAATAGATTGGGTGATCAACTGAAGTTTCTCCTAGCTGAGCTAACACTTCTCCTAATGCAATGCCGGAGGCATCAATATGGACATGGAACTGCTTTTCCCAATTAGGATGAACTAATATGGGTGCACTTGCTAGCTTGTCTTTCAATTTATTGAGGGTAGTAGTGCATTCGTCAGTCCAAATGAATTGCTCTGATTTCCACAAAAAAATTTCCAATGGTGATGTTATCTTTGCATGGTTGCGGATGAATCTTATGGAATGCCTGGTATGCCTGAGTAGTGATCTTAACAGTTTCATAGTTTTTCTCACTTCTATGTTAATAATTATTGCCACTTTTGTTGGATCTACGCAGACACCCTGTTTACAAACAACATGTCCTAGCAGCATCCCAAACGATACTGCAAAGATGCATTTCTTGAGATTGAGGGAAATTTGGAGTTGTCTGCATCTGTCGAACATTATCCTCAGTAAGGTTGCATGATTTTTCAGTAAGCTGTAAACTTTCCAATCATCCATATAAACCTCAAGGAACTTGTGGATATATTCCTGAAATGCTGCTATCACTATTCGTGAAAACACCGCTGACACATTCTTCAAACCAAAGGGCATGACATTGCATGCGAACGATCCCCATTCAGTTGTAAAAGTGGTCTTCTTCTTGTCTTCTTCGGCTATTCTCACTTGATGATATCCTGAGAATCCATCTTTGAATGAATAGGCTTCATTTCCTGCCACATTGTCGAGCACCTCATCACTAAACGGAGTGGGAAATGGATCATGTATGCATGCGTTTTTGAGGCTTATGTAATCAACACATACTCTAATCTCATATTTTTCCTTTTTGATTTGTATGACTATGGGACTGACCCACTCTGCTTCTTCCACTGGAAAAATCAGTCCTGCTTTTAGCATTTTATATATCTCTGCCTTGAATTTCTCTTTTACCCTTGGATTTAGATGGTAAGGTCTATGCTTCATTGGTCTTGCATCGGGCTTCAAGATTACGCGCATTTCCTCCATGTCCCATTTTATTCCCTTTAGCTCCACTACTTAGGATGGGAATAAGTCTTCATATTCCTGTAAAAGGTCAAAGATCTCCTTATTCGTTTCTATATCCCTGTAGTTGCTAATGGACGCGATTTTGGGTTTCTCCAGGGTTCCAATGTTCAAATTTTTGGTCTTCAAGGGTATTAGATGTAGTCCCTCTATTGTAGGTTCTTATTGTATATCCCGCTCCCCTTCTTTTTCTTCAAAATACAAGTGTCTGAGATTTTCTAGATCATCATCATCCATTTCACTGTCTATTCTTTTGCATGCTACTGATTGTTTTATAATCTTCTCCAAGAGAGGTTGTTCTCTGTCTTCTTGAATTTATGGAAAAAATAGTACTCTTTTGATGGCTTGTAGTGCCTATGTAACTAGTTTTGTTTCTCCTTCAAAAGAAAAACTTTGCATAAAATTGTCCGCAACTACTTGACAGGTGCCAGTTCCTCTTTTCTTTTCTTCGATTAAGTAACATGCCTGTGGAATTGTATCTAGTGAATGTATAAAATTGTGCATCCACATATATTTTGGATATCCTGCTTTCTTCCAGCGATATTCACAATTTTGTAAATGCTTCGTGGGGTCAGAATCCCTCTGGTACTTTTCAATGAATTGTGGTCCTGCATATTCTTTGAATATGGCTCTTAGTACTATTGCAACATCTTCCCATCCCATAAGCGAGTTGCAGTTGTTGCTCCACCATCTTGCCGACATGGATTGTAGAGCTACATCCATGAGAGGGACTCCATGTTCCATTGGTACTTTATCTTCTATTCTTGCAATAAATGTATTTACAACGTTCATATTTGATAAAGTTGAATATATTCTTACCTCAGTTCCAATCCAGTTGACTCCTTAGATGTTAGCACATCTTCTTGTATTAGTCTCGTATCCTCCCTACGGCCAATTATCCCAGGCTATTTCTGAGCCCAAGTCTGAACTATGAAAACTTCTCCAGCTTACGGTCCCTCCCGTTGTTGGGTTGATGTAGTCTTCTCTCTTCCCTGCCATTATCTGATAGATATGATTGAGAAGTTGAGCATCCTCCTTGTTGTCAACAATTTTTGTATATCGAGGTCCTTAATATGGGTCAAGTGGCTGAATGACCCTGACTTCCCTGTCTTCAAATATCATCAATTCCTTTTTCAATTCAATCACTGCATAGTTCTCAAAAGCCCAATCTATCCCCAATAATTATGGATAGGGATCCTTATCCCCCATGATATCTATCACTTCAAAATCTGTGTATGTTTTTACTCCCGCAACATCAACTTCGACCTCTTCTAGCCTTCCTATGGGTAAAAGGCAGTACTGATTTTCCATGCGAAGCTGTATTGGTGAGTATGTCAACTTTGGCCTCCCCAGTGCTTCCCACGTCTTTCTTGGTAGAATGTTGACATCTAATCCTAGGTGGAGCATGGTGTATTTGATTTGAAATCCTTCGACTTGAGTATTCACACGTAATTCCTTTCCTACTCTTCTCTTATTTCTTTTGATCCTCCTTATGTATTTCTGGGTTGAATCATTTGACTCCTCCAAATCTGCATTTTCCTACACCACCATCTCTAGATTTTGTTTCAGTTGTTCCAGCATTGGTGCATTGGTTACAATTTTAAAAAATAGTTAGAAACATTCCTCAATCATTGTACTTGTATGGGTCTGCTTCTCTTTTTCTACGGTCAGCTGTGGGAGTTCAATGTCTTTTCTCCCCCCGATTTGGGAAATTTTTTCCACTGCCTCTTTAAAATATTTCTTCTGTCTATCTGGTCTGAAAATGGGTTTTGGAGATGTTGGCTTGATCAAATTTATCGGGTCTATATTCTGTGCATCCTCCCCTATTCTCTTTCCTTCCCAGGTTACTATGGCTACATTTTTCATAGCCTGAGCCTCTACTATTCTTGGTTCTGAATTCCCCAGATTTTCTCTTCTTTGTCTGGCTCTTTCCTCCCATTCCTTAACTATAGACAGTCTTCAGTTTTGTGAGTATTGACTCTGCACTGAGAACACCATGGTATTCTAGGTAGTGGACATTCCCTTGCTAAGTGGCCTTCTTGATCACAATTGTAACACCTTATAGGTCCTATTCCTCTAGCTCTACCTCCTCTCATTCCTCCTCCTCGTCCCCTTGGAGCCTCATTCACTTTATAAGATGGTATGTTCAATCATTCTGCCAGTGCATCAAGGGCTCACTAATCTGTATTATGTGTTGTGGAAGCACAAAACTCACAATATGTATTGTTTGGAACATTGGAGTACTTCTGCAAAATTGGGCATAGTTGTGGAGGATGACCAATGCCTTTACAAATTTCACAATATTCAGTTGCGGTCTTATTTTGTTGAGCAGGGAACCCTGGAAAGTGGGGTTCCAGCTGGTATAATCCTTGAGTGTTTATCTGCGCAAGTCCCCCAACCGGTGGAGTCCCTTGTGTCCCTGCTGATAAAGCTCCCACGTTCTGCCCCCGCAGCCTCAGGCATTTTGTGGCCACGTGTTCTTCCATCAGACAATGAGTGCACCACACATTGGACCTTGTAGGTCATATCAGTTTAATGTCCTTCAATTTATCTGTTAAACTAGCTCTTTGATGTTGTAGCCCCAATATGGAAGGGTCTTGAGCTGCTGCTCCTCCTCTAAATTCTTGTGGATACCCCGCCATAGCCTCTATCTTCATTGCTTGCTCCAAGGCATCTTGTAAGGTATTAATCTTTTGTTGTGTTGTGGAGTTCTCGTCAACGGAGGAAGTGCTTTAATAAACCAATCTCGCTAATGATTCAGATCAATTGGGTAACTCGGTTTCCCAATCACATCCTTGAACCTCCTCATCAGGTCCCACGCCGTTTCACCTTCTTGCTGTTTAATCTCCCACATCTTAGATAACCTGTGCTGATCTGTTTGAGGTAACTTAAATTCCTTGACAAATTATTTCTTTACATCATCTATCACTGGGTTTGGATGAGCTTCAGACCATTTAATGAACCAACTAAAAGCTCTCTCCCTTAGAGTAGTTTGGAACTCGATCAACCTAACCGCCTCCAGTGTCTGTCGAGCCCTCCATATGGCTTCGCAGAGATACCAGTGCTGCTCCACATCGTCATTGCCCCTCCTAGAGAATACTGGGTATCGGGTAGATGATCCCGCCATATTTCTTTGTATGGGTGGTACTAGAATAAAAACTCTATTTCTTGTCTGTGAAATTTCATTAATAGCACTATTTCTAGTAGATATTTGTACTGTAGACTAAAAATTATTCAACTTTTTAACTCTCGTAACTTAAAAAAAAATTTACTTGGTGGCTGATAGAGTACCAGGGGAAGGTTGGGACTAGAGCTACTTGAACTTTGGGGAATAGAGTTACCTTGAGTTACAGATGTCATCCTCTCTCGGAATAGTTGCTCTAGTGCAACATGCAACTCCACATCGGATATCTCCTCAGGACACACGTCCTCCATGTTGGACTTTTCTCTCTTTTCTCTTTGGGTTGGGCTCCTATACACTTGCCTAACTTTCTTGATGGTCCCTCCTATTCCTTGGGATCCCATCTGAACTTCCATTTCTTTTGTCATCTGCGACGCCTTCTCCTTGTGATGTCGACTACTTTCCTGCTTCTCTAACTCCTGCATCACCCTTTCCTGCCACTTCTCAGCAATCTGTGCCCTCCGATGTGCTCATCTCTCTCTCAATCTACTAGAGGTTCCGACATCCATATCCCTATTCCCCCTTCCAAATTACTTTTAGCATATCTCCCTCAGCTTCTTCCCCCAGTACTGGAGGTTTAAGTTTCCATCTCAGACTTTTGAAATTCTATCAAACCCTCGTCCACCATTAAAGCTTTGATCCAAAAAGGAATTTCCTTCAACAGTTCTCCTCATAATCTGGATCTAAATACGTCTTCTGCTTTTGAAAAGGATTGGTAACACTCGACTGCAAATTCCACAATGTATTCTTCCAAGGTAGATTGTACCCATAAATCTACAGCTCGGGTCAAATCAGTATCTAACTGATGGAGTGCTACTAGGTTCATGTGCTTCCACTTGCGATAGACCCTACGCGACCCTCCTTGGAGTGACTTGACTTTTAGTCTCCACAACCAATTATAAAGTTATTTCATAAACTTTCCCCAGAAAATTTCATATAGGTCACTTGCAGATTTAGAGAATATGACCCGATCCTTGACAATTTTCTCCCTCTGCTGTCGCAACTCTGCTTGCTGCGATATGAACTGATCTAAGTGGTTATCCCACCAGCTTCGTAGTTCTCTCTCGTAGATCCACGATACCATGATATAGCTCCTAAATGAATTTTCAAGTCCCGACAACGAAACCATTTGTTAGCGAAAAAGGAGGTATCTGAGCAAGGCCCAGGTTTAGGAGAGAGGCCAACAAGGTTTCCGCAGTAGTCTAGCACAACGCCGACATTTTCACCCTACTCCCGAGACGAGGAGAGCGTCTCACCGAGGCGTGTTGTGACCTTGTGGGTGGAAGTAGTCAGTATCGAAGCAGTACATTGCGCGGTTATTACGGGGTTGATTAGGTACACCCAACCTGGATCTAATAGAGCCCTCTTAGCACTAACTCTCTTGTCTACCTTTGGGCGATTGCCTATTTGTTCTTTTGCCAACGTGACTGTCAGTCTTTCCTCTTTTCCTGCTTCGCTGTTTTCCGTTTCTTCTTGATTACTGGGAGTTCCGTTGATTGTCTTTGTCTCCCATACATAAATACATTGCTATTTTCACCCAAGCCTGCATGCCACCTATCTTCCAACTATCTACAATTGTGACAACTCCCCATCTGCGGCAGTTGCGCTCCACCACTGTTCTCCACAACTCAAAGCATTTCCTTTTCAAAATGAAATTTGGCATGTAAAGAAACGAGTTGTGGCACAAGGCTCGAAAGGTAATAAAACATATTAACTACAATATTTATAGGCATTTGGTAAGTGAAGTTCTCTATGAATCACTAGAAAGCCATTTCGAGTTGGCATAGTTTTGTATTGTTTGCAATGTTTGCATATTTTCCGTGAGTCACGGATAAGGGAAACAACGAGATTCACTAGTACATTTGGTAAAAATTATTTTGACGTATTGTCGGAAATGTCCCCAATTTTTCTCAATTTTTAAAATCCTGCCAACAAGTGTCGCTATAGTGACATTTAGGGAAATCGTCAGTATTGCGACGTTTAGGAACGTCATCGGAATGCGGCGTTTTGAGAAGATTTAACGTCGGAAATGCGATGTTTCTAAGACTTGAGTCGGTATTTTGAGTTTGGGGAAGCAGCTAGAGCATTTAGAGGGCCGATAGTGTGACGGAATTGGGATGAACCGTCGGTATTGCGACGGTTTAAGGACAACCGTCGGTATTGCGACGGTTGGAGGATAACGGTTGGTGTTGTGACGTGTTGATTAAACGTCGTAATAGCAATGACGGTAAACATTGTAATTTTCCTTAGATTTTAACCAATTTTTTTTAAGAAATGTTCTTGAGTTTCGTATTCTTCATTTTAGGTAATCTAATTCAATTACATGTAGTTTCAATCATGTCCTATACAAGTTTTAAAATAAAAAACAACAACAACGTACCTTAAAGTATCATATAATTTGAGTTTTATATTTTAAATAGAGAGTTTAAATTATGTGAAGTGTCGATAGTTTTTTAAATGAAAATTTTTACTAATAAACCATTATATTTTTATTTATACATTTTCCCAATATTATGATGGTGTTAATGATTTTTTTTTGTATTTTAAAATATTTTGAAGTAGGTACATTAAAGAGACATTCTAGTTTCCATGGACGATGACTCCAAATGCTTCATGTAATGAAATGCAGATTTATTGAGAGTGTTTAACATTTTATTTGCCTTTTTCCTTTGGATCATTAACAGGTAGGAAGATTGAGATTATGCAGAGGAAGCTAGGTTTATTTTGTAATGTTGTTTTTCTATTTTATTTTTATTTTATTAATTTTTATAGGATTATGATAATATATTTGTTATTTGTTTACTACAGTGATTTAATTGAAAATTATTATGTTAGCTATTACTATGTTAGCTAGGTCAAGCTAACAAAAATAATAATATATTTGTTATATTTAATTATTATTAATTTCTTTTGAACTTATAACATGTTAATCTTAAAAATGAATTAAAAAAAAATTATCTTTAAATTTAATGAATGAATAAATTAGAAGTTTTATTATAACTTTTTCAAAATATAATGTCATGTGTATTGAAGAATTTACCATTTTTTCATTACAATATTTGTATTGTGATTATCCCACAAATTGTAGCCCAATGTGGGCCCTCCCCACCTGCTTTGACATGGTGACAGATCACACTTTCAAGACTTGCGATTCATTAATGTCACTCACGTGGTACTGATAGACGTGCGTGTCACCTTGGAAATTCACTTGAACATGGCATTTTTCCTTCAATGTTACTTAATTTTTGTACCACGCAACCAGTATAACCTCACACATAACCACATCATCATTGATGTTGAAGAATTTGTATCATAATGGTAATATGATGGATCTCATTCATTGTCAAACACCCCTAATCACTTCATCGAGGAAGTAGCCACCATGGAAACCTTGTACAACAAGAGCATTGGCACTAGCACAATATACATCGCAACTCCAAGTAGAGTGAAACAAACTTAAATCATGCATAGTGTGCCCGAATAATGGTAATGTGATCTCCCTCAGTCTCATCAATATTATGCATTCTAATACTTTCATGTGCTTTAATTACCATGACCATGCAATGTTATATAAGATCAACATCCCTTTTAGCTAGAGCATATCATTCAGTGCAGGTTGCAATATGTGTCGTAAATTTTGTGATTCAGCTTCTCAGCGAAGGCCTCTTGACCTTAATGACTTGGCCTTCTAGCCATTATCTAACTTCAATAGCTCTCCCTCTATAGCCTTCTGCTCAAACTTTCTATTACCCTCTCCTTATAAGTTCATGCATGTCATCCCTTTAGCCTTTTTGCAAGCTTCACATCCCAATTGCCTTTGTCTAGGTGGTTCCAGTCGGGTCAGGTGGGGTCGTGTTAGGTCGCAGTCTCAGGTCGAGTCATGTAACGTCGGGTTGTGTGAGGGCGCCCGAGACGCGTTCGAGGTTGGGTCATGTTGCGGGGTCATGTGAGAGCACCCAAGGAAACACATTCGAGTGGGTCAGGTAGGGTTCTATCAGGTCGTGTCATGTGAGGCCGCACAAGGAAACGCGTTCAGGCGGGTCGGGTCGGGTCATATCGTGTGAGGGCGCCCAAGGAAACGCGCTCGAGCGGGTCAAGTTGGGTCGGGTCGAGTCGTGTGAGGGCGCTTAGGAAAATGCATTTGGGTGGGTTTTCTCGGGTTGTTTCGTGTGAGGGCACCTGAGGAAATGTGTTTGGGTGGGTCGGGTCAGGTCAGGTCATGTGAGGGCGCCCAAGGAAATGCGTTCGATTAGGCCGGGTCGGTTCGAGTTGGGTCATGTACTTAGGGCGCACAAGGAAACGCGTTTTCCGTGGATTGGGGAGGGTCAGGTCGAGTTGTGTGAGGGTGCCCAGGGAAATTCATTCGAGCGGGTCGAGTCACGTTGGTTCATTTGAGGGCACCTAGGGAAATGCATTCGGGTGGGTCGGGTTGTGTGAGGGTGGTCGTATAAAAAATGCTAAGCTATGATCGCCTGTGTGCCTTCTACTACACGTTTGTGCGATCTATTTTCCATTTAGATCTCTGTTGTGCCTTTGTTGGTGTGGGTTGGGTTGTGCTGTGTGAGGGCACGATAGGAAACACGTTCGGGTTGGATCATGTGAGGGAGGTCGTATAAAAAATGGCAATTTATTACAACAAAAATTAGAATATGACAGACTCAAGGGTTTCCTTGGGCGCCCTCACATGACACGACCCGACCCGACCTGCCCGAACTTGTTTCCTAGGGTGCCCTAACACGTTCACAAAGGCCATTCACAAAACGTTGAAATAACTACATGGATAGAAAACTTCAAAAGTGCGACATAGGCTATTTTGATTGTCGAAATAGCCACGATATGAAAAGACCATTTACAAAATGTCAGAATGGTGACGATATGAGGCTTGTTACATATTTAATATATTATTGCATATATTAGTGTAGTAATTTTGTTAATATTTATAAATATATATATATATATATATATATATATTATCACAATTAATTAAATAAATAAATAAAACTATCCATTATTATTCGATTTTAATTTTAAAAATTATGAAAGACTTTGAAATGGAATATAACACTATAGATGCATGTCCTAAAGATGATATTATATATTATGGAGAACATGTTTCAAAAACAGAATGTCTGAAACATGGTACCAGTAGATAACAAACAGATCAACTAACAAAAAAGGTGCCTCAAAAGGTTCTTCGTCTTATTCCCATAATTCCATGTTTGCAGCGAATGTTCAGGTGTAAGAGAATAGTACAGTTTATGGATTACCATTCAAAGAATATAGGTGGAGATGGTGTTCTTAAAATGCCTGCAGATGGTTCTATATATAGGGAAATCGAGGAAAAATATGTAGATTTTAAAAATGATCCTCGTAGTGTCAGGCTTTCATTGGTAGTTGATGGTGTTAATCCATTTAGAGAGCTTATATCTACTTACTCAGTGTGGCCTAATTTTGTTATCAACAATAACATTCCTCCTTGGATGTCAATAAAGAGGGAGCACATAATGTTGACTATGATTATTCTAGGTATTTGATACATTATTTTTTCGAATGTAACATTTTCATTTCTCTCGTTGTTTTCATAATATATTTTATTTATTTACTTACTTATATATACAAATATCATGGTAGTAATTATTTACCGTAATTTTGAACAATTAGGTAAGTACCAGGTCAAAGATATGAATGTATATATTGAGCCTCTTATCAATGACCTAATAAAGTTATGGCATGGCATCATTATGTATGACATCACTAAACCAATCAAGCGGAAAATTATTTCATGCTTCGTGGAGATACTTTGTATGGACATCTCTCTTCATCCTCATATGTCCAGAAGTACCAGGTCAAAGATATGAATGTATATATTGAGCCTCTTATCGATGAGCTAATAAAGTTATGGCATGGCATCACTATCGTATGACATCACTAAACCAATCAAGCAGAAGATATTTCAATGTCGTGGAATGCTTGTATGGACAATATCCTCTTATTCACTCTTTAAATAGAATTATAAAGAAATTATATTTTATTTTTCATTTGTTTAACATTTTTCAAATTGGAACATTTTTTAACCTCTCCCTTGTAAATATTGCTAGCAATCATCTCCTTCACATAACATAAGTTTTAAGACACATGGAATTTTATCATTTTCCTTCACATAATGTAAGTCTTAACACACATGGAATATCATCATTGGGAATGCCCAATGTTAAGTATGGTGAAACCTAATGGAACAATTAACTTTATGCTAGAATAAAAGTGCATTTCTTTTAGGAATTGTCCAACGAGGCCATAATTTTGTCCGGATGACCATTTTCTTGCTAGAATATGATAATAAATTCTTCAAAAAATCCCACTATGGTAGTGTTTAAATTGTTCTTTTGATGACGAAAATGGATTCAACACCATCAAGGACCCTTGGGGCACCCAAAATCTTGAATATTGACAACTATAACCTAGATTTTCAATAACTTTCACTAGATTTTCGCAAAATCATGCTAGAATTTCTATTGTTTTATGGATGGAATTCTGGCTTCATTAGACTACGCGTTTATTTTATATGAGGTTTAAGAATCTTCCCTATATCTTGTGTTGTTAGAATGACATGATAACGTTTAGCCATAATGTAAACACATGATTTCATGGTTTTATTCCCAACTGTCCTCCTACTTCTTTGCATTTTATGTTTATAATTTAGTGGAGATTATATGAGCTTGAGGTTGTGGCATTTCACGCTTATCACAAGGATGCATGGGTTTAATTAAATGACCATACATTCACATGTATCTATCATTATAGAAATTACACAAGGAGAGATTGACCAAGGAGTTTAAAAAACAGTTCCTCCCAAGGACCCATGGAATAGTATACCAAAGGCAATACACAAGGTAATGAAATCCCCCCTAAACTATTCATGTTGATATTCAAGATATCAAGTTGATATTCATGTTGATAATAGAAAAAACAACAATGTCAGGGAATGTTATGGTATTTGGTGTATCATATCCCACTAAATTTTGTCCCAAATCCTAGGCCATAGAGACCTTAGGACCCCATGGATTGAGTTGCATGGCTATTCATTGCCTAACAACATTTTTTTTTTTTCATTTACATTTTTGGATTGAAAATAATTGTCATGAAGTATATCTGATAGCCTATGGATGTCTCAAAACACTATGGTTGTTTTTTTGCAAAAAGGCCGAATGAATGGTTTTTAACTTAAGAAGGTTCTAAAATTTATTTAACGAGCTAGGTGGAATTCCCTTACGCTTTTTACCATTTATAGAATTATTTGTTCCACAGTGGGAAACTTAAATATATGTAACGAATTAGTTCATATATTTAACCCATTCCCTATAATATTTTCTACTACACCAATAACTAATATTTGCTACAAATGACAGAGAGCACGACCATCCCTTGATGTTCTTACCAAGAGTGCATTTCGACCACATCTTCATAAGGAATTGTTATTGATGCCTCCATACATTCACTAGTGCATCAAAGAGTGCAATAAATAACCCACCTATCTTATGGGATTGACCACTTTGTTCCTCATAGAAATTGTATAACACGCATCTCTTGATGACATTATGAGAAAAATTTATGACAACCTATATGTTAGCTTCCTTTTACAATGTCTGTTTTATTATATATTTTTTTAAATTTATAAGGGTGATGGTCACCTTATTGAATATAGACCTCTATTAAGAAAACCAATCAATTCCAAATAGAAGAAAAGACAAGAGAGTGGGAACAATTTTTGAATGATGACTCCAATTCAAGGAGATTGGAAATATTTTCTCTAGAAATGAACACGGTTGATTTCTTTTCCATCCTTGACCAAGAGTAATATTGTGCCAATGATGGGGGATATTCATGATATGCTTGAAACATAGTAAAAACTCTAGATAACCTATTGACCCATATATATCTCACTTGTGTTAAAGGTTGCAAAGTTTGATATCCTTGTACTTTTCTTAAGCTAAAGTAGGTGAGATCCAATTATTTGAAGTATTATGAATGATTGAATTCATTTTTATAGTTTACATTATTATTTGACACATAATTTTTTTTTTTTCAAAGATGCATACTTGAAATATTGTTATCATGATGTAAAGATTGTTTGGATGTTTTTACATAGTTCCAAGTTCCAAATATGAATAAATTTTGAACATGAAACTTGTGATATAGATCTAGTATGCTTTGGCACACAAAAACAATTTGGAAAGGGATGATAATGCTAGGTTATCTCACAAATTAGTATCATATGTTATTGGTCCAACAACAAAAATGGAAATAAGGAAAAATATTTATAATTACATAACTATATGGTAAATAGTAAATTTTTGACTACATGACAAAATGATATATTGTACGGTTATATAAGGGTAAGGTGATACTTTTTGATGTTGAGAGAGTGTGATAATACATAGTTAATGTAATTATGGTATAACAATGGGCTTGAATCTTGTGACAAAATTTAATAAAAGTGTGACATGGTGGAAAGAAATGTGACATTACATCACGAGTTTACATTGGCATAAGGTACAACATTGAAATGTTTGAGGTATATTAATATGAAATTTTTGTGTGGTGAAAAGGCCGACATGTTCTTATTCATTGAATCTAATAGGGTGAAATGAAAGCAGGGATTTAAGTGTTAAATGGGGATTGAACCATACATTATAATATATATATATGTGTGTGTGTGTGTGTGAGAGGTTAATAAAAGCACCAGTCCTGGGAGGCTCCGAGGATAATTTGAGAAGCTCAAATGATGCACCCAAACCTAGGAATGAGAGGCGATATCTAAAATGATTAAGGAAAAAAAAACAAATTATAATCCCATTTCTGTAACTGTACAAGAGGAGTCAGATTAAGAGTTGACACATATCCCACTAAGGTAGGTAAGGTGGGGTGATATTTTACATATCCTCCTCCTTTATATATTTTTTCTAACTATTCACTTTCCAAAATAAAAAATTCCATGCTAAAATTTGTGGCTCATGAAAATTTTGGCTAATTGTCACCAAAGTTTCCTTGTTCTACTATAGCAATTTTCTACTAATTTCATGGAACTATGCATTCCCATATTTCAAATATGGCTCCTTTACTATTTTTTACTATTCAATAATTTTTTATTAACTACTTTCATCCTAATTTGATCTCTAACTACTGAGTTATTCCCTCTTGTACTAAATTGAAAGTTCATTTTCCCCCCTTCAATATTTCAGGTACAACTTCATTGTATTGACGAGTTGTTTTTTAGTTGTAATATTTCATTGAAAATATCTCTCCAAGAAACTTCATTAAGCTAAAAATATTTTATGTACGAATGTTACACATAGTGTCATGGGGTTTCACTACGCAAAAATGTTTTTTAGTTACTCAAAAATTCCCTATAGGTTAATCACCTGAGAAATTGGAAAAAATATAAAAATTTATAGAGTTTATACTATCTTAGCACCATGTATTAACCAAAATCACTAACAAATTCATTCTATGGCCATTACTAGCTATACTGACCTTTTTTATGCACTCTCCCAAATGGATAGTGAATGTCTGTATATATACCCCTCATTTCTTATTATATGTGTGGTGACTTGGCATGGCTTCATTAGACAACTAGCACAAATGAAACCTATTATGTTAGTATTTCACCCCTCACTTTTCCCCCGTGGTTTACATGCTTCCTTGTTAACCTTCGCTAAGATGGGAAAAAATTGACTTCACACTACACTTCACAACAGTCAGTTTTACTAAGGCTTATTTCGTTTCTTTCCCACTCTATTCTCCTTCCCTTGTAGCCAGACCATCTATTTGTGATTTGAATCAAACCCCGCTCTATTCTCCTTCCCCGCATCCAGACCATCTATCTGCACCCATCTCCCATAGAGTCATTGACAGACTTGAGACTCTCTTGTGAATCTTATTCAATATCAGTAATAGCGGAAAGTTTTTGTTAAATCAATATTGACAGAGAAGGAACCAAATAGCCGCCATTATTTCAGTTCAACGAATTGAATAAGAATTTTTTCTATGTACATGAAAATGATGTGTGCATAACCTGAAAACATCGTTGAACTCTGTGCGGGGATGAAATCGAATCCTCTGTCATCGCAAACACTTGAGGGAGATCCAAATTAAATGAATACAACTCTTTGTCAACATAAACCCCACCCATTCAAGTGTTGAGACATTGATTTGCTAGAGTTGCATCAGAGGAGACATTAATCTGATAGGGTCACGTCAAAAGAAACATTAATCTGCTAGGGCCACATTGAAAGGCTAAGAGGAAAAATGGTAATGTGGTTTCTTCATGCTTCAAAATTGTTCAGTTTGGCTTCATGTCTATTTTATTTTTTGTATGGGTTGATGTATAATTCCTTCATTTGCTACTACCGTTTATTTGATATAGTTTTTTTGCATGCAAAATGTTTGAAGAAACTCTTCACTTAATTTCTCTGACCCTATGCACGATCAAGATAACCATAGTGCCCTTCATTTACATAATTAGTTGTGACACGTTTCTACAATGAAATAAAACAATGCCAATACAAACTTCTTTGATATGAGATTACTAACAGTGAGTTATACAGGTGAATTACACTATGTAAATACAAGAGGAAGCAAGATGCAATATGCACAAGACACCAAAAATTACAAGAGCAACCCATTATCACTTGCATATGAGGACAAAATGAAATATAGAAACCCTTAAGGTATGAGAATGACTTATTATGAATTTCAAATGCTTCTTAAGGTATTTCCTTACTGTTGCAACACGTATATCGGACTCAGAAAATTATACATCGGACCTTGAAAATCACTTAGAATGCCTTAAGAGCAATGACACAAGTATTTCTAGTTACTTGAGATTAACTGTGAAATGAGTATATACTTATGCCAATGCATTTTAGAGCTTACTAAGGTGTTTGGATCAGATTTATGCTACTGTAAATGAGATGCTTCAGATATAATTGTAAAAATAGTGAGGAGAGTATGAGGAAATAGAGCAAACCCTTAGGCCTAGAGGCCTAGTTTTATGGCTAGTTGATCTTCCAATGGACGAGGACTCTATCAAACACCTGCAACACAATTATTAGCCTTCAAGTGAAACAAATCAACCCTCTAATGACTGAAGCTAGGGCTTCTAGGGCTGGTTGATGGCTTGTGTGGCTTCTATTTCTATTTTCCATTGGCAGTGTACTTATGTAAAACATTTTGATTCTGATGACTTAATGAGAAAACTATAGTATCTTACTATCTTATCTTTCTGAGTAAATTTGACAATTGTATGATGTATCAATGTATCAAATTTCAATGTATCATGTATGAGTATCTAAGATCTTAAATATATGTTTGAATCAATGAATTTGTATGAATTTGTGTAAAAAATATCTAATTTTTAATATATCTATATATATATATATATATATATATATTAAAAATATATATATTTTTAATAATATAATATATAACATATCGTATTTCGGAAGTGTCCTGTTCCGGGGGTCACCGTATCCCGAATCCGATTCTCGAATCCCTGTATCCCCGTATCCCCGTATCAAGTGACTTCGCTACAAAGTAATATTATTCTGTATAATGAGATAAGTCACAAATCAATAATCTTCCCATGTATCATCTCCTAAAGAAATGCAAGATTGATCAGTATCCACTTCATATATTCCAATGGTTCGATCCTCTTAGTAGATCTTAATTTATGATAGACTTTGTTCTTCATTTCAGTAAAAAATTATGTAATAAACAAGGAGAAATTAATGGCACAACTACAATAGGATTAAAACACACCAAGAGACTCAAAATTTAACCTTGGAAAAACTTGCAAGAATGATGTTAAATTGATATAAAACTTGTTCCTTAATTGGTCACATAATGATACAATTATAGAGGATTAAATCACTACAAAAATTCAAAATACTACGGTTTGAACTTCAAAATTATACAAAAAAAAACTTACGTCCTCTATTTTGTGTCTATTTCTTTGGTGATCTTTTCTTGGTTATGGAAGTTGTGTCCCCTCATGAATTTGAGCCCCTAATCAATATCCCCCCGCGAATTTGAACCTCTCATTAATCTCTTCTCTCTCGATATAACTTCTTTGGCATTTCTTCATTGACGTCCAAGAATCCACCTAAATATCTAAGAAACTTGTACTCCGTTGGTGTAACTCCTTGCTTGGTGTCATTTTCCACATGGCGTCTAATGTTCATGATAATGGGAGGAAATATCGTACAAAACTTGACTTGGTTTCATTATTATTCCTTTGTTCGATGGGGGTTTCAAAGCTCTTTCTTAGAGGTTATAAAGTGTGGTTATGAGAAATCTTGTTGAGCATGAGTCCTTATAGAGCATGGGCTAATGAGAAAAGGATATAAATTTTTGATTTTGGTGGATTATTTCTCGTTCTTGGAGAATTATCTCCCATTACTTAGTTGTCCTACCAAATCCTTTTATCAATGCTTGGATTTTTAGCTTTCATCTACTTTCACATAACACAACACTTATTTTCTTATTAAGGATAGGTTGTCGTGCAAGGAAACTAGTGTTTCTTGACTATAGGGTTTTCTCCTAGTCATCATATTTTTCCATCCAAGTTTTTCCAACTCTTGTATTTTTCTCTTTGTTAGGGTGCTCATAAACCACATCCAAAGGTGAAGGTAGTAAATATCCAAAGCAAGATTTGAAGGTGACTTGTTTGTGGAAGTGTGAATTACCATATTGTACGAATTTAGTAAATATGAATGTAGATTAAGTTCTCATTCTAGGGTCTTAGATGGTTTCATAACATGTAAAGAAATTGTGTGAAGAGACAAGAAGTATTGAGTCTCCTGCAACACTCTAAAGTGCTATATCTTCCTTGGAGAACAACTTGGGAGATATTTTCAAAACAATGAAAGGCCTCCACTACTTAATCAACCATACAAATGAAGTAAACAATAATATTTGGTATGGAAGATGAAGTGTGCGTTATGAGGTCCTCTCCTTGTAGTTATTGTGTTGTTAACCACTTTTTAGTTGGTAATCACACTTTAGGTGTGGTTGAGGATACACCAAGGAAAAAGTAGTGATGGACCTAAGATAATTTATCCAATGAGAGATGAAAACCCAAAAAATGGAGAGAGTATGCTTGTGAGGGGAAACCTCTAGCTATTGGAGGAGATATATGGTCCAAGTAGCACAAGAGTTTGAGAAGTAGATTAGATTGCTTGTGATGAAAATTTGATAGAATCTCAATGCTCTAGAAATGTTTAAGAGAGGCCTAAAATGAACCTATAGGAAGATGAATAAAATATGACATCACCTTCATCTCATGGCTTTATATTGCTCATGTTCATTTTCCATTGTTGATCCAAAATGGGTAATGTAGATGGCTGCTAGTAGAAGTTTCTTTGTTTAAGCTTTCAGTGCCATCCATTCTTTTGTATCCTTTCTCAATTACATGGCTTGTAGGGTTAGATGCACGTCTATTGGATGCCTTTGAGTTCTAATATATCTCAAATGGATGGTAGTGATTTTTTGGGAATGCCCAACATGCACTGTCAGCAAATGGATGAACAATGAAAGAGAAGTAGCTCAATACGAAAAGGACAAAAATATTTTGCTTGTTTGCTTGGTTTAAGGAAATTTAACATTATCTAGGGGGAATATGTTAGTGCTAGTTGGTTGTTATGTCAAATTTTGTCTTTAGTTGATTGTGTCTTTAATGACGTGGTAGGTGGGATTTAATATTATAATATAAAATGTACTCTATGAAGTGGGTCATTAGTGAACTGACTAGGTGATTATGGAGACATCAATATGAAGTTATAGTTATTCCTAAATCATGTATGTGATATTTTATGTATGAAGGGGCTCCATATCTTGATTCGAATTATCATCATTAATAGAGGTGTTCTCACTTCTCAATATATACCATTTCTCATCTCCCCCGCTTGGTAATTTGTACATTTTTTTATCAAAATAGAAATAAAGTTGAATAAGAGCATCATGATGATTATATGACCTGTAAATGATGCTATGACTCTTCTTTCTATTGATTACATGTACATATTTATGTAAATGGATTTTGAGTTAAGTTAGGGTTTCATATTAATTATGCAATTTGTGAATGATGCTGTGATTCTTCCTTCTTTTCTCTTATTTATTTAAGTAATGTGCAAACATTATTTTTCGGTAAATGTCTCATTTTCATTCCAAACTCAGAAAGTACAGTGGATTAGTGCCCAACAACCATCTAGTGAAGTTTGGGGACAGTTGAGTAGTCTTCTAAAAGCTTCTTTGGTGACGAAGATTATTTGTAAAAAGATATCTCGAAACGCGATACACAACCTAGCTTCCCTGATCGTAGATACCTATCCATAGGAGATTAGAGCAAGAACCTTAATATAGGAAGTCGAAAGGTTAGGAAAGGATATTAATAAGTTGAATGTGCAACTTTAGAGCATATTAATATCATACAACATGCAAGAACTTATGATGAAAGTATGCAATGATGTGTAAAATGTTGGAAGATAAGGGTTCACCACCTACTGTGCATCATTTAAAATATAAAAATGATCTGGTTTTGATCCCCCACTATAGACATCATATTGCAATGGGTATTAGATATTTTCCTCTTTTACATGTCGTTAGCGATTTTTTTGTTAAAATATGATGATCATATGCATTAGAATTCACAAGATGAAACCAAGATTTTGGAAATTGACCTGAAGAAGTTAGTTGTTAAATGGAAGAAAGTCGAGGATCTAGAAAAAGAGTTGGCTTGTCCAAAATCAAGAAATTAGCAGATTATAATAGAAAAAGAAAATATTGCAAATTCATTTATTTTCAAAGAGAAACAAGGAAGCATAAAGAAAATTAGAAGAGTTTAAATAAGGTGATATTAGTGGCATAGTCGTTGTCACTAATGTTATCTTTCATAGCAACAATATCAACATCATTAGTCTATGACATTAACATACCTTTGGACACCATCCCACCAATTAAAATCATCAATTGACATTAAATTTTCCTTTGAGTGGGTTGCTAGAGTAGAGTTGGTAGCTGCTAGCCCTTTTATAGGTGAATTCATATTTTATCTACTAGGCTATTCTATCATTTAGTGACTTTTTACTTATTGGTATTTTAATTATTTATATGTGGTTGATAAAATTATACTGTGCTAGAAAAGGTAAGTTGTTTAATGAATTGTATGCATGTTCGGAAAGTTAAATGGTCATAATAAGGAAGTCCTGATTGGTTGGGGATTACACAGTTGCACCCTTGCTATCATATGTATGCCCTCAATGAGAATAAGAACCCCCACCTTGAAAATTGAGTTAACATCACAAGTGAATGTATGATTGCTATTATTTTTCATCATACTTGTCCCCTTTTTTGGAATAGTCATCGTATTTGGAGGATTTGTTGATTCAATGTTTTTGATAGGGACATCATATCCAGTTCACTTCAAGATTTGCTTGAGATGCAAGCAAAGTTACTTGAAGGAGTTGGATTGATATGCAAGCAAGTTGATAAGAGCTTATGTTGTGGTTGGGTGAGGATTATACCACCTATATTTAGTTTGTTCTAGGGGTTATCTTATCATGATGAGGTGATTTTACATAACACATATTTTTTCCATTTGGTCTATTGTTATGTTTGGCAAGATCAAAGTTACAATTTGATTATTCACTCTTCCTCAACTTCTAAGCTTTCTTGTTTTTATCCTACTAGTTTTTTGAGTTTGTAGCAGTAGTTTGATAGCTTGAGAGGTTAACAAGATCTTGAGTAGTCATTGTGACCTATGCCCCTGCCAACTACTTGGGGAAGATTTGTCTTGTTTCCCGCTAGAAATATCCAGTGGCATATCTGAGATGTTTTATTGTCGAGAATTCTAGATTTTCTCTTTGCTTATGAAATTTGTTTTTAGGGCTTCTAATTAGCAAGACATAATCTTGTATTACCTTTCTAATTTTCTTCTCTTCCCTTTTCTCCATTCAATTGGAACTTCCTTAGAGGATTACATATTTCTTCCCAATGTTCCCAGTGGATTGGAAAATATTTGGAGAATCAAAGATACTTGTGACACTGGTTTTAATTAAGTCCACCTCTTGACATTGTTTTCTAGACCATCAGTTAAGTCTATATGGTGATTTTGGGAGGTTCCTTTCCATCTTCTTTTTCTATTAAGATCAGAAATGTTTGCCTTTCTACATATGTGAGGCATTACAACAGAAAATTGACCTTACAAGATTTATGTAGATCTTGTTTCACCAAATTTATCTCCTCCTTCTAGCCTATCTAGGTAATTGGAGGTGCTAAACACTATATATATGCCCTAGCCCCAAACATAGATGATATTAGGCTAGTGAGATATCTGCATTGCCCCCTTCTATTGGTATGCAACCGCATTCACGAGGCCACAAAAATGTATCTGCTTTTAGTGTAGAGTTGTGCCCATATCAAGCAACCAAATGTCCATCACTAGATTTTTCTCTCTGGCCTCAAATGTTAGGAGGGGTTCAGTTGACCACCACCACATTGCTCCTCCCATGATGCCTTGGCTAAATCTTCAGCATCAGGCATTCTATACAGGACATTATTGTTGGTCTTTGCATTGATACCCTGGTGATGGAGATGAGGATGGCTCTGCTCCCTCCTCTACATCTTACCTCTATATCTGGTATGGAGTATTGATTTCTACAATTTAAATTTTTCCTTCTAGATTCACCTTTTCTTTCAGTATCACTTGTATCTCTTTATCTTTTATCTTTCAAGAATCAAGAGCAGTCTCGACACTTCCACAGTATTTATATGTCTCATTGTATTTTCTAGTCCCATTGGCTTACTGTTTACTATATCTTATCTTCCCCCTACAAATGTTTTTAACAAAAGAATTATGGTTCAGGTTTGATATGATGCTGATTGTGTTCTTAGTCACTGCATTTGTTTTTTTTTTTGGAGAGGGTTGGGGGGGTGGATTAAAAAAATGAAATTCATTGAATCTCATGCACTAGTGAATTTAACAGCAAATTAAATTAGCCAAGCAGGTTTTTATATAAAATTTGTGAAAAAATCATCAAGATTATTTTTTATTTGTTTTAAAAAATATATAATAATATATGTATATATTTATGTGTATGCGTGCATTTATGTATGTATCTATGAGCATGTTTTTCAACAATATATGATGGTTAACATGTTTTAGTCTTGAGACATTTTTGGATCAAAATTGAAGTTACAAAAAATATTTGTGTCTTTTGTTTGAATATATGGAGTTTATCAAAATCCACTTAATTCATTTTCCAAATGTAACGGGAAATGCTATCATGTTTTTTGTCCCTAGTCCCTCGTCTAACACTTCCTTGGCCCTCACACAACTTGAGAAGTCTGATATCTGAAGGTTGAATAGTCTCTTTTAAAATGAAAAACACATGTTTGCAAATGATTCTTCCTCCTTTCTTCCTTGAGATACCTTCCTTAAATAGAATAATGGAGGAGGCTAGAGGATGGTTGTATATCTCTCGAACTTATGGAACTTGAGTCTAATAAGTTCAAAATCTTCTAGTGCAAGGGAACCGATTCATTTAGTGTTGATTTCCTCAACTCATTCAATGTTGGTCTATGCAATGGGTCCTTAGTGAGATTCAAGGGTGGAAAATAGAGTTGTAACAACACCCCCTAATGTGTGAGGTAAGAAGAGGAACCAATGGTCGAAACACATTCTAATAAACATAAGTTCTCAAGAATTCCAAGGAAAGAGCTAAAGATCAAGGAACTAGTGAGTACTTGCAATTGATTGTCAACAAATAGATAGGCATACTGATGCTTAGAAGAGAAACAAAGCATGGCTGCCAACATAATACACTATGAATCCATGTAATAATATGCAAGACCATGGCCATGAAAAAAGTACACAGTGGGTCCATGTCATGAAAATGATCATAGCCATGAGCAAATGCAATGTGGATATGTCATAATATACATCAAGAAGACAACTAATACCAATGGGAAGACGTAGTAATTGTATGATAGTGATATAATCCATCACAACTTAGGAGGGGTAGCATGAGTGACGTGCCTCCAAAGCCCAAGGTCTTTGTTCCAACCCCGATGGTATGATTCTACATCATGTGAATGGATAAAAGATTGGAATACAACAATGTATCAAGTATCAACACTTAGTGATATTCTTGCCTCTCCAAAATGGGAACTAAACATTTGTTGATCCACACTTAGAACTTGAGAAAGCTCAACTTGAGATCCTAAATATTGGGGATAAAAAACATGAATGGAATCCCCATCAAAATCTGCACCAAGTGGCCACCATATTAGAGGGTTAATAATCATTGTAAAGCCCAGATGTACGCATGATTATAATCCATGTAATGAATGTTTGTGGACACTTGGAGGACCATTAATTAAAACAAAATCCTTATCATGCAAATATATTTAAGCTAATCTCTAGGAAAATTTTTCCTCCCTTGAAACATTTTAAGCCCTAAGAAGGCAAGATCTTGAACCACTTTCTCAGCAGATCTTGCATTTCCACTATCATTTCCTAGCTCATTCATAAATATATTTCTTTGAGAATCACAACGAGCAAGAACCAAATCATCCAAACATGAACTAAAAGCATCTAAGGATAAAAATTCAATCAAAAAAAGTTCAACTGAATTCAAGCACTTCACTGCTGCTCCTGAACCTTTGCACTTAACAATTGCATTACAAATTTGAGTAAGAAAAATCAACAATTGTGTTTTATCACCATTGAATAATATAATTTCACTATTTCTTATGAGAAACCCATTCTCCTCACAATTAAAATCAAGAGGTAAGTCCATCTGAAGAAGTTGCCTAGCTGTCCAAAATGGCCCTCCATCATGCACTTTAGTGACTGCTGGTTCATGCAAGTTTCCATAAGTCCAAATTGATAGATGATTCAGTGTAGTTTTATCCAACACAGATTTGATATATTATGATGTAATCAAATTTTGGAGGCCCAGGTGTAACCATAGTTTTAAAAACACACAACCCAAGATCACCTTGAGCCGACTACTGACTAGGAAAGTTAATCATCCCACAAGTAATGCGACCACTTGTTATAAGGATTTGGTAAGGGAACCACAGATAAGAAAGTGTTGCCTTCATATATAGTTCATAGCCCTTGTCTGCCATTTGATCATGCAACTTCAAAGCCTCTAAGATCTTGTTCTCTTTTATTAGCCCATAAATTATGGTATTGTATGTAATTATGTCATGCATGCAGTCATTCTCATTCATTTCTTTGAGGAGAAGGAAATCTTCATCCAATTTCCTTCCCTTGCAATATCCATTGACCAATGCATTATAGGTCACTACACTTAGCTTTATTCTACTCATTAAAGCTTCACTGAAAATCTCTTTAGCCTCATCTAATCTACCTACTTTGTAGAAATTGTCTACTAGCAAGGTGTAAGTATAAAAATTTGGCTTACAGCCCTTACTTTTAATTATACTCAATCCCTCTAGGGCCTCTTTAATGCAAAAATTTTATGTATTAGAAAGGTAAATTTAGAAATTATTTCAGTTTTCATTTTGTGTTTTCAAGTTAGATATTGTTTTCAAGTTTTCACATTTCTAATTTTATTACAATGTGGCAGACTGATCGTGGCAGTATAGGAACAACCCTAGGACAATATGATCGTGGGAAGGGGCCAACCGAAGAACATGTAAAGTGCCAGCCTTGCTCTATCTTCAAGTATTTTAGTTCTTTACATAATTGAAATAATGTTAATTTTGTTCAAATATGCAGACGCCTTGCCATGGTGCGCCTGATGATTCCCTCAATGAGGAAGAGTTTTCTTCATCCTATGTCCATTGTTGTTGCTGCAAAAAAAATCACAAAAAGCAGTCATGGAACATGAGTGTTTGCTAGACGTTGTGCCTCAAACACATGAATTACGAAAAAATATAAGACAACTTATGACCCAGCTAGAAACATATAAGGTAATAATAAAAAATCAAAAGGATATTTTTTGGTTCTGCATGAGATCAATTGTGATAGTTTGATTATTAATTTTTACATTAGCTAAACTAACAAAAAAATTCTTTTGTATGTAGAATTTTCTGACACCTGCTGCTCCCGATGTTGGTGGTAGTGGGACACAAAGGCAAGAGATTGCCAATGAACCCTCTCGTACACCTTCTACACCTTTAGGTGGCAGCAAAGAAATGCACCCTGCCCAAGAAGACACACAACCAACCGCTGAACGTGTTGGCAGTGATGAGGCTGGTATGGTCTACTATATTATTGCATTTCCTGGAGCTACATGTGTCACCTCCATGGGGACCATTCAAGGCATGTTTTTGGTGAATGATGAAGGTGTTCCTATAAAGAAAGTACAACTCCTAGTTAAGTTTTATTATTTTAACTATTTCATGTACTCTATCTAAAACATATTTTATCATGATTTTTATTTTTAAATTAATGATAATATCTTTTTTCTGTGTAAGAAACAATGATTTATACAGGTTTTTGGAGAGCAAGGTGTTGGTAATTTTTGGCCCAACCATACGCACAAGGTGGAATTCCTAGAATTCCAACCTGAAAAAAGAACTTCTAGATTATCTAGAAGGCCTTTTTGGGGTGGGCACATTTGATAGAACAACGGTCGCTCGGGTGGTTGGAAAATATTTGAAATATACCAGGGACACATATAGGATGCACTTGCAAATTAACTCTAGATACGAGCGTCCTCTCACAGTTCCAGAGAGGGAATGGAGAGCACTCATCGATGAAGGAAAAGAGAACAAGGCAAAGAAAGAAGGAAAAATGCTAACTAGACCCGCAAGGTAAATTACAACTTTAATTCAATAGCTTTAATTTTCTCTATGTCTAAAATAAAAGTGTGCTACGTTATATCTGACTTCAAGATTTTGATGATAGGTTTCCTGACACCTCGAAGAAAACTAAAGCTAGGATTGAAAAAAAAGGCCATCACAAGCTAGGCCAGGGCGGCTACTTGAAATTAGCCGCAAGAATTGTAAGTAGCTAAACATCTTATAATTAATTGTATTGCCTTCCAACATTTTTGTAATCCCATCAAATAACATTAAAAATACACAATCATATGTAATGTAGGGTGATGACTTTGGAACAGAAACCACAGAGGAAGACAGAGAGATCGCTTTCCCTTCCAGCTATCAAGTCGTAGTTGAACGTCGTAGAAGCTTGGAATAGGTCCCAAGATCCAAAATGCCTGATACGGTAAAACGTTAACCTTTCAATATATTTGTTTTCATCCATAAATTTAATTTCTAACGACTTTTTTTAAATTAGGGGAGCAACACTTTCAACGAGCCAAATAACCCAATTGTAGAGGAGTGCATTGAGAGTGAAATATTGTCAGAAGTAAATGGTCCTCGTGTGCAACCTGATAATTGTAGTGGGGAATAGGCCGGAAATGATACTATCAGTGAGGGCCATGACGGTAATTAATTTACACTTATAATTTTTTCTAATTATACCTTGATGGTTGCGTCTTTATAACGTTTTTTGTTTAAATGACAGAGAATGGTGTACTTGAGCATCCTACCACCAGAGAGGAACACAGCGCAACAGTTCCAACAGTGACAACTGGTGCACTAGGTAAATAATCTAATTGCATTTTTTTATATTAATATTACCTAACTAGTTCAATGCTATTTAAAAACTGACAATTAAAATTTAATATTATCTGTTTTTGTAGGCAATGCCCCGTCACTGCATGAGACCAGACATCGTGAGTACACAACTAGGTCAGATATGCGGGAAAGGCACGAAACAAAAGTAGAGCACAATGATGTTGATGATGTAGTTAGGAGCTTTAGAAGTAGGAATAAGAAAAATAAAAATTGATAATGTAAAATATTGTATTATTATAAGACAAATGTTACCATACTTGGAACCTTTTTTGCGTTATATAAAAAATCATTTATCATACTATTTTTATGTCAAGCACTTTCAATGTTTTCTTGTGTAATTTTTGTTGCATTTCTTTTTTATTCGTTATTGAATATTTTTTTTTCTACTCATGAAAGTAAAAATTGAAATATAGATTGGGTATTGGGGAATTGAGAGTGATGTGAGGGGGGGAGAGGGGCCATAAGAGCTTCCACCTTCACATGGTTGGCCTTGTTTAGTAGAGAATAATATATTGGAGCGATTTAATCTTGGAGAAAACCTCCCTCGATCTAACGTAGCAACAAAAAAGTCACTGTTGACTTAGTTGCTACTCTTTCAGATCGTGGGAGACTTGTTCCAAGTTCAGGCGACTCCAATAAATTGTTCTTGAAACGAAGAGGAGCTTATTCAGGAATATTTTGACATTGTCAACATATGTTCTAACATTATCATAAGAATTCATCCTAGAGTAAAAAATACTACATCAATTACTTGTATTTATTGTATAGATAATTATGGATTTGAATGACTTGGCAGTGCCGTTACAAATCCTCTTGCATCATGAGCAATACAACTTGTCAACCAGGGTCATGTCCAGGATCTTTTTGCTTGTTCGCTTAACCAGGTTTGTAGTGCCACATTTTGTAAGTTCCTTTACAATTCATAATTCAATATGAAGCTTGTTCATGATTATTATCTGGTTTTTTGTATGTGTTTTTTCATCTATTTGATTGTAAGTTTGAACATGCTTTTAAACGTTGAAACTTTTTTTTATATACTATTTTTATACTTACTTATTCTAGTTATGGTGATATAACCACCATTGTATCGTATCCATCTTATCGCATTCCCTTGGGTTGTAGTTAGGTACACAGGAACTCCAAACAGTTCCAATTCCCTCACATTCCTCTTGGCCAACAACATAAATTTAATATATGTGGGTTCCCCAGCCCAATGACCCCTTTTGTAGTAGAATGAGCGCCCCTGTTCTGGTAATTGTATATCTACTATATTAGCCTAGGAGTGGACCTAGAGTATTTGCAACCATTTTCTCCCTACCACCATTTTCTGGAAGTCTATTCTGTTAGGTCATAAACTCCCTTGGGTCATTTATTTCCAAAAGACATGCCAATTATTTGGAGTTGAAATCTTATATCTCATATGGAAAAAAATAAAGATTAAATGCAAGTTTATTTAAAAATGCTTAAAATTGCAACAAATTTACTTGGTATGGTGGTGTTATAATATATGTCAAGTTTCCAACCTTCATTTGTAGGTCCAGGTGCAAGTTAGAAAGTTGGACCTAGATCTAACAAATTACATTGATTCCTTGAGTTTTTTCTAGGGGTTACTCCATGTATGTAAAATGATTTCCACCCAGGATTCAAATCTCCCCACTCAGCCCAATCTTGCAAGGTTGAAGGATTCACCCAACACAAGGTTTATCGTACTAAGTGAACACAATGAGATCTACAGGTAACCTCCTCCTCATTCAGGTGATGATAAATTTTCTTGAAGATTACAATCTCAATTTTAGCTAGGATGACCTAGTTTTGTGGTCACTTAGACACTAATAAAATTATCTTATTGCATCTTATATGATCGCCTCACGCTCATCATCCTAAAAGTGGATAAGCCACCGACCAATAGAATGATGGATAAGAAACTTGTCACCCACAACTAGGGGGCTGAAAATGAAGGCTAGGGGACAAACCCCAAAAATAAGGATGGCTTTATGATGGCAAAATTGGCCTGGACACTTCCTACCAACATCAATCTATTATCACTAACTATTTATTCTACGCAAGGTATCTAAAGTCGCTCTACCGATTCATTTTAATTCCAATAATTCACTACACGAAACAAAATAATTGTTATTTTTTTTCGAGTTAGGATACAATTTATAACGTTAAAAAGTTGGTATTGGTTATAGGTCCATAGTGTTGCATATTTTCTATTTGAATTACATCAATATTTATAATAATTACGTTTATGTTTTTGTGTGTAATCTCTGTGTGTGTATGTGTGTTGGCTCACACATGGACACAACGTTGAGCTGTCAAAGATGGATCTCGAAGGTGTTTTTCAAAATATAAGTGCACATGGGAATTATTGAGCCAACAATGCCTGCATATTTCCTTCTCATGAACAAGTCTCAATGTGGAAAATCCATGAAATATAATTATGTCAAAATTTTCACATAATTCTTCCACATTTTTCCAAAAAAACACATTGCCACATGCTCTTGTTTTCTCATTTTTCTAAGCAAGGAAATGGGAGCATGTTATGCTATTGATGGAAAAGGTTGTTGTGTCTACCTGTAGGTGCCCTCCTATGGGTCAAGGCCTACTACTTCTGTCTTGTCACCAAAAACCTCAGAGATAGGTCACTGAAAATCTCAGAGAAGATGTCCGAAAATCTATGTTTGTAGACTATTTGAAGATCAATTTGCAGTGAAGAACAATAATATATTCATTGGTATGTGGAACACCCACATAAAAGATAACATGTCATTATTATTTGGTTCATGATGTTGTGGCACTGAAGTAGAATGATGTGGCACACCTATGTGGTAGATGGTGTATCATCATGACATGGCTCATTGGTGATGTGGTGATGACATGGTGAAAACATTTCACTAACGTGGCACTGACATGGAGAGGAAGTGGAAGGTGATGTGGAGCGCATGTTGAGGAATTGATTCTGAGAAATTTGGAATCCAGTATTTGGCCTATCTCCCAATACTAATAGAACATAAACTTTTTTAGTTATATTAATTGTAGCTACAAATCCAAAAGAAACCTAAGACATTATGAAATTCTTGTAGCTTCCTAATTATGTAGCCATCGTGTGATATTGTTATGCATTACGTTGTTAGAATCATTTATACAAACTGATAATAAATGAAAATAGGCTATCCCAGTTGGGAATGATGTCAAGGTGTTGCCATGGTGTATTCATGCTTGGGCATGATGTCAAGTATTAGTCTAAATTTAACATTAAACACGGTGTATTTTTTAATGGACATAAATATTTGGTGGATACCCTAGATTCTTCTTGAATGAGAGGAATTACAACCCAAAAAATTAATCCTGATCTCTTATTCTTGATATGGTGAAGGAGAGAGGTTCCCAAGAATGCTTCAAGTGTAGAAATATTGAAGAGAGATTCTCAAGGTGACTAACTGTAGCTTGTTTTGAATATGAATTTAGATGTCGTTACAATGTTTCAAGCTATTAGCTTCAAAATTTCCTTCTTCTCAAATCAACACGTTTAGAGCCTATTTCTTTAAATATTTGAAGCCCTCTTAGAGATGTCATACTCTATAGGAATTCTTCTTCCATTTGTTAAATTCTGAAGTAGATCTAACTCAACCTTGAACCTTTGAATAGGGCTTAACGTAGTCACTAGAGATAAGGAATTGAAGGCTTCCAATATGAACTTTTGGAATAGGTATATTTGAGATATCTTCCCTCAAACTAGTCCTTCACATTATTCACTGTATAAGCCTTCACATTATTCAAACTAGGATAGTATTTTTTTTTCCCTCCTTTTGTTCACCTGTTCCATTCATCACAAATGACAAACATTTGGACGAAGAGAGTAGCATGCAAATTTATAGTTCACTAGGTTTTTCCCTTCTTGTCATTTGTTCTTTGTGTACGTAATTCTCCCAATGGTTCCTTGTGCTCACAATTCCACAGGTGTACATCCAACAAAGGATAAATGGAAGGAAATTTCTTATCAATTTAAGGTATAGATGGGTTACACTTAGAACTGACCTTATTCCACTTCTTTGGCTTTCTTATCAATGTATCTATGTTAAATGTGGACAGGTGAAAAATCACTATCCATTATTTGACATGGCTTATCAAGGTTTTGCATGTGGTGACACTGTATTTTATGTTGATTCTTTCAAGTATATGATTGCCACTGACCTTGGATTAACGTCCTTATAGATTTACAGGTCCTTATACAAAATTGATAGTTATAAGAATGTCACTATTTCTTTCTAGCTTCAACATTTTATTGATGACTATATTGCTTTAGGTCTGTTTTCCTTGGATCTTTCAAACTTAATGACATTGATCAAATATATATGAGATTGGTGACTACCACATGTACTCGGTCACCACAGGATTTTAACTTTGTAAGAAGAGTACAGTAACAGTGTCACAAGGACACATATTTGAAGAAGAGATGTATTCTATCACAAAGATAGAAATATATATGCTTCAGACTTTTGACAAGTTTAGAATTCTTGACAGGGATCAACCGTATGCCCAGAAGAGGACCTTAATTAATTTGGATTGGTGTGTCTTTTTGGAGTTTCCATTTATTTGGATTGGTGCTTCTTTTAGTCATGTTTATTGTTGGTAAGTTTGTCTTGCTACAACATAAAGCAAATGGAGTCATGTTTTAATGACTGGGAAGTTTTCCTTGCTACAACAACAAAGAAATGGGGTTGTGTTTTAATTATTGGGCAGTGTGTCTTGCTACAGTAGCAAGGAAATGGAGCCTTGTTTTAAATACTGGGAATTATATCTTGCTACAGTAACAAGGAAATGGCCATCGCTAAACTTCACATCTAGTGGCTCAACACTATTACCATCACTAACTTATTGCCCATTTACCACCAAACTAGTGGACTTATCCAACTTTGGTGTTTGTGTTAACCAACTGAAATTAACTGTGCATTTTTCCTTTAAAATTTTTCAAAAGATAGTTGAGTCATGGAGTCTTTTACACTGTAATGGTAGCATAAGACTAATTGGTATACTTTGTGTGATTATCATATATAGTTGGTCTTTATATGAGATATTTCCATCACTTGAGTGTGTAACCATGATAAGCACTAATACAAAGGCATTCCATTCTTGATATGGTAAGATTCTTGGACATGTTAATTCCTTTGTGACTTGGCATTTCCATGGTGCTTTTGATGTTTATTTCACAGGGAAAGCTTCATGGATGGTAGATCACAATAGGAATGTCAATTAGGTGTACACTCGGATATGAGATTAAGATTGTCATGTTATGGGTTTTGCTCTATCATAATACCTCTCTTGTAAGTGCTACAAGAGTGATCACCCTATTTAATGGTTTGTAATTGGGTATACACTTGATGACCCTTCCCACATGCACCATGTATTAAATGAATGCAAGTCTAGAAACGTATAGAGGCCTCCCTTTGAGGCAAAAAATAGGACTTCTTTAGAGGTAGTAGCATGAAATGATAGTTGTAGGTTTCATTTCCCTCTATACAATCCTCTTGTGTTGACTCCCTTAGAGGAATTTCAAGCATAGCCTTCTCAATGCTCATAGTTAAGAGTCTTTAAAGGTTAGACCACAAATAACAATTGCATCATAGGCTGATAGAATATGTTTCCTTTAAGAGGCATTAAAAAGAATCAAACAAATACCACCATCTACCTACAATTCTCTCTGCCTTTTTTTCTACTCTTTTTCCTTCCAACATGAATCTAAGGTGCTTTGTGCACCAACTGGTGGATGGGCATAATCATAAACTAGTTTGTCTATTACTTGAGATGTTTGCATTAGAATGTTGCTTTGATAGAGGGATATCTGATAGGATTGGTAGAATTGGGTTCATCCTCCCCAATGAGGATAAATATCCTTGTCTTGTAGTTCGATTTATGTTTCAGCTTATTGTATAATAACAGTGTCCAGTCTTTTTCCTTATGCCTCAAACTTGAGTCTTGACAGATAAATAGGATGGGCCAATGGGATTTCTAACTTCGCTAGTGTTGATATAAGGTAGAGGTGTGAAGGTTTCCCCTAATAGAGAATATTACAAGTAGAGGAAGGTTCTCAACTTGGCATTACAAAGTGATTACATCCATCTAGAATTCAAAGAATTAAACTTTTTTCTTGTCACTACATTACAAAGTGTTTACATCCATATAGAATTTGAAAAATCATATATCTCTTCTTGTCACTTCTTTTCCCAGTTAGGTGGGACAATCTGGAAGTATGAGGTGTTGCTCTTTAGGGCTTCTATTTAGGGCAGAATTTGAAGAATGATAGATCTTTGATTGTTGCTTGCTGCCCCAAATAGATGCAACAACTGAGAAGTATGAAGTGATCCTCTTGAGGGCATGTGGTTAGGTTGATACAAGTACACATTTGTTTTTGTGTCTGAATACTTCCCTTATGAGGAGAGAAAGGCATCATTTGTCAGTGTTGTAGAAAAGGTGGAAAGGGAGCATCCCAAGTCATGAATGTGTGAATCTATTTCTCTTTCATTAGGGTAGTAGAAAAAATTGGAAAGGGAGCTTGCTAAGTCATGAATCTAGGTGAATCTATCTCTTGAGATTGGGCATTGAAAGATGGGATGCATAGTCAATGGCGTAAGTGGCAAATCTTGTATTGCTGCAGGATGTGGTGATTTGTGTCAATCCAGAGTCTTTGAGAGCCAACTTGAAACCAAGGTCATGTATCTAGTACTTGTGTATGGAGGTTGGATCATAATGCTATATTTCAACTCCAGAAAGTGATTTACCAATAATACTTGAACTATCTCTTCAATAATACTTTACCAATTCTTAAAGAATGTATCCAATACTGCTCCAACAATGCATCTCATACCACTCTAAGATTTACTTCAAAAAAAATTTCTAGAGGTGCCACAAATGGCCTCCAAGATAATTCAAATAAGCTTTAGTGGATTCGTTACAAAGTCTTCAATGGTATTCTTGACATATCTTCAAATGCACTTAGGTCAAGGATCAAGTCTATTTTAAGATGTCTCCAGATTCTGCTCCAAAATATCTAAGATCTATTATAGATCATATCCAAAATTCTTACAAAGATTTCCATAGGTCATTTTTCTCATCATCAAGGGATTTATCATATATACATTTTACTAATCCAAAAATGATTGTCAATATCTACTACCAGGAGGCTACTTCAAGGGATTTCAAGTTTGCTCAAATGAGGCTTCTTTAGTAGCGCTTCAAGTCTTCAACAAAATCTTCAACAATGCTTCAAACGAGGTATTCTATGAATGCTCCAAGAATGTATTCTCTTATAAAAATATATTTCACTCGTCAAATCACTTAGTATCCAATGTCCAATGTAGTGATTCGTAAAATCCTTTGTTGAACTAGTTCTTCACTTTATCCCCTATCTAGCACTCATGTTCATAAGCTAAGACTCGACCCTCTTTGGGATCATATAATACCAATGTGAATTATTGAGGCTATGCTGCCCTAAAAAAAAGAATAAATAGAAATAATAGTCCCTTCTCAATATGATGACAATCTTAAGAAAACAAATAATTTTGTCTCCCTCTTCCACAAATGATGCAATACTTTTTCACACATAAATTCAACCTTAGGATCTGAGCTCTTTCTCACAAATTTTTGGTCTACTTTCTCAAATATAATCCATAGGGTCTTGGCCCCTTAAAGATACGTTTACCTCCATGCAAAAAATGGTTTCGCTTAATTTTCACAGAAATTACTTCCTACTTTTGGTCGTATGCCTCAAAGATGAATTACAAAGACTTCAGTCTTTTTAGTACAGAGATGGATCATAGATAATGTCGATCCTTTAGGAGATATGACACAAAATAATCTTGTTTCTAATCTTAGTCCTTATCATGGTCTTCTTTTCACTTTATTTTCTTATCTTCTACTTAATTTTTGGACGAGTGAAGGCTGAAATGGAGGAAAGTTCAACCTCTATTTATACTCGTTCGAACCTATTGAACTATCATGTATTTTTGAGGAGGCGAATATATCTTTAGTGGAGGATCCAACCTGTCTATGTTGGAGCTAACCTATACAGGTCTAAAATGGGCTTCAAATTTGGTTCTTTGATCTGGCTTATTCCACCCTTAACAAATTGTAAGAGAAAGTAAACCATTAGGTGGAAAAAACTACCCAATGAATTCATTTGCCATCACATTCCACATTTTTTATTTGTTGACATATGTGAGCTCCAAGCAATGTGTTGGTATTTATAACAAACACTTTGATAAAATATGGTTATAGTGCATCCAAAATATACTTTTATGTTTCAACAACATCTCTTTAAGTCTTTGTACAAATTTTCATTCAAAACAAGTTACAAATTTCCTTAATTTTTCTTGATAATCCTTTTGTTTGGCATGTAAGGGGTGTTATGGTTCCATGCACAATGTTGGATCCAGGTGGAAACCTCACTGCAGGTAAGCTCAAGAAGCCAAATTCAATTGGGTCATAAATGAAAATAATGACGACATCTCAACAATATCCCCCTTTATCATTGATGTAACTGATGATGACTCCAATCCTCTTACAAAAAATCAAGCTCCAACCTATACAATAAAATTCCTTCAAGGCTCAAACCTTTATCTCAACAAGGCTCCAATGTCGTATGAGGACTCCAATACTAAAAAATCAATCCAAGATCCAAATTTTTCTCAATGAGTCTCCGAACTCTTATGAGGAATCCAATCCTCAAATACAATCCGGGCTCCAACCTAGTTTCCTAGAAGGCTCCAATATTATATGAGGACTCCAATCCTCTAAGGATCCAACCCTCTAAGGATCCAACCCTCTCTTCATGTTTCAATCCTTTAAGGTGGGTTCAATACGGCTTCAAGTATTCCAGAAGCTTCTACAACAATACTTGAAATATCTCTTCAACAATACTTTACCAATGCTTCAAGAATGTCTCCAATACTACTCCAAATGCCTCACATACCGCTCCAATATTTACTTAAACAAATTCTTCTATAGGTGGTATATATTTCCTCCAAGATACTTCAATAAGCTTCAATGGATTTATTCAGAAGTATTCAATGGTATGTTTGACATATCTTCCAATGTACTTAGGTCAAGAATATAATCTATTTCAATTAGTCTCCAAAGTCTCCTCCAAAATATACAAGATTCGTTACAGATCATATCCCACATTCTGTCTCAGATTGTCATAGGTCAGGTTTCTCATCATCAAGATATTTATCATAGATACATGTTACTACTCCAAAAAGGGTTATCAATATCTGTTACCAAGAGGCTACTTTAATGGATTTCAATTCTTCTTAAATGAGGCTTCTTCAACATGGCTTCAAGTATTCAACAAGATCTTCATTAATGCTTTAAACAAGGTCTTCTATGAATGCTCCAAGAATGTCTGCTCATATAACAATATATTTCACTCCTCAAATCACTTAGTATCCAATCTCCAATTTAGCAGCTCTTAACTTCCTTCGTTGAACTAGCTCTTCACTCTGTCCCCTACATTGCACTCATGTTCATAAACTGAGATTCGACAATCTTTGGGAACATATAACACTAGTGCACATTAATGATGCTCTACCGCCCTAACAAAAAGAGTAAATAAAACTAGTAGTCCCTTCTTAATATGGTGACAATATTAAGAAAAAAAAGAATCTAGGATCCTCTTCCATAAGTGATGCAATAATTTTTCACACAGAAATTCAACTTCAGGATCTCAACTCTTTCTCACAAATTTTCGGTGTGATTTCTTAGACATAATCCATAAGTTCTTGGCCCCTTCCCATAGAGATACATTTATTTCCTTGCACAAAAAAATTTCAATTACTTTGCGTAGAAATTACTTCATACTTTTGGTCCTATATTTCCTAAGAGATGAATCACAAAGGCTTTGGTGTTTTTAGTACATAGATGGATCACATATAAGTTTGGTCCTTTAGGAGATATGCCATAGAAGAGTTTGGTTTATGATCTTCATCCTGATTCCTTGTCTTCTTCATAATTTTTTTTCTTGTCTTCTACTTATTTCTTCAATGAATGAAGGACAAAATGGAGGAAAGTTTAGCCTCTATTTATACTCATTTTAACCTATTGAATTTACATGTCTTTTGAGGAGGCGGAGTAGCCAACCTATGTATGTTGGAGCCAACCTGTACAAGTCTAAAATAGGCTTAAAATTTGGTTCTTTGATCCAACTTATTCCATCCTTGACAAATTATAAGAGGAAGTAAATAATTAGGTGAAAACAAGTACCTATCGAGGTCATCTGCCATCACAGTACACATTCCTTGAGATGCTCGGATATCATTGGTATTCCTTGAGTTGGAAGACTGCACCCGTTTTTTTTTTCCATATACATTTTTTTCCATCAGTATTGCGATGCTTGTTATCCACTTACAACTGTCGGACTTGCGACAAAGTCTACAGGACGTCAAACTTCCAACGAATTCTGAAAACCGTCGGTAGAGAGACTAAAAGTCACAAACATCGGACTTACGACATGATTTTCAAAACCTCAACAACGTCAGAATGATGACGGCTGTTGGACGAATCCTGAACCGTCAGACTTGCGACAAAGTCTGCAAGACGTCAAACTTCCGACAAAGTCTGCAAGCCGTCGTTAGAGCGACTAAAAGTCACAAACGTCAGATTTACGACATAAATTTCAAAACCTCAGAAACGTTGGAATCGATGGTTATGGAACGTCAGGATAGCAACGGTTATGGAACGTCGGAATAACGACGCTTTTGCTAACATCAAAATAGCGACGATCTTGCAAACGTCGGAATAGCAATGCATAGTATGTAATGTTGGAAGAGCGACGACTGTCTGGAAATATTGGAAAATGTGTCGCTCTTCTGACACTTAACTGAAGTGTCGGAATTGCGACTCTAGGAGAAACCACGTTTTGCCCCGCCTCAAAGTGTCGCTCTTGGGACACCTATGTGTTGCAAGAGAGACATTTTGGCCGTCGGAAATTGGGCCAAATGTGCTAGTGATATATTCAAATGTAAAGAAACAAGTTAATGGCCCAAGACTCAGAGGTAAGAAAACATGTTAACTACCCAAGATTTATAGGCATTTGGTATAAGTGGAAGTTCACTCTATGAATCACTAAAAAGTCATTTTACTTGGCATAGTTTCGCTTCTTCTTTTTCTATATATTTTCCATTTATCACTTTTGATTACATTTCATACACTTTTTATTCACTTAAAATACATTTTCCACCCAAAAAAGACTTAAACATAGAGTGGACCAACATCCTCACTAACTCAAACATCACCAACTACAAAGCCTCACCTAGAAAAGTGACATAATTTTGCTTAGTAATAAATCAACCTTATTGTCCTCACTCCCGCTACAATCATTAAATTATAATCAATTTTGTCACCTTCAATTTAAAAATAATAAATCAACGAAATATTACTTTTCCTTTCTTTTATTTTAAAAATTTTCACCTACGCCTCCTCTCTTGTCGTCTATTCTATGTTTGATGGTCCTTTTGGCACATGAAATTCAAGAGTGATATCTCATCATAAAGCTAACCACTATCACATATGTTGGCTTTACATTGCAAAAATATAAAGGGAAGGTGCATTATTGTGTAAAAGGTATTCCCACATTTCTTTTTTCGGTTTTTAAGCAAATTTCGTACTTTGTTGGGCCCAATATTAATTGTAAAAGTCCAAACAACATTAAAAGGTACAATGACATTAAATTCTCGAGGGCCTACCATCATCACGGGAATCAATACTCCAATGGATATATTATATTATTTCTTTCTTTCAAAGGCCAACCACCCTGACCCATGTTACATCATTATTAATTTGTTTCTCGGAAATTAGTTTAATAATAGACTAATTAATCTACAACATGGATAATTCAAAAACTTATAAATGTAAATATGCACAGCATTCAACTTGAACAAATTATGATGAAGTATCTATCGTGTATTAATTATAATCCAAGTCACCACCAATGATGTGATGCTCCACTCATCCAACATGTAAAACCTTTATTTTTATTTTAAAGAACGAAAAAATTATTGTGGATAAGCCAAAATCAAATTTGGCTGATTGGTGAAGTTGTTAATCGTTTGCATAACTTTTAAAAGAAATGATAAGCAACCTTTGTAAAATCATAAAATTGGAATCATTCATGACCGTCATTTTTTATACATGCCCATATATATAACTAGTAATTGCACCAAGAGGCGCAAAGGAACGCTGGGGCGGTAGATATGTAAGAGAAGTAATTTAATGAAAATAAAAATTTTGTGACGATATGGAATATTGGATTTTAAACTGTCAAACATATATTTTTTTGTGTGTTATCCCTAGCTAGGTAATATAAACTGTCTATGTAAATATGAAAATGACTTTGGAATAAAATTATGTGAATATGAGGATTTTGAAAAAATGAAATTGATCAGATTCTAGATTAAAAAATATATCAGAAAAAAAAAATAAAAATAAATAAAAAAATAAAAAAAAATGAATGAATGAATTAAAAATGAAAATGAAGCAAAACCAGATCAGAAAATGAATAAAAATCCATGAAAGATAAATGAACGAAAATGATCAGACTCTAGATCTGAAAATATTCTAAATCAAAGAATCTGAAAATATTCTAGATCATAAAACTTTTGAGCAGAAAAAAAAAAAAAAGAAAAAAGAAAAAAGTTGGAATATAGATCAAAAAAATTTCTAAATCATAAAACTTTTGAGCATAAAATAAATAAATAAATAAAATTCAAAAAGTTGGAAAATAAATAAAAGAATTTCAAAAAGCTTTTATTAAATAAATCAGAAAAGTTATCAAAAAGTTTTTTATTTTAAATCTGGAAATAATTTTTTTAATAAAAACTTCTACTTAAAATTTTCCCATTATAATATTTATATAACACTCGACAGGTTGAATTTGGAAGTAATTAATATTTATATAACACTCCACATTTTGAATTTGGAAGTGATTTTTATTTTTTAGTTTTTCACATTTTGAATATGGAATTGAATTTTCTTTTAATAAATTTTTTCTCAAAAAATATTACAATATGCTTAATGATTTTTCTTTTAATAAAATGTTAAATTGTTTTTTTCAGAGAAATATTACAGATTAAGTGCTTTGAGATGCTTAAAAAAATTTATTAATGCCACAATTTTGTAACTCTATTATCATAGTTGATGAATATATAATGAATATATGATTATCATAATTGATTAAAACTTTTTAAACGTTAAAAGAAAAGGAAAATATAATTAAAATTGCATGGAAAGCCAACTTATAACACTAAAAATCTGGGCACACCATAATTTTTCCATCGAAGCAAAATTGATAGGTAGACACTTGTTATTGCCCTCCGATCAAAAAAAAATTGAACACTAAAGGAAAAACATTTCCCCGCTTCAGTGTTTGAATTCGAAAACCCTATTGAAAACCACTACTCGATATTCACATTAATCACAGAACTGGTGCTCAGACCCCGCTGCCAACACTCCATTCCACGAAGTGGAGGTGGGGAATGTTAAGCCCGCCGTACCGGCCGCGTCCAGCAGATCTCGCTAAACAACGCCCGCCTCGACTGTGAAGGGCCGTACACTTGGAAAAATCTAATTGGTTCCATGCGTGATAGGAAAAGCTTTCTCATTGGCTGGGGTGAACAATGTTTGCTCACCTGAAGCCCGCAAAGAAAACACATATTAGCAACAACGCCCAATCAAATGAATACCTCGAAAATGCCCAATATATAACACATAAATATTCACAAGTTGAATTGTGGATGGGGGAAGTAAGAAATACCAGCTATATCACAAATGGTTGGGCCATTAGTGTATCTTCCTGTGGGCAATCCGTTACCAAAGTCAATTCCATACCATGGAAAATTGGACTTGGCTAGACTCCTCTGCAGGTGATTGTTGTAAAAATGTGAAAATTTTGATGATATTAGAAATAAATCAAAAATGAAAAAAATGATATGAAAAATTATGCCCAAATAAATCCACGGCACAGAGAATTTCTAAAATTATAATATGGGCATGCGTTTGAAGATTTCCGAGCGAATGAAATTTGACAGCTGTGACCCACCCTGACTTCCATCTGGCATTCGATCGAACATTTAAGCGACACTTGTTTTTGAGTGTTTACATCTACAGCTTCCCCACTTAGTCAGGCAATCTCAATCTCATTCGATTCCTGCTTGTTCTGATAGCGGCTCTGCAACTTCTGAACAATCTTCAAAAGCTCGACGACACACTGTAAATCCTGTAGGATTATTATCCAGTTCGTTGCACCTTAATCCTTCTAGGTTAGCAACATTCCAGGTTAACAACATAGGAGAGATTGTGGAGTTCGTTGCACCTTAATCCTTCCAGGTTAGTAGTATTCCAGGTTAGCAGCATAGGAGAGATTGTGGAGGTTTTTAGGAGGGGTGCATGGAGAAGCGTAGATTGTTTGAGTACTGGATAAAAAATTTGCAATATTTTCGACTGTTGCATTTTCATTCCTTATACCTGTCTTGGTATCTTTGCACCCCTACTCAGGTATTCTTCTATATTCTCCTTTCATTACTGAATGGATTCAACCGATCTGCATACTCCTATTTCTGTATAACTGCCCTTTAACTGTAAAGAAACAATTCTACCTTCAATGGGTTTTATTGAAAACATACCTGTTCCTCAAATTAACGCCCTTTCCTCTATCTTCAGTGTCATTCTTTGGGGATTCTAGCTTGGAAAATAGTTTTCCATGAATTCGGTCCTTAGGGTTTTTGTGGAATTTATATTATTGTTATGGATTTGGTAAAATTTTCTGATGGCTTGTCAGCCTTGATAATTTTTCGTATTTTAATTTCAACCCAAGTACATAAGTTTCCTCCTCTGTACATAAGTTCTTCTATATGCATCATATTGGCAACTCTGTCATTGAATTGCAGTGGGTCGTCCATTACTACAGGATTGCCACAATGTACAAGAGGAGACCTCATGGTGTTGTTGCGCTACAAGGCCGGAATTATGGATGCCACTTTAGAGTGTTTGAAATCATGGAATGGCACCAACTGCTCGCACTGGTAGGCAGTATCCTACAACAATCAAACTGCGCAAGTTGTGGGGGTTTTTGGTACCGTTAACAATGCTGAAAATCACAAGCATAAAAAGAAAAAGATTAAGACGTGTGAGAGGTGTATTAAAAATATCTTGACGTGAATTTGGATGGAGCGTGCGACCAGAGTTGAGTTTGTGTTGTGTGAAATTCAGTGAACTGGGAGGGCACTTTCACTTCGCCCGACGGAGAAGGCAGGAGCTCTAGGCAGGAGCATGCTCTTAGATAGAGCATGAGCTTAGATGGAGTGCATGACTTGCAACAACAGGGGAGCGGGCAGAGTTTGTGGTATCTCAAATTAAGTGAACCTATGGTATCTCAAATTAAGTGAACCGGAAGGGCACTTTCACTTCGCCCGACGGAGAAGGCAGGAGCATGATCTTAGATAGGAAACAATGAGTGCATAGTTTGGGACAAACCCAGTAGAACAGAGCCAGTGGCGCATAGTTGGGGGCAAACCCAGTAGAAAAGAGCCAGTGACAGAAGCAGAGGCGCCACCGGTGGCCAAGGTAGCAGGAGCAACACGTGGCGAAATCTAATTGGTTCCATGCGCGATAGGAAAATTGTATCTCATTGGCTGGGGTGAACAGTGTTTGCTCACCCCAAGCCCGCAAAGAAAACGCCTCCGGCGTAAATATTATAGGAAATATTGTAAAAATTAGTAAGTATCGTATAAGTTAATATTGCTTAAATTTGTAAGTAATACTAATTCTACAAATAAATATCCTAGTTTTGCACAAACTGCACTCTTTGAATCAATTTGGTCCTTTTGCGCTTTGGGCATCATCATACATCCAAAATGAATTGCACTGAGTCATTGTATCGATAGTCAATCATTGACACTGTTGTCATCGCCTTAAGGTGCTTGTCGATAGCCAATAGTTGCCGAGAGTACTTGTTGGAAGCTCTAGTCATGGAAGTTAGTCATTTCCAGTGCCAGAATGTCATTGCCAAACTCAAATTTATTGTACTCCACGATACTGAAATAAAGGGAGCCACCATGAATCACTACTCGTTGTCACACTCTTTATTGGCATTTCCTAGAAAAGGTGACATATCTTTAGGTTGTCTGTCATAGGAAAATCGATTATGATCTTGATACATTGCCGTGGGGGCCACCCACGCTTAAAGCTATGTTGTATCAAAATCTAATTTCTCCATACAGATTTGCTTTCAAGCATTGCTGTCAGCGCCATTATTGTGTCAAATCTGATTTCACTGCACATCTTTCTGTGTAAGAGACTTTTTCTAATTTTATGTACAGAGGTTGGATGCTTTTTAATTTTTTAACGTGGTTACATTTCAATTCACAGTCGACTAGAAAGTTGGTACCCTTATAGAATCTTTCATGTTTTACAAACATTTTAAAAAGCTGAAGGCCGCCACATCCATGGCTCTTGAAGTTTCACTGAGTTTTCAACTTTATTTACAGCTGGGTTATGTCTTTGCACATAGCCATATATCCATGTGATTTTTTTTTGGAAAAAGCAGTAAAATAAGATTATTTTATTTGGGTTTTCTGTCTAAATGATTTCAACCACAGTGCAAAACAGCTATTAAAAAGTGTTAAAATCAGAGTTTTTCGTTCCTCAGAGCAAAAGGCAACAAAAGCAAAAGTTTTAAATGCATATAAAACCCATAAACGTGATTTTCATTCTTCAATAACATGTTGTTTGTAATAATTCAAAATTCATAGCAGCAGTAGCCATGATTTCTACCATTGGAACAATGTATCAAAAAATATGGAAGGCGTGTCAGATATCAAACCTGATAAATATTTCACAAATAATGCGACTTCTTGAGTATGTAAATGCTTGGAATTTCAACACTTGTTCAACATAGGCTTGGAAGCTACGAAAGTTTAGAATAAGAAGTATAAATTTTCTTCTGCCACAATAATATCTGAAATATTGCATTTCTCAAGATAACTATGAAATAAGATTAAAGAATTTTCAATCCGTCTAGAGTTGGAGGAAAAACACATTAATTAACACGTGTTTGTTCCGGGCCATATAGAAAATCAAGTAGGACACTATAACGTTTGTTTCGGGCCATAGAGAAAATTAAGTAGGACACGACAACGCTTACTGCATGTTCGCCACTTGTGGCTTTTGCTTCCCTAAGAATGGAGTCTTACTTTCAGCATGTCCTTCAACAGTTTTCTTGATTTTGCATCCACTGTTTGAGATTGAAACGTCATGCGACTACCAATATACTATGCTCCATGCAATCTTTAATTCTACCAAAGAAGAGGGAAGAATGATTGCAGACAAGAATAGTAACAGTAGACAAGAGAATACTATAGCTCTCCACGTAGGAAGCTTGCACGTTTTCTGAATATATTGTCAGAGGAGCCCGCGTTCGAGCCGTTTGCAGTGGATTCAGGAGGGGGACGAGGGCGAACATGACCTGAATTACTCTTCAGGCTCTCCAAAGTTATCAAGCCCAGCCGCGGATCTGCTAAAAGACGGAATGCATTACAAAGCTCCGCCATGAAATCACACTCTCCCAAATTCTCCGCCATAATTGGCAGGAAATCCTCGAATTCCACCATTATTGTGAATGCCGAAGCCCCAATTTGAAACCCTAATGGTGTATTGAACACAGTCAGAGGGTTAAAGCTTGAATTGTTGTGAAATGCGGAGCCAAGGTGTTTCGCTGAAATTCCTCTCTCTCTGCAAAATAAAAATTATACCGTTACAGCTGATGATTTCTTGAAATGATTGATGCACGATACAAATTTGCAAATTATGCTTCATAAAAGGCTTCGGCTCGCTGATAAACCTGCAGGATACCCTACAAGTGGTCAGGGATTCACAGCGGAGGCTGACGTAGCCAAGGAAAGATAACAATCTTTCAGAGGCGAGTCCGACAGTGTGACCAGGTATTTTGTTTTCTCCTTAAAGCGACATGAGGGTTTTAAGAAAATGGAGTTAGTGGCTAAATAGATCCATCACATTCTGTGTTTGTGCAAGAAGCAGTTTACAGCATTAAGAAGAGTAAAATTAGAGCAACAATTTACAGCATTAAGATTAGTATATATGTAAAACATCAGAGAAGTTTACAGCTCTTTACCAGTTTCTTCCAACGATTCCTTCAAGCCCAATGTTTTTGTACAAATTGAGAGCGTATTAACGCTTATAAAGATCACTGTTGTAGCTAGATCATTGCTATAGCTAGAGCAACACGCGCACTGTATTCGATTCCCGTGCAGATGAAAAGCAACGAGACGCTTTCCTCCTTCAGCACTACATTTGTTTTCTGCATTGCGCATCCTCCGTGTAACACAGGTGGAAGCGGATTAGCCTTCTTGATCACGCCTCAGAGATCTCCCATGGATGTTCTGGCAGCCCAATATTTGGATTTGCTGAACATGAGCGGTAACGGGCAACAATACAATGGATCTCGCAAAACAACGCCCGCCTCGACCTCTCGTTGGCACAACCTGGAAGCGTATCTGCACGCGGATTTCGTTTACAGTACTGCACACAGATTTTCTGGACAGTGGACGATCAAGACTTTAACTCACCCGCATCCAATACTTTGCTGCCACATGTGAAGATTTAACTGGCTCCATGCGCGATGGAAAATTGTCTCTCATTGGCTGGGGTGAACAGTGTTTGCTCACCCCAAGCCCGCAAAGAAAATGCCTCCGGCGTAACAACGAGTTGCTGGATGATTGTTTATTAATTTGAAATGTGGATTGATGGTTTATTAATTTGTTCAAGTTGTTAATAGAATTTAGTCAGATGGTTGTATTATTTATTTATTTTTATTTTTTTGAAATTGGGATTTTTTCAAGATAGATATTGTCTTTATGATTTGTGATTAGCTTGGAATTTCTATATTGTAATGGCTTAGATATAAATTTTGAGAGGGGTAGGAACAAAAGGTGAACGATGTTGGCTCATTTGGTTGGTTTGGTCGTCAGGGGAAACCCAAGTCATGTTTTAAGAGGCTTGTTAGATAAACTTGACTTGGTGAAAGAGTTACTATTTGGTAAACAATGGTGGTTTTTGGAACATAGTTTGGGTTTCCCATGGTTTTGTGTCACTGGATTGCATGGACGCCTTTAAAATGTTTGGGAAGATTTCATTGTAATTTGCAATGGAGGTGAAAGCCTTTAAAAGGTTTGGGAAGATTTCATTGTAATTTGCAACGGAGGTGAATAGTGAAGGTTCACATTTGGTCAGGTTTTGGCCAAGGGACTGATAGAATTTTGTTAGCTCGTTTTTTCCCTAGATTGTAGTATTTTCACAATAAACTTTGTATTTATGATTTGTGATCTATTGTTAAATGTTTTTAATCTTCTCTACAAATTTATATCTCTTTTGTAATTTTAACACCATTGTGTAGAGTTGTCTTAAAATTTCTCAGTAGGCAAGTCGATTCCAATTAGAAGCTAAGCTTTCAACCTACCATACACCATAAATCAACTAAAATTATGTCAGTGAAATTTTTCCACATTTGGTTAGAGAGCTATGGGAGTTTTTTCCTTGTTTCAATGTAGAAATCATTTCATCTAGAGAAGCTCACATGTATCTTGTAATTTCAAAAAATGTAGACACCTTATCATTTTAGTGACTTGAAAGAGAGTATTGTGATTATTTGATTGTGAATTCATATTAGATGTGCAATATAAATTTGAAATTCTAAAATTGCTTATTATACTTATGGACATGCATGGTGTATAGCAATGAGTTATGCATTGATTGCTTATTAGTTTGCTAGTTTGCTAGTTAACCAACAACTTTTACCCCTTTTCGATTTTTCAACATTAGATATCAAATTTTTGTTATTATTTAAAAGTATTTAAATCTGTTTTTGGGGGTGTTATTACACAAGAGACGACAACCTTTTTGCAATTGATAATTTTTTATTTTTTATTTTTTAAACAATAATAGGGTAGATTATTTTAGAAAAAAAGATGTTCCAAAGCACAAACAAGATACACCCATGAGTTTCTAAGAGAAAATATTGCAAACTATTTTAGGACTTCACTAGTATGGTCATATTGGTTATGCCTCGTTCCTAATACTAAGTTCCAAAAAAAATCCATACATATACCATTTGTAGAAAATTCCATTAACAAAATAACATTTAGCTGGAAACAAAATATTTTTAAGGTAGCATTTCTTTCTACGGGGTTATATTGACCCTCAAGTTCCAGGAGGGAGTGATAAGGATTGATTTTCCAACTTGCCTACGACCCTGTTCAGGCCTCTTAAAACATGTTTGACTTGAATGCAATGAATCCAAGTCTGTGATCTCAAAATTATTATGTAAAGATGGCAAAGCATGTAATCAAAAAGGAAATATTCCCAAAGTAAGATGATAGATGGAGTTAATAGTGTCATCTATAATAATTAGAGATCTAACGGGTAAATATTGAGCCATGATAATTCTTTGGAAAAGAACATACATTCTAGCCTAGTTATTAGAGTTTATACCTAGGATCCATGATTATTCCAGTTCTACTAGTCCTTCAGGGCCAAGGAGAACCCCCCATTTCCACCAACACCTGCCACCCTTCATTGATAAAATTATTTAATGTAACCTAACCATTGGAATAATTTTTATATTTTTTTTCATAAATTGGATTTGGAATTACTCGATGATAGTTTTGATTCTTTAATGAATTTGCAAACAACATCCACTTTGTGATATGATTTCGTCGTCAAGGTACATTTTTAATGATATTTTTAATTAGTCTATGTGTTTTCACTCAAAGCAAAGTTTGCAATAGCCCAAGCCCTAAATGAAATGAATGAAAAAAATAATTATCCACTAGGTTGAAATGAATGAGAAAGAAATAATTATCGCCTAAGTTTTAGGAACATTTGTCTTATTTAAAAATAATAATAATAATAATAATTGAAATATAAATATAAAAAATATAATAAAATGCATCATAGCATTCACATAATTTTGTTGATTATGGCAGATAATGGGCAATAAATACATTCATAGAGTTATGGAGCCCAACTTCTAATCTTAATTGTCATTCTTATAGCAAGGTCACCAATAATGAATGCATTCATTGAAATGCAAATTGCAACATATATTCTCCATTGCCAACATCTATCAGGTTATTCCTAGTGCTTTGATGATTTGATGAGATTAATATTATGGTGTTGGTATAGTTAATATTTTGGTAGATCAAACAATGGAGAACTATAAAAAGAAATAAATATGGATTAAATATGGCATGAATGTTCTAGTACATCAAAAAGTGGAGAAGCATGGATGACAAATAGGTAATGAATGCATTCATCGAAATGCGGAGCCCAACATCTCTCCTCCATCTAATTCAATGATCATGTTGGCTTTAACAATTTTATAATTGCACCTTGGAAAATTTGGGGCAAATAATTGTGGCTTTGAGTCTAGTTTTCCCTTAAGCCACCATGGATGCTCCAGGCATCCTATAGACCAACACCCAACAGTTGGTAAACATGTTATGGAAGAGATAGATAACAGTTAGATAACAGTGAGTAACAGGGGAGGAGTAGTTTGATTTTAAAATAATAATTTTGGTGTAGTTAGAGTTTCGAAGACTGATCCTTTCCTCCTTGATGAGGAAACTAGTTTTTGTTGTCTAGGAAGATTCAAACAAATGCAACAAAAATATCACAATGAGGGATCATACCATACTCAAAATCACAAGACTTCTTCAAATGGGTTAAATTTAAAACAATAAGAAGGTTTAGATGGATGCAACAATGAAGTCACATTGGCAGATCATTCCATACTTAAAATCCTAAGACTTCTTCAAATGGGTTTTTATTTAAAACCAAATAATGATATTTCCAAATTGGATTTATCTATGCACCTTTTATTTGGAAAATTTTAGTTTTAGGCATCTATCTGATATTTATAAAAGCTTTGTTCCTATGAGTTAGCTTGCCCCAATGTGTTTGGGGAGGCATCTATAAAACTTATATGGTCAACAATGAATTCATATGATTGGCACTAATGCAGTGAGTACTAGGTGGAGCCATAATTCATAACCACATTTATGGAAAGGCTTTCCAACTTGATTTACTAAATGGAAAAAGTCCTTCCTTTTAGTTGGCTATCAATAGATAGGGCTAGAGACTATCTCTATTGAAATATTCTTCTAATGTTACATACACTCTCAAGGTCTCAATGCCCACCATCTTGGTTGATCCACTGGATCAAGGTAAGCAATTATTTCTTGTTATGCAACAAGAAGTAGCTTATGTTACTAGAAGTAGTGGTTCAACTTTTGCATAAAGAATTTGATTTGAATTCTTCCTTCTTCTCAATCCACACTTGAATTTGTTTAAGTGGCAAATAGGGAAAAAAAATTCACATATTTAATTTTATCTATCTTCAATTATAATGCTCTAGATCTGGGCATTAATGCTAGTACTATAGTTCAAGTTGTGAATCATATATAGCCACAACATGTACTTCAAGATTTCAAAACAAACCTAAGATGACACCAAAAGAAGATTAAAAAAATAATTAAAGGCCAAACTATTAATTTATAACATATCAATTTTTAATAATTTTTTTTTAATTATAACCATTTTTAAATCTTGTGTGTTTATCCTTTTTTAATTAAAAAATAAATTTGAATATTAAATAGAAATTCTAACTAAAAAATATAAATAATTATCAAATATTCAAATCAAGGGGTAGTCTAACTAATAAGAAAAATGGTTTTTTTTTGCCTAAATCAGGTTATACAATTTTGAGTAAGATTGTGATTTCTTATTGTTTAAAATGTTCTTTCTAATGCATAAATAGATTCAACACCCTTAAAAACATGAGACACTTGAACTTTGCAGATTAAACAACTTATAATTCTTAAAAACCTCTACTAAATTTTAAACACAATTGACTAAAAAATTAGATAATAAATCATTTAATATATTAATTAAATATATACCAATTAAATATTAATCATTTTATCCTCGTAACAATTTTAAAAAACAAGCATACACTTCCATACAATACTTTTTAATGAAAATACAAAATTTGCAATGGTTAAAAACTATATATTTCTTTATTAATATTGGCAGTGATAAGCGCCAATGACAAAGATTATAAATACAAAACCATTATTTATATATTTAAAATTTAAAGTTACCTTTACTAAATTTTATAAATAAACACTTTTTAATTAATTAATTGATATATTAATAAAAATAAAAATAAAAATTAATAAAAAATAATGTATTTATAATATTATAATAATTTAGATACACTTGCTTTAGAATGTCAACATTAATGAAAACAAAAAAAATAAAACCGTAGAGATTATTGAATATTGGGATTGAATTTTTTTGTAAAGGCTTCTCTCTTATATATTTCAAATTTATATAATTTTTTTTTTTTTAATATATATATATATATGATTGAAAAAATATTTATAATTCTTCATTAATGATCATTTTGAAGTAACTCACGATCTTGAAATTTGATTTTTTCCTTTCTAATGAAATTTTAAAACTAATTTAAAAGAATTTTGTTATTTAATATTTATTTATAAAAAAAAACTAATTTAAAAGAAATTTATGATTTTATTTTAAGAATGGTATGTTCCCTCTCAACAAACAGTACCTAAAGACTTTATTCTTTATTTTTTTCTAATCATTTGAAAGTTCTATATACCTTTGGCTTTTATGTTTTCAAATCTTTATAAATATTACATAAAAAATTTAAAACCAAATGCATTTTATTTTCCAAAAATAATTTTTACATATTATCATATCGAGAATGATTAACTCATATTTCTATGGATGGAATTTATATTAAACCTACTTAATACTAACAATAATATATAGAAAAAGATAACACTAATATAGAAAATTTCAAAAAAAACATTTCTACAACTCTTATATACTTTTAATTGTTTTTTTTTTTTTAAAATTGGAAAATAGGTTTTCTTCAAAATACAAAAATATATATGGAGAATGGAGAAGTATTTATATTTTGTTTTATGTTTTTAATTTTAGTTTTGATTTTGTTCCAGTAAAGAAAAAATCATTTAGTGTCTTTCCCCATGACTTCTAAGACTTGTCGTTACCTTTTAAAATAAATTAAAATAATACTTTTAAACATTAAAATTTTCCACTAGGTTTTTCACTTAGCTCATGATTTACCAAGTTTGTGCTGTAAAAGTAAATTAAATATTTACTTTTCACTGAGAGGTGTTACATCTTCCCCCCCTCAAGTGAAACATTGTTCTCAATGTTTGCTTTTAGCCCATCAAAACAGGTTGAGATATGCCTCACGCATAAAATATTTATCTTCATATTCCCACGTAGCCTATCCTAGCTAAAGTGCTTCCACTGCACTTTATTTTGGGTAATATCTTGCTTCTATAGCATAATTTCTCTTTAATTATAAGTATGTTATTTATGTATTTATCAAGGGTGATTAGTATGCAGCACAACCCAACCAAGGTTAGGACCCTGCACTCAGTAAGGGTTAGCAAAATTATTATAAGCTCATCAACAATAGCAATAAATCCTTCTTACTTACCTTATGGCTAATTCAATCATCAAGGACCCGACGTTGTGGTTCCACTATAAATTTCATATCATGAAAGTACCAATTCCATTGGCACTATGTACTTAGTGGTGGTAACAGTTAGAACCCATTTATTGTTCTGATCTTTAATGATAGATTGCAATTAGTGTATTATCATATTGGGTAGTATCACTATGATTTGATCTTAATTTCAAATGTTACATATGCATTAGTTATGCATAGATTAAGGTTTAGGATAACTTCATTTTCCTGCTATGTTCAAGGCGGCTACATGGTTGTCTACTTGTTCAAGTAAACCTAGTTATGCCCATATTGGGTTGCTTTTATTTGCACAAAATCAAGAGTCCATATTTCCTTTAGTTTTGTCCTTTTTTCATCCTACATTGCACGTGGTTGGTGAAGGTTATACACGGTTTGTTTTTGTGTACAGTCGTGGGGTTTCTTCCCCTTTCACTCAATTGCACATCAACTCAGCTCTCAAAAATTAGGTTTAGAGGTTTCTCTTCGTAATTATAGATGCACCACCTGGCCACAATTATTTGATTTTAACTAGGTTGTTGCATGCCATAATATCTTACAATCCTTACTGGGTTGCTCTAGGGAACCCCATCAATGCTTATATGTTTGTACTTGCAAGATCAACTTCGTCAATCTTTAGTTAGTTGTCACATAAATTTGTACCTCATACAAATCTAATGACCATTGCCTTTTTTTTTTACCTGTTCACAATGCTACATACACATAGTACCATACACAATGCACATGTAGATGTCTTGTAAAACACATGCATATAAACACTTTACTCAATACTTTACACACTGCCACATATAATTTCAGACACCACACAGTCTCTATTTAAGCGAACCGGGTCATATTGCCTCTTTTGCTTAATGGTCACAATATAAGAGTCATGATTAACATGTAACTTTATTTTTCATACTATCTGTAAGTAATCATCCTTCTATTCCAATGACCCCCGGAAACCATGTCAAACATACATATATATTTATATGTGTTCAACCTTTGATGTCTACCACCTTACCTATATTTGCACAAACTATCATTTTACAAATATATTTAGTACTATTTATATATGTCATCTGCTTTTTTGCTTTAAAATGTCATTATCTCTATCACTTCTAATTTTATAGTCTCAAAATTTTTCATTCATTTTGTGATTTCAATAATTATTATGATATCTATACCAAATTACCAACACTTAGTTGGTTTTTTGATGGAGGTTTCTTTTAAACTAGAACTTCTTCTGTAACACACAATCACATGTTTTTCCCACACTTCTCTTCCTTAATGTCATCATTATTCTGATATGTGGAGATGGAGTTTTAAACTATGAATAAGTCAATTGCTATAATCCACATTGAAGGAGATCACAGAAGATTCATTTTCAAATTAAAAAAAATATTTGTCTTGTCTCTTTTATAGGGAAATATATGATTAATTCTTTCACTTTTATCAGTCCCAAAAGCCAAACTTGGCTTTGATAGCCATGAGAGTTTAGTCACAATCATAAGTTACAACATTTGGCATACTTATACTCGCGTTGCTATTATATGTTTTTTTTTTTATATACAAGTATTCTGTATTTCAAATTCAGTTGTAACACATGCTGAAATTTGGTACCTTCTGCATTGTGCTATACTTTATTCTACGAGATATAGATTTTTCCACCCTCATCCCTTAGGGGAAATTTGCATCCATTTTATTATGTATTTATACTATGAGGGCCAGAGTATTCATAGCTTAATATTTCTTCCTTTTATGCTTGTAGGTGTATTGACAATGTCACATTCATTATGTTACTCTAATATAATTCTTTTCTTCTATATTAATTCACAACATATTACCTACTTCATTCACAATAGGCTATTATAATACCTTTCACCTGTAAGGTCCCGTGGCCAACAATTTTATCCCAATTGAGAATAACTAATTTTCTTATTATACCATTCATATAATAATCATACTTGTTATCACCATCTCATTTATTTTTCTTTCTTGTTTTTAATTTTCAAGGAATATTCCCTTACCTTATCCCCATGATGGCTCGTAACTAGTGATCTTCCCTTTAGGTACCGTCATAATTTCATGATATCTATAAACCAGAACCAAACATTACCAATTGCTTCAACTCACCATCTTCATGGCAGTTATGATCCTTTTCCTTTGTTCAAGTGAACTTGCTTCTTGTCCACATTAATTATCCGTAGGTTGTTTAATTTAGTTGTCTTTATTTATCTTATTATTTTCCTTCCAATCTTTCCCAAGTAGGCCATTGAGGCTAGAATATTAAAAGAAACCACTATGACTATTCAAGGCATACCTTGGTGTAATACGAGCATACTTAAAATCAACAAAAGATCATAGGAGGATTATGTCACCACTTTTACAATAGTACTTCCTGACATATCTCACACATGAGTTTCTATTAGCTCTCTTCTTGGGTTTTACATCCCATTCTATTTGGCATATTACTGGTTAAGATGTCCAGAGCTTTTTTTTTTATTTTTTTATTTTTTTTCTTGCATCATGATGAACTAGAAGTTTTCACTGGAATTCTTATGATCCATAATTAAATTACATACCATGCATCTATCATTGTTTATTTAAGGGCTTCTAATGCTTCCATTGTTGGCAATATGATGTAGAGTGTTGTCCTTGATGGAAACCTACTTGATAAAGTTGATGGCAACCTACTTGATGAAGTTGTCCTTGATGGAAACTGACTTGTCCTATTTATTAATGATGTAAATCTGATGTATCTACAGAGCAGTTCAGATGTGACAGAGAAAGGAATTCCTGTAAGGGCCACATCAATGATGAAAATGATATGTCACAAAGAATATGCGGGTTTGTAAAGGCAAAGTGGCGTATGTACGCGGAAATGTACATGACAAGTTGTGTATGCCTATTTGCGCTCTAAATTTATAAGACCAGGGGACATAACCATGGTATTGGCCCATAGTATTGAGCGCTGGATTATCTATTTGATCCCGTCCAGGAATACCATCGGAGGTTGAGTGGTTTTGACTCATGGTATTGATAAAGGCTAAACCTATATAAGGAGAAGAGAATAATAGTGCAAGGTGGGCATAAGTCTGGGTTTTAATGAATACCTCACTTTGAAGCATATTTGCATGGAAGGGTAACAGTTTATTGATTGATCTAAATAAATAATGCACCTATGAAGAAAATGATGAAGAGGGGTCCCTAGATCTGAAATGACTATGTATTTTCTAGATCTGTTTATGGAATGTTTAGATCTAAGATGAGGTGAATACTTTCTGAAGTGAAGGGTAAGATCTGAGCTATTTATCTGCTCTGAAGAGTTGCGCAGACCTACAAATTTTGAAGATCTATATGCAGGTTCGTGGCAGAGAAAGCGTGTATATACGCGGGTTGGCTTCAGCAAAAGCGCGTATGGAATGTGAGATCAGTTCTGAAATATGTGCAGAAGTATACGTAGGTTTGTCTCTATGAAAGCGCGTATATACGCAGGTTCAGTGAAGTAAAAGCGCATATGGAATCTAGGGTTTTGCTGAAGTATGTGGAATGAAATATCTGATCTATTCTGCTATTTTACTGCTATCTATCAATGATGTATTCACACAGATCTGGGTTGTTTGAATGTTGATTATGATGCTGATTATGTTGATTAAAGATCAAGTTGTTGGTTGATTGGTTGATGATTCAATGAATGAATTGATGGGGTTATAAGGTTCAGTTTGATGTATGATGAGCTTAAATGTGTGGAGTGGGTCTAGTCTGAAAATCTGATGAAAAGAGGCCTACAAGTTGTGTTGTATGGAAGCTGTTGGATCCAGTATGAAAATTGATGAAACATGGTCCGCAATGGTGCTGAGGGTCGAAGCCTTCAGTGAGGGGGTTGTAGCTCCCTTCCAGTGGTAGCTAGTAAATGAGAGCAGGGGGTAGTAGCTCCCTTCTATGAGAGGCTGGTAAACGAGAGCAGGGAGTAGTAGCTCCCTTCCAGGAGAGGCTGGTAAATGAGAGCAGGGGGTTATAGCTCCCTTCCAGGAGAGGCTGGTAAACGAGAGAAAGTTGTAGCCTTCTGCAGGTGGGTGCTTGCGTGCTGGTATGAGTCTGCGCGAGTACATGGTTGTAAGAAGTTTTATTTATAATAAATATTGAAGATTGAGACGACGACAGTGGTGGTTTTATCCCGAATTGGGTTTCCACCTTAAATCCTGGTGTTCATGTGTGTTTCTTATGTGTGATGATTTATTCTGTTCTTACTGCACATGTTTACTGCTTAATAAACATCTAATGAATGAATGATGCAATGATCTAAGTAAAGAATTATCTGCATAATGAGATCTCTGGTAATACGCAAGTTTTATTAAGGATATCCACGTGTATACGCGAGTTGGGTTCAGTAAAGTAGCGTATGGGTTTTAGAGAAAAAAAAAGTTAAAAGTTTTCGATGGTATCTGCTTTTCAATCTTTGACTCACCCCCCCCCCTCTCAGTATTTTTCCCAACAATTGGTATCAGAGCAGGTCCTTCTACAGAAGCTTGATCACTTGAAGGGGATCCATCACAATGGGAAGGAAGCAAAAGAAGAAGGCTACTCAAAAGGAGATATCTCAGAAAACATGTGCAGCAGAAAATGAAGAAGATAAAACAGGTATTGATTGTTGTTAGTGTGATTCACTCTCTTGTGCATGCAATGGTGAAGATAGTGAAAGTAATGTTATGGATTTAGAAGAAGTTCTCAAGATTAAAGTTGAAAATCAACAAAGATAATCTAATAAGAAAGAATCTATCTACAAAGAGATGATCTCTAGAATGAATGAACAGATAGAAATGTATCAAAGACTGCAGGTTAAAGCAACCTATCAAAGTAAAAGACTTGAAGAAGAAATCATCTCTCTCAAAGCAGATCTTGAAGCATCAAATAAGAAGAATGAAGAACTTTTACAAGCTTGTGAAGAATAAGAAAATGGGTTGAAAGAAGAGATTTTAAAATTGAATGATCAAGTAGAAGAAGGAAGAAGGGTCGAAGAAAGTATGAAGAAGCAATGCCAAATATTGGAGGTTGAGGTAAACATTTTAAAAGGTAAATTAGAAGAAAAAGATAAAATCTTGAGGTTTCAAGATAGTACTAAGATTCTGGACAATATTCTTAGTAGTCAAAGGTCTCCTTCTGTTAAATTTGGTCTTGGTTTTCATGAAACTGTTAAAGGAGAATCTAGTTCACAAGAAAGTGCTAAAGATTCAAAGGATATCAATGCAAAACCTGAAGTGTTGGAAGAAACAAAAGGTCAACCGACAATCATGAACTCTCAAAAGAAATCATTCCCTCCTTTGATCAATAATGTTGAATGCTTTAAATGTCACAATTATGGGCATGTTGCAGCCAATTGCAGAAGCATATTGGTTCAGTCGCAAACAAACAGATTCTACACAGAAAGTTACTCAGGTTTCTTTAAGGGATATTGTTTTTCATGCAGCAAGTATGGTCATAAAGCAGCTGATTGCAATAGAAGAAAGAATAGAAAAACACATTATGATCCCTATGCTTACTTTTCTGGTCACGCAAGATGTTATGCTTGTAAAAAGTATGGACATGTAGAAAAGGAATGCAGGATGAATAGATCTGAGAAATTGGACAATTTCCAGCACACTATAAGAAATTTCAAGCAAAGCTGGAAAAAGAAGGAGGACCGGTCAGAAACGTAGGGAATATTGACCCTACTGCAGTCATTCTCTTCTAAAGCTTACTTCTCATAATGACTGCAGGAGTGATGTGAGATACATTCTAGGGATTAGTAATGTATCATCACAGGGGGAGAAATGTATGGTGATTCTCATGGTTGGTTTGGTAATTTTGGGTATGTTTATTTCTGACAGTGCATCTGATGTGAAGAAGACAGGTACAGGTGGTACAAGTTCAGGGGGAGATGGAAATTTTCAGTATTTCACTTTCCATACGTGGGTTTCATGAACTAAAGCCACGTATACATGCGAGTTCCTTTGGATACAGAAGTGTATGCTTTTCTGTTAAGGAAAACAGTGAGATGGCTCAAGAACAGGAGCACAGGTTCAGGGGGAGCATTAGTCTAACTACTAATGATTGCATTGTTGGCATTGTATCTGCTTATTCCTTAGTTCTCGTAATACTCATGCTCAAATGATGATGACATGATACATGGTTTCTTATGATGAGATTATGAATGAGCTCTGATTTCTTTTTGCTGAAGAGTATCTTTTGTTTTCACACATGGATGAGATGGAAGTCTTATGATTCAGAGATAAGATCACATGGATGATTGCTTGACACATATTGTCTATTGAAGAAGTTGTTCTGGTATGATAATTCCTCTTGGGAAGAATATGTTGATGCTGCAAAGAGTCTGAAGGCTTGGTTACTGATGTGCTTATGCTACAACTGTTGGATGACACTTGAAAACACAGTTACATTGTCATATATTTCTTCTCTCATATATTCTAGGGAAGCTTTTGAATATCTTAGACATAATCTGGGAGTAGTCTCTACCATACAGAAGATCAGATCTGCTTAAAATCAGAAGATTAAATTGGATACGTGGATTTCATGAAGGACAGTCGCGTATATACGCGGGTTTATACACAGAAAACCGCGTATGAGTGGTTGCTGACAAATTTTTTCTGGGTCAGCAGTTTTCAGCACATTTGTGGTGTTGTTGGGAATCTCTGGTGATGTTCCAGCTCTCATATTTCTGTTTTATTCTCTGCTGATGAAGATGCCTTGATTATTTGCTATTGAAAGTGTTTAGGATGCACAAGCTAAGGGGGAGCATTGGTCATATTGAAAAGATGCATTGTTGGCATTATGATGGTTCTGAAATATGATCTCTCTCTTAAGGTCTTTTTTTGGTATTTGTTACAAAAGGTCATATTTGTAATTTGATAAAAAGGTCATGTTGAGACCTATGATGTAAATTGTTATATTTAGTCATGTAAGGACTTCTTCAATTTTGTAAACCCACTTGGTTGGGTAGTTGAGTCAAAATGTGTAAATCCACTTGGTTGGATCATTGTTGTAAATATGAGTCCTTGGTAATAGGAAAGGTCATAGAGTCATGTACTTCATTGAAAAATATGTTTGAAGATTCAGCATGAACTCAGGGGGAGCACGGTAACTTCAGTGCACATCAGATCTACAAAGCTCTTCTTTCTACAAGAGAAGAAAAACCTTGTTTTGGTTTTGATCCGCCCTTTGCCCTTGATGTCAAAGGGGGAGAGTATCATGGTGTTTGAATAAGGGGAGAGTATCATGGTGTTTGAATAATGGTTATAATCAATGTATGTCTGTGGTGATCATTTTACGTAACACGAGTTCACATCAAATTTGAGATTGTTGGCAATATGATGCAAAGTGTTGTCCTTGATGGCAACCTACTTGATAAAGTTGATGGCAACCTACTTGATGAAGTTTTCCTTGATGGAAACTGACTTGTAATATTTATTAATGATGTAAATCTAATGTATCTATAGAGCAGCTCAGATGTGACAGAGAAAGGAATTCCTGTAAGGGCCACAACAATGACGAAAATGATATGTCACAAAGCATATGTGGGTTTGTAAAGGCAAAGTGCGTATGTACGCGGAAATGTATGTGACAAGTTGTGTATGCCTATTTGCGCTCTAAATTTATAAGACCAGGGGACATAACCATGGTATTGGCCCATAGTATTGAGCACTAGATTATCTATTTGATCCCATCCAGGAATACCATCGGAGGTTGAGTGGTTTTGACTCATGGTATTGATAAAGGCTAAACCTATATAAGGAGAAGAGAATACTAGTGCAAGGTGGGCATAAGTCCGGGTTTTAATGAATACCTCACTTTGAAGCATATCTGCATGGAAGGGTAACAGTTTATTGATTGAACTAAATTAATAATGCACCTATGAAGAAAATGATGAAGAGGGATCTCTAGATCTGAAATGACTATGTATTTTCTAGATCTGTTTATGGAATGTTTAGATCTGAGATGAGGTGAATATTTTCTGAAGTGAAGGGTAAGATCTGAGCTATTTATCTGTTCTGAAGAGTTGCGCAGCCCTACAAAGTTTGAAGATCTATACACATGTTATTTTCAGAAAAAGCGTGTGCATACGCAGGTTGGCTTCAGCAAAAGCGCGTATGGAATGTGAGATCGATTTTGTAATATGTGCAAAAGTATACGCAGGTCTGTCTCTATGAAAGCGCATATATACGCAGGTTCAGTGAAGTAAAAGCGCGTATGGAATCTAGGGTTTTGATGAAGTAAGTGGAATGAAATATCTAATCTATTTTGTTGTTTTACTGTTATCTGTCAATGATGTATTCACACAGATCTAGGTTGTTTGAATGTTGATTATGTTGCTAATTATGTTGATTTAAGATCAAGTTGTTGGTTGATTGGTTGATGATTCAATGAATGAATTGATGGGGTTATAATGTCTGGGGCTTTGATGTGGCCGATGAGCTAATGTGTGGAGTGGGTCTAGTCTGAAAAATCTCGATGAAAAGAAGCCTACAAGTTGTGTCATGGAAGTCACATCCAAGAGGAACACAAATGTGGTCCGCAATGGTGCCGAGGGTTGAAGCCTTCAAAGGAGGGGTTGTAGCTCCCTTCTAGTGGTAGCCGGTAAATGAGAGTGGGTAGGCTTCCCTTCTGTGGAGAGTAATTGGTAAACGAGAGCAGGGGTAGTAGCTCTCCCTTCAGGAGAGGTCAGGAACGAGAGTAGGGGGTTGTAGCTCCCTTCCAGGAGAGGCTGGTAAACGAGAGAAGGTTGTAGCCTTCTGTAGGTGGGTGCCTGCGTGCTGGTATGAGTTTGCGCCAGTACATGGTTGTAAGAAGTTTTATTTATAATAAATATTAAAGATTGAGACGATGGCAGCGGTGGTTTTCTCCCGAATTGGGTTTACACCTTAAATCCTGGTGTTCATGTGTGTTGCTTATGTGTGATGATTTATTCTGTTCTTACTGCACATGTTTACTGCTTACTAAACATCTAATGAATGAATGATGCAATGATCTAAGTAAAGAATTATCTGCATAATGAGATCTCTGGTAATACGGAAGTTTTATTAAGGATATCTGCGTGTATATGTGAGTTGGGTTCAGTAAAGTAGCGTATGGGTTTTAGAGAAAAAAAAAAGTTAAAAGTTTTCAGTTTGCACTAAATACTGATTCACCCCCCCCCCCCTCTTAGTATTTTTCCCAACATCCATAACCAACATTGCAATATATTTTGGTTCTTCTAGAACCATAAGAATGAAACCACTAATTATTACGTACATATAATTTTTATGAGATAAGTTTAATCTCCAACCTTTTGTGTTAAGTTTATGTCCATAATAGATTTTGACATAAGTACATCATTTTAGTTCACAGGCGACATTTTTTCTTCATACTTGTTCATGGTTTTATCCACAAACTATCATTTTCTCATGGCTTGTTAAACTATCTTACATGTACTACTTTGTACTTCAATAGGGGTACCACCAATTGTCGATGTTCCTTTCATGAGATTGACTCTCCGTAGGGTTACTATGTACTCCTATAGCTAATTGTTTTCCTCCGTTGGATTATGTTAGTACACTAATATATATATATATATATATATAACCAACGATAAAAATATTAATTCCTTCATAAGCTCAACATCCTTGTGTGTTTCACTTAAATGGGTTCCTAGGTCTCTAGTTAAATAACTTTACAATTATGTAGGCCTATAGGAAAGAATTTTGATATGTTATACTAATGTTGTTTTCGCTAATAGATTATAGGCCTCAACAAGGGATTTCTATTGATCTGTACGCAGATATATAAGAAGTCGTAGCTTGTTCCATCACCCTTTCTCCTTGTCTATGAGTATAGTAGTCAGTTTGATTATTTTTTTTGTATGCTTTTATTATCTATCAACTTCATCAGGAAGTTACTTTATTGTTGGTTACTTCAAACAATTATGTTATAGGAGATGATGCTTCATCACCTAAGTGCACCCATATATAATCTCCTCCTTTAGGGGTCAAGCGGGTGCTTCTGCCCTTACTATCATATTTTTTTTATTGTTTCTATGTAATATCGATGGTCATTTATTCAAATTTTCAACTCTAGGTTGGCCATTAGTCCTCAAAGCTAAACCTATAGATCTTATACCACTTGTAAAATCCACTTATAATACCTTCGAAAATTTTGTTTTTATCTCAACCTTTACTATACTAATTTGTAAACTCAACAGTAAGCATTTCTATGGTTGAGTAAGAGGTGATAGTAATCTTTGCTATGTTTTTGTTTTTTTTTAATACTCACTTAATGGTTTATTAAATGAATTTAGTCATAATAAAGTAATGCAAATCCATTAATTTATTTTCATGGCTTAGGTCAAAACTTCATCAAGTCCATATATGTGGTTTTCCATGGTGTATAGTTGTGCAATACTTATGTAAATATGTTTGGTGCTCATCATTTGTAATTTTCCAAGTCTAGTTTCTTACCCTGATATAGCACTTAGTTACTGTTAGTATGAATCCTTTGTCGAAGTGTACGAAAAAAGACCACTTTAGCTACGCATAACTAATAGCCTTAACATCAAATATGGCTGCCAATATCTTCAGATCTGTAGTTAGTTGATCAAGACAAGAGCTGCAAAAAACCAGATCTATGCATAGAAAGACATTAAGCAGTAAAAAGAAGGTTTTGCTCCATATATCCAATAGACAAGACAAGAACAATCTTATTTATTTAAATAAATAAATAATGATTTATTTAATTATTTGTGGGTGATTTGGTCATATTTAACAAGGAATATTATCTAAATAAGATTTAAATAATTATTCCTAGAAAATAATAAGATAAATAAAGGTTTATCTAATTAATTTCTTTGTTTTTGGGTTACACATGACTAGGAATAATAATTAAATTATGGTTTAATTAATTATTCCATGAGGAAAATCAAACAAATATAGGTTTGTTTAATATTTCCTTTTGGGGTTTCCTGTTTAGACCATAAACAACCTAATAAATGTGGTTTATTAATTTATTTTGCATAGTGAAAGCAATTTTACTTAGGGTAAAATTGGTCTTACATGGTGTACTTGGGTCCATCTAATGATAAGAGGTTAGATGACCAAAAAATGGTGTAACAGATTTCCCCCCAGCATGCGAGTGTTAGGAGCAAATCGTATGACCGAAGTATGTTGTAAGAAATCAATCACCAGACATCAAGAGGGAAGTCAGAGAGAGAAATGTGAGGTAGACTAAGGTGCTGAAGAACTAGACCCTGAGGAGACGAGACTTGCAGGTGCAACAAGTCTCTTTTTATTAGAGGGTACATGTGCTAAAGGCAGCGGGGGAGGCATACCTATGCCCGCCGAGACAAAGTACAAAAGAATAGTGTGTCCAGTAAACAAGGGACCGAACCATAAAGTACAGCCGGCATAAACATGAGCCAAATAAAAATACAATGAGGGATCCCACATACATGCTGTGCCTGGGATAACAGCCAGGACTTATACAATAATATCTGAGTACATGAGATACAAATACAACCCAAATGCCCCCTATAAGCGGGGAAGGGCTCACAAAATCTGACTGATACATGAAAATCAAAGAGGCGCTGCAAGCGGCTAAGGCCGACATCATCAAATATATGGAGCTACATCAAGGGCTACAATGAAGAGTCATCCGGGCATGTGGGGGGCTACCTGTAGGGCCACCCCCTCATGAGGGCTAAGACATCTCACACACACCCGGGAATCACCAAGAGCTGCTACTGCATCACTGAACCATCAAGTATACGGATCTCGATCATGCGGAAAGGAGCTGGAGTGGAGAAGCAATCAAGTCAAAAGGAAATGAGAGATCCCTTTTCTTGATCCGAGGCACCGAACAAGAGTGGAAGCTGGAACCAAGGTACACCTCCCTCTAGACTTGTCTTCTGGAATGGAGGATCTGATATCGACAGAAGGAGGTCTTCCATAGGTGAGGCAATGAGAGATCCTCAACTAAGGCACGAGAGAAAATAGTAAAGCGACGGACGGACTAATACCAATGATGATGGTGGAATGGAGGGGACTGAGTAGCGAATGGACGACTTCCCTTGCTAGAGCATAAAGGGCATGAATGACATGGCAGCGACTGACACAATATTATCAGGGATAAGGGACAGTGGGACTGAAGGTCATAATGTGCGACACAATAGAGAAACCAAGCAATGAGGGAGGGAGGACTATAGCAAGGTACAAAGGGACTCGGGATAGACTCCATGAATGCGATGATGACTCCACTTGGATGCTCTAAACAAGGGCGACTCGATGGTGCTGCCACATAGTAAAGGTCCAATGGGGGACCATGAAAACATGAGGACAAGATGGTAACTCACGACGAAAATCAACACGAACAAAGACAAGTAAGGAGGCAAAGTGGTGCCCCAAGTACAAGTGTTGTAAGTGAAGAAATGCGATTTTAAGGAGAGGTGAATTGACCCATCTTGGAAAAATGTGTCCTGGTGAAGTATCAAATCACAAAAAACTAATAGATACCCATTTGAGGGCTCGGTGAGAGCTTTCCAACGGTGTAGACGGTTTGTCAAACGGAGCTACGGTATGGTCGCAGCAGGCGAAAGAAGAAACAAGGGTTCTCTTTTAATAAGGCAGTTTTCCCTCCAAATCCACTCATTTGCTAGTGTTTCTGTGGTGAATGTAGAGAGGAGAGAAGGCCCTAAATCTTGCGGCGAGCGTAGCGGACAAACCGACCGTTGGAATCGAGATCCGTCAGTTGCAGGTAAGAGGCCTAACCTTACTCTTTCATTTTGATGGATTGAAAGTTCAGATTAGGGCCCAGAATCTCAGGAACAGCCCCCCTTGCATATTTTCGGCCGGGTCACACTTTTTGGGCCAAAATCTGTGACCTGGGACGCAGGTTTTGAGCCAAAAGGTGCGACCTGTCCCAGGATTTGGCAAAAAAGTGCGACCTGGAAGATGAGGGGGTTTTAGTGCTGTTTGATGGCTGAGAGTTGGGTTTTTTGTGTTTGGTTACAGTATTCCCTATCTGTAGGCTGACAAAGATGATGTTTTTGTGCAGATATGGCAGATATACGGGTGAACTAGAGAGAGAGAGACCTGGGTACATTGCGGGCAGAGATCCAGGCAGATCAGGGTGTCCGTCATGTGTTGGCCAGGTTTGGGGTTCTGAAGTTTTTGGAGAACCCATTGATGAGAGATGGAGAGCCCTTGTTGGCCCGGATTATCAGTTATTGGGATCCAGAGCATGAGGTCTTTGTAGTGCAGGGGCACAGGATCGAACTGACAGTCCAGGATGTGTATTTCCTGACAGGTCTCCCACCACTGGGGATGGTGGGAAACACGCAGCCAGTGTTACCGCGGGGGCGGAACATCATGGAGTATGTGGAGAGGCATTGCCGACCGGGTCTCCAAGTCAAAGGGATGCGAATACCAATTGGGGACCTAGAGATACTGGAGACCCCGGGAGTGGCCACAGCAGTGCTGCGGATCCTGGGTAGCCAGGCGTTTCATCACATCACTGGGGGGCAGATGATGATCGTAGAGAGTGTGTTGAGTGGGACCTACTATGGGTGGGCCCAAATGATGTTGGTGTCGTTAAAATGACAGTTGTCTCTTTGCAAGTGGCAAGTGAACCATGACTGCTCGTACGGGACTTTATTGTGCACCTTCTTCTTTGAGAAGATCCCGACCTTACGACCTTGTATACAGCTTCCAGATGGGGGCCCGAGAGAGCCCAGGATGCGCCGGTGGGGGCGGCTATTGTGCAGAGGCAGAGGAGGGGTGGTCAGGCGAGTGTTTTGACCTGAGTTCTTTGCCCATTGGGATCAGATGCCGTTACACATAGATGACTATCCCTATAGTGGGATGAGTTATTGTGGGGATCCGGACCTACCACTTCCGCCTGGTCGAGTATGGGGACCTGATGGTAAGTGGCAAGTAACTACTCTTATTTTTGGGCATGTTAAAGTTAGTGAATAGTAGATATGGTACTGATTCATGTACTTTTGGTATGCAGATATAGCTCCGGTAAAACCGGCCGGATATATGGGACGACCGGCAGCATCGGGAGCTGCAGGGCCGAGTGGGTCGAGAGCAGTGCGCAATGAGGATGCGGCCGCCCTTCTGGAGGAAATCCGTTGTAGATGTGAGAGGTTGCTGACCGGAGTTTCAGAGCACGGGTGGCAAGACTTATACGACCAGTACGTGGAGCCATGTATTGGTCTACCCTCGGAGTGATGAGGTGTCATGCGGCGCATGGCGATGGCCGGTCAAGGCATACGTGATCTACGAGCTGCAAGAGCAGAGCCATTGGATCGGGATCTGCCAGATAGTGAGTAGGTGTGGGGCATGTGGTGCCCCCTAGTGTGTATGTAGGGGCAGGTGGTGCCCCCAGTTTTGAGTTTTTGTAACATGCGATGGGCATGTCATATGTATCAGAGTAGATGGAATCTAAACACATGTTTTGCGACACATATTATGGATATGCATCTTTGTTAATGATTATGAATGTTATTGTCTTGTATGAAATGCGTGTGATAAATGCCAATCTAGAACATGGTTTGCAATACTATCTACATAGTGATTCTGTTCTCGAGGTACATGATTGAAAGTTATGGTTTCAAATTCACGTATCAAGAGTTTCACTCGTAAATATCATCTAAACAGCACAGGGTTATGCACACGATAAACACCATTTAGTTGCATGACAAGAAGTAGGGAATCCAAACGAACATGTAGATGGAGGATGCGATGAAAGAGGGCATCGGCTAAGAGACCACGCACTGCATCATATTTGGCCTGATTGTTGGTGGCAGTACCAATGCAGACCCCGTTTGAGAGAACAAGGGCATGCAAGGGGGTGAAAATGGCCCAACCTGCCGAGGCTAGATTCCGGGAGTAACGACTTGCACCATCAGCGTAACCGATAGGGTGGGGACGGGAGGTCCTGCGGAATGGTGTTACAAGACAACAAATGGGGGGAGGAGATACAATGACGGAAGCGTGAGTGTACAGAAGACATCGAGCGACAACTGCGGGAGGGAGTGCAATGAGCAGGATGGCTATGACTCATATACAAACTAGAGGGTGGTATATGAAGGCTATAGGAGGTATGGCGGGGACTTGGGCTGCAGAGGTCAACAGAGATACGGGTGGAGTGATCTCGGGTATGGGCAGAAAAGAGGGGGTCAAGGGTGGAAAGGTCACCACATGACGCGGCAAAGTTATCTAAATCATCCGTAGGGGAAGAAAGGCGCACATACGGATCGTCAAGGGGAATGACGGGAGAATAGGGAAACAAATGGTTAAAATATGGGGAGCCCAGGGTGATCACTGAAGGGGGGTCAAGTGAAACAACAGGGGAGGATTCAAGGGGAATGTGCTCCAAGGGTCTCACAGAGGATGATAGGTAAAGAATGGTCGTAGTAGACTCCGTCATCTGGACATCAGAGGGGGGAATGTTGATGGGAGCGGGGGGATCCTCAAGATGACCCGAAGCATACTGCGCGAGTATGGGAGAGGCAGATTGATTTTGTTCAACCTCATACTCTTGGACTACTTCTAAAGAGGCGCGGTAATGCGGCAGGTGAGGAAAATGGTGGGAGTAATGGCCATGGATACCGCACAAAGCACAGGGTTTGCTAGTGCGAATAGTTTTTGGGTTCTTGGTTATGGGCGATGACGGAAGAGAAGGGTCGGAGACCGTAGACTCAGGGAACGCGACTTTAACCATGGGTTGAATGCGGGGCAACTTAGGACAAGTATGGGTGGTGTGGTCGACGACATCACACAAGGCGCAAGGCTTTGCGAGCGGAGGAGGAGCCAGGTCAGTCGGGGTGGCCTTGTCTTTGGATGCCCCCTTGCAAGCTTTGCCTTTCTTTCTTGGAGCTGTAACCACAGGGGTAGGGTCCTGGGGAGGTGCAGGGGGCATAGTGGCAACAAAGGAAGCGAGGGGGACCGGTTGAACCAGTGTCAAAGCAAGGTAGGGTTTGGGGTGACCAGGCGGGGTAGCGGCTGGAGGGTCAAGGTACCAGACGAGTATTCCCAGGGTCAGGTTAGGGAGAGAGAGGGTGGCCATGATGGGGACCGAATAGACTCTGGGAGGGGGAGCCAGGAAAGGGATCTGACTAGCGGGGTAATGAACAGGAGGGACGGCTCCGAGATGGTTAAGGCCTGGGGGAACCGATCCAGGGGGATAAAGGGGTTCAGGGATACCAGCTGTAGGAGAAGGGCCAGGAGGAAAAGGTACGGTTAGCGGAGATGAAGGGCTAGGAGCGGGTTGCAGTGGGCGAGGTTGAGTCTGAGGTTGCTGACTAGCCGAAGCGGGTCGCTTAAGGGCAGCCTGAGACGATTGCATTATGCAAACATTCGACAAGCTGGGATCAGAGAAAGGAGGAGGGGGGAGACCAGGAAAAGTTCCAAGCAGGGAGGAATCTTTGTAGACGCCGGGGGAGACACTGGTCAAGGAATCAATGGTTTTCTTATTGGCTACAGAAGAGATGGTCGTCTCAGGGGAGGTCTGAGACTTTGGCTCATGATAAGTCAACTGGTCGATGGTGACTATCTTTCCATTGTGAGGAAAAGACATCATGCGAAAGACCACTGATGGGACAGTGGACATGGCATAGGTGTAGCTTCACCCTAATAGAATGTTGTAGTCTAGAGGGGCGTCGATGATTTCGACGTCAATGAAAACAGTCTTACCGGCAAGGGTGATAGGACAATTACGAAAAAGGCCAATGCGCTGGGAGGCGTGGTCGTCCCACGCTCGAAGGGTGATCGTGGAAGGGGCCAACTCAGGAGATCCAAGTTGCTTCCAAACTGAAGCAGACATCACACAAGTGGATGCCCCCTCATCAATTATACATCGAGAAACGTTGGCGTTCCGGATTTTGACTGGGATTTGGAAGGTGACGGAAGCAGGAAGAGGAGGATGCTCTGATTGATGGGCGTAAAAAATAATCATTTGGTCATCAGCAGGATCTACAGCGCCCACGGCAGATAGTAGAGCCTTCTTTTGGGAAGGGAACAACTGGAGGAGTTCCAGTGTGGAAATGGCAGCAGGAGATTGCGCCAAATCATCTACTATGCTATACGAATGAGCAGATCGACCAGAAGCAGCATTTCGACGTAACGGTCCTTGAGGAATCTTGGTATGGACCTCAACTTTTGGTTGAGGGATGTGTAAGGGACCATTGGATGTCGAAAGAGGCTTTGTAGAACCGGAAGAGGAGGACTCGGGGGTAGACTGAGCGGGAGGCTTGGGGTACTGGCGAGACTGAGTTTGAAGGTGAAGGTCGACGGTTGGGGATGGATCAGAGTTCATCATGAGGATCTGGTAATCGGAGGAACCAGAAATGGAAGGTGGAGTGGCGACCTGCCCGTCAGGTGGTTGGGTAGCCACGAATCCTTGCTGAGGGAAAGGATCAGTAAACACAACTGGTTGAGTGGTGGTCACATTGGGGGGGGCATGAGGGGAGGCATGTTGTCCTGGCAATGTGGCTTGAGACTCCCACATCTGCCGCATCTGTGGTAAGAGGGGACAATCGTGGGTGTAATGACCGTAAACACCGCAACACGAACAAGGCTTATTTGTGCGAAGCGGCCTGTCCGGCTTGGGCTGAGTGCCCTGTGGCTGGTTAGCAGTGTTAGGGTCAACACCTTGAGGATTGGGTCCACAAGTACCAGGGGCATATTGATTTGGATTGCCTCTCCACCTTCTTTGAGAAGAAGGGGGATTAGTCGTGCCCTGCTGTGCAAATAATTGCCCTGGAAGGGGCTGTAGGTGCTGTTGTTGGGGTTGAGGACGCAAGGGAGGTGGAAGCACATATGATGGAGGAGCTGGCGCACCAAGTTGTGGATAAGGGTAATGGTTAGGTTGGGCAACATTGAGGTAAGAAGGAGGTTGGGCAAAAGGATGAGGCATGCCGTATCCTGGATACATGCTACCTGGAGGGGGAAAAGTGCTAGAGGTGATGGCTCCTCCTTGAGGGAGACCATAGCCCATAGGAGGTTGAGCATATGGATGAGAAAGGGCTCCAAAGATACCGTTGGCAGAAAGAGATGCCTCCGGGGTGTTAGCGCCTCTGGGCCTGGGGAGGTCAGGAAGGACGATATAAACATAACCAGACTGAGCGTAGATCAGGTCATATTTCAAGGCTATTTGGAGGGCGGCTTCTTCAGTTTGAGGGAAATGGGAGGCGACATCTTTGCCAATGGGGGCTAAGAGAGTGCGAAGGAACCAGTCCATATAAACCCGATCTTCGAAGGGGGGAGCTCGACATAAGCTTCATCTTCTTCACCATTCTTGGACATGAGTGGAAAGGCAGGTTGAAGATGTTTGCTTGAAAGAGGTCAAAAGCTCTGTACTAGTATCGTATCGAAGAGGGATCTGGAAATAAGACAAAAAGGCCTGGGCAATGGTCGCAAAGGTGGTATGGGAAGAGGTGGCTTGGTCAACATACCATTTAGAAGCTTCGCCGGTAAACGTGCATTGGAACAACCGAAGACGGATGGAATCATCGGTAATGGAATTGGAGGAACACCACATGTGGAAAGATCAGACATGGTTGGTTGGATCTTCTCTAGCAAGGCCTTCAAACTTAGGGATGTCGGAGGGGAGCTTGGTTAGCATAGCAGGCCAACCAACATCGTGGCGGATGGGGTCATTGATCAACTGATTGAAATCGGGGAGGCTGAGGCCTGCGATGTACGGTAGCAAGGGTGCAGCCGAGGTAGTTCCTGTGGCGGTTCTGCTAGTAGTAGTTCCGGCATTAGGGTCGGGAGCACCGCTAGCGTTAGGCCCTGGACCAGACATAGTGAAGGTGACAGGGGGAGAACCAGAAGTAAAAGGAGAACCCAATGAATCAGAAGAGGAGTCGAAGTGCGGACTCAGAGGAGGACTGGCTCGACGACGGCAGGACGGAGCAGGTCGATCGACCGGAAACTGAGGGTGAAGGCCAAGAAGTCTTCGGGAAGCGCGCCTTGGGGGCGCAATTATGGTAACACAAACACAGCATGAGGGGAAGAAGAACGACCGATAGAGGCAGGGAGGTGCAGAATCAAGTGATTACAATGTCGAAACAAGGGAAAAAAGGTGCAGTGTCAATTGATTTTAAAGTCTTTGCCTGGCGGTGTAAACTAGGCTCTTCTTTGCTTAGGGTGAGTGTGTGGCGTGCGTTAATTTTAATTTTTAAACCCTTTTTGTTTTGAGAGCAAGAGAAAAAGTGTGCTGCGTAACTGAAAATAATGCTGCAAGAACAGTATATAATGCTGAAATAACATAAAATTAATAGCTACTATTGCATTGACCCAAAAAGGCGGGTCTCTGTTGAGTCCCAAATTTGCATCTTTTCCATACATTTTTCCATACCTTTTTCACTCACCTAAACCTCCCAAATTTTCAATATCATGTGCAAAAGAGCATCTAACATGGTTTTTAATTATATTTTTGTGTTTGCTATTTGATCTAGATTTTGTTCATTCAGCTGCGGAATCTTGCCACTTTCCGCAGCTGCTGCAACTTTCCGCAGCTATTTTTTGAAACTCTATGCTACAGGTATCTACAAGGGAAACGAGCCACATGGGCAGGTCAGGAATGACGTGGACATGGTTCGTGTCCTATTGGTTCAAGCAAAATCATCCAAAGAAGCCGTGGTCAAAAGCGTCCACATGGAAGTCAACCATGGAGTTTCATGTCGGCCGGACTCTGTTTCGTGTCACATGAAGACCCATACGGCCGTTTCTAAGCATGCGGAGGTTAAATCGACATCTGTACAGGGTTCTAGAGTCGAATTCAAGCATCCACCTTTCGTAGATTTACTTTCCAACACGGCCATGCTCCTATATCCGTGGACGTAGTGGTCTACGTGCTCTCCACTAGCATGAAATTTAGGAAACAGTTATAGTTTGTTGTTATATATATTGCGTTTGCATACGCATATGAAGTTAGTCGATATTAGTGAATGTAGCCTCTGTTATATTTTGATAAGTCTGCTCTGTAGTGATTACGCTGCACTTGTGCCGTAACATTACCATTCTGTAATGACTGCTTTTTAATATGAGAAGACTCTGTTTTTCAACTTAATTCGTATTTGAGGACCGTTGCCAAGGGTGTGTAGAGGGCCCCTGCTCAGCTAAGGTTTTGTGTATTAGTGTATATTTCTCATTTCGTTTCTTTAGAAATCATTGTATCATAATCCATTCATATATTCATACTTTGCAGTTGTTTCATTTCTGTTTATACACTTCCATAATTTCCATTTCATTTCTATCTTTCATGCTTTATGATTGTTAATCACTGATCAGTGTTTATGTTTCAGGTTTTAGATAGGCGCCCGGGCATTTTCATAGCTTTTTGATTAGTGACATGGAACTAACATTGTTCTGCTGCTAGTTTTCTTTTCATAGCTTTTGTTTAATTTCAGTATTGCTTTGTACATTTCAGTTTTGTTTTTCTGCTTCAGTAGTTAAAATTTAGATATACTAATCTGCTCATAGCATCTTCAGTTGCCTCCGAAAGCCACAGCTGGACTGATGGTGAGGAATTGTATTATGAAATGTGTAGTTTAGTATTAGTTTCTTTTCTGCAAATTTAGATATATTAAGCTGCTCATAGCATCTTCAGTTGCCTCCGAAAGCCACAGCTGGACTGATGGTGAGGGATTGCATTATGAAATGTGTAGTTTAGTATTAGTTTCTTTTTTGCAAATTTAGATATATTAAATCATGCATGACATCTTCGGTTGCCTCCGAAAGCCACAGCTGGACTGATGGTGAGGGATTGAATCATGAGTGTATGGTTTAGTATTAGTTTACTTTCCGCAAATTAAATATCAGTTACTCAAGTTGTTTATGATTACTTCCGAAAATCATAGCTGGACTAATGATGAAGGGTCAGAAGATAAATTGATGTAATCTGATTTAGATTTATTTTGTTGCAATTTTGAATTTCCTTAAGCATAGTTCTTTTGTGTTTAGTTGGCAGCAAGAATAGTTTGGTTTTCATGCTCACTAGTTTACTATTTTGATTTATTAGATTAGCAGCACCTTTCCATTTCAGCAGTACATTTTCATTTTCTTTCAAGTCTTGTCATTGTAAATTTCAATTTGCTTTTTAAAGTTTCAAGTTGGTAAATCATTATAGGGGATATCACTTCCTTGAAAAAACATAACCAAACTTGTTTTCATCTTAGAATTTCCATTTCACTTTAGAAAAACCAAAAACGACAAAAAGTTAAGAAATAGGTTATCTTGCACATATAGTGCGCCGCACTTCATCAGCTTACGATTCCCGGATTGACAAATTAAATGCAACAATTTAGGACACACTAAATTGACCAAACAGTCTCTCAAAAAGATTCTAAAAGAGGGAAAAAATCTAGTCAAAACACACTAAAAAGAGGCCAATAGATCTAGGGTCAAAAAGGGACAGGGATCTAAAGGGAAAAGCTGCTGAAAAGAGGTGCAGATCATAGCCAAGAGGCAGAGGCAAGGTGGCTGAAAAAAAGAAGGAAATCAGCAAAAAGCAGAAGGGGCAAGGAGGAGGCCCTAAAAGTAGATCCAAACAAATCTTCAGGAGGTGATTTGAAAGGGAGAAGAGTTGATTAGAAGAGGTCTGAAAAGGAGGTCTTAGATCTGGAAAAAGGGGGGCTGAAACTCTGAAAAAACAGACCTGAAACAGAGAAAAAACTCTTCCACCCAAAAGTGGAGGGTACTGAAGCCCTAGGGGGCTATGTTCCCACTTAGATGAGCAAAACAGATCAGAAACAGGTCGAAACGGGCTAAGACAGAGGCTGGAAAACCCTGACAGAAGCTTCAGAAAAACCCAGAAAAATTGCAGAAAAACAACAAAAAAATTTGCAGGTCGTAGGTTCTGACCTGTTTTCAGTGCAGGTCACAGAAAATGGTCTGAAAAGTGCGACCTGGAGGTCCAGGTCGCAGTTTATGGGCTGAAAAGTGCGACCTGAAGCTCCGGGTGTCCCGGCGGCAGATTTCCAGAAAAGTTGCCGTCTCAGTTGCGGCTGATGTCTGTCACCTGCGCAATAGGGCCAGAAACACGCGGAAGTTAGAAATTTTAATGTTTTAAGTTTTTATAGGGGAAAAACACCATGAAAATAGGAAAAACAAAAAATCTGGAAAGAAACCCTAGGGTCTGAAGTAGCCGGATATGCAGGAATATGAAAAACAACATCGGTCGTAATTGAAAACCCGTGTGGAGTCACCAATTGTTAGTATGAATCCTTTGTTGAAGTGTACGAAAAAAGACCACTTTAGCTACGCATAACTAATAGCCCTAACATCAAATATGGCTGCCAATATCTTCAGATCTGTAGTTAGTTGATCAAGACAAGAGCTGCAAAAAACCAGATCTATGCATATAAAGACATTAAGCAGTAAAAAGAAGGTTTTGCTCCATATATCCAATAGACAAGACAAGAACAATTTTTGAAAGAATTTTTTGTATTAAGGGCACCTGGGAGGAAAACAAGAATATGTTTCCAATTCTCCTCAATGGGATGGGTTCTTGGAAGTCCTCAGCACTTCAGATCTAGCATTTCTCTCTCCTGTTGGTGTAGAAAACCTAGACAAAGATAGAACTCAAAGGGAGCTCACACAGCAAATAATGGAAAATATGACAATGATAATGGCTCAAAGTCGGACCAAGAGTTTAGATCCAGAGTGATCTAATAGGCAACAAAAGGTGAAGAATGGTAGGAAAAACCCTCCTATTTATAACAAAATATTGGGTCATTCTAGATCTTGGTGCATGATTAAAATAATGTTAAACAAATCTAGATCCACCTTTTATGGAATATTTTATTATATTTGTTGGAGGGAAAAAGTATTTGACTTGGGTCAAATCCCTTTATTTGTTAATAATAAATAAATAAATGATTTATTTATCTTTTTAAGGAAGTGGTTGAAGGATAATTAAATAAATAATGATTATTTAATTATTTGTGGGTGATTTGGTCATATTTAACAAGGAATATTATCTAAATAAGATTTAAATAATTATTCCTAGAAAATAATAAGATAAATAAAGGTTTATCTAATTAATTTCTTTGTTTTTGTGTTAAACATGACTAGGAATAATAATTAAATTATGGTTTAATTAATTATTCCATGAGGAAAATTAAACAAAATAGGTTTGTTTAATATTTCCTTTTGGGGTTTCCTGTTTAGACCATAAACAACCTAATAATTGTGGTTTATTAAGTTATTTTACATAGTGAAAGCAATTTTACTTAGGGTAAAATTGGTCTTACATGGTGTACTTGGGTCCATCTAATGATAAGAGGTTAGATGACCAAAAAATGGTGTAACAGTTACAATTATATTATTGTATATATTTGTATATTATTAGTATTCATCACACCTTAGACTTTAATATTGATCAATGTGGAATGAACCTTCTTGATTCCACAACTAGCGTCCACTTGATGACTTTGGAATGTGTATCACCGAAATTTGTGTTAAGATCTATGGTTTTTGAGTTAGGATTCTAATATTGTGGTTGTGGTGAACATCAAGAAATATGGGTAACCAAATCTCCCTCTCACTGTGCTACCAGCCTCAGTGGAGATACTTTCTCGCAAGGCTTTGGCTCTGCAAGTCCCTTGCATCGAATTATTTTCCTTTTTTACAATGGTTTCATTCATTCATTTTCCATTTGCAGGGTTAACAGGGTAATTTTTACTATTTCCTGTTGGAATGGTTATGATTCCTTTTCTCTGTTAAACCCTATAAATTTTTATTGGTGTAACTCTTCTTTTTTATTTTCTTTTTTCAATTGGATATTCATGTTGCACTGAATTGTAATATGTTGACCTCTTCTTGGCATTCTAGAGCCTCATATCACTTTTCAATCTAACTCGAGGTACATTTTTTCTTCTTTCAAATTTTTTGTACATTTTATTTCTTCTTATTAATATATTTCCTATACTAAGCCTTGATATTTATTTGTTTTCCAGGATTCAGACAACGATTAATTCAATAATGAAACATGTGAAAGCTCTTAACCATTATCATGCTATTCTAACTTTTGGTTTTACCTTAACACTTGTATTTGTTGCTAGCTTTCCTCTATTGGAAATTGTCAACCATGTTGGTTCGGTTACCCTCACTCGAATCATTGATGTTACAAATTACACTTTACTCCACATTTTATAGGTTTTGATAATAATTCTCCAAGTTACTATGTACTTCACAGGTTCTCAAAAGCTTTCGACTTATTTGCATGGACCCATGGTTGGCTACAATTAAATTTTTAATTTTTTTATTAGCTCTATAAATGATTTCTATGGTTCAGTGTTGCGGCCTTTTTTTTATAATCAAATGATAGAAAAGGTTTACTTATTATTTAATTGAATAGGTGTAAGGCCCTTAGGGTTTCATCAAGGTTCTATTGTTTAACTAGTTTTCTTGTTGAAATGGTTATAATCCTTGTCCTGGAACCAATTGAAATTGCACCTACTCGACATTACATTTTATAATCTCTAATATTTTCTCCCTACCAAAACCGTAGTTTGCAGGCAACAATGGTGTATCTCTGTAAAGTATCAACTATGAAATTTCGATATTATTATTGTTATCATCTTGGTTGTTTCACGTCTTGGAAAAATTTTATTAAGTGGTTGAATACATATTTCTTTAATATTTCGACCATCACGTATTTATCCTTTGTTGAAAATTTTAAATGTAGAACCATCCATAGTTCAATGGTATTCTTATAATGATAGTTCTGTTATTCAATTTAGCCTTAAGTATTTTCATTCACAAAGTATTTACTTTATGTTTTATATATATATATATATATATATATATATATTTCAAAAATTCCTTTGACATCTTGTCTCTTCCATTCTCGACATGTAATAGTTGTTAATTCTCTCATAGTTCTTTTAATCATTTATGTTTAACCGTTATTATGATTTTGTATCTACATCCACAACACTTGATAATTTATTTTTATAATTATTTACAATTCTGAATAAATAATATTTATACACATATCTAGCTATACTCTTTAAAAATTATATAGAGAACCCATAACGGTTCCCAGGCTACTGGCACGAACCGACTTGGCCAAGGGAATGGACCTCGCCTGCTATAACTTGAATGTTCGATAATATATTTCCAATTTCCTGTTTACTTGTTAAAGAGTTATTTTATTATTATTATATATATGTTCAATGGGTAAGTGAGACCTGGTCCATCATCGAGAACTCCTCTTTTCCCACCCACAATGTACATATTTCCATTTTTAAGTGCAGGAACTAGGTTTGTTCACATGATTGATTTTTTTTTATGAGTTACAATTAATTTGTTCCATAATAGGTTTTTTCTATATTATTTAATACATAATATTTAATTTATACACGTCAACTTCTCATGTTTTCCATCACACGTAGATTTATTAACCTAGTCATCTACACAAGTTCCTTCACAAAGAAATTATATCATTCCTTGTGATAAATTATTCTGTAAATATAACATAATCCTTGCACAATTTCATATTCTATTAGGTATACAAAAGTTTCATCAATTCTTTACTAAAAATAATTTTGAACACAATTTTCATAAAGACTCCATATACACTATTATTTACAACAACATCTTTATGTTCTGAAGGGAAACTTTAACAATGAAAAATACTTATCTGTTTAGGTTAGGTTGCCAGGGAATTCACATAGGAGAAATACCACTCCTCCTAACTAATGAGAATGAAAATTATGTCCAATTCTCCTCCTGAGCTAGTTTGTCACTCCCATAACAGTTACTTGAAAAAGACCTAACAAGGTTTGTTTATAGGTATGAAGTTTGTACAAGTCCATCCAAAGAACTTGCAAACTCACAAGTATGTCTTAGGGATTCTGCTGGCTCCAACTAGCTCAAGAATACCCTAATTGGCAGTGTCCTACCTTCCTTCAACAATTGCCTATTGCAAGTTCCTGATATTACGACTTCATTCTCCTCACTTGGACCTCCTCCAACCAAGTACCTCTTAAAGGTTTCCACATGTTTTCTCCCCTCTCACCCTCTTTGCTCCCTTATCCTAGCTGAGATTATTTATCTCTAGGGAGGAATAATTGTCTTCTAAATGTATAGTGAGTGAAAAAGATTTCATTTAGTTTCTTTTCCCCGCAAATTCCAAGACTTGTCATAACCTTTTAAAATAAATTAAAATAAAACTTTTAAACATTAAAGTTTTCAACTAGGCTTTTCACTTATCCCATGATTTACCAAGTTTGTACAGTAAAATTAAATTAAATATTTACTTTTCATTGAGGGATGTTACAGTTTGTTTCTCTGAATATGTGCTCGAATGACAATCAATCAAAACACTAAATATATTCCTCAATTATTTGCAAAATAACGTTAAGGCATGCATTGTCAACAAAAATCTGGTTTTTATTCCATTTGATAATCAATTGAGAATCACTGATAAATCACATTTTCCTAATGCCTTTTTTCTTTGCTACCTACAACAAAGTCCAGAGGCCCAAAAAGTTCAACCTTGTTATTTGTCCCTCTCCCATGGGGTATTTAAACTAAAAAAATGTATTTTACATATGAAAATGACAATGCTTGTTCCATAGAGTGGAGAATTCCCTTTGCAAGATCTGTCAAAATAACCCCATGGAACAGAGAAATATATATCTAGATCAATAAGCAACCTTAGATTTTTTTTCTTCAACTTTAACTCATATTCCTTTGTCATTATGCACAAACTAATTGTGCAGATTTTTGGAGCAATTTCTAATTCCCTAAATATGCATAAAGTCTTATCCCACCAAAGGTGATAAACCAAGAAGCAAGGGTAGCCTTTAAAATTCGTTACATACTTATCATCAAACTAGGCTTGGAGACAATCTGAAAGATTATATTACCCCAATTAAAACAAATATTAAGAATTTGTTGGGCTAAAATAAACACTTGATTATTGTAGTGACACTTAAGAAATATGTGCAACATTGATTCAAGGTAAATTCACATAAGGCACACTTACCCAACCATCTCCATCCCCACTTTAAATAGTTATCCCAAGTAAGAATTTTATTATTCATAGCTAACTTAAAGAATTTTTTTACCTTGACCGACACATCAATTTTCCAAATCCTAGTCCACTAGCATTGCAATAGATGAGTGTTGCTTCTTTGCACCAACTCTTGTATCCCAACTTGATTGTGTAATCCCCATTTTCTAGGTTGTTTTACCAAATAAAAGTGTTAGTAGTGTCTTCACGTAGGAAATTGCTTCACACACTTATCCACAACAGAATTTATCTCAAAGATAAGTAAATTTATGTTAATAACTTGCAAAATCCACTAACTATTTTAACACAAGAAGAAAAACTAGAGGGTATTTTTCCAAATTTAGTTTGACAAAATTTCTTTCACATACTTCTTTTTTCCCTTTTTGTTTTTTAAATTCTTCTCTTTTCAAGGAATTAATCTCACCCTACCCTCACACATTAGAGTACATAATGCGTTTGTTGGTATAAGGTATCCCTCACAAAGCACTCCTATTCGTCCTTGGAATTATTAGATGGAAGATGGAAGACCTTATGAAAAATATCTCAAGACCTCTATGGACTTTCTAGAAGAGCATATACTAATTGAGCTAACATTTGGCGATTTTCAAATTTTATATAAGGTAAGTGAGCCTAATAATTAAGAACATTGGTTTCATCCTTAGAGATCACATGTTTGAATCTGAAGCAGGTAGGATACCCATAGTTTTCTAGACTAAGAAGTCAAATCACTAAGCAAAGGGGGTGTCTTGTCCCAATAGACAAAGGGTTATTTTATGCCAATTCAATATCTAACTAGATTGGAATCTTAGATTAAATTATTATTATTTTTTTATAGAATAAAGTAGTATAAATGCATGACAAAATTTCCTCTTTCCCAATACTTAAAATAATGAGAGGAAAATCAATATTTTTAGCTTAAAATCCAATAGAAAATACTTTAGATTGATGAATCACAAATACTAGATGTTAATATTGTAAAATATGGTTTTAGTATAGGTATTAAAGAATGTTAAATATATTTCAATATTAAAAATAACAATTTGTCAATCCAAAATTGTAATTTAAATAAAAATTGTCTACCAAATTTTGATAATTACAAACTAGAAAAGGTTAAAATTTTAATGTTTAACTTTATTCTATTTGTATAATGCTTCCTTTTAACTATTAAATTGAGTAAAATTTATATATTTGATATATTTGTAGATACATATAAAATAATTAATACTATAATCAATCTAAATTAACATGATTATGTTTCAAGTATATCATTATATATCGATGTCTTTGAAAACCAAAATAAATATATTCATATTTTTGAAAGGAAATAAATTTTATTTGAACATTCAGAGTTTTTGGAATCCATGTTATTTTAACATAAAATAAACATTTTATCTCCTTTCACCAATGAGATTCAAAATACTATAGCATTATTTAGGCCATTTTTCAAAGTTGCTGCATTTATTTTTGATTTGGTGTTTTTATTAGAATAATATATTTATTTTATAGTTAAAGGGTCTTAGCTTGAGTGGTTTGGTGATCAATTTGTTGCCCTAGTTATGTAAGTTCAAATCTATGGAAACATGTTATCATTTGCCTAAAATTTAGTTCATATTATTTAATAATAAATTAATATTTTTTCTTCACAAAAGTAATGAAAAGTTATATCAATAATAAAATTTTGAGGTTAGAAAGACTCAAACATCTCAAAAAACTTGCATTGTATTGGCTTGGTCTTTGTGTAAAGACCAACTTGTATCCAATTTTCAAGATCACTCTAACAATGTTCTAACTTTATATTATACAAACATACTGCATAAAAAAAAAAACTTTATTTTTTTGAAAAATATAATCATTGATGCTCATTTAAAATTATGTAGTTATTTCAAATATCAAAATATTATTACCTTCATATTGTAATTTACTTGTTGGTATGGAGCATCACGAGGTAAACAACTTTTGATTTAAAATCCAATGATATAAATCCCCTTAAGCTTTTGTGTGAATAAAAATCGACATGTTAAATCAAATCAAATCGACACATAACATTGTAATAGCCCTTTTTTTAATCTCTCTTGTAATCATCATTATGAATTGTAAATCATGTAATTAATTGTTGAAAGGTAAACACAATGACAAGTTGAGAGGAGTGGATAAGGATTTGTAGTTTTGAGGAGGATTTGCTTAGGAAGTTGGAAAGTCAAAGTTGTGTATTATTTTGATTTAAACTCCAATGATATAAATCCCCTTAAGCTTGTGTGTGAATAAAAATTCTTATTAAAAAAAAAAATCATTTATCAAGAGAAAAAATAGGCAGATTAAATAAAATCAAATCGACACGTAACATTGTAATATCCCTTTTTTTAATCTCTCTTGTAATCATCATGATGAATTGTAAATAATGTAATTAATTGTTTAAACATAACACAATGACAGGCTGAGAGGAGTGGATAGGGATTCATAGTTTTGAGGAGGAGTTGCTTAGGAAGTTGGAAAGTCAAGGTTGTGTATTAATGGCCACCAACCCTCTGACTGAGTTTTAATGGTCTATATGGTAGGAAGGGAGGTGGAGTATTGAATTTATGAGTGGATGACAAGCCCATACCTTCTCTATCATACTTCATGGGTTGTGTTGTGCGGCCAACATGCAGGGGCTATGCGAGGGGGGCAGTGGGAGAAAAAGGTTGACAAAGAAGGAAGAAACGATGGAAAATTGAGGATGATCACACAAAAACATTAAGAGAGCATTGTGAACTGTGGAAAATAAAACATCATGTTGGGAAACAATCGTAGGCTTTCTCGAGCAAAGAACACAAACTTGATCATGGTTGTGGGCGTTTGTGTTCCAGGTTATCCATACAGGCATTTACAGTGAATCTACAAGAGTGAAGGAGAAAATTGGGACAATGTTGGCGTTGGAGTAGAGGCATGCAGAGCAGTGTGGTCAAATTAAGGAACAAGTGGGGAGATAAAGTTTTCTAGAGCACTTTCAAGATTGACCATGTGGAAACTATGGGTGCTCTAGATTCCTAGTTTGTAGAGGATGGTCTCTTTGTGTGTTTGGATGACTGCAGGAATAGCAGTTGAAATAAGTATAATTTGGATTCTTGGGTGAACAGGTGGAGACACTTGAGAAAATAGTACTGAACTAAGAAGGTGGAGGTGAGGTAGTCTATGGATTCCTATGTGGTTACCTGATTGGAATTGGTTGAATTCTCTTGATCACTTATCCTCACACTTAGAATCCATCTCAGGGTTGGTTAGTTGCAAGAAGGACTGTAGTGTAGTTGGCCTACGATTGGGTGGAGTGAAAGTACCTCCCTTAATTGTCAGAAATTAAGATGATCAGATAAGTATTTATGTATGTTCACCTGTATATGGATATGGTAAGGATGTTTTTATTAATTATAACAATGTGTGCATCAATATAGTTTGCATGGGAATGCTGTTATTCCTCGCTATTATTAGTGAGATGAATGTGTTTGTTCTCATGGGTTTAAGGAATTTTGATATCCCTATAGTTGTTGTTGTATTCCTAAATAAAGTGTTAATTTTATAAACATGTTTGCATGTCTAATTGGCCTCTAATAGCTATAATGTGTTTACTTTATGGTTTGATAAGGTCATGAATATTGAATAGTTTAAATTTGTTGATTAATTTTATGCTACATTGCATTTATTGTCATCGGTTTTGATGATATTGGGATGCATCTATTTTGGGATGTGGTTTGTTGTTGCTTCATACGGTAAGTGGGGAAACATAAGACATGGTTGGCTTGTATAAGTGCCTAATAAAAGGGCATGACTGGAGTCATTATTGGGTATGCAATGTTTTGAGTGGCGTTAGTCATTAAGAGATCCTGAGAATGGTCCCTAAACGTTTGAAATTCTAAGTTTGACAAAATAAACTTGAGATCAGTTAAAGGAGTTGGATAAATCATAAAATTGGAAAAGTATCATAGGTAATAGAGGTGCAAGACGGGATAAGTGCCTATCATATGACATGAGATATTTATGTTGCACCACATTGGAATGGTCAAGTGGTGATAGTAAAATAGGAGTTGTAGATGAAAGGCGCGGGATGAAGAATTTTCCATCACTTGTCATAAAAATCCTTATCGCTCCACAGAGGTGTAAGGGTCCACCGAGTATGGTGGATGGAACTATAGTTGGAATACAAAGGGCGTGACGAGAAGTTTTCCCGTTGGGTAAACAAAGAAATTTTTGTCCTAGGAGATGGAAGGAAGCATGTCATGGAAAACATGAGTATGTGAATTAACTGGAAATGGTCAACGGTGACAAGAAATTGTATAATGGGAATTCATGGGATTACAGAAAGGTAGGGATCCAATGGGCCTCTCATTCAGGTTTAGATGGCATAATACACATATGACGGAGGAGGCTACATGGTTGTCACATGGTTACATGACATGGAATAGTGATTTCATCAGGATCGGAAGGCAAATGACATGGACATCGAGAATAACATGTCGCTGCAAGGACATGTGGAGGTGTTTGGTGGTGCCACCTGGAACAAGCGAAATACATGGCATGGAAAGGGAATTTGAAGAGGTTTGGAGCCATAGAATTGTAGAGTCTGAGTCCCCAAGGAGGATAGAAATAAGTTTTGAAGGCAGGGCACGAACTAACAAAGATTGTGAAATGAAAAATTTTCCCATCACTTGACGAGTAAATTTATGTTGCATCGTGGGGTTTAGGCATGTTTTCACTAGCAAGATGTCACCACGGACTAATTGAGGGTGCATGAAAAAAAATAACCCCTTCACTTGACATGAAATATTACTTCATGTCATGGAAATCTATGAGCATGATGCTCTTAGAAGAGGGTGTGTCGCAAGGGCATGAAGGCACAGTGCTACTGTGACATGGCAAGTGACATGTGGTACCTCGTGTGAGGAGGAAGTGCCACATGGGTGACACATGGTAGTTTCTTATTGATGTGGCAGGGGATTAAGACCCAAAATTTAAATAGACGTAAATTTTTATCCAGAGATATGATTGAGGAAATTTTTTATAATAAAAATTCTCTCGATGAGTTCAAAACTATGGTGTTTTCCAAATTCAATTGTGCTAACCTTTGGAAATGAGGAAATTTTGTAACCCCATTTCTATGAGGTAATTATGGAGCTTGAGTTAATTGAAGGTAACACCTCCCACTAGGCTTGGGGAAAGTCCAAGTGGGTGGGAGGGAGGATTATAAAGTTTTATAAGAGTATGGTTCAACATTAGACATAGATGGGATCAGAAATGATTAAAATTGGAGCTATGTTACAGAGTTTAGTCCTTAGAGGATGCTTGATGTTTGTATGCACTATGTTTTGCATGTGTCAATTTATTATGAAATGCATACTATCGTGAAATATTGTATTTCATATAGCCTCATATCCATATGTTTATGGAAGGTGTGCCAAGGTGATAATAAGCATGTTTTATTTGTATTATTGATTGGAAAATAGTTGTGTATGTAAAAGCACATAAGGAGAGATCAAAGAACAAAAAGGGAATAAGGGTTGAATATCACAATGGTGCAACATAGCACTGATAAATTATAACATCGTCTAGAGGAAGGATCAGTTGGCAAGAGGATGGAGGAAGACTCCCCTTATTAGATAAATGCCATTAGAAGTATCACAGTCGATTTGAGAATCCATAACGATTAAAATCAAAGGCTTGACATGGCTCAAGATAAGTAAGTAGAATTAAATTCCATCATATTGCAAATATTGTCATATTTACAAAGGTAGAGGCAACATGATCTAGGTCCTAGCCACCTGGGAAGGGATAAAGGAGAGAAAAGGACATCAAGACTTGGAAAACACGAATTAAGCACTAATAGGGCAGAGGGAAGCAGGTCTACGAGGGGAGATAGATAGATAAGTGAAGACATCGTGAGAGGTGGAACCCACTTAGTAATATTTATAGAATAATATATTGTCACTACTATCTAGTGCAACCACCAAAATGAAATGTCAGTAGAAAAGGAGAGGAAAATATTTGATTCCAGAGGAATTTAAGAAGGAAAAATATCTTACATTAGATTGATAGGTGAAGAAGGCAGAGGAAGCAGAATCATTGTTTCTAGGAATGAAGAAATATTTCAGAGTCCACAACTAATTTGAGAATACGAAAGCAAGAGTAGTCATCTTGATCTTGAAGGGAAGAGTTGATTTCTAGTGGAAATACCTAAAAATGTCAAGAATGTTGAAAGAAGGATTTATTGTGGAGGAGGTTTGAAAGATATTTGTGGGAAAAGTACCTTCCCAAAAGGTACTATGACAATAAGGCCAAGGAATTTTATAAGCATAAGTTGGGGCAACTGAAAATTGATGAATATACAACATGGTTTTTGGAGCTACTAAGGTACATGCCTTACATTAAGGACGAGAATACAAAGATTCAAAGGTATCTCAGAGGGATACCATAGGAATTCAAGGATAGAATAGAATTTGATGATCCAAAAACACTGGAAAATGTTATCAAGAAGATGAATCATTGTTATGAGTAGTCCAAATATAAGACTTAATTTCAAACTAATTGGAAGGAAAAAGGAAAGTCCATCTTTAAAGGGAAAAGGGAGTAAATGCAAGGCAACATCCTGAGGGAAAGAAAATAATTCCTACCACTCCTAACAAGGGATAATTTTAGTAGAAATCCACTACTACTGGCAGGGACTACTTCTCTTAGCCTATGGGAGAGGAAGCCAATGCTTATGAGGGAAAGCCTTTGAAATGCTAGACATGCAGAGAGAACCACAGGAAGAGAGATTATCCTTAGTGACAGAAGAGCATCCCAATATAGTAAAATTATTAGGAAGTGAAAGCAAATACAACAAATGATGTGGCTCAGAGTATGTCGTGCATCTATGTAGCATTGGACAATATGTTGGATTACGACCAAGCCTCAGTGATTGAAATGGAAGTTATTGTCAACAACTAGGTTGTTTCAATTTTAATTGACCCTAGTTATAATTTTAGTTATGTAATTCCATAAGTGGAAGATAGGTGTGTGTATCCATTCCTAACACATGAATATTAATGGCTGGTTCAACTAGCCACTAGGACTAAGAAGTGGGTCAAGCATGTCGTAAAGTCATGTCCAGTTGTAATGGACAACATCCCACATCATCAATGTGAATCCACTACCATTGGGTTCATACGATGTATTAATCGACATGGAGTAGTTGGCAAGGCACATGAAAAATTTCAGTTACTTCATCAAGTCAATCAAATTATTTAATGACAATGGATAAGAAATGGTGTTGCAATGAGAGAAAATGCTTGTGACACTCTTGCGAATCACTGCGTTGTAGTTAAAGACGTGCAGTATGGAGGGTTGCAATATTTTAATTTTCCAAGTGACCAGTGGCCCTTAGGGTAGTAGCAATGACTTACAGGAGAATCCTCTCTTGAAACAATTCGCAGATGTGTTCCCTGAGGAAGCCCAATTGTTGCTCTTGGAGGCAATTCATAGCTAGATAATTTTATCTAGGCATTTGAGTTTTTCTTTGATAAATTTTCTTAGGAAGCAATTTTATCTTGTAATTGATATTGAAGACAAATAATTACATTATATAGACCACATGACATGTCTTGAATACCCACAGAATTAATAGTTAAAAGAATGGTAGAAGAAAGCATAAAAAGAACCAACTTCCTAAGTAGAGCATTTCTGAATTCAAGAAGTTAGAACTCAGACAAGACTGCTTTAAACAATTATGCTGAAAGGGATGTAATAATATTTATTATAAGCACTATGAACATAATGGCTTTAATCATATAAGATATTAGGTGTGACTTTCAAAAATATATCTATATTTCACAAATAAAAACCTATCCAGAAATTACTTTACTCATTTCCATAAATGAAACTCGTTCATAATTCCCAAAATACTATTAAGAATGAAAAAGATGGCGAAAAAGTAAGGAAAATAACAAAGGAGATAAAAAAATTGTAAATTCATCCAAGAACTGGAATATTTATTGGTTGTGGAAGTGTCTCATAGACTTCTTGATACAAAATCATTGCTAGCCCTAGCTTCCCCTTTCTCTTTGGTTCTACATTCTTTTATACATTTTTCTAAAATATTATTCTAGATACAAGTTTGTAACTGTCTGCTAACCAATTAATAACTAAAAAAAAATAGCTAACTAATTAAAAATAAATTACATTAAATCCTATTAAAATGAAAAATGTCAACACTATCATAATAGGTGAAGTCCCACCATGGTTATTAATTCACAAAAAAAATAGTAAAAACATCCCTCATTATTGCAATAAAAATATAGGCCTCATATGTTCTGCTCCATTTTAGGCCTGTGGATCACGAATCTTAATTGGGCCTCGAATACACTGAAAGGTCCCAAAAATATTGGGTCCAAAATAGAGTTCAACGTGTTTGGGGGTCTAGCCTTTGTTCAGGGGTCCAACTTATCAGGAGGCCCGAATAGAAATTAAGGCCCGAATAGCTAGGAAATTTGGGGTTTAGGGTTCAGAATGGAATGTGACTTGTGAATTGTAACCAGGGCCGAGTTCCTGAACTTGGGGACTCCAAAATGATTCGAGTTTTGGTTTTTGCATCGGTTTGGAGAATCACAACTTTGCACCCCTTTTTGACCTTCACTTAGACTTAACGTTTTTATTCTAGTTTAATATATTGTTGATAACAGTAATGATAAACCTTCAAAAAATCTCTACGCAATCGATATATTTGTTTTGGGAATCACATGAATTTATGTAATCATAATAACACAAGCTTCCAAACTAGTTTTTGAACCTTTTAAATGCTTGGATACCATAGAAAAACATTCAAAGTATGTAAAATTAAATCAAAAGCTCAACAGGAAAGGGATAATACCCATTCGAACTTAGAGAACCTCCAAATACAAAACATAGATAGAATTTTGTTCTTGTTGATAACATTGTAACCCTTGGTGCTCAATCGTTCTGCAATTCAATAGTAGTCCACGAGAAATACTGAGAGGCTCTTTTTGAGCATATTCGTGACAATAATAAATATCTTCTTTACAAAAATTTACCTTGTAATTTTTTAGTACAACACCAATATTTTTGCGTAGGAGAGAAATCGACTTTTCAATTGAATTACTACCATCCATAGCACAAGTATCAAAAACCCCATACTAGATGAGCACACCGGAACTGGTAAAGCTGAAACTGTAATTGAAGGATATGTTGGATAAAGGGTAAATTAGACCTAGTGTATCACCTTGGGGAGCGCCTATACTATTTTTCAAGAATAAATATATGTCAATGAGGACACTATAAAGAAAAAATATCCCCTACCAAGTACTGATGATTTATTTGACCAGTTGAGAGGAGAAGCGATATTTTTAAAGATCGATTTTAGATATAAGTACCATTAGGTATGCATCAAGGATGAAGACATTCATGAAACAACATTTATAAGTAGATATGGGCATTGTGATTTTTCGCTGGTTTTGTTGAGGCTCACTAATTCCCCAACAACATTCATGTGCATGTTGAACATTGTTTTAATTCCATTCTTGGACAAATTCGTGCTTGTTCTCATAGATGATATAATGGTATATTCAAAGATTGAGAAGAAGCATGAGAATCATATGATAGTGGTATTGAAAGTGTTGAGAAAGCACAAACTTTACGCTAAACTCAACAAGTGTGATTTTTTCTAGTCACAAGTTCAATACTTGGGGCACATTGTCTCTAGGGAAGGAGTTGAAGTGGACCCTGATAAGATTAAAACCATCATGAAGTGGCTTATGCCTAAAAATGTGATGGAAGTCATATCCTTCATGGGTTTGGAAGATTATTACCAGATATTCATCTAAAACTTCTCGAAGATTGGGCATCCAATTGCGGGGTTGCAAAAGAAAAAGACTAAATTTCAATGGACAATTGAATGTACAAACATATTTGAGAAAATAAAGCACTTTCTCATGCATGCACCAATTTTAATAATAGCATACCCAGAGAAATACTTCGTGGTGTGCATAGATACCTGCAAGGAGGGGATCAATGGGATCCTGATGCAATAAGGGAAAGTTGTCTACTATGAGTCTATAAATTTGAACAAGCATGAGTAGAACTATGTCACCCGTGATGTGGAACTGGAAACAATAGTCCACAGATTGAAGATGTGGAGGCATTACCTCCTTGGGAGGAAATTCATATTGATGGCATATCATGGGGGGTTGAGGTACTTATTTGCTCCTCCCAAGCTCAATTCTAGGAAGACAAGATGGTTACCCTTGATTAGTGAGTTTGATTTTGAAATCAAATACATCAAGGGAAAGGAAAACATGGTAGTCGATGCACTCAACAGAAGGCTAAAGGTAGGTCATGTGTAGTTGCAAGTTCCTATGAAATTAATGTTCATAAATAGATTAAGGAGGCATAAAAACAAGATAATAGCTATCAATAAGTGAAAGAACGCTTGCAGAAAGAACTACTCCCTCACATAGGATAGAATGATAAAGTTCAAAGGCAGGTGGTATATACTTTGTATGGTTGAGTTGAAGAAGCTCATCTTGGATGAATTCCAAAAAATACCATATTATGGTCATTCTGGTTATCTAAAAATGATAATAGCTTTGAAAAAGACATATTACTAGCCATGCATGAAAAGGGATGTGGTTGAGCACATTTTTGAATGCTTGGAGTGCCAACAAGTAAAGGGGGAATGTAAACAACCAACGTGATTGCTACAACTATTCCCCATTCCAGAATGGAAGTGGGAAGTCATCTCAATGGACTTCATTACTGGGCTGCCAAGGATAGCTAGGCAACATGATGTCATTATGGTGGTGGTGGATAAGTTGAGCAAGGTTTTTCGATTTATAGTTGTTAAATCAATTGATAAGGAAAGCGACATTAACATAGAAGGAAGAAGGGATGGAAGACTGAGGATAATCACATAGTATTGCAGATAGATAATTTGGAACTGTGGAAAAGAGTATAACATGTTGGGAAACAAGCGTGGGCTACCTAGAGTAGAGAACATAGACTTGGTCATGGTTGTGGGTGCATGTGTGATGGGTTATGCATACAGGGGTTTACTAGTGAATATGCGGGAGCGAAGGAGAACAATGGGACAACATTGACATTGGAGCAGAGGAGCATGGTAAAACATCGCTAAATGAAGGAATAGGTGGAGACACCGAGTGTTTTGGTGTCTTGTCAGGATTGAGCGGGTGGAAACTTTGTGTGCTTTGGATTCATGGTTTGTAGAGGATATAATCTCTATGTGTTAGGATAACTACGGGATTAGAAATTGAATATCATTGTACTCTATATTCCTAGGTGAACAAGTGGAAACACTAGAGGACATAGTCCTAAACTAAGAAGGTGGAGGTGGGGTAGTCTCTAGATTCATGTGTGATTAACTGATTGGAATTGGTTGAATTCCCTTTAGTGACTCTCTGCAAAATATGAATATGGATCAAGGGTGTTCAGTTGGAAGAAGGATTGCAATGTAGTTGGAAATTAGGTGGAGAGTGGAAGTCCCTCCCTCATTTTCCAACCATTAAGACTGTCAGATAATTATTTATGCATGTTATCCTATATATGGATATGGTATATTGTGAATGGTAATGAATTTATTATTAGTTATAACAATGTGTGCATCGCCATAGTTTGGATGGGATGATGTTATTCCTGGGTGTTATTAATGAGATGAATTTGTTTGTTCTCAAGGATTTAAGTGATTTTCATATCCCTGTAGTTGGTGATGTATTCTTGAGTACAAGGTTAATTGTATAGTCTTGTATGCATACCTGATTGGGCTCAAAGAGCTATAATATGTTTAATTTATGGTTTTATAAGGTCATGAATATTGGTTGGTTTAAATCCCTTTACTGCTTTTATGCTACATTGCATGTTTTGTCATCGATTTTTATGATGTTTGGATGCATAAATTTTGGGATGTGGTATGTTGTTGTTGTGCCCAATAAGCAGGGCAATGTTAGCCACATTTGGCTTATCTAAGTGTTTTATAAAAGGCTATGACTAGAATAATTACTGGGAAAGCAGTATTATGAGTGGCACCGGTCCTCATGGGAGCCCAAGAATTTTCCCTTAACATCTGAAATTCTAAATATGAGGCAACAAACTTGAGCTTGATTGAAGGTGTTGGAGAAATTGTAAAATTGGCCAAGGCTCAAAGGTAACAGGGGAACGGGACGAGAGAAGTCCCTATCTAATGCCATGAAATATTTACATTTCATCACACCGAAATGGTCGAGTGAAAATAGTAAAGGAGGATCGATAAATGGAAGGCACAAGGCAGATAAGTATTCGTCACTAATTGTTAAAATCCATGTCGCAAAGCAGAGGCGTAAGGGTCCACCAGGTGTGACAGATGACACTATTGCCAAAGACGCAGGGTATGCCGTGAAGTTTTCCCATTGGTTAAATGGAGAAATGTTCGTCTCGGGAGATAGAAAGGAAGCATGTTGGGGAAATGGGAGTGAGTGAATTAACTAGAAATCGTCGACAATGATCGATAATCGTATAACAGGATTCATGGGTTTACACGAAGGGTGGGAGCTAGTGGGCCCCTCAGTTAGGTTGAGTTTGTAGAATACATGTAGGTCTGAGGAGGCTACATGGCTGTCACATGGGTACATGACGTGGCAGAGTAACATAATTAGGATTGGAAGAGAAATGACATCGACACCAGGACTGACATTCGCCTGGAGGAAACATGGAGGTTTTTGGTGGTGCCACCTAGAATAGGGGCACTGCGTGACATGGAAGGGGAAGTTGATGAGGTTTGGAGCCACTTCACCATGGAGCGCAGATCCCCAAAGAAGATGGCAACATGTTTTGAAGGCGGGATGAAGACTAATAGAAGTCGCGAGATGAAATTGTTCCTATAACTTGACGAGTAAATGTTTTTCACCTCACGGGGTTCAGGCCTATGTGCACTGGCAAGGTATGACATCAGACTAATGGAGGGCATAGGAAAGGAAATAACCCCATCACTTGATGTGAAATATTACGTTGTTCTGTGGAAATCTATGGGTGGGCTGCTCTTAGCAGAAGGTGTGCCACAAAGGCATGAATGCATAGTGGCAACGACGACATGGCAAGCACCGTGTGAGACCTCGTGTGAGGTGACATTTCCATGTGGGTGACACGTGACAGATAATTAAGACCTAAAATTTAAATGGGCAAAACTTTTGATCTAGATATTTGATTGAGGAAAAAATTATATCGTTGCAAAGCTCTAGATGAGTTGAACGTGATGATGTTGTCCAAAGTTAATTCTACCAACTTTTGGAAAGGAGGAAATTTGCAACCCCATTTCTACAAGGGAACTAAGGAGGTTGGATTAATTGAAGATAACACCACCCACTAGACTCGAGGAAAGTCCAAAGCAGTAAGAGAAAGTGTTACAAGCATACTTTGATTAATTAAAATTACAAATATTTATATATTGATTTTACAAAATTTAAAATAGAGAAAAAAGTGAAATGAACAACATTTCCTCTTAAATTATCTTATATGAAAATAAGATTATCCAAAATCATTATGGAAAAACCATTAACTTATTCAAACAATTTTTTTTTTTTTTTTTACTTTATTTAAATTTAAATATAAAAATTATATTTTAAAAATTATTTGATATTAAAACATGTCATCATTGTTCAGTTTTCATTTATTAATTTATTAATAAATTATTAATATTTAATTATTTATTTTATGAAATTTATTATATAATTTTTTAAATATATATATATATTTTTTTCAATTCAACTTATTAAGACTTACTCTTAATAAATATTGTATAATATTTATTGATATAAAATTCCAACAACATTACATGTAAATAAAATAAAGTTTGATAAAATTTGGCCATCCAATGTTTTAATAGGAGCATTTGTGTTTTATTTTCTTTATTTATTAAAAAATGTGTCTAGATTTTAGTTAATCAAAAGCAATTTTAAGCCTATTCTGAAACCAAAAGATAATTTCAATTCATATTTCGTCTAATCATCATTGAGACTACTCTACTAATATCGCGTGCTTTTTATTAACATTTAACTTTAATATTCTATATAAAATTCCATATAACATTGGGTTGCAATCAATTTATTGTAAAATAATAAAAAGTAATAATTTCGGAAAACCAATAATTTATTAAAATTTAAATAAATACTGTCTGTGGATTCTAACCACTATGAGACCCGTTGAACTTATAGAAACAACAAGTATTGAACTTCACTATTCCCATTACAAGAGTAATACAGAACATGTTCATAGTTCTGGATCTCTCATCTGTTGGGGAACTTGATACACTCGCATAAAAGCCGTTGTTAACTGAAGGAGTCCCTTTATTTCCTATAAGTGAGTATCGCTTTGCTAAATTTTTATTATTTCTAATTATATTTAAAATACAAATTATAATTTCAAAATTATTTAAATTAAAAATTCTCATATATTATCATTATTTATTCTTTCTTAATTTATAATTAATTGTGAATGAAAAATTAGGTAGCTTTTTTTTTCGTAAAAAAATGCAGAAGTTAATAAATTTCATAATTCTATTTTTTTTTTTTATAAATAATTACTTGCTAAAACCAAAATAAAAGATAATGACATTTCATTTTTTTTTTTAAATATAAATTTTATTTAATATATATATTTTGATGATGATGATGATGATGATGGTTAACGTCTACTGAGACTCAATTGTGGTTTATCGGACCTAAAGAAACGAATTATTTAGTTTGTTTTAAAATTGTATTCCTATGCTCAAAGAGCTTGGAGAGAAGCATCCCGAGCTTACTATAATTTTGACATGTTAAAATGCTATGAAGGTCGGTATTGCAACAAAGATTATGAAACTGAGATCTAATGTGGGTGTACGTAGGGCATTTTAAGAGGAAGTTATTTTCATCCTCAATGTTCATATTCTCACATAGATGGCAGATCCTATCGACCCATGGTGTTTTAGGCACTGCCCAACGACCAGTTTCACTATGGAGCTCATGAGAGTTCATTCTTATCTTGGCTATATTAATTTTTTTCTTTGAGCTAGTTAAGATAGAGAGATACTTTTGATCTTCTAGAATAGGGTTGATAACCTCCTTATAACATCTTAATTTTATTTTAGCCTCTAAATCTTTCTCACACCACATTTTCTCTTTAAACTTAGAAGTAACAATATTTTTAATGTTATTAATATTTTGTAATGCAACATTGTCGTCGATCTCCCATTGGTTTAACTAGGCTCTAGTATCTTTATACCAACCTCATTTGAGCCTTAGTTGGTTTTGGCTGGAATTTAAATCTAGCTTAGGAAGTCTATGGTCACCCATGTTATTGATTTTGTGCTTGTACAACAGGAGCCTAGTCATAGCTAAGATCTCGATAGGGTAAAGACCCACTTCGATAAGGAGAATAGGATAGGGTGCATTTCTTTTAATTTTGAGGTTATACGTTATAAAACGCTTCTGTATTTGCTCAATATTTCTCTAGGATTCTCTAGAGATGCTACAACCCCAAACCTCACATCCGTACAAGATAACAGGAGTGACTAAAGTTTCAAATAGGAGCTTCTTTTTATCCCACATCACAAGGTTTTCTGCTTTACAATTTTTTTCAAGACTAGAATAAGCTTTCCACCCTCCATTAATATTTTTCTCAATGCTATAGTTCCAATTGAGCTTGTGATGAATATTAATTCTTGGGTACTTGTAAGAAGACACTTCTTCCAAGTTGCTATTGTCATACACAAAATTAGCGTAAGTGTCCTTCTTGGATTTGATAATCATAACTTTTGTTTTGTCAGTGTTAATAATCATACCCATGGTAGAGCAGAAATCCTTAAGAAGTATTAGTTGCTTATTAAGATAAGATGAGCACCTTACCAGAAGAACAATATCGTCAACATAGAGAAGAAGGATGATGACTATTCCAGCTAAGATCGTGCCGGCACAATCTGCTTCCTCTAAACAACCTTCTAGCTTGTCGATGTAAATGCCAAATAGGGTAGGGGAGAGGGGGAAACCTTGTTTAACTCCAATATTACACTTAATATCTTTCGACCACCCCTCATTTCTCTTAAACTTGGCAATTACATTCTCATATAATCTTATAGCGCCAGCTCTCAACTCAAAAGGAACCTTTAGCTCTTCTAATATATTCCATATATTATTTCTAGGTATTGTATCGAAAGCCTTTCTAAAGTCCACAAAGAAAAAAAAGAGATTGGATTTATCATTACGACATTCCTCCACAATGATCCTAAGCGTAACAAGGTGGTCCGTTGTTGAGTGCTGCTTTCGAAAACCCGCTTGGCCTTTAGCCCGCTTACCTTCACTTTCAAGCCATATGCTCATACTTTTTTCCAATATAATACCATATAACTTGGCTAAGAGAGGGTTAATCATAATTGTCCATTAATTAGAGGGGTTATTTATATCCCACTTTTAAAAATAGGAATAATGAGGCATTGAGTCCATGTCTTAGGGAACCCTTGTTTGACCGCTTGATTGAATAGCTTATGGATGTGAGGGATGAGGACAAGACCTCAATTTTTAAGATTTCCGCCTGGTAACCTTCAATGTCCTTAGCTTTTCCATTTTCCAGACACTTAACCCCAAAATATATGTCTTCTAATGAGAAAACTTCTTCCGTTATGATCAGGGTTTCAAAGTTATCTATGACATTTGGAGATTCATAAAGCTTTTTAAGATAGAATTCCAGTCGTGTAAAGCAAATATATTATTATCTTTAGTTTTTCTAGTTAGAATCTGCCTCCAAAATTTCTTAGGAGTTACCTTAGAGAGGTGTAGGAGATTTTCTTGTCTTTTATGAATATATTGCATTTTTTCCCTTTTATTAAGGGCTTTGTATATTTTTTTTTTCCAATTTTAAGAGACTCATCAACAGCTTCCTTAATTTATCTCCTCGCCCTTTTAAAATCTTTATCATACCAAGGGTTGGTTTTTATATTTCTTTTATTACTTGAAACTTGAATTGAGAACTTGTTAATAAAATATGAGAGGGTTGTAGTAAAATTATGATAGAGGCCTGCTATGTTGTCTATACTAGATAAAGGAAGAAAATTAGTTTTTAATTCATTTATAAAAAAGATAATTTTTATTTTCTATCAAAGATTAAGTTCTTTTGGCTATAAGGATTATCTTCTATGGGCTCTCTATGCATGAAAAAACTGAGATTTACAATTAAAGGTCTATGATCAAAGTTAGGCTCGTAGTCATTTAAGATGTCAAAATTTATAATTTCGTTGTATAAAGGGATATCAGAAATAACATAGTCTACCACGCTGCTACCAAGCCCATGGATACAGGTCATATGGCTAGAATTGGGCCAATTCTTTAGACCGTTGCAAATTATGAGATCTTGAGCACTGCAGAGCTTGACTAGCTCAGACCAAAACAAATTTTCCCCTAGATCTTCAGAGCTTCTTTTATACTGGCTAGCTAGAGTACAGTCTTCATCTAACCAAAGAGGATTAGGGCTGGAGTAATTGCTTAGAAGAATAGTTTGGTTGTTTGAAGTTCGAGCATTAAAGTCACCCATTAAGAGGATATTACCTTCATTCCTTAGGCTAGAAATATCATTCTCTAAACCATTGTAAGGACCATTTTCATCTAAATTGTTTTCTTATAGAAGTTAGAATTGATAGGGGAAAAATAACAGATTGTAATGTGTTATAGCATCATTTTTCACCCTCATGTGATTCATGATTGTCTTTTTGGCCTTGGGCACCCATTCCCACAGACTTGGATAAAAGTTCATAAAAAACAGTGTTTCAAATCCCATACGTCGGTATTCCCAGACTTTTCCGCGTGTATATGTGAGTCCATATATACTTTTCCGCGTATGCCATTAAAATCATTAAAAATATATATAAAATTCCCTATTTTCGAGGCTGGGTTGATGGTTATTCCAGTAATTCAACCACCCTAGCCCGTGGCCAACTATTTCCAACTGATTGAAACTACTTTGAGGGAGTATACGGGCCCCTCATGTGTATGGCCTAAGGGGGAGAGAGAAATTATAGATATTATACTCTGTTGGAATCCCAATTCAAGTCTGATTTCTCGTGCCTCCTGCACTTCCCAGATTTTTACAGGAAACCCTTGTTTCCTGGAGATGTTCAACAGTTTATATGTCATCTCGTGTGCACAAGTCTTGAAAGTATCCTAGCGAGGCAAGGGCAGGATGGATCTGGACGACAGTCTGTTTGAAGATCGTGGAAGGATTCAGGTGATCTCTCCACCTTACTATCATTGTACATGCTGTTCGTAATGAAGAAGAACCATCTTGTTCCTGAATTCACGTGTTAATATCTGCTTGCATATGTGAAAAGATTGTTGTTTAAGCATTTATTATTTTTTATATGATGTTTCACATGGATTTCACTGACATTTAGGATAAATATATGCTGTACAACTAGATTCCCGTGTACGTTTCTTCTTGGTTTTCAGGTTGAAGAGGAAGAAGGGTTGCTGGGGGTTTGGACCCCGTGGGATCTACATCAAACGTAGGATTACGGGTGAGTTCTACTATCGATGTTATCTATTTTTTAGCATACAAGTGTGGTTGTGTAGGTCCTCCTTTTTATTCATACCTTTCGATGGCCACGACTGGGAATGCAGCTTTGGCTGTGAGTGCTGCAGGCATTCAGACTCCTGCTTCTGTTGAAGGAGGAGGCACTATTGCTATATCTTCGATTGCTTCTAGTACTGCTGTGTTTGGCTCTTGTTTTACCCAAGCACATGCTTCTCAATCTGGTCCATTTTGTTTTGGAATGCCCACTACTGGGATTCCTTTGTTTTCCTTTTCCACTGCTACAACTGCATCTACACCCATGTCTTCCATGGATAGTGGGTCAGCTTCTTTTCAAGGGTTCCCCTTCGGGACTGGGCATATTCCTAGCTTGAATCCTTCCTTAGGGTCTTTTCATTTTACTTCCCAGACTCAGAGTTTTAACCCTTGGACTGGAGGTCAGAGTTTGACTACCTTTACAGGTTGGAACCCTGTATTTACAGCAGTGGGGGCAGGGAATCAGTTTTACGCTGGTCAACAAGGGAATGCTTCTTTCCCTTCGTCGAGTGCTTATCAGACTTTTTCCCCTCTTTCTAATGCTTGGAACCCCTATCAGGGGCTTGCCTCTTCATTCATGACTTCGGGGGGGGGACTGGTCTGATCTTTGGTAACTCTACATTGGGAGGGGGTCCTTCTCCAAATGTTGGGTCCTATGGCCCAACATTTTCTACGAGTTCTTTCTGGCAACCTGGTGCCTCATCAAATCCAGGTTACTCTTTTCAGAATGTAGGGAATTCATCCCATCAAGGATGGAATCCTCAGGCTCCTCCTCACTTACCTTTTCTGGCAATGTTAAACTTGCCAGATTTGTCGAAATTGACGAATGATCTGATACGATATAGTCCGAGGTGGCCTCCGGTTCCTACCAAACTACCTTTAGACATTCCAAAGTTTGAAGGCAAGAATGGAGAGGACCCGGCTAACCATATTACCACCTTCCATTTATGGTGTTCGTCTAACTCCCTGATCAACGATTCGATTAGGTTTAGATTGTTTCAACGCACCTTAACTGGAAATGCTGCCAAGTGGTATATTGAGTTAACTGGGGACAGTTTTGCTACTTTTGGAGATCTGGCTACGACATTTCTAAATCATTTCCAGTTGCTCGTCCTTTATGATGCCGAGATTGAACTCCTAACTAATTTTAAATAGGATGATGCAACCCACATTTCTGACCATATTCAGGAATGGCGGAGAAGGAATAGGCTTACTAAAGCTCATATTCCAGGAGAATTTATTTTGGAATGGTTTTTGAAATCCTTGCAGTCAGATATTTCTAAGGATGTATCCCTCTCAAGGGTATTTTCCGAGGAGCAGGCTATTTTTAGAGCCCAACAACTTGAATTGATATATTCTCAGTCTGGTGTCCTTCATAAATATTTGCCTAATGCTCCTCGCTCCAAATTAGACTTATCCAAGACTAAACCTAGTCCTCATGGTGATGGACTTATTGGGTCGATCAATAGTGGCGTAGCTAACCTGCTTAGTCAATTGCAGCAGTTGTCTATACAATTTGCTCCTTCTGGTCAGCCTGTGCCTGCTGAGTCATCGCCTTCTCAATCGTTGTTAACAAATGTCATTCAGACTTCCGACCCCAAAGGAAATCAACAATCCGAAGGGAAGAAGAAGGGACGTAATAAGAAAAAGGGCAAGAATGGGAAGGGTAATGCAAATAAATCCAACGAGCATGTTGGTGAGGGTCCAAAGGATAAAAAGAAAGTGAATTTTCCATGCAAGTTATGTGCTGGAGACCATCTTACTCACCTTTGCCCTAAAATTCAGGATGCGCAGCGCTTGTTAGCTCAGCAGGGTTCTTCCAGTTCCCAGGCTGTGTTGACAAACCCTTTTCCCCAAGGGAAACAGCTAGTTGTTGGTGCGAATCAAAATACTAGGGCTTCCTCTGGGGGCACCCAGGAAGGGGAAAATCCATCAAACATATACATGATGAGTGCTCACGCGGATATCGCCACAAGATCGCGTGATTATGGCGAAGATGAGTCTTCGAAAGCCAAGGGTGCTCCCAATGCTACTGAGCCGCTTCACATTACGAGGCCTACTGTTGAGCCTATACCTCGGATGCCAAAAGCATCTACTAAGCGTATGACGATTAATCCAAATGCCAGGGCTGCCCAGAACTACTCTATTGTGGAAGATATGGTGCAGAGTCCTTGTGCCATGTTGGCTCTTGAGGTGCTCCAGTCTTGTCCGGCTCAGCGCAGTGCTCTGCTCACTGCTATTGGGGCTATCGATCCAAAGAACTCTCTTATGATTACATTCGATATGTCTAATTTTAAAAAGAGACTCCCCCATCATATGGATTTTTATATTAAATCATCGTACCGGAAATTCAATATTTTTCGGACGGTCGTTGATGAGGGTGCTTCCACATGTGTCATGTCTCTCGCATGCTGGAAGGAAATTGGATCTCCCGCAGCTGTTCCATCTGCTACTCTTCTGACTGCGTTTGATGGTCATTCTCACAGACCGCATGGTATTATCCCAGCTTTTCCCATATTTGTTGGGGGCAAAACTGTAAATATAGAAGTTGAGATAGTTGATGCAAGCTTGGACTACAACCTTCTGTTGGGGCGAAATTGGATTTATGAGATGGATGCTATTGCATCCTCATTATTTCGGATTATTTTTTTCCCTCACGAAGGGAGGATTGTTACAGTGGATCAACTGGACTATTCTCCTGTAGACCCGAATGCATCTACTGACTCAATTATTCCAAAGTTGGATAATGCCAAGTCGCCTATTGAGAATTTAGGGGTTGGAATGTATTCTTCTTTGATGGGTACTTTTGATATTCCACCTCCTACTGTTCATATAAATGCAATTTCATCCTCCAAGGTTCCTCTTCGAAGAGAGTTCTTCAGAACTCATTATTTTTCGGACCCTTGGACCTTGCCTTCCCCTACCTCCACATTAGCGGAAGGTCAAGTGGGTGGAATGGCATTTCCCATGTCTGCAGCTGAGATTGCTTATCAGTCTATTGTTGACTCTACAGAGTCCATTCCAACTCCTCTTTCTCCGGATGAGTTGGATGGCGATGTGGCTCCGACTTGGACACTTAGTTCTTCTTCCACCCAGGATTGCCTTGATACCACTCTTCCATCTGAAGAGGCCATCCTGGAAGCTATGACTGGTATAGATAGACCGTGGGATGATTTTCATCATCGGTATTACTTTCTACCTGAATTGAGCGAAGTTGAATCAAGTTTTCCAAGTCCTTTGTCTCCTGGTCCTGTTCGCCCAGTCCTGAAACCTTTAGCACCAACACAGGTATATGCTGAAGGGAACATGGCTGTGATTTCTCCAACTATACCGATGAACATTTCTAGGGATCCCAATGTTATAGAGAATGTCTTCATCAGAGCTGAATGTTCCCCTGAAGAGATTCAAATTTACACCGATCTCTTTAAAGAGTTTAGGGATGTATTCGCTTGGTCTTATGAGGAAATGCTTGGTATAGATCCATCTATTGTCCAGAATGAGATCAAGACTTACGAAAATGCTAAGTCTGTGAGGCAAAAACTTCGTCCAGTCAATCCTAGGAAGGCTGCAGCTATCAAAGCCGAGGTGGAGAAGCTGCTCAAGGCGGGATTTATTTTCCCTGTTCCTTTGACAGAGTGGGTTTCGAATCCTGTTCCCGTAGATAAAAAACAAGGAACAATTCGAGTTTGCATTGATTTCAGAGACCTTAATAAAGCATGTCCGAAAGATAATTACCCCACACCATTTATAGATCAGATTATCGATGAGTGTGTCGGTAATGAGATTTTCTCCTTCATGGACGGTTTCTCCGGATACAATCAGATTACTATCCGTCCTGAAGATCAGCATAAGACTGCCTTTATTTGTCCCTGGGGTACTTTTGCTTACAAGAAGATGCCTTTTGGTCTTAAAAATGTTGGAGCTACGTTTCAGCGGGCCATGTCATATGCCTTCCACGACATCAAACATATTATCGAGGCATACTTGGATGATTTAGCTGCTCGTTCTCAAAAGAGAATTGATCATCCAGCTCACCTCCGTCAAGTATTTGAACGATGTCGTTTCTACAAGATTAGGTTGAATCCGAACAAGTGTGTTTTCGCGGTCACATCTGGTCGGTTATTGGGATTTATAGTGTCTAGGGAAGGGATTAGGGTAGATCCCTTCAAGGTTGAGGCAATACTTCGGTTGCCTCCCCCATCGTCTATTCGTCAACTTCAAAGTCTACAAGGAAAGGCTAATTTTCTTCGGAGATTTATCGTAAATTATGCTGAAGTTACCAAAGGTTTTATGAGATTGTTGAAGAAGGGAGTTCCATTCTTTTGGGATGACTTCACTCAACGCTCATTCGATGCTTTGAAAAAAGAATTGACCTCTACTCCTTTATTGAGTCCACCTGATTATAGCAGGGATTTCCTTTTGTATCTTGCAGCAGCAGAATCTACCATTGGTATGGTTCTGGTTCAGGAAGATGATGCTCTTGTAGAGCATGTTATATACTATCTTAGTTGAGGCTTGGTAGGACCTGAACTCCCGTATACTCCGATAGAAAAACTGGCTTTAGCAGCTATTCATGCTGTACAGCGACTTAGACATTATATTCTTCTACGAAAAACTTATGTTTTGGCAGCAGCCAATCCATTTCAATTTGTTCTCAATAGGCGAGTGATTGGGGGCAAATACAATAGATGGATTGTGATTTTGCAGGAATTTGATCTTGAGTTTATGTCTGCCAAGTCCAAGAAATCTTTAGTTTTTGCAGAATTAATCTCTGAGTTGCCTTGTGGAGAAGAGATAGTCTATGATGAATCCTTCCCAGATGAACATTTGTTTCTCATCTCTCCACAGGATCCTTGGTATGGAGATATCATTGTGTATCTTCAGACTGCGAAGTTTCCCTCTACTTTTTCGAAAGATGAGCACCGTAAGTTGCGTCACTTGGCTAAGAATTACTTGATTATTGGTGATGCTTTATACCGTCGAGGGGTTGATTCAATCCTGAGACGTTGCTTAACTCTCGAAGAAGCTGAGGCTGTGCTGAATGATTGCCATAGTGGAGCTTGTGGTGGTCATTTATCTGGGCTTGCTACAACCCAAAAAATCTTGCGTGCTGGATATTTTTGGCCTTCAATTTTCAAAGATTGTATGGAGTCGGTCAAAAAGTGTCATTCGTGTCAAGTCTATACTTGAAAAATGTGCGCTCATCCAGCTCCGCTTTTTCCAGTCATTATTGTCGGTCCTTTTACAAAGTGGGGTATTGATTATACTACTTGTAACCCGCCCTCGGCTAAAGGTCACAAGTACATTATTGTAGCAGTAGACTACTTTACGAAGTGGGTCAAGGCTATGCCTAATTTTGGGAATGATGGTGAGAAAGCAGCTCTTTTTCTTTTCAACCAGGTTATTGCTCGTTTTGGTATTCCTAGAGAGATTGTCACTGATCATGGCAGTCATTTTCAGAATAGCATGATGGTTGAGTTGGCTCTAAAATTAGGTTTCTGGCAGGAGCATTCATCTCCGTATTATCCTCAGGCCAATGGGAAAGTGGAAGCCGTGAAAAAATCCTTGAAGACAATTCTTCAAAGGACAATTAATGAAGCTCGATCCAACTGGCATATCATGTTGTATCCTGCACTTTGGGCATATAGGACATCAGTGAAAACTGCAACTGGCTTTACTCCGTTTCAGCTAGTTTACGGGCTGGAATCCATATTTCCCATTAAGTGTGAGATTCCTTCTCTTAAGTTAGTTGTTCAGCTTCTTCCTGACACTTCTAGTCTTGAAGAACGTCTCCTTCATCAGGAGCATCTTGATGAGCAGCGTCGGGATGCTGCCACGATGAATGAGGCGCATAAGAAACGAGTCAAAGTTTAGTACGATAAGGCAGTCAAACCTAGGGTTTTCTCATAAGGCGATCTTGTCTTGGTCTATGCCCAAGAGAAGGATGCCCTGGGCGCAGGAAAGTTTAAGTCTATGTGGTATGGCCCCTTCTTCGTTAAAAAAGTCCTTAAAAAGGGGGCATATACCTTGGTTGATTTCGAAGGAAATGAGTTGCCTGAGCCCAGAAATGGGCTCTATTTGAAAAAGTATTATGCTTAGGCTTCTGCCTGGCATCTTGATTTTGTATAGTAGTTTTTATTCTTGTACATATCTGTTTTTTATGTCTTTGGTGTGATGGTGATGTTTTTGATATGCTTTGGCAGGTTGTGTCGAATGTCATGAGTCATTATGGTTTCGCTGATGGTGCTAGTAGACACACCCGGAACTTGGCTTCCGCGGCTTGGGTGCTCCATCATCCATCCAGTCAATTGTTAACATCAAGAGCAGTCTGCATTGGCCCTGCTTCCAGTAATATAGCAGAGTATACTGCAGTTGTTTATCTACTCTTGGAGGCAATATCTTTGGGTGTTGATTCGTTGGTAGTTTTCTTGGACTCCCAACTGGTGGTGTCACAGTTGAACAATACTTATCGGGTTCGAGATCCATTTTTATTCTGGTTTTATTTGAGGGTACGTTTGTTACAAAGATCATTTCAATTTTTAACATTCATTCATATTCCTTGAGCTGACAATTGGATGGCAGACTCATTAGCTAATCAAGCAATTGATTGGCATATTAATCATTCCACACATTAAAATTTAATCCTCAAAAACATCATACATTTTCATACATTTGTCACGTCACATCAAAAATTGCTATATATATATATCATCAGAGTGTTCAAAAAACTATACAAAATTTGGATCCATAAGTCATACAAAATTAGGGCTTATGCCCGATCATGTTCAATATCAAAAAATATACAGTCATCTGGTAATCATATCTATTTACTCCTGTGGTCCCTGCCCACGATTCGTGTTTTGATAAAACACGATCGCCGTGGCAACTCGGCGGAATAATCGTACCCAGTCACGGGGTACTCCTACCACCCGTCTTTGGATGGCTTTAGGCAGATCTTCCACTGCAGCCATGGGCACTTGGCGGGTTAACCCCTCCAAGTTCCTCTGTACAGCGTGAAGGGTCCTGTCTGGGTCTACTGTATCCACTTCGCCTCTGCGGCGCTTATGTCATGGGTAACCCTCAGGTCGGATTGGTCCAATATCTGCATCATGGTCATCTTAATATTTTCAGTCATTTTTGAATCCAATAAAAAACATGTTTTTTTTTCACATTTTTTCACATATATTGAAAAAATTAAAAAAAAATCATATAAAAAAAATTGCATTCTTACCGACTGTGCCCCATGCTGCGCCAGGTGGAAGGACGAGGTCTGGATCACCCCGGAAATCCATCCCGGCGTAGGGGTAGTCCTCCACGGCGATGATTTGTTCTCCCCACCATTGGAAGAACTCGTCATCCCAGGTGGTTCGGGGAACTTCACTTCCCCCCAGTCTCTTTATCAGCTCTGCCCATCGGGCAATTCTTGGGTCTCTTGGGCTGCTGATAGAAGAGATCACTTTGGGTCTTAGCCCAGGAATCTTCTCGAAGAAGAATGTCATCAAGATTGTACCATATCCGAAATGTTTTGTCTTTACTTTCCGGATCGAAGTCAATTGTTTCTTCATGTTCATTAGTAGAGCTATGCACCAATCATATAAATGAGTTAAGCATTCCACAGCTATACTCATTTGAGTCCTGGATGCCTGGTGTAAGGAAGCAGATCCTACTACCCTGCCAATGGTAAACATGAGAATTTTCATGTGCAAGTCTCTTAAATCTTTTATAGCAATTTGGGTCCCTACTTTCTTGGACCCCTCTATACAGTAGACATGGACATAGTCATCCACTGTGAGCCCTCCTAAAGGCTTACCGTGCAAATCTACTGGTTCCCCCCTCTGGGAGAGTCCAATAATAAAATAGATGTCTTCCACTTCGATATGTATGGGAATTTGATCTATTATGAAGCAGTCTTCCTCCGGTTCCCAATAATTCACAAGCATTTCGAGCAACCGGACATTACTCTTCATATTTGGCATTTTGAAAAATTTGAGCAATCCAAAATTTCAGAGAATATTGAGTGATAATTGGTCTTGCATTAATTCATTGTCAATGGCACTGTGCTCACGTTCTCTCCAAGATATAGTCATCCTGAAAAAATTCAATCATTTGTTCATTAGTTATGTTTTTTTCACCGCGGGTTGCGCATACACGACTGACTCTGTACACAATCGTGTATATACGTGGCTTGGTCAATATAAACCCGCGTATGCGCTAACCGTAATTTTAAACAAATAAAATCTACGGTGAAATTTACAAATTTTAACACTATGAACGGACAAAATTGATAACAAGGATGGATTAAGAGCTTACCTGACAAATTCGGCGAATTTTGACGGTCGATTGCTCCTATTTTGATGAAAGAGGCTTTTTCTCCAGAGCTCTTTTTTCCAAATCAGCAATGTAACAATGAACCAAATGTGAGGTAACTTGTGTATTTATGCCCAGAATTGAAATTTTTTTGCAAAAAATTTTTATGCTTATTTTTTTCAATCTATCTTAAGCTGCATAACCCGGATGCTTGGAAGTGCCCAGATTGGTATATTTTCAGGTCCATTTTGACGAAGTTGAGATTTTTTCTGGTTTTTGATCCATGATTGCTGACCCGTCATGGCAGGTATATGATCTTCACTGGCATATAGGTTAGGGAATCCCCTTTCCATTGCATTTTGCATACTAGCCTCCATTCTGATCACTTTCCATAGGGTCGATCCCATCAGGTCATGAGTATTTCACCCATTTCACTCGTCGATTATTTAATCATGACTTGGTGGTAGAGCCTTCCTTTACATGGGCTTCCTAGTTAGTTCCTCGCTATCACTTGTTGCCCATGATGCGTTTCCTGTAGGCTCGAGAGTCCTCTTTAGTCCCACCATGACTTATGTGTTGAAGCTTCATTCTTCTTCTTCTTCACTATTCTGGCTATTACCCTAGAGGCTCCCTGGTGTTGTTGAGTTGTATTACTGCATTGCATATTGGCTACTTGTTTATCCTGGCCTTTAGCCGGCTTCATTTGGACTCAATGTTTAAGCCAAATTTTGACCTTGACTGTCTGTACAAGTTAACCATTGCATGCACTTAGCTATCACGACTTGACACCCTTTTTACCCATGGATGGAACATTCCTTTGAGTATCTCTTACTAGTTTCCGCCACCTTGCATTGAGCATTGGATTGTTCCTATCCCAGGAACTAGTGCATTTGTTTCTTGATACTCATTCTATCCATTGTACCATAGCATTCTTTTATTCCTTTTCAGGCTTATTATATGAAAAAGACAAAAAAATCAAATATAACAAAAAGAGCGGGAACGGGATGTAACTTCGTAATTTGATGGCAGTACAATATCAGTTTGTCGCCCTTGAACAAAGCACACACACTTATATATTTCCTTCATTTGGGATGGTTTTAGTTTTGACCTAGGTTCAGCCTTTGCCTTGTTTCACTGGTCAGTCCTCCCCCAATTGGTTATCTCTTCCAATCATATGGAGAGTTTGTTTTTTCCTCCTGCATAACAGACTTATACAGTGTCACTTTTTACTACCATGGTCATCACGAGTTGTGCTTTTGTTCAAGGGAAGTCTAACCAAAGTCGGCCATTCTGCGGTGTCTCTTGACTCATTATTCAATTGGCCTTCCCGGTCTTGTCAGTATCTTTTTCTATCACATCAGATGTTTTGGTCTTCTGCTCATGCTGGTTTGAGAAGGTCTCCATTGACTTCTTGTTGGCGGGTTTGTCTCTTATCGACTACGACATATTGCTCTGAGAGTAAAGCTAGAGCCGCACCCTAGCCCTATTTCCATCATTGATAGGTGACCTTGTGCTCAGCATTTGATCATCATTATGGGTCTTTGACTGAGTGGTTTTCCTTGTGTTCGACGTCAGCATACATTATCACACTTGGGATTCGTGCAGTACCTTGATTTCCATTTGACCCTATCGATGGATATCTCGCCTCCGTGTTAGCTTTCATTATTGGTTGGTTTAGAGGGTTTCTTCCGTGCGCTAGCTTCATCTTGTGCATGTTGGAAACGTACTTCGGTTTGGTTCCGTCACTTTGCTTTGTTCGATTCCTTCCAAATCTTGGCCTGCGGGTTACACTCGCGCTGGACTGATGTCGGATGCCTTAATGCCTTCCTTCCAGCAGATCTTTTCCCATCGACTTCGACTCATTGCTCTGGGAATAAGGTCTAGAGTCTTTTTGTCAGTACCTTAGGGTTTGCAGTCATTAGTGGCAGACTCTTCGCTATCGACAGTGGGGATTCATCATTGCCTCCTGATTGGTAGATTCTTCCAAGTGTTCGACTTCAACTCATTCACTCACACTTGTTAGATTGTATTGGGGCACCTTGACACTCATTTTCATTATTGGTGGGTTGTCTCGCGTTGGTTAACGGTATACATTATTGACCGGTAATCCAACGATTTCTCACATGGTCGACTTCAGATCATTTATTCCCATTGTGTATGATTGTGCTATCGAGATCGGTGAAGACCTCGGGTTGCATCAACATCTTTCAGTTCACTTTTGACAGTCCATACAGTTTCTGCCAGTGATGCCGTCCACCCTTATATGTTGTAGTTCAATACAACAACATCTTATATGTTGGCTCCTGAGTTGCGTGATTGTACCATGTGTTCCACCCCTTATGATTTGGTACTTGGAGATTTAGTTACTTTTGTGATCAGACATCCATTTTTAGCATCATTGATCAACTTTCTATATGTGATACTTGGACATTGATTTCGACTTGTACTTTCGGGCCCTGCTCAGATGATTCATTATGTACTTTCAGTTCAGATATACTTGTATACATTCTGGATCTATTCTGTACTTTTTATATGGATATATTTTTGACTGAGCATGGGTATGCCCACCTCAGACATGAGTTGACTCTCTGTTTTCTTTCATTGGTTTTTGGCAGGCTGAAATTTGGTGAAGTCCTCTCTTGTCCTCGCGAAGTTCTTTCTATGCACATAATACATTTCGGCCATCATGTACCCCTTTTGACATCATATATTAGGGGGCATCTGTTATAGCATCATTTTTCACCCTCATGTGATTCATGATTGTCTTTTTGGCCTTGGGCACCCATTCCCATAGACTTGGATAAAAGTTCATAAAAAATAGTGTTTCAAATCCCATACGCGGGTATTCCCAGACTTTTCCGCGTGTATACGCGAGTCCATATATACTTTTCCGCGTATGCCATTAAAATCATTAAAAAATATATAAAATTCCCTATTTTCGAGGCTGGGTTGATGGTTATTCCAGTAATTCAACCACCCTAGCCCGTGGCCCACTGTTTCGAACTGATTGAAACTACTTTGAGGGAGTATAAAAGCCCCTCATATGTATGGCCTAAGGGGGAGAGAGAAATTGTAGATATTATACTCTGTTGGAATCCCAATTCAAGTTTGATTTCCCGTGCCTCCTGCAGTTCCCATATTTTTATAGGAAACCCTTGTTTCCTAGAGATTTTCATCAGTTTATATGTCATCTTGTGTGCACAAGTCTTGAAAGTATCCTAGCAAGGCAAGGGCGGGACAGATCCGGACGACGGTCTGTTCGAAGATCATGGAAGGATTCAGGTGATCTCTCCAGCTTACTATCATTGTACATGCTGTTTGTAATGAAGAAGAACCATCTTGTTCTTGAATTCACGTGTTAATATCTGCTTGCATATGTGAAAAGATTGTTGTTTAAGCATTTATTATTGTTTATATGATGTTTCACATGGATTTCACTGACATTTAGGATAAATATATGCTGTACAACTAGATTTCCGTGCACGTTTCTTCTTGGTTTTCAGGTTAAGGAGGAAGAAGGGTTGTTGGGGGTTTGGACCCCGCGGGATCTACATCAAACGTAGGATTACGGGTGAGTTCTACTATCGATGTTATCTAGTTTTTAGCATACAAGTGTGGTTGTGTGAGTCCTTCTTGAATAGCATACCCTGATCTGTGGAGGTTTTGACCCAACAAACCTCTAGGGAGTTATTTCCCGAAACACAATGTAGGTTTTTTTTTCATTAATGTCAGTAATATCTATCCAAATATATTGGTTGTGAGGGTATTTTTTATAAATCCTAGCATGGGGGGATATGTTATTCCTAATGTAACAAGATATACCCCCAATGCCTCTACGGTAGGATCGCTTGTTCGATATTGACCATAATAGAAAGCCATCTATGCTAGGGACCTTAGATTCTTCGTGCTCCCAAGTTTCAACAAGAAATATAATATCAACCTCATTCGAGATCCAACTTAGCTTGGGGCCTTTGTTCCATGGAAAGCCCAAACAGTTCCAAGAAAGAATCTAGAGTGTGTTGAATTGCTATTTGTTACTATCTTTTTGGTTTCTATCTCGAATAACGACTTTTATATTTCTGATTATTGCCCATTTTCCTTCTTTCCTAGCTTCTTTTACCTTTTGAACCTCATTTCTTAATCTTTCTTGATCTTTTGGGATGAGATATTCATTCATAAATATTCCCGTTTCTTTTAGACTTGAGATTTTACTAAGTATGTCATACTTATGGTCAGTAAAGCTCACCTTTAAAAATAATAAATATTATTATCAGTGATATTAATTTAATTTTGAAAAGATAAAATAATGTCAATAACCATTATGGATTAATTTCATTAATTAATTTAAATTTTAAACTAAAGAATTTAAACCTTATCTCATCCTTAAACCCCATCTCATCCTTTACCATTAATCAATTCTATTATTAATTAGTAAATATTAAAAAAAATTACAAATACCCATTTACCATGTATAACACCATATTAATATCATTTACCATTAATCAATTTCAGGTTTAATTATCAATATTAAAATATTGACAAATACCACTAAACAATGTAATAATACTTCATTAACCATATATATTTTAAACTTAGTATAATCCACAAATAAAATAGTTTTTTGGTTGGTTTGTTTTTTACAATTTTATTTAAAATTCAAAAATTATATATCTAAATTATTTAGTTTAAGGAATTTAAATATTATTGATTTTTTTAATGGTAAATTACGATTATGTATTTTAAACTATTTTAAGTAACGATAAATCACAATTTCGCCAATAATGTAAAATTCTACAACCACCGTTGAATAGGAAAAAGTAGAAGAACATTTTCATTCATTTCTTTTAATCATATATACAGGGAAAAGAATATTGAAGTTGATCACCTCTCCAAAAAAGGTTTGACTGGATCCTTTGGAGAAATGCACTATGAGTTATTCGACACAAATGATTTTGGAGCGAGGGTTATGGTGAAATTTTTGTAAGAATGGGGTAAGTAAATGAGTTTTTTTGGTTAGATGGGAGACACATTTTTATAGGTAGGAGGAGAGACAAAGAAAGGGTTGTGGTTAAAGCTGGAAAAGGATTGATGCCATGCTAATGGATAGAGTAAAGGAAATGACGAAGACAGAGAAGAGAGAATACAATGGGAACCTATTTTTGTATTTTAGTACTCTTGATAAGAATGGGCAATTGCAGGAAAGACAATAAGAAAGACGCTCCAGTTTTGGTAATTTTGATTTATGCAGAAAATATTTCTTGGGCACGTTCGGAAATGATGTATTTTGTAAATTTTTGTTTCTTATTTGTATTTTGAACAATCTTAAGATTTGACCTAGTACAATATATAAACCAGAAGTATTTTTCATCTGAAAAAAAAGGAAAAATTAGTTGACACATATTACCTACATATTTTATAGGCTTGCTTTGGCCCTTCACTGTAAACAATAGTCAACCAAATATAGGAATATCCATAGATTCTTTCGGGATTCCACATATGTATCCATTGTTGACGATGATGTTTCAAATGTGGTGATGATTAGCCAGCTTGGATGTGCAATCCTCACTTGGGCCCACGTGTAATAGATGAGAAACAAACATATGTGAGGGGTTTCCTATGGTATGGTGACACTGGACAACATCAGAAACAACATGGGCCATCCAACAGAGCGGTGACACATCAAATCACTTTCACTTAACTAGATGAGGTCCATGTCGTCTATCTGCCACAAACAAAGTTTCCCTTTCCACAATAAACTATTTGGTTTTTATACGTTATGTTCCAATGGAGGGGAAGGCTTAATACATCCTGATTCTTTTTAAAGGCACTAATGGATACGCCGTCTTCATTCTTTTTAAGAGTGCTAATAGATAAACACAACATTCCATTATAAACATATTGGTCTGGGTGGATAGAATTTGATTGTTGAGAAGCTGGAAGCATTTATTGTAAGATTCCATAGGAAAAGGGCCAAATACAAGCACTAGTTGGAGAAGCAATCTATCTCATAGGCTATTTTTAGCCTTGTGGATGTTAAAATTAATTTCTTTCTTTCTTTATTTCATAATGTGAAATTTTATTATGAATTTAGTATTCTATGTTGAGGAGATGCTAAGGAAAATTTACATAAGAATTCACTCAACCATGAATTTATATCCAACGTCAAATGATTATGTGAAATGGATGCATTAATGGGAATCGTATTCTAGGTAGTGAATGCTAGTATAATTAGCCATATGTGTAGCCATAATGTGGTTGGATATGGAAAAGCTATAGTGCTACACAAGTGCCCAATGATCTCCCTACTTGTATCAACGTTTTAGACTAAATTTTTTTATCCAACACTGAAGTTCACTTGTAGAGGGGAAGGGTTTCCAAGGGAATACAAATCAAACAAGGGAAATGTCTTCTAGTGTATTAATGTATGCTTAGTAAAGAAAGAGCTTATACTTGGTGTTGTGTGAGGCTAAAGAGTAAGGTGTCCTGGTTGATCAAGTGCTATAAGGTGGCTTGATGATTGTCAAGGAATTGGCTAAACTTTCCCACTCATCGTGGTGGAGTACAGGACATATAAATATGATATTCTGAAATTAAACTATGAATGCATTGAGTGGCTAATTTATGGTAACGCCATATAATTTATGGTATGACATAAATTATTGATCTGATATTTGAAGTGGACCCTTGGTAATAAGTTGGAGCTCTCCTTGCATGTGAAAACCTTGGCAAGATGGATCATATGAGTGTCTGTTTGGTAAAGAAAGAGATGGCTAAGCCTAGAAGGGTGAGAGCTAGAGGGAAGAGGCAAATTACTTGAAGGAAATTGTTATGGAAAAATGCATGTGGTATGACAATTGAAATCAAGAAGGGTGTGTCTTATAAATAAATAAATAACTAAAAAAGATACCTATTAACTCTTTCACATGGCATGTTTGTAAATTGGAAAAGTATCGATGCATATAAGTATTGAACTATGATTGTATATATGCTTTGAATAGATGATTACATTTTTGGATTGAGAAAATTTTCAAATCGGATCATTATTTTATGTAGGTGCATAGGCTGAGAACAAAATTGGCAAATTCGGGACAAGAGATTACCAATGTGATGGGATTGCCACATGGTAATGTTGGGAGGAATTTTTAAATGCTTTGTAAGAAATTGTAAATATTTACATTAGGAAGTGAGTTTTTATTTTTAGAATAAGTGGAGAAGTTTCTTTCTAATGTCAATATAGTTTTTCAGTTTCCCTTATTTTATGGAGAAGGGGGAACAATTCACACTTAATTACTCTTGGTTTTTATAGTTCATTCATTTTGGGAAACAATAAAAAAAAAGAGTGTTGGGAATAACTGAGAAGAAGAAGCTCCCAAGTGAGGAGAAGAGAGAGGGAAAGAAGAGAGGAACTCATTGTTTCTTTGTGTAACTACAGTCCTAAGTTTGCAGACCTATCTGTACTTTCCAATCTGTGTGAACCAAAAGGTATTTCTCTGTATGAGTGGCGTAAATGAACATAAATTATATACTGTACATTGTGTGCTTGCTAAAGGGTTGAGTTTGAACCAAATTATTGTGATTAACCAATTCTATTTATGCTTGTGAACTCATGGTTTATATTCATGTGCATTTGTTCATTTGAATACTGGTCATTTTGAGAATGTGTAGCTTACTGAACCGAATTAGATTAAAAATAAATTAAACCATGTGGCTTCAATCATTGTGATAATCAACTTGTCTTTCAAGATTTATGTTGTATCAGTCTTAAATTTTATAGAAGGAACATGTTGCTGAGTACTAGAATAGTGGTTCCCTAGTATTTACAACGATTTGAGTGTTGTTACATAGACAAAGTACCATGTTTGGAGTTTAAAAAAAAAACCCTCTTAGACTGGTTTCCAATTGTCAAATTTGTAATAGTGTTACAAAATCAAGTGAAGGAAGGTAGGTAAATTGTATATTGTATTGAGGAGCAAGTGAGGGATGTTGGGAGTTGATTTGGAAAAATATTTGAGTTGTTTCATATTCCCCAAAACTGCAATACAAAATTTTAATGGGTGCTACGTAATCATTTCGTAGCAACGAAACAATAAATTGGAAAACAAACTTTACGAAATCATTTCATAGTGACTTCAAAAAAAAAAATTAGGACTCCATGTTCAGTTTTAAAATTTTCATTTGGCCTGCCCATTGCACCATTTGTTAAGTTGAAACTTATGTAATTGGATTGATGAAATGAGGTGAGGAAAAGAGTGGGAGGTGAGAGAAAAAATTATTGTGGGATTTATCAAAACAAATTAATATTCTTATATTGACTGGATATGTTAAATTTTTCATGAAATATTGTTGAATTGTATGTAAATACGAAGCTATGTTTGGGGAGTAGATTGGGGATATTGGCATTGAGGTGACCTGGCTGCCATCAAGTTGTATCAGAGCCTGAACGCTCTTTGATGAAGAGATTAAAACAATTCAACAACAAGGAAAGTTTGGAGGTGGGATTCAAAAGCCTAGAGAAGAATCATAATTCAAAGTTTGATTGAGAATGGAAATCTGAAGGAAAGGAAGCCAATAAAGTTTAGAGTTCACAACAGAAGCATGGAGCAGAATCATATTTGAAAATTTGATTGATGTAACTTATTTTATTCTAATTCTTATTGAATTTGAAGATTAATGATTGCATCATGGAAATCTAAATAATACTGTGTGTGAAAAGAAATATACTTTGGGAGGAAGTAGATCATATTTTTTGAAGATAGACCCGAAAAAAAAGTTCTCAATGTAAGAAACATTAGAAGATTGTAACCTTGAAGAGCCAACAAAGAAGACTGCAACATTAACATATGTTCAAACAAATATTTGGAAAATTAGTTGATGATTGTAGCCAAGAAAAAAGGGAGTTCTTGATGATGATGGTAAGGAACCTTGTAGCAGATGGAGGACAAAAAAATTATTAAAGGAAGAAGGTGAGTAAATTGCATGGAGAAACCAAAAGAGCATAGAGTGCTCAGATAGAGATTCTAGAGGAAGGAGTCATCAAAAATACCAGGAGAGGACTAGGCATGGAAGAACTTACTATGGTACTTAAAAATAGGTTAATAGAGTCAACTTGTTGCATTGGCTTTTTTGTAGCTCACAATCAGTAGGGAGAAGCTCATAAAATAAGGATATTTGTGACTGCTGATGGTAATAATAAGGATTTGAAGGTAAGCCATAAGCAATAAAATTAAATTAATCTATAAGCCATAAGCCATAAGGGTTTTAAGGTAAGCCATAAGCCATAATCCATAAGGGTTTGAAGATAAGCCATAAGCCATAAGCCATAAGGGTGTTGAATTTGACAGAGAGGTTGCTGAAATTAAATTACAACTAGATATTTTGAGAGAACTGCTACAGAAAGATGAGGAAGATTGGGGTTATAGATGGACTCTCAAGAAGAAAGTAAAATGGAATTTGTTGCAGGTGAATCTAAGACATAGATAAAATGATCAGTTGATGCAGAAAATAAAGGATTATAAATAGAAGATAAATGCTCAGTTGGAGGAAAATCTCAAAGGAGTTGAGCTACAACAAAGGACAATTGTTGAAGAAGAAGTTCTTTGTGAACTTAAACAAGGAGTAAACCTTGAAGAAAGAGAGAATGATAATGTTGATAGGAGAGTAACTGAAATAGAGAAAATAAGGAAGTTGACATTGAGGAAGCCCCAACAGAAGAGGTATGCAAGGTATAGGAGAATAAAGGACAACATGTCACAGATGGTACAAAAGGTTTTCATCAACAAATAAGGAGGAAGACTATAGCAGGAAAAAATAGTAGAGCAACAAAAAGACAAGGAGAAGGACCGGCGAAAACATAAAGTTTGGGATTGAGGAAGATTCACTTCATCAACACATGGTCAGGAGACCATGAATTTTTTTTCACCTTAGGAGTCTAATTTAGGTTCATAGGCTGAGCACAAAATTGACGAAGTTGGTACAAGAGCTTACCAATGTGATGGGATGGCCACATGGTATTGTTGGGAGATATTTTTAAATGTTTTGTAATAAATTGTAAATATTTACATTAGGAAGTGAGTTTTGATTTTTAGAATAAGTTGAAGAAGTTGTTTTCTAATGTAAATATAGTTTTTCAATTTCCCTTATTTTGTGGAGAAGGGGAAACAATTCACACTTTGTGACTCTTGGTTTTCATAGTCCATTCCTTTTGGGCAACAATAAAAAAGAAGAAGAAAAAACAAGGAGAAGTTCCTAAGGGAGGAGAAGAGAGAGGGAGAGAAGAGAGGAACTCGTTGTTTCTAAGTGAAACTATAGTCTTGAATTTGCATACCCACCTATAATTTCCAATCTATGTGGACTGGAAGGTATTTCTCTATGTGAGTGGTGTAAATGAAGAGAATTTATGGACTATAAGTTGCGTGCTTGGTAAAGGGTTGAGATTGAATCAAATTCTTGTGATTAACCAATTCAATTTATGCTTGTGAACTCATGGTTTATATTTTTGTGCATTTTTTCATTTGAATATTGGTAATTTTGAGAACATGTAGCCTTTTGAACCAATTTACATTAAAAAAAAACACTGTGTATTTAATCGTTGTGATAATCAACTCGCCTTTCGGGATTCTTGTTATATTAGTCTTATATTTTGTGGAAGGAATGTGTTTTTGAGTTTAGTAATAGTGGTTCCCTAGTATTTATAGTGATTTGAGTGTTGTTATAGAGACAAAGTACCTTGTTTGTAGTTATGTAAAAAATAAATAAAAAAAAACCTCTTAGATTGGCTTTTGATTGCCAAATTTGTAATAGTTTTACAAACTCAGGTGAAGGAAGGTAGGTAAATTGTATATTGTGTTGAGGATAAAGTTAGGGGCATTGGGAGTCAATCTAGGAAAAGGTTTGAGTCGTTTCATCTTCCCCGGAACCGCAATACATAATTTTAACGGGCACTACAAAATCATTTCTTACCGACGAAACAATAAATTGGAAAACAAGTGCTATGAAATAATTTCATAGCGAATGCACACAAAATTTTCAGGATTTTTTGTTTAGTTTTAAGATGTCCATTTTTCCTTCTCGTTGTACCTTTTGTTAAATTGAAATGTATGTAATTGGATTTATGAAATGAGGTGAGGAAAAGAGTGGGAGGTGAGAGAAAAATCTCTCATGGTATTTATCAAAACAAATTCATATTCTTATATTGACTGCATATGTTAAATGTTTCATGAAATATTGTTGAATTGGATGTAAACACAGAGCTGTGCGTGGGGATTAGATCGGCGATATTGGAGCCGGGGTGAATTTTCTACCATCATTATTGCATGATATTGGATATAACATGCATTTTATCTTTTCTTGATGGTTATTATAGGAACAGTTGAAAAATGAACAAGTGAATTCAGTACCTAAAAATAATAACACTAGTGATGATGGTATTCCAAGGAGGGTAAAAAGAATATAATACCCCATCAAGAATGGGCATATTGTGTGAACCAAGTAAGAGATTCCTACTTGCAGTAAGGAATAATAAGGACGTGTTGGTTGGGATCAAAGGAATGGGACAAGTAAAGGTTCAATGGAACTAGAAGATGCAATATGGAAGGAATACCCACGTTAGGTTTCCCTTACTCATGTTAAAGAAAAATATTGTATAATGGTGATGTGCATTAGGGAAATGAAAAATATAAGGGAAGGGGAGTGAATCATTCTTTCATTCTCTTGTTGGAAGGGAATTGTCTCAAATATTTGGTGTAGGCTAAGTGATTTCATATATGTTGTAATGAAATTATGGGTTTGAATACCATGAACACATTAAGGAATTTGTGACCATGTGCTGAGTAAATACATTTCATTGAGACAAAGTGATTACAATTGAGAATACTTGAAGTTCTTAGCCATGATATTTTCTCGAAAATATATACTTCAGCCTTATGAGGAAGTGGAATAGCTCAAGGGACTATATGGTAGAGAAGGGGATTCCATTCCTTGGGTTGTACAACATGAAGAGGAATGATGATTGGTGTATTAAATTTTTTGTAAGAGTGAAAAAACTATAATTTTTTGGAAATAAGTTGTGTGTGAGGATCAAATCTAGCCATAAGTCTTTATCCTTGGGCACTAATAGCCCCAACTTATGGTGACCTGTTATAGAGAGAGTGAAATAATGCCTATGTTTGGGTGGAATGTATAACATATACAACCAATTTTGTGTTTATTTCGAGAATATAAGTGTGTATGATGTTGTTGCAACCTATGGTTATGTTGGTTTATCATACCTCTTGATATTTTGGAGGCACTCGGTAAAAGGATGGACTAACAAGAGATATTCGATTGAGTGGATGACTAGCAAAGAAATCGATTAAGTGGTTGATGAATTGGTTGAGTAACCGAAAAGAGGAAAATCAATTGATTGATTGCCTAGTGGGATCGCAAACTAAGTGGTCGAAGGAACCAATTAGATGGTTGGGTTGACTCAGGAAGTGTATTAGATGATTAGAATTGGGCCAACTAGAATAGCCAACTAGCTAATAAAACAACATAGATTTCACATAAACAATTGGAACTTTCAACATTATTTTTGGACCAATTCTTCCACAATTCAAGTAATTTGGTTATATTTGAACACAATAAATAAAGGACCCTAAGGGTCGAATATGAATGATCAAGTGAATTGAATTTCACCTTGTGATGTTGTAATCACAGTACTTTGTACTTAAGTGTTGTAATGGTGTCCTTAGACACCACCCATCATCTTAGAGATTAATTAATCTTCTATTTATTTATTTATATTTTGGTTTGTGTTATTTTTTTGGGTTCAATCCACAACATGGTATCATATCTATTGGTTTTGACCTAGCCCTATTGTCCTCAAATCATGTCAAGTTTGATCTCATAGTGCTAAACTTTAGGTTGATTCATTTGTTAACGGAAATCTGATTTCTAACAAATCAAGTTTATTAGAAACTTGAAGATGGCTTCCAAGATGGGTTTCATAATTTTGAATGGGAAAAATTATGTTGTTTCGGTGCTAAAAATGGAAACCCCACTGAAGGTAAAAGGTTTCTACTAACATTTGAATATTTCTATTGTATATCTGAAGGATGGAAAAATGCATTTTTTCAATGGAAGAAATAAATATGAGGCCATTGGAGTCATTATGATCTATATTACTCAGGAATTAATTTTCATATTAATGGCATTGATTTCCCTCATGAAAATTGGAAGAATTTTAAGTCACTAATTGATAAATTCGACAAAATTAGGTCATGTAGATGCAAAAAGTGTTGATTTCTCTTGATCCCCATTCATTTGAAAATATAGAGGACTCTCTAGCTTGTGTCAAAAATCTACACTTGAAGTTGGGAAACCACAATAATAACTTTCCAAAGAATAATCAACTACTCATTGAACTAGTCCTGATGAATTCGAGAACATCTTATGATGTGTTATTTTCCTCATTTCACGCCAATTAGAGATCGTGCAAGGAAGATCGTAAGGACTACACCTTTGACACCTTCTATTATTTTTTAATCAAGGATGAACATATATTACATGATGAATGAGATATTGGCAGTAAAAATTAAGCTCAATTTATCAAAATAAAGGCTAAGTCTAATCAAAAGGAGAGAGGAAGCAAGTTGGAGTTCCTCAACCAAAAAGCTAAAGAGAAGGGTGATGGGTTGGTGTAAACTAGGAAGAATTGAAAGAAGAAGACATGTCACTGTTATGGAAAGTTAGGATATGTAGAGAAAAAATTCTAAAATAAGCATGATGACCTAGAAGAGATGGCTAAACAAATTTAAGGAAATTTGTTAGTCGATAGATCTCTTAATCAGTCAACTGAGAACTTCCCCTTCTCAGTTGAAACTCAAGCATTATACACTCATACCAAACATAATGAATGGGTAGTCGATTATAGTTGCACTCATCATATGGCCAAGGATGCTTCTCTACTTTCCTCCTTCAATAAGGATGCTAAACAAAATATTTATTTATCAAATGATTTTATGCTTGGAATTGTTAGTCATAGTGATGTACCTTGTCAACATGGTAGAATTATGAATGTCTATTGTGTGCATAGTTTGAGCTTGAATTTGTTGTGCATTTATCAACTAACATATACTAGAAAAATTGTTAATTTTTGGCTATATTGGTTCCTTGCTAAATATCTACAGAAAGACAAGTCCACGATCACCAAAGGGTTTTGGTATAATTTAGTGAATTGTATGCATTGGTTATTAGAAAATCCATACACCAAACACATACTAAGTAAAGATATACATGAAACATATATGAAATAGGGAATAGAAGAGAGCCAAAGTAGTAATAGACCAACAAAAGAACCTTTTTATTAATACACAATAATCACTAAGTACATTCTCATCAAATACATTCATATTTATAATAGAATCTTGAAAATTACAAGGATTAACTATCTAAACTAACTTAGTTGGTCAAATTGATAGGGATGTTTACTTGACTAGTAGGTCGATTTGACTAGAAGGTCGACTTGACTTGCATATCAACTTATATAATCTAGTTGACTATATTGAGTTGTGGGCTTAGTTAACTAAGTCAACTATCCCCTTCAACATCTCCCTCACCCTCAATTCCTTCTTTTTCGTGATGAAGTGGAGATTTAGATCTTCATGTATACAAAATTGTGAGAAAAGGTACTAGAAGAAGAAAGTTGTGTTAGTGAATGGTGCTTGTGGAGGTGTTGTTGTCAAAGAGTTTGGTTATTTCTCTATTGGATCTAATACTAGTGTAGAAGTGATTGATTTATGGACTACCTATGTTGTTGATCTATTTTTCAAGTTTATAGAGGCATATCTTTATCCAATGTTTGATACCTCTTCTTTCTCATTATGTAGGTAATCAATTGAATTAGGCTTCAACTTCTTCTTCTATTGTAGATGTTTGACTAGGTTGTACTTATGGGGAAATTTTGTATACATTGGGTTGAAAAAAATGATATTGTTATTGAGTAGGTGAATGATATTGAAATCTAGGTGTAGCTTGTATTTCCCCAAATGTTGTCTTATGGATTGTGGGGGTTTGTATTTTCATATGTTAATCAAATTTAGTCCTCTCTCTGAATATATATTGTACCTATGCTTCACATGACTTCATCTGAGTGAGGTATTTAAGCTACTCAGAGATCAATCTATTTTGGTTCTCAAACAATTGGGAATGAATTTTCTTCTCCATGTATATCACTTTCTATTGGATTCTTTGTAGATCATCGAAAGTGTTGTTAGCCTTGACTTGTGCTTTCTTTCCTAGTGATAGTACATTTTTGTTTTGAAATGAAATTATTTTCCTGATATTTTAAATAATAGATTTCTCTCCAAGTGACCCTTTAGAGATAAAAAAAATTTCAACTGATTGCAATAGGTAAGTGTCCTTTGTTTAGTATTATCCTAATCGTCAATTTTATGGATAAGAGACATTTGGGCCCTTTTTAACCTTTGGGGATGATTAATTAATATCAGTTCAGATAATTTATATTAATAAATTATCTAAAATCATACTTCCATAATTCCTCTTTGAACGACCAATATTCCATTTCTTTGGAAATACGTGTCCTTTGTCTAGTATTATCTTAATCGTCAATTTTATGGATAAGAGACATTTGTGCCCTTTTTAACCCTTGGGGATGATTAATTAATATCAGTTCAGATAATTTATAGTAATAAATTATCTACAATCATACTTCCATAATTCCTCTTTGAACGACCAATATTCCACTTCTTTGGAAATTTTCACCTCAGTCAGAATAACAAACATCATGAAGACCAAAAAGTAAGAAGAAAAAATCAACTCATAATCAGCAAATCTAGCGACTTCTTTAAGGATCATAATTCAAGACTTTAGTGCCTTTTAAAGATCATTTATTTTCCCATCAAATAAAAAGCAACAATCAAATTTTGTAGTGACAAGAATGGGAACAAATTTTAAATGTTATAACTCCCTTCCCTAGTGATAGTACATTTTTGTTCTGAAATGAAATTATTTTCCCGATATTTTAAATAATAGATTCCTCCCCAAGTGACCCTTTAGAGATACCTTTTTTTTTTAGCTGATTGCAATAAGTAAGTGTCCTTGTCTAGTATTTTCTGAGTCATTGAACTTAAGGGAAGAGGTAAAGAGACTACTAGACAAAAAAGAGCAGAGTGACTGAATGTCAAATGAAAATAACATTGAGGATCTCTTCTGATTTCTCATGTGGGACTTCTTCAATTGATGAGGTAGTAGGAACTTTCTCCTCTATAATAAGCGGTGGAGAATTATGTTGAGTGAACTACTACTCATGTAACTTTGACTCCTCCTTACAATTGGAATGTTTCTCTTCCCATAACTATATCTCGGGTTATAATTCTAGCTTTCTCTTGTTTATGAGTAAATTGTCTCTATATCACTATTGTCTCTCTCTTTTTGAGTGCTTCTTTGAATTAGTGAGATAATGTAGCTCATCTGGATTCCAAAATCCTTGAGTAACCCATTTTCTGAAGAGTCCTCTTTTGTTTTAAATTATGTTATTTGGTCCTCCATAGCCTTGTCAACGTCGCTTCCTTCTAAAGAATCATACATTCTTGATAAGTATCCATATATTTCAAATCTAAATGAATGGAACATGAGATAAACTTTGTGACATTTTCCAAATTCTAATATTTTTCATTGCACTTCTCATGTGTATCAAGGAAAATAGATTCCATACATTCAATGTTATGCCTTTTTAGAGCTTGTTGTAAAGTTGGAAGCTTCTCTTCACCATGTCTCCTTTCTTTTGTATCCTTGACTTTGATACAAACAATTGTTACCGACCCCTTTAAAGGAAAATTTAGTGTTATTTAAGAAATGAGAATTATGAACATTCATCATTATTGCTCAAGATAAATCATGTCCTTTGAAATAATTTGGAAATTTAAAAAAAGATCACATATTTTAGAAAATTTCATTATTAATTTAATTTTTTATATATTAAGAAATAATACTCATGAATTATAAAACAATTGGAACAAAAATAATATATAACAAAAAAAACCATGTATTTTTGGAATAATAAAATAGTTGTAACAAAAATAATAAACTATGTATATTTGGGTGTATGAAAATTTAGATACATTTTATTAAGTAAAATTTTAAAAGAATAATGGTTATAAACATTTAAAAATAATTTTATTAAATAATTAGTTTAGATCCAGAGTTAAGATTGATTTAGGCCATCTTAGTTCCCCCTATAAAGAAACTACATTCCACATGAATACCATGGGTCAATACCGTGGTATTTATACTTTATCATTATTTTACTTTATTATTTTTATTTTTTATTGTATTTTGACCTAGTTAAAATGTTCATTACATTATGTCAATCTTTTTATTTAATTTACTTTTATTTTTAATTTTGTGTAATTTGACATAGTCAAAATGTCAAACATGACATTACAACCTTTCTATCATACTTTGTTGGAGAGCATAGTAACACAAAAATGTAATATTTAAATATATAAATAGTTATTTTCCTTTTTTTATATTGTTTTTTATTAATGTAATATAAATTAATTGGTTTTTGTGGAGTTTAATTTTATGATAAATAAAATTTTCATTCTTATGTACCCAAAAATTTAATGTTTATGTATTTTACAAATTTGTTTTATTCATTAAACTAATTTATGTTAAATCTAGTTTTATTAAGTTATTGATTTAAATTTTATAAAAAAAAATTGAGGTTAAAATCTAAGAAATTTTTAATAACAACATTTTAACTTAAAAGTCACCAAAACCTAAATTCAATCTAACTTATTAAAATGAAAAAAACTAACATTATAAAGAAACATATATATAAATATTTACTTGATCTAATGACCTAAAACATTTCAATTGTCTAACATTTAATCCAATGGCTCAAACAGAGACATAGTCGCAGCTAAAAGAATTGTTTTCAAATAATAACACCTTACTACATAATTATCATTTTTTTAATATTAAATTTATTTATACATTTAAAACTATTTTTAAATAACAATAAATCACAATTTCACCCCTTTCAAATTCTACGACCATCACCTAAAATCACCTAAAAATGAAAGAGTAGTTAACCCATATTACCTACATATTTTTTAGGTTGCTTTGGCCTTTCATTGCAATCAATAGTCAACCAAATACAGGAATAGCCACGGATTCTTCTAGGATCCATGCTTCGGTGGAGTCCACATATACACCAATTGATGACGGTATTTCAAACGTAGAGATGATTCTCCATGCGCAATCCTCGGTTTGGGTCCACGTGTAATAGATGGGAAACAAACGTGTAGGACAGGTCTCTTATGGTATGGTGACAACATTCAAAACAGCGGGGACCATCTGAGAAAGTGGTGACATTAAAGTAATACAAGTTACATCACCATAAGTGTTAGAAAAGTAAGATCAACCCCCAATAAAGGAAGTAGATGTTGAAGGTGTAATACCAATATTATACACATGGGTTGCAAATGCACTGGGAAAGCTACACATGGGTGGAGAGTGCTGAAAAAAGAATAAAGAATACTAGAGGATTAAACAGAGAGCACAAAAGGCTATAGAGGGATTAAAGTACACCCACATAAAACACAAGGAGATAAAAAAAAGATAAAAGGTGTTAATGTAATTGTTGTAGAGGCACTAATGACATGGCAAAAAATGAAGCCATGGAATGTGGGCATTTCTTAACTAATCTCTTGTTAATTTGATATATCTCTTAGTATTCGAAGGGTTATTTTTTAATAGTCTTAAAGCATAATAATGTTAGAAATGCAAGAGATAGCTTGGTAGAATAAATATGCACTAGAGGGCATACTAAGAAGTGTTTCATAATGCGTATAGGAAAGCTAGAATGCATTTGCACTGGTATGCATGCTAAGAAATATAATCAAGTGCATATAGATTTGTTTTTAGTGCATATGGAATCACTTGAGTATATATCTATAAAATGATTATAGACTAAGAGTAATATGTTGGTAAATGAAAATGTAATGATGGCTTAAAGTGGTTAATGATGAATTTTTTATCTAGGGAAAAGGTTAATAGAATGGTTGGAGATGTCGACGATACCACTACATATGATAGTAAACGATATGAAAAAAATAAGGATAACAAAAAATGATCAAGAGGTTGGTGAAGAGAGTGTGAAAAAAAAAAAGTAACTATATGTGAGGCCATAATATGGTTTCATATAGAAAAAATATAGTGCTACACAAGTTTCTAATGATCTCCCTACTTGTATTATTGTTTTAGGCTAAAACATTTTACTCAACATTGAAAATTACTTTTAGAGGGGAAGGTTTTCCGAGGGAATAAAAAGCAGAGAAGGGAAATATCTTCTATTATGTTAATGTATGAATGGTTGAGAAAGAGCATATACTTGGTGTTGTTTCGAGCTAAATAGTAAGGTGTTTTGGTCAATCATATACTATAAGGTGGCTAGTGTATTGTCAAGGAATTGGCTATACTTTCACACTCATAATGGTGGAGTACATAACATAGAACTAAAGTATTCTTAAATCAAAGTATGAATGCATTGAGTGGATGTGCTTGAGTGAATTATAAAAGTGTGCAAGTGGTGAATATGAACACATGCATGTCGAGAGAGATCGAGAGAGAGAGAGAGAGAGAGAGAGAGAATTGTATGAGTGAGAGAGAGAGTGCATTGTATGAATGAATTAATTTTTTATATTTCATTGATTAATAAATTAACAACTAAAATGATGGAATTGCTTCTAAATCATGAATTTGAGATCATTTCAAGAGTTGTTGTGAATATTGTAGCGATATAATTGCATGCCATAATAGTCACACTTGGATGAAATACATCGGAAGATTTATCAAAATAATATATTTGTGGAAAATGAAGATGGCTAAAAGAATGAAAGCACATTAAAATGCCTCTAAAACCCTATGGTTTCCATAAATTATTGATCATATATTGGAAGTGGACCCTTGGTAATAAGTTGGATCTCTCCTTGCATGTGAAAACCTTGGTAAGATAGATGATAAGAGGGATTGTTTTGTAAAGAAAGAGATGCATGAGCCTAGAAGGGTGAGAAAAACAACGAAGATGAAACTTACATGAAAGAAATTACTATGGAAAAATGCATGTGGTATGATGGTTGAAATGAAGAAGGGTGTGTATGAAAAGAAAAAGAAAAGATGTCCTCTTTTCCATGGCATTTTTATAAAGTGGAAAAGTATACATGAATATAGGCATTGAATTATTACTGCATATATGCTTTGAATAGATGATTACATTTTAGGATTGCACAATTTTGTAAATAAGATCATTATTGCATGATATTGGATATACCATGCATTTTTTTTTTCTTAATGGTTGTTATAGAAACATTTGAAGAATGAACAAGTGAATTGAGTTCCTAGAAAGAAGAACCCCAGTGATGGTGGTATTCCAAGAAAGGGGGAAATAATATAATACCCCTTCAAGCATGCACATGTTTTGTGCAACAAGAAATAGTTTCCTAGGTGTGGCTAGGAGTAATAATGACATGATGTTCTTGAATAAAGGCATGGGACAAGTAAAGGTTCAATGCCACTAGAAGACGCAATGTGTAAGGAATACCCACATTAGGTTTACATTATTCATGTTAAAGAAAAAATGTATATAATGGTGATGTACATTGAGGACAGTGAAAAATATAAGGGGATGGGAATGTAATACCCCCAATTTGATCCCATATTAGTAATGTAAATATGTATACAATGAATGCTTGAGGGCTAGATGATGTAATATGTAATTGAACATTTATAGTAATAAAAATAAACATCATTAGTTGCAAAAAATGAAGGACAATAACACATGGCCTATGATTCCACGATATAGGAATAAAAGGGGGATTAGACGGCTCAAAAGGGGTTGAAGAAAAAATAATATTATTTTATTTCTAAGTGTATGTATTTACCTTATGATATCTTATGTGTTGCTAACCTTGGAATTAGTTTCCAAGTGAGATACTTGAGCTTCTTCAAAAGCCACATGGCCCATTACTAGCATGAAAATATATGTCAAGTTTAGAAGCATGCAAAAGGGGAATCATTTTGAAATTCTCATTTGGCAAGGAAATTGTCTAAAATATTTGGTTTAGGCTAAGTGGTTGCATGTATTTTCTAATGAAATTATGGGTTTAAATACAATGAACCCATTAAGTAATTTGTGACCACGTGCTGAGGAAATAGGTGCCATTGAGAAAGAGTGATTATAATTGAGAATACTTGAAGTTCTTAGCCATGATATTTATAACCATTCTACACTTCATCTCTATGAGGAAGTGGAATAGCTTGAGGGACTGCATGGAACATAAGGGGATTCCATTCCTTGGGTTGTGCAACATGCAGAGGAAATAAAGCTGGTGTATTAAAATTGTTGTAAGAGTGAACACACTATAATTTTGGGGAAATAAGTTGTGTCATAGGATCAAAGCTAGCCGTAAGTGTTCATCCTTGCGAAATAATATCCCCAAATTATGGGTGGCATGTTGTAGAGAGAGTGGAATAATGGCTACATTTGGGTGGAAAATCTAACATTTGAAACCAATTTGGTGTTTATTTTGAGAAGATAAGTGTGTATGATGTTGTGGCAACCTAAGGTTATGTTGGTTCATCATGTTATCATTCTATAATTTTAAGATTGGCAAGAATAATTGTATAGGACAACATAAAAACCACTTTGTAGCCTAGGATCTAGCCTTCCTAGACTTAGAGAGGGATCTCTATTTTAGATTTAGCTTTGTTTTATGAGTATGATATTAGGCTAGTTATAATGATAATGAAGATTGATTTTTGATTTGATTGTTTGGTTGGATTAGTAGATATATTTAGACTATTTCCATTGGGATATGGAATCATAACAACCCGAGTCGTTAAATCAAATTTTAAAGAGCATCCACAAGGCAAGCTAACTACATTTACTAGATCTTAAAATATAATGAATTATGAGATGAAAGAAATAGTGAAATCCGTAATGGTTAATGATCTGAAAGGAGTGTATTAGTTCTGCTGTGCTAAGTGTCCTTTCAGTTAAATAAACATGCACAAATTGTCTCCATAAGTTTGCTTAAGGAATGAGAGTTTTAACCATGAAAATTAGATGAATTGGTGAAATTTAAGCATGTAAATAAGCCTTAAAAACACTAAACAATAGTGCAAAACAGAGAAAAAAATTCACACATAATTTTTACACAATAGACATGATGGAGCAGTTCACCCCTCCTGGGCTACATTTGTTGGTCCAGCTCCCAATGGCATGTCTCTCTTTGTCATTATGCTCAAAATTTTAAATTACATATGTTTTCAGGCCTCTAATGGTTATTTTCTCTACACCAATGGCTCCAAAATTCTCAAATTAGTCTAGGTAGACTCTTGTTTCACCAAAATTGGTCGAAAATTGACCTCCCAATGCATTTTTCCCAATGATAGCTAGAAAAGCTCCACTAAATGTGGAGACAGACAGTTAACTGAAGTTAAATTGATGACTAAACCCCAAACTTAGTGGCACACTTCAAATACATTGGACGGTTTAACATGGCATCGAGTGGTAGTGGCGGGGTGGTCACATGCCAACCCTGCCATAACCTCCGCATGAACTGTTTTAAAACTCCGCCATTAAATTTTGGAATCAGGAGTTACGAGGTTCCACTCAAACCTCAACCGTAGCATTAAATTGAAACCCCACCATGTGAACAAACGTTAAAAAACTCGTCGGAGGTTATGGTTATACAATCTTCCAACCAAACCATTACCAAACTCCACCATGTGATTGGAGTCATCGTGCCGTTAATAGTTGATGCTGCAGTTAGAGCGGAGCCATGGTCCTGGGCACATGGTTACATGACAGGGGGGTTGGCCCTTTAGGTCTGGCCTCCCCAGCCCTCAACACATAAAATTATATCGTTTAAATATAAATGGTGGCCTATAGGGGCAAGAAACACCCCGTAGGCGGATTGGTCAAACCCCTTGTGCCCATGCCTGAGGTTGCGGGTTCAAGTCCTGTAGCCTCAAAAAAATTTAGTAGACCATCCTAAGGACATGTGGCGGCCTGCAGGCTTGCCACATGTCGTTGAACCATTGGCCCTCCAAGAACCTCATCAACGGCCCATATTCCTCCATACCATCAACATCCAATGGCCCAAATTGAGCCACGTGGCACCATCTTGTTGGCTCAGAAGAAAATGGAATATTCCAAGAATATTCCTAATGAATGTACCTGCATGCTGATTGGGCATCTAGTCACCAAAATTTTGTTGTTTGGGAAAATGAACAGAATGCGATATCTTCCTCATACAACATTGGTTTTTCGAACTGTTCACGGGGCTGGAATCACAACGACGAGACCTTTCCGGTCGCTCAGGTTTGGACCTGTTTTGAGCACTTTCATTTTTGAGCATAAGACGTGATCTTCTGATCACACCTCCCCATTGGGAAGCTTTTGGACTCCAAAATAATTTAATCACCTGTTCAGAAGATGAGGGAACAACTCCCTCACCTTTTCCACTTCCATCCATCTTGCCTTATTTGGTTTGTTGCCCTTGAGCCCAATCCGAAGATAATCGACACTTCCCCTTTTAGAAGTGTGTGTCCTCTTGTCAAGGACGACATCCTCCTTGAGCTCGTCCAGAAATTCTGGCGAGAAATCTTCTATTGATGGCAACTGAATGTCACTCCCTTGATTATCAATCAATGGAGGCTCATACAAACATAAATTCTCCACATTGACAACGAAATAAATTTTCATATATGAAGGCAAGTCAAGTTGAAATGCATTATTACCAACTTGTTTAATAATCTTGAATGGACCATAACAAATAGGCTTGAGCTTTTTACATTTTCCTTGCATCCTTTGTTTGATTATGTGAAACCATACTTTATCTCCTTCTTGAAACTTGTGATCAACTCTATGTTTTTCATGCCTCTCCTTGTAATTTCTTTGACTCTTCTCAAGTTGTTCTTGAACTTGTTAATGAATAATATGAATTTTCTCTATGAAATCTCGAGCCTTGTCAATATCACTATGCCCATCAATTGCAACATCCTTCTCAAAGATGAAGTCTAATGGCGATTTTGGAAAATACCCAAAGCAAGCTTCAAAAAGTGAAGTATTTGTAGAAGAGTGCTTGGCCCGGTTGTAAGCGTGTTGAATGAAATGCAGTTGTTCATCCCACAACTTGGGATGATTGCTACAATATCCTATCAATAGATGCACAACAGTCCTGTTCACCACCTCGGTTTGGGTATCAGTTTGCGGATGAAAAGCAATACTTTTTTCAACTTTGTGTCCATCATCGTCCAAATATTGGATCGAAAATTCCCAACGAACCTGGAATCCCTGTCACTAACAATGGAAGCTGGAAAACCAAAATGAACCCATACATGTTGAAAATAAAGTTCAACAGTTTGTTCAGTAGTACTGGTTTTCTTACATGGCATAAGTATATACATTTTACTAAATCTATGCACAACTACATAAAGGTAATCATGTTGTTTTCTTGACCTAGGTAGACCTCGAACAAAGTCCACAGAGACACTCTCCCATGGCCTTGATGGTACCTATAGTGGCATGTTCAACCCAAGCTTCCTATTGCTAGGCTTGCATGTAGCACACATAGAACATCCTCTTATAAAACGTGACACACTATCTATCACGCGAGGCCAATAACAATACCTTTGTAGATGCGCCACTGTTTTTCTTACCCCAAAGTGACCAACAATAAGAGACGAATGAGCCTCTCTCATGAAACTAGGTCTCTCTCCTTGTGGTATACACAAATTTCCAAAATGAAACAACAAATTTTTATGCAAGTGATAATAATTTTCCTCAACTTGATTCCCTTCACTCAAACTAGCATACACATCTTTAAAATCAGCATCAGATGTATACTGTTCTATGTAACTATCATGCACAATAGAATCATTTTTAAGAAAAGTAGAAGCAATTATAATTGGTCTTGAAAGCATATCAACAACTTTATTGAAAATAACTTTCTTGTACCTTATAACCAAGTGAAATTGTTGAAGAAATCCCATCCACCTGAAATGTCGTGATTACTGCAATTTTGTTTGTGACTGCAAGTATTATAGCGGTTGGTGATCAGTATGAATAATCATCTCTTTACCCATCAAGTAGTGTTTCCACTTCTTGACGCTTTGTACCAATGAATACAACTCTTTTTCATATGTTGGATAATTGATTACAACACCATTGAATGTTTCAAAATGAAAAGCGATAGGCTTACCATGCTGCAAAAGTACTGCGCCCATGGCATAATCACTAGCATAGGTCTATATCTCGAATGGCTGTCTCAAATCCGGTAATGCAAGGACCGGAGATAAACTGATCTTGTCTTTTAAAACTTCAAAAGCTTGCTATTGTTTGCCTCCCCATTAGAAGCCTTTCTTCACACTTTTCAGTGCATGCATAGGAGCTGCTATGGCATAAACGTCAGCAATAAACTTTCTCCAATACTGAGCTGCGCATAAGAAACTTCTTACCTTGGTTACTAATTTGGGAGTGGGCCAATTCACAATTGATTCCACTTTAGAAGGATCAATTCTCAAAGTGTCTCCTCCTACAATGTGTCCCAAATAAACCAAAGAAATTTTTCCAAATTCGCACTTAGACATCTTAAGAAATAATTGCTCTTTCTTCATGACATCAAGTACCCTCTTTACATGCAAGACATGCTCTTCTATTTTTTTGCTGAAAATGAGTATATCATCTAAATACACAATCATAAAGTCATCAAGAAATGGACACAAAACATTATCCATCACACGCATGAAAGTCACCGGTGCATTACACAAACCAAACAACATAACCAACCACTCAAAGAGTCCTTGTTTGGTTTTGAATGCAGTCTTCCATATGTCACTTTCTGTAATTCTTACTTGATGATATCCACTTTGTAAATCTAACTTAGTGAAATACTTTGCTTCTTTCAGCTGATCTAACAAATCATCTATCCTTGGGAGTGGGTATCAATTCTTTACCGTTATCTTGTTCAAATCTCTGAAGTCGACACACATGTGCCAAGTCCCATCTTTCTTCAAAATCAGGACTATAGGTGAATCACATGGCGAAGTGATTTTCCTTATGAGTCTCTTGTCCAAAAATTCTTTGATTTTCCTATTTATTTCAGCATCCTCCATTATCAACATGCGATACATGCCGATGTTTGGAAGAGGACAATCTTGTTGAAACTGAATCTCATGTTGAATCTCCCTTTTAGGAGGCAATCCTATCGGCTCTTGAAACATCTCATGATGTGCATCAACTAAATAATATGAATCTGATATCAAATTAGGATCACAATCTTCAAATGACCCATGATTAATATCAGCTTTAGGCTTAATCATTAGAAGAACAAAATTCTTACTTGAATTCACCAGCCTTTTTACCTGTCCAGCATTTACCATTGTAATATTTGTCTTCTTACGATGTGCTCTAACAATGTACTCCTTGCCATATTTGAATAATGGTATTTGTTCTCATGGCGATGGAAGATAGCTTTCTTGTCATACAAGTAAGGACTTACCAACACAACACTTGTAATATCAAGGGGAACCACATCTAATTCAACTGTGTCAACAAAATGTGTAGTTATTGCAAAGCGCAATATGAACTTCTTTGAAACCTGTAATTTTTCATCCTTACAAATCCACCCAAGTGGATATGGTTTTGGATGTGGAATGGTCTCAATATTAATTTTCTTAACCAAGTATTCAAAGATTAAATTCTCTTGTGAACCACTGCCAAACAATGTATCAACCTTTGAATGTTTGGATATGACCCTCACATGAAGCAGTTCAATTCTCTCTTCTTCATTTGGAGCTTCTATGTGACAGTTTGAAGTACTAGTATTGGGTTTTGCTTCAATTTCTTTCCCCTTCATGTTCTTCAATCCCATGGATGTAATTTTAGTTTCATCACTTGAATCTTCTCCTAAGTCATGTTGAGTTGTAGCTGCAGTTTTCTGCTTCCCTTTGTTATTGTTAAATTTGGGTCTCTTTTTATGATGTAGTTTCCAACATTTTTTCTCTTCATGGCCTTCTCTTGAAAAATGTTTACAAACCACTTTCTCTCCCTCTTTCTTGACAGATGCATTCTTTTTTTCTTTTCCTTTTTAGGTCTTCTCTTTTTTTTTTTCCGTTTAAAAGGTTTGTTTCTACCCTCTTCAAAAGTATTTTTCCCTCTAGATTCTAAATGTGTAGCTTGAACACATACCTCATCTAGGCTTGTAGGATTAAACATGAGGATAGTATGTCTAAGGTAGCTATGTAAGCCCCCTATGTACTTGAGAAAAGTATCTTGACTCTACAAATCTACCCCTAATAAGAGAGCTCTTCTCCTAAATTATTGGGTGTAGTCTTGTACATTTTTTCCTTTCAATTGTCTAAAATTTTGGCAGTTCATTATGGTTTTCTACATGTGAGCTAATGGATAAAATTGTTGTTTTATTGTAGTAATGAAATCAATCCATGATAGAATAATATTACCATGTCTTTTTATCTCCTCCTTTGTCTTGGCTTCCCACCAAACAAGAGCTGCACCTTCCATCCTCAATGAAGCTAGTTGAATTTTGATGTCTTCATCATGAAGGTTCTGAATTCTCAAATAAACCTCCAATTGCCTAATCCAATTATCAAGATTTTCTGCATTGACTTCACCATTAAACATTGGAAATTCAAACTTAACATCAAGTTTTAGAAAAGGACTTTTACCAGTGTCCTTTGACTTGTGTGACTGGTGTACTGAAGATGAAGTAGAGGATGATGATGATGAGGGTGAGGATGGTGACTTTCCACTGCCTCCAATTCCTCCATTACCCTTATTTGAATTGTCTTCATCATTGTGACCTCTTGATGATATTTGAACTTCCTTGTGAAGTTTGGATCCTTCTCCTTCTAGTCTTTCATTCCTTTCTTGATAAAGAACTCTCACCATTTCAATCATGTCAAGGAATGCTTTCCTCAACACTCTTTCTTCCTCTTTGGGATCCACCTCTTCATGGGTTTCTTCTTCTCCTAGAGGCATGCTTGATGCTGCTTCTTCTTCTCTTGGAGGTGAACTAGGCGGTGGAGAATGTGGAAATGTTTCCCTCCTTTGTTGTGGCTCACTTTGAGAACCTCTTGCTTCCACCAATTTTCCTTCTCCTCTCTTAAGCTTGAGCCTAGTAAGCATGGAAACCTTTGCAAACAATTAACAAATCCTTGCACATAAAAAACCCAGAGATAAAACTCTAGCTCTAATACCAACTTGATCTGAAAGAAGTGTATTAGTTTTGTTGTGCTAAGTGTCCTTTTAGTTAAATAAACATGTACAAATTATCTCCTTAAGTTTGTTTAAGGAATGAGAGTTTTAACCATGAAAATTAGATGAATTAGTGAACTTTTAGCATGTAAATATGCCTTAAAAACATTGAAAAACAGTGCAAAATAGAGAAAAACATTCACATATAAGTTTTACACTGTAGGCATGATGAAGTAGTTCACCCTTCCTAGGCTACATCTGTTGGTCCAAATCCCAATGGCATGTCTCTCTTTGTCATTATGCTCAAAATTGTAAATTACATATGTTTGAAGGCCTCTAATGGTTGTTTTCTCCACACCAATGGCTCCAGAATGCTCAAATTAGTCTAGGTAGACTCTTTTTTCACCAAAATTGGTCGAAAATTGACCTCCTAATGAATTTTCCCCAATGACAGCTAGAAAAGCTCCACTAAAGGTGGAGACAGACAGTTAACTGAAGTTAAATTGATGACTAAACCCCAAAATTAGGGGCATGCTCCAAATATATCAGACGGTTTAACATGGCATTAAGTGGTAGTGGTGAGGTGGTCACATGCCAACCCCGCCGTAACCTCTGCATTAACCGTTTTAAAACTCCGCCATTAAAGTTTGGAATCGGGAGTTACTAGGTTCTGCTCAAACCTCAGCTGTCGCATTGAATTGAAACCCCACCATGTGAACAAATGTTTCCAAACCCGCCAGAGGTTACGGTTATAAATCCATCCAATCGAACCGTTACCAAACTCCACCATGTGACTAGAGTCGTCGCGTCGTTAATGGTTGATGTTGTGGTTAGAGCGGAGCCACGGTCTTGTGCGCATGGTTAAATGACAGGGAGGCTAGCCCTTTAGGGCTGGCCTCCCTAGCCCTCGACGCATAAAATTATATCGTTTAAATATAAATGGTGGCCTATAGGGGTAAGAAACACCCCACAGGCGGATTGGTCAAACCCTTCTATGCCCATGCCTGAGGTTTCAGGTTTGGTTCCTGTAGCCTCAAAAAATTTTAGTAGACCATCCTGAGGACACACAACAGCCTACAAATTTTCCACGTGTCGCTTAACCATTGGCCCTCCGAGAACCTCATCAACGACCAATATTCCTCCGTACCATCAACATCCAACGACCTAGATTGAGCCACATGGCGCCATCCCGTTGGCTCAAAAGAAAATTGAATATTCCAAGAATATTCTTGCTGACTATACCTTCATGTTGACTGGGCATTCAGTCACCAAAATTTTGTTATTTGGGAAAACAAACAGAATGCGATATCTTCCTCATACGGCATCAGTTTTTTGAACCGTTCACGGTGCCAGAATCGCGATGAAGAGACCTTTCCAGTCGCTTAGGTTTGGACTTGTTTCGAGTAATTTCATTTTTGAGCACAAGACATGATCTCTTGATCAGTTAAAAAGAAATTAATAATTTATTAACCAGAATTTAGAAGAAAAAAAATTGTATTGTAAACACAGCCAAAAATAAGGTGCTCTGACAACAAATCCTAATCTTCAGATTTCTGTTTTAAAATCAGATTTAAATGATGCACTGAGAGAAAATAAAATGGAAAACATTAACACAGAAAAGGAATGACATCACCAGATAAACATAGCTCAAGTATCTTGCAAATGGTCTTTTATTATTGATGCTCCAACTTCAAGAAATACGATGCTCCAATAGAAAAGTCTTACAATCCAAGGTCCAACCTCTAATACTCAGAAGGTATGTAGTATTTAACTAAACTCTACAGCGATTTCCATATCTACTACGCAATCGATTATTAATTACAATAATAAGAAAAAATTGACTAGTGTGACCACGAAGTGGACACGAAGAAATAACTTGAAATCTGTTCCTATTCTTTAGAAGGTCATTGCTACTTGATTTGATCTGTTGTTGTGCTGGAAGATTTGGGTGATCTGATGCAGTGCTGATCTGGCTGATATGCTGATATGTTTTCTTTCACCCTTCTTGATATTCACACAACTTTTCCCACTGCTGCTCATCAAGAATATTTAACCTGATAACCATTCGATATATCTCATATGTCTCTGTGAATCTAAAAAAAGTTGGCCTCAATACAAAAATATGTGTAATTTCATGCTGGATGAATATATCATTGCTCATGGCTTCAAGGAAAGCTCTTCCAATCATGGCTTCTTTTAGACCTGCAAACTTGGCTGTATCCTTAGCAATGCCTTTCAGCTTCTTCACATAATCTTGCCTGGTAACAAGCTTATCATTGATCACAAACAATGAAGGTAACCCTCTTTTGGTTAGTGGATCGATTATGTTAAAAAATCTACTGACACCGACTTCTAAATTGTGGCACTTTTCCTCCAACTGTGTGACCAAGATTTTCTTGGTGAGCACCTTCTTGACCTCTAGAATTGTCGTTGTTCTGTCATCAACTCCAATTTACTCCAATTATTACCTGCTCTTTGAATTGAAAAATATGATAATATTATTTTTTGTCTTAGGCATATCCCTAAGCTCCTTGGTTGCTTTAGCTATGGCATCATTTACCTTTTCAATTGGCTCTTTCTGTTCAAATATGATTTTAATAGAAGGCCAAATTTCATTCATAGAATCAATTATGCTTGTCCAAATGATCTCTTTTGCTTGGCCAATGGTGTGTCCAATGGAAGCTTCGCTCTATGCCTTTATCAATATTTCAATCTATTTTTGAGCTCTTTGTATTTCTATTTCATGTGCATTATCAGACCTCACCTTTTGATCCTTCAAGCTATTAATTTGGGCTTCCAGCTTTTTGATCTCCTCTGTTTGGATGGACATATTCTCCATGGCATTAGCCAGTTGTTCTGTACCACCTGATGTACCTATAGTTTCTGATGTAACTGTAGGGATGACTACAATAGGAACAACCTCCAAAGGAATAATGGCCATTTCTGTTGCTTTTTCCTTTTCCTTGAACAATTTCTCCATTTATGTTTCCATTTTCTTTAGATGTGCTGACTGTTCCATTATCAGCTTCATCATCTTAGATTTTTGTGCTTCATTTTCCTCTATATCCTTGTTCATAGGGTCTTTAGTAGCTGACATTTTAAGCTGCTTTCTTAGGGATGCTATGTATGCTTTCTTCTTTTTCAGAATCTCCTCTACTGCTTCTACATTTGTTGGATCACATCCAATCTTCACAACTAAATCCTCCAGGGATTTAATTCTGGTATCCTTTGCAAGAGAAGAAATCTTCTCCATCTTGAGTTGTGATTGAATATTAGCCAGTGATACCTGCAATTTAGATAAGCTCATTGCAGTGTTAGTCAAGGTAGATGAGATCATCTCTCCAGTCTGCGTGTGCTTCTCCATCTGATCTATTGGGTGGATGTCCTTGACATTAAACTCAAAAGATGTATGTTTGAAATCAGCAGGTGATTTTGGCTGGGAAATCTGGGCTTCTAAGAAAGCCATACACATCTTTCATTTTTATGAATCGAAGCTAATATAAGCCTAATTTTTGAACTGGTGGTTTTCTTCCAAAATTGGTTATAGGTGCTGGTTTTCAATATATAAATTTTTCTCTTAATCTCACTGAAAGTGTCATAAATTATTTCCTCTTTGCCCTGTAGTAGCAGTAGATGTAGGTGTTTGAAGGCTTTATTACTTAAATGGAATTTTAGCTGAAGTTGTAGGAGAAAATACAGTTTGGCCACATGCTAGAGATGAACTAAGAGAATCTTTGATAGTTATGGTTGTCTACTACTCTGTTTCTTTGCTTTGATCTATTTCCTTTTGTATATTCTTTCTCTCTTCCTATACTTCATTTTAAACTCACTTTTAGATGTACCAGTCTCCAAAGTAGTCTGATCATCTCTTGGCCTTTTTCCTATTGCCTCTTTCTCTTGTTCTTTTCCTTTGTATTCCTTATCTTATGTACTCTAATTTTCTTGTGGATAAGGGGTTTGTATGCTTGGACATGAAATCACCTGATCTTCAGACTCATGCAAGGTGTTTGCTGTCCATTTTGTCTGGTTCATGAATCGCTCAATCTCAGGCTTGTGGGCGTGGATATATGGAGTTGATTTGTTTTCCACCCTCTTCTTAGAGATAATTCCCAATGGGTCATAAGACAAAGTGAAATTATGTTTGAATTTCATCTCTTTCAACATCCTGTCAACCTCCTCTCCTGCTGCTCTACTATTGCAAATGAAAGGAGCAATTTGGGATTTGATCCTAAACTGAGACTTATTTTTAGCTGATAAAAAATGTACCTCATCTACATTTAGCATCTTCCTAATGTACTCCAGGGCAAAGATCCTCATGGGTAGGAACTTTGGCAGCTTGTAAGGGGGAAAATCACACCCATAAATTCTAAGTTTTGTGTAGTTCTGGTATAAGTACCGGTCTCCAGTTCTGACTTGGTCTGACAACTGCATAATCTTTCTAATGTATTCACTAATCCTTGGTTCCACTGTACTGTTGAGGATGCTAATTTTTGGATGCACAAACATTTCAAAAAATATTTTGTAGGTGTAATCCTTTTGTTCCTTCATCAACATTGTTGTCCGGAAGACGATTGATTGAGGTTGGGAGTCTTCATTAACTTTTTTCATTGTAAACTGGAACCCGTTTTCTTGAAAATATACAAACATATATACAAGGACTGAAGTGTATTTAAAAACTTATTTTGTGTGAAATTTGACAAACTGGTCGTTAATGGCATCAACCATGAATTGAATGAAATTAAACATAATGGAGGGTTTAGAATTTGATGAAAGTAGGACAGGAAACCTATCATTGCTTCATCTATCCACTGATCAGAATGATATCCTAAGAAGTAAGAAAGAACAGTGACTATGTGTTGGGTCCTATTAGGGAATGTAGAAGATGGACAAGGAGGATTCTTCTTGGGAAAGGGAGTTTCTGTAGCCATGAATAATTCAAGTGTTTTGGCTCTATTGGAAAATCCAATTTCTGGTATAATTCTGTAAGGGTTTCATAGGAAAAAGGAGTGGTTTCTTCAAAAATAGGAGCTTGCATCATTTGCATGATGGACTGGGCACTAATGGTAAAATAACTTCTCTCGTAGGGGCAAAAATTTCCATCTGATTTATATCATAGAATGTATGACACCTTCTGATAAATTCAGGGCAACTATGGGTTTTTGGGAATATACAATATGGTAGTTTAGTATCCCACAACCCTATATCATCGACTTCATTAATGAGCTTATCCTCCAACCAACAATATACATCAAAAAGATCAAACTCTGAAAGAGTATAATGTATCTTAAAATCTCTGTTAGCCAGGGCTACATAGTCAAGGTCCACATGAGGGTGAACCATTGGATTAAATAGTTATTTCTCTTTCTTATTTGGAGGCATTTCTGCTCACTGAAAAAGAAACTGACCTTGTGTTTAGTATTTGCAGGTGCACAGAAGGGGATTAGAAGAAGAGGGAAGGAATAGAAGGGAATTCTGCTGATCAGAAGGGGAATTAGAAGAAAGGGAAATGAAGAAGGGGGACTTTATTTTGATCTGCAGATAATTTAAAAATTTCTCACGTTCTCTTGAGACCTATAAAAACTTAACTTTGATAACATGTTACAAAAGAAACATTGAAGCACTGTAAACTTTGAAACAGGTGGGGAAAGGTAGTTTTGTAGGGTGGTGGGGTTTCAATTGACATGGCACGGGCCCATTGCATAACGACTTGAGCAATTAAAATATTAACGGGTCTTTAGGCGGGAGAGGAGGTGATTGGGAAAACATGACAGGAATGGTGATGCTGAGCAATGGATATGGCAGGGAAAAAAAGTTCAATGGCGCAATTTAGTTATGGTGGAAATCACTTTTGCGCAGGGGGTGTAGACTGACAAGTGGAATGGAGTAGGGGGGGTGCGAAAATACATGCGCCTAACACGTAGCGAATGGGACAGTTTGGGAAACCACCCATTTCAAATCCCCACCCCCCCTCAACGTGAACTTTCGGAGGATGAGGGGGGGCCGGAAAAGAGTGAGGATTAGTTGATGAAATGGAGGGGGCAGAGATGAGATGGAAGATGGAAGGATTTTTACTGTGATGGGATGTGTAAGTGAATGGTGGGGTAAGGTGAATAAATGTCGAGCGGGGGGTATAGTTTCGAGACTTTAGGCTATGACATAATATTTCAAATAAATAAATTAATCATGAAGCTTAGGATATCCTCTATTTTTTTTAAATTTTCTTTCATAACATGCAAATACAAGAAATCCTTTGAATGATGCTTTGGAATGAATTTCATGTTTCTGCATGTTTATTTCTCTTTCATTCTACCAACTCTTTCACTATTCTAACATTTTTCATCATTCTTTGCAGGGTGCATTTAGGATTGTAGACCCAATTTTTTTTTTTTTTAATAAAACTCTAACCTACTATATCCCTTATCCCTTCCATTGACTCATATTAAACTGTTGAATCAATATTATTTCTACCTACCTACTAATTTTCCAAGATTAAACTGTTTTGAAAATCCTTATTTTCTAACCTATCAACAAAAAATTAAAATTGTTCAATCATTCTTAGACTTCATGATTGAACAAACTAATCTATTTAGCAGTGGCATTTTGATTTGCAACACATTTAATATGATTCTTTTTTTTGGGGGGGTTTTATTTCTTTTCCTTTTCTCTTTTCTTTTATAATTTTTTTTTCAATATACCCTCTTTTATTTTTATTTTTTCATATTTTTTGGAAATCATTTGAATATTGAAAATCATGTACAATATAAAATTGCAATTATGAAATACTCAATCACCTTGAGATCCTATAATTTATAGGACCCTAAAAATGGCTCCATCTAGGGATGGCACTTCTCCAAGTGAAGTGTCAAGAACATAAGACCAGTAACCTTGAGTGCTCCATTTTTTGAAAAGTCTTCATCTGATTTATTTTTATGTTTTATGACATCTCATCAAACCAGGCTTAGGGCCTTCTCCATTGGCTTCAACCTTTGTTAATGAATTATTCAAATCATAAACTGTAAAAATATGGTATTTACAATGATGAAAGACAAAACTATATTTTTAAGAGAAGTAGTGCTTCAACATCCTGCCATTGACATGACCTCTAGGTATCTCTGTTCCATCTAGCTCCTTAAAGAAATATGCATTGTTTCATCTGAAAGCATCAATAATGTATGGCCCTTGCTAAAGGTTATCAAATTTTCCATGTTTACCTTTGTTTTCTCTTCTGGAATCCCATTTCAAAACTTTGTCACCTAGATTAAAATCATCAACCTTTGTTATTTTATCAAAAATATTCCTGATATTTTCTTGAATCACTTGAGTTCTGTTATAAAATTCCTCTATGGACTGCTGCAATTGAATAGTTTGATTGATTCCTCTTTGTATATCATTTGGTTCAGCTTGAATTTTCGGAATGATCTTCATGACTAGAACTTCTAAAAAGGAAGGAAAAACTGCATCCATTTCATAGACCAATTGGTATGGAGACATGCCAATTGATTTTTTGGTATAAGTCTTTTAGCCCAAAGTGAATTGAGCAACTTATTATGCCATCATTTCCTATTGTCTTCCAAGAGCTTTTTTATGATATTCACCAAAATTTTGTTTGAAGATTCAACTAATCCATTACCCTAAGGGTAATAGGTTGTTGAATGTCCCAGAGTTATGTGGTACCTATGACAAAAATCAACCATTTTCTTGGACTTGAAGGCTACAACATTATTAGTAATAAGTTTTCTAGGACAACCAAATCTAGAAAGGATGTTGTGTAATATTCCTAAATTAGCCTACAACTAAAAGGAATATTAAAATCTTGTTTTGTCACTTAGAAAGGTGAATAAGTGGGTAATGAGACCCATAAAACTCTTTATTGTGAATAAAACCACTTCTCATGTGAAAGTGGATCATATTTTTAGCCTAATAAAGCACCCTAAGGTGTGGACAGGGGCTAAAACATTTTGACTGGGTCAACCTTGATCGAATCTACAAAACTGTCATGAAGGAGTGGCCATCAATGAGGCACAACGCAGTTTTAGATGGAGATACCTTGTGTGAAAGAAGTGTTATCATTGGATGTGGTTTAGGGCTTGCAAGCTCTTGTATTATAAAAGGAAGGGGATGGCAACATTAGAGGTTGTTGATGTTTATAATATTTTCTGAATATATTGTTTATTTAGACATATATCTTTCTCTTGTTGTTTAGATGAGATTGAATGTTGTTTATCATTGGGTGTTCCTGATTGGGAATCCCACCTCTTCCCATTTAGTAGATCTTGGGAGAGTTTGTATTGCATTGTCCACTATCTAGCTTAGGGCCAAGCTTCTTCTTTCAACTACAACGCAGATCCTGTTGAGGGTTTGGTTATTTTTGCAAGCTGTAGCAAGTGGATATTAGATATTTTAGATTTAGTCCATTTCAATGCTTCTTTTGAGTGGAGAAGGGTTATACTTCATTGGGAGGAAATTATTGAAGATTTTGAGCATAATTTTCAGATCTTGGCATGAGGAAAATATCACGTTGATCCCTGCAGTGCAACATAGATCCAGATCTGCGTTATTCCTGTAGGTGCAATTGTAGGGTGTTTTAGCACATCATTTGGAGAGTGATTTTCCTAGTGTTGGGGATCTGCACTTCACTTTGGAGATCTGTTGGAGGAGGTCATCCTATTTCTTATATAAAATCAGATCCACTTTTCAGATTTGAATATTTCAGTAGATTTGCAGTCTTAGATCTCAGATCTACAACTTGTACATGGTGTTTTGCTGAAAAACCCAAGGGGGTTCATTAGAGGAGCTTTTATAGTGCATGGATTTGCTATAGATCTAACTTTTTGTCCACATACTTGCTCTATATCTGATGTGTAATATACATATGTTTTAGAGCTAATAAAATAATGCTGCAAGCCTTTTTCAGTCTTAATGTATGGTTGCAGCACCTCATTTTGAGGAATTTATTTCATTGAAGGCTATCTTTTCTTGTTATGCATCTTATGGGCCACTTTTTACATCTATTTTGCTACTGTAATAACAAATGAAAGATCTCCATAGTGGCCTCCTGCTTTATAAAAAATGAGCTGCATTATTTTCCTATCTTTCTACATTGTATTGCTGCATTCCCCATTTGGGAATATTACATGTTGGTTTCAAGGAATTTAATAATGATAGAATTAATAGCATTTCTAGGAGGAGTGGCTTCTATCCATTTGGTAAAGTAGTTTGTGGCAGTAAGAATCAAATTATGTTGGGCAGAGGGTGGGGGATGAATTTCTCCAATGAAATCTAAAACCCATTGTTGGAAAGGGCTCTCAACAGAAATGGGCTTTAAGGGCAAGGGCAACAAATTTCTCTTTCCTTCAAAAATTTGGCACTTGTGGCAGGCATTTATCATCTTGTGGATGTCAGGAAAAAGGGTAGGCCAGTAGAAACTAGCCCTCAGGATCTTATTTGCAGTGGTTTTCAAATAAAGATGGCCATCGTAGTCACCTTCATGGAATTCCTGCATAACTTTATCTACATCATATTTTAGCAAACATTTGAGTAAAACACCTCCAACATCTTTCCAATATAAGAAATTTTCTAGAATGCATAATTTGACAGCTTTCAACTTAATAAATCTTTATTTTTGGACAAATGAGGAGGAGCATTCAAATTAAACAAGACATATAAGATATTTGCATCCTAGGGAGAATTTAGGAATGCTTCATCAATTTATGGAGTCGCTAGTTCCTCTTGATCATCCAATGAATAAACCATGTTGATATCTAGTATGAGGGGGGGCCAGAAAAGAGTGAGGATTGGTTGATGAAATGGAGGGGACATAGATGAGATGGAAGGTGGAAGGATTTTAACTGTGATGGGATGTGTAAGTGAATGGTGGTGTCAGGTGAATAAATGTCGAGCGGGGGGTATAGTTTCGAGACTTTAGGCTATGACATAATATTTCAAATAAATAAATTAATCCTGAAGCTTAGGATATCCTCTGTTTTTTTTAATTTTCTTTCATAACATGAAAATACAAGAAATAATTTGAACGATGCTTTGGAATGAATTTCATGTTTCTGCATGTTTATTTCTCTTTCATTCTACCAACCCTTTCACTTTCATCATTCTTTACAGGGTGCATTTAGGCTTGCAGACCCAAATATTTTTTTGTTATATATAAAACTCTAACCTACTGTATCCCTTATCCCTTCCATTGACTCAGATTAAACTGTTGAGTCAATATTATTTCTACCTAACTACTAATTTTCCAAGATTAAACTTTTTTGAAAATCCTTATTTTCTAACCTATCAACAAAAAAATTAAAATTGTTTAATCATTCTTAGACTTCATGATTGAACAAACTAATCTATTCAACAGTGGCATTTTTATTTGCAACACTTTTAATATGATTCTTTTTTTTTTTGGGGGTTTTATTTATTTTCCTTTTCTCTTTTCTTTTATAATTTTTTTTTCAATATACCCTCTTTTATTTTTATTTTTTCATATTTTTCGGAAATCATTTGAATATTGAAAATCATGTACAATATAAAATTTCAATTATGAAATACTCAATCACCTTGAGATCCTATAATTTGTAGGACCCTAACAATGGCTCCAGCTGGGGATGACACTTCTCCAAGTGAAGTGTCAAGAACATAAGACTCATAGCCTTGAGTGCTCCATTTTCTGAAAAGACTTCATCTGATTTATTTTTATGTTTTATGACATCTCATCAAACTAGGCTTAGGGCCTTCTCCACTAGCTTCAACCTTTGTTAATGAATTATTCAAATCATAAATTGTAAAAATATGGTATTTACAATGATGAAAGACAAAACTATATTCTTAGGAGAAATAGTGCTTCAACATCCTGCCATTGACATGACCTCTAGGTATCTCTGTTCCATCTAGCTCCTTAAGGAAATATGCATTGTTTCATCTGAAAGCATCAATAATGTATGGCCCTTGCCAAAGGTTATCAAATTTTCCATGTTTACCTTTGCCTTCTCTTTTGGAATCCCATTTCAAAACTTTGTCTCCTAGCTTAAAATCATCAACCTTTGTTATTTTATCAAAAATATTCCTAATATTTTCTTGAATCACATGAGTTCTGTTATAAAATTCCTCTATGGATTACTGCAATTGAATAGTTTGATTGATTCATCTTTGTATATCATTTGGTTCAGCTTGAATTTCCGGAATGATCTTCATGATCGAAACTTATAAAGAGGAAGGAAAAACTGCATCCATTTCGTAGACCAATTGGTATGGAGACATGCCAATTGATGTTTTGGTAGTAAGTCTATCAGCCCAAAGTGCATTGAGCAACTTATTATGCCATGATTTCTTGTTATCTTCCAAGAGTTTTTTTATGATATTCACCAAAATTTTGTTTGAAGATTCAACCAATCCATTACCCTAAGGGTAATAGGTTGTTGAATGTCCCAAATTTATGTGGTACCTATGACAAAAATCAACCATTTTCTTGGACTTGAATGCTACAACATTATCAGTAATAAGTTTTCTAGGACAACCAAATCTATAAAGGATGTTGTGTAATATTCCTAAATTAGCCTACAACTAATAGGAACATTAAAATCTTGTTTTGTCACTTAGAAAGGCGAATAAGTGGGTAATGAGACCCGTAAAACTCTTTATTGTGAATAAAACCACTTCTCATGTGAAAGTGGATCATATTTTCAGCCTAATAAAGCACCCTAAGGTGTGGACAGGGGCGAAAAAATTTTGATTGGGTCAACCTTGATCAAATCTATAGCGCTGTCATGAAGGAGTGGCCATCAATGAGGCACAATGCAGTTTTAGATGGAGATACCTTGTGTGAAAGAAGTGTTATCATTGGATGTGTTTTAGGGCTTGCAAGCTCTTGTATTATAAAAGGAAGGGGATGGCAACAATAGAGGATGTTGATGTTTATCATATTTTCTGAATATACTGTCTATTTCGACATATATCTTTCTCTTGTTGTTTAGATGAGATCGAATGTTTTTATCATTGGGTGTTCTTGATCGGGAATCCCACCTCTTCCCATTGAGTAGTTCTTGGGAGAGTTTGTATTGTATTGTCCACTATCTGGCTTAGGGACAAGCTTCTTCTTTCAACTATAATGCAGATCCTATTGAGGGTTTGGTTTTTTTTGCAAGCTGCAGCAAGTGGAGATTAGATCTTTTAGATCTAGTCCATTTTAGTGCTTCTTTTGAGTGGAGGAGGGTTATACTTCATTGGGAGGACATTATTGAAGATACTGAGCATAATTTTCAGATCTTGGCATGAGGAAAATCTCATTTTGATCCCTACAGTGCAACATAGATCCAGATCTATGTTATTCCTGTAGGTGCAGTTGCAAGGTGTTTTAGCACATCATTTGGAGAGTGATTTTCCTAGTGTTGGAAATCTGCCCTTCACTTTGGAGATCTGTTGGAGGAGGTCATCCTATTTCTTATATCAAATCAGATCCACTTTCCAGATCTGAATATTTCAGTAGATCTACAGTCTTAGATCTCAGATCTACAACTTGTACATGGTGTTTTGCTGAAAACCCCAAGGGGGTTCATTAGAGGAGCTTTTATAGTGCATGGATTTACTATAGATCTAAATTTTTGTCCACATACTTGCTCTAGATCTGATGTGTAATCTACATATGTTTCAGAGCCAATAAAATAACGCTGTAAGCCTTTTTCAGTCTTAATGTATGGTTTCAACACCTCATTTTGAGGAATTTATTTCATTGAAGGCTATCTTTTATTGTTATGCATCTTATGGGCCACTTTTTACATCTATTTTTATGTTGTAATAACAAATGAAATATCTCCATAGTGGCCTCTTGATTTATAAAAGATGATCTACGTTATTTTCCTATCTTTCTGCATTGTATTGCTGCATTCCCCATTTGGGAATATTACGTGTTGGTTTCAAGGAATTTAATAATGACAGAATCAATAGCATTTCTAGAAGGAGTGGCTTCTATCCATTTGGTAAAGTAGTATGTGGCAGTAAGAATCAACTTATGCTGGGCAGAGGGTGGGGGATGAATTTCTCCAATGAAATCTAAAACCCATTGTTGGAAAGGGCTCTCAACAGAAATGGGCTTTAAGGGCAAGGGCAACAAATTTCTCTTTCCTTCAAAAATTTGGCACTTGTTGCAGGCATTTATCATCTTGTGGATGTTAGGAAAAAGGGTAGGCCAGTAGAAACTAGCCCTCAGGATCTTATTTGCAGTGGTTTTGAAATAAAGATGGCCATCATAGTCACCTTCATGGAATTCTTGCATAAATTTATCTACATCATCTTTTAGCAAACATTTGAGTAAAACACCTTCAACATGTTTCCAGTATAATAAATTTTCTATAATGCATAATTTGACAGCTTTCAACTTGATAAATATTTCTTTAGTTTTGGAAAAATGAGGAGGAGCATTCAAATTAAACAAAAAATATAATATATTTGCATACTAGGGAGAATTTAGGAATGCTTCATCAATAGATGGAGTCGCTAGCTCCTCTTGATCATCCAATGAATAAACCATGTTGATATCTAGTGCATGAAAATTTGATTCAGCCATCAATTTGGCTAATCCTTGTGCTTTAATCAATTTGGTAGGTCTAATTTCCAAAACATATTCCATAATAACAACAATCCATTTGCCTCTCTTTCCATCACGACCATTCTGCATTAAAATGTCTTTGACTACTGCATTAGGCACATAAGCAATAATATGTGAATGTAAGATGTAAACTTTGAAATCCTTTAGTGCTTTAACCAGAGAAAAAGCTTGCTTTTCCCTGATGTTATATTTTAAAGATGCATCTCTTAAGGCTTTGCTAAAAAATGCTATTGGTTGTTCATGTCCTTCACTATTTTTCTGCAATAATACAAAAACAATAGTATGTTCAGATGCAAAAGTAAAAATTATGAAGTCTTTGGTAAAATCTGGGCTGATTAGGACTGGAGCTTTTTTCAATTCTTTCTTGACTAGATCAAAATATTTTTTAGCTTCAATGTTCCACTTAATTTCTGAATCTTTTCTAAGCATGTTGGTTATATTTCTGAAAAATTCTACAAGATTAGGTATAGATCTCCTTAAAAAATTTATTTTACCAATGAAAGATTGAAGTTATTAAATTTATTTTACCAATGAAAGATTGAAGTTATTTGAGATTCCTGGGATGACTAATTTTGAGTATACCATCAATCATGCTAGGATCAATTATGATTCCATATTTAGAAATAATATGACCAAGAAGTTTTCCTTCTTCAAGACCAAACAATGTTTTCTTGGGATTTAGGGAAATTCCAAACCTTCTACATTTCTCAAAAACTCTTCTCGGATGTGCCAAGTGCTCTTCATCAGTATTTGAATATATAGTAATGTCATCAAGATAGATCACAATGAAATGGCCAATTTCATCTGCAAAAGCAATGTCCATGACTCTTTGAAAAGTAGCACCAGCATTCATCAATCCAAAGGGAATTTTCACATGCATAAAAGTCCCCCAAGGAGTGTTTTGTCCTGATCATCAAGATGCACTAAAACTTGATTATATCCTGAAAATCAATCTAACAAAGAAATCCTACTAGAGCCTACTACCATTTTTAATATGTGATCCATTTTTGGTAAGGGATAATTTTCCTTAAGGGATTCTTTGTTTAGATTCCTAAAGTCAATGCAAAGTCTAATTTCACATGTTTTCTTTCTTGTAGGCATGATGTTGGATACCCAGTTAGAATATCTAAGTGGAACTATGATCTTAGCTTCATACATTTTCTTAATTTCTTTCTCAACCAAGGGTATTAAGATAGGATTTATCCTACGCATCTTTTGTTTAAAAGGTTTTTGATCCTCCTTGATTGGAATTTTGTGTTGTATAATGCTAGTATCATAAGCTTTTAAGTCCTCATAGCTCCAAGAAAATACATATATGAATTCCTTAAACAGAGCTATATACCTTTATTTTGTAACTATAGGCAGTGATTTTGACAGTTTTATCATTTTGGGGCTTTGTTCACTGCCTATATTACACTCTTCAATGTTTGTCCCTGTTGGTTCTATTTTTTTTTTTTTGGCTACGTCATTGAAGTCAAACAATTCTTCCAAAGGGACAAGTCCTCTAGGCAAGGTATTATCCTTGATTTTAAGTACTTCAAATTCCTCTTTTTCTAGGTCTTTATGTATTTCTGTTTTATGAACAATTTTATTTGCTGAAATATTTACATCAAAAACAACAAACTATTTATCTACACCAATTTGTACATCAATGTGACTGTCTTCTTCACAATCCAAGTATATATTGATATCCTCAAATTAATCCTTTGATTGTAAGAAACTCTCAATTTGTTTTTCATTACCGAATACTTGCTAGTATCTCATGTTATTAGGCACATATGGACGATGTTTAACCTCTATTATGTATTGCCTGTTTGGGTGAGACAACTAACATGTGCTTGCTAAAAAGGCTAAACCATTTACTAGGAAATTTTGATTTCTCGGAATAACAACTAGATCATATTCTTCAAAAGTTCTAAAGAAATCAAGTACAACATTTCTGTATTCTCTCAACCTAGGATGTTTTGCAGCATATTTTCCTTTAATTTGTTTTATGACTAATTCAGAATCACCATGGACAAAAATCCTCTTAGCTCCTAATATTTTCAGCAATTGTAATCCTAAGAGCAGGGCTTCATATTCTGCTATATTGTTGGTGCACTGAAAATTAATATTGTATGAGTGACCTTGTTCATGATTTTTCCTTGCATTATATACCCAAATACCTGCTCCTGAGCCTACTTTACCACATGAGCCATCAAAACTCATATTATAAGGGGGTTCATTTTCAGGGTCTTGTTGTACAATTTGTATTTGATTTTCATGTTTTTCATTAAGATTATTTTATGCATGGGTAACCCGTGTGTCAATGTCTCCATCATTATACATAATGGAGTCAAGGTCGGTATGGACAGAGTATAGAGGATAGTTGTGTGTTTTTTCTTGACTACTCACCATGTACTTCATCAAAGTTTCCCTATATAGTCTTCTTGGTTGACCAAACACTGGTATTGTGGAATAAGTCATATCCATTTGAAGGGTCCCTTGTAACTTTTCTCCCCATGAGCGTGACAAAAACATGCCATACTTAGGAGGGATGTCAGCTACTACTATATCCATCACTAGAATCTTTACTGCTATCTAAGATAAAGTGACACAAAGATCTTTGATAATATCTAGACATATAACTTTACTAGAATCAAATAAGTACAAATATTTGTAAGGTCTAGTGATTTCAAGACCAATATTCTCCATAACAGCCTTTGGCATAAGATTATGTGATGCACCTGAATCCAACATGGCATTATGGAGAATTTTGTCATGAACATTAAGACTGACATAAACGGGAGGGACACCTCCTTCTTGAGGTTTACCATCAACTTTTGGCCCAAGCAAAAGTTTAGGCTGATCATAATTTAAATTAACAGTATCAATGATTTCCCCTATGTTTAGTACCTTTAGGACCCGAGACCTATACACATTCTTATTTATCAATTCAGTGAGAGGAATATAAATTTTCAGTTTAGTAAGTTCATTCTCAATGCTGAATGGTGTTTGAATTTTGAGCAGATTTGAAAAATCAGTCCTTTCAGCCACTACATTTTTGGTAAGTTTAGTTTGGTGACTTGTACTAGGGATATCAATTTTGTCAGTTTTGGCAGGGGTATCAACCGTTCTCCTAGTAATGTTTTTTTTGTTATTCTTTGCTGAATTGTTTACACTTTTCTTTGAGTTTTCTGTTTTTTTTGTTGAGATTAGGTTCAGAGACATTTTTGGTAGAGTTTTCGGAATTCTTTTCATTGGAATTATCAAAGTTTTTCTTACTTCTAAGGTTATACTGTCTGTGAACTTCCATGATAGCATTTTCAAATCCTTGTTTATAGTCATCTGATTCTTCAGATTCTAACTCTGTTTGAGTTAATGAAAATAATTCTTGTTCTTCTTGAGTGAGAAAAAAAGAGTCATCTTCATTAATTCCCATCACATTTATCTGATTTTCTTATACTTCTTCAACTACTCCTTCATCCTCATCAACATAATTCTCTTGGAATGGAGGCCTAATTTGTTGATCAGGTCCTCTTTGCTCTCTCTGTCTTATTTGAGGATGGTTTCTTCTAGGATTTTGATTTTTTTTTTGAGGAGCTTGTTGATTTTCTCTAGGAGTAGTTATCTCATTTAGATTAATCCTTTCCATCATTATCACCATAGTCCTAACAAATGAATCAATTTTAGCATCAGATGTGGAAGTTGAAGGTTCTTCTCTTATAGTAACTCTTCTCTCAGTTCTAAATCTAGATCTCTTTTCTAACAGGTTGGCTTCAACGCTCACTGCATCCCTCTGCATTTCTTCTAATGTAGCTAAGTTTCTTTCCCTTAGATGATAAGTCATTTTTGGTTGAAAACCATCTGGGAATTTAACTAAGGTTTAGCCTTGTGGTGGTTTTATATGAGTAGGTATTGCATTATATAAACTATTAAAGCTGGTGCAATAATCCTGAACACTTTCATTTGGGGCCCTTCTAATGTTTCCATATTCAGATAAAATTTGAAGAGGGTTCTTTTTTACTTCCCACCTATTTAGGAATGTTTGATGAAATGCAGGGATATCATTAATATTGTTTGTAGGTAAAGCTTTGAACCATTTTCTAAATTCTCCACTAAGACTCTGAGCAAACATCCTTAACTTAACACTTTCTTAATCAACCTCTTGAAGGTCAAAATAATCATTCATTTTGTCAACATGTTGTTGGGCAATTACAGGACTAGTTCCATCATATAATGTAATTTTAGACTGGTAGTCCTGTGGCATAGCTTCCAATGGTGTTGGCAACACCAATGAGGCATTTTTTGCTGCCATGATTGGTGGAGGTGGTGGAGGAAGGCGGACAGTGGATGAAGTAGGATGGATGATGGGAGGAGATGTATGCATTGAGGTTTGAGTACTCTTATGAGGAAGGATAAAAACAAGCGGTGGGAATTATAGAAGCAGTAGGACTAGATGACTTAAGATTTGCAGTCTGAGAGGTAATAGAAGAAGCTGCTATAGTCAATGCAGTTAGTTCTAAATTTTTTTGAAGGTAAGCATCATCAATATTTGAAGTAAAATCTATTACCAAATCTTGGAGAGTGTCAAAATCTTGGAGAAGCTGTAGATGAGATTGAATTTGTGACTAAGATTCTCTCACTGGACTTTGTTGCAGAATAGATGGATCAAATAATGTTTGGTCTTTCCAATTCTCAGATTTAGTCCTGAATAAACCTTGTTCAAATTTTAAATCAAACTAAATGTCTTGTAAGGTGACAAAGTTTTCAAGGAGGAAATTTTATCTATGAAGAAATCTGTTACTTGTTTGAATGTCGGTTCTAGGAGTTTTTCTTAAAATTTTCTCAGGATTGTACAATATAGGAGGAGGATTTGGATCAGGATGGGATCTAGTTGAGATTATTTTAGGAGCCAGAATTCAAATCTAAAGCACAAACAAATTGATTATTTTCAAAAATTGAAAGAAAACCAATCTTAGAAAACACTTCTATCATAAAATGTTTTTTTAACTAGGGTTTTTGACTTCGAATTAAAAGTCAAGTTTTTCATTTAAGTTTCCCCAGTACGGTCGCCACTATGTTATCATTCTATAATTTTAAGATTGGAAAGAATAATTATATAGGACAACATCAAAACCGCTTCGGTGCCTAGGATCTAGCCCTCCTAGACTCAGAGAGGGATCTCTCTTTTAGGTTTAGCTTTGTTTTATGAATCTGATATTAGGCTAGTTATAATGATAATGAATATTAATTTTTGATTTCATTGTTTGGCTGGATTAGTAGATCTATTTAGACTATTTCCATTGGGCTATGGAGTCATAACATGCAGGGTTGTTACATCAAATTTTAAAGAGCATCCACAAAGAAAGCTAACTACATTTACTGGATCTTAAAATATAATGAATTATGAGATGAAAGAAATAGTGAAATCCGTAATGGTTAAAAAGAAATTAAGAATTTCTTAACCAGACTTCAGAAGAAAAACATTTATATTGTAAACACAGCCAGAAATAAGGTGCTCTGATAGCAAATCTTAATATTCATATTTCTGTTTTACAATAAGATTTAAATGATGCACTAAGAGAAAATACAATGGAAAACATTAAAACAGAAAAGGAATAACATCACCAGATAAACATAACTCAAGTATCTTGCAAATGGTATTTTATTATTGATGCTCCAGCTTCAAAAAATACAATGCTCCAATAGAAAAGTCTTAAAATCTAGGATCCAACCCCTAATACTCAGAAGGTGTGCAATATTTAACTAAACTCTACAATAATTTCCATATCTACTAGGTAATCAGTTATTAATTACAATAATAAGAAAAATTTGACTAGTGTGACCACGAAGTGGACACGAAGAAATAACTTGACATCTGGCCCTATTCTTCAGAAGGTCGTTGCTACTTGATTTGATCAGTTGTTGTGCAGGCAGATTTGGGTGATATGATGCTGTGCTGATCTGGCTGAAATGCTAATATGTTGTCTTTCACCTTCTTGATATTCACACAACTTTTCCCACTCCTGCTCATCAGGAATATTTATCCTGGTAAACTTTCGATATATCTCATATGTCTCTGTGAATTTAACAAAATTTGGCCTCAAGAAAAAAATATGCGTAATTTCATGCTAGATGAATATATCGTTGCGGATGGCTTCAAGGAAATCTCTTCTAGTCATGGCTCCTTTTAGACCAACAAACTTGGCTGTATCCTTAGAAATGTCTTTTAGCTTCTTCGCATAATCTTGCCTGGTAATAAGCTTATCATTGATAATAAACAATGAAGGTAACCTCTTTTGGTTAGTGGCTTTATTCTATTAAAAATATATTGACACCAACTTCTAAATTATGGCACTTTTCCTCCAACTGTGTGACCAAGCTTTTCTTGGTGAGCACCTTCTTGACCTCCAGAATTGTTGTTGTTTTGTCCTCAACTCCAAGTTCCTCCAATTCATACATGCTCTTTGAATTTTAAATTCTAATAATATTATTTGTTGTCTCAGGCATATCCCCAAGCTCCTTGGTTTCTTTAGCTATGGCATCATTTACCTTTTCAATTAGCTCTTTCTATTCAAATATGATTTGAATAGAAGGCTAAATTTCATTCATGGAATCAATTATGCTTTTCCAAATGATCTCCTTTGCTTGGAAATGGTGTGACCAATGGAAGCTTCGATCTCTACCTTTATCAATATTTCAAACTATTTTTGAGCTCTTTTTATTTCTATTTCATGTGCATTATGAGAACTCACCTTTTGATCCTTCAAGGTATTAATTTGGGCTTCTAGCTTTTTGATCTCCTATGTTTGGATGGACATATTATCCATGGCTTTAGCCAGTTGTTCTATACCACCTGATGTACCTACAGTTGCTGATGTAGCTATAGGGATGACTACAATAGGAACAACCTCCAAAGGAATAATGTCCATTTCTATGGCTTTTTCCTTTTCCATGACCAATTTCTAGATTTCTAAGTTTTGTGTAGTTCTGGTACAAGTACTAGTCTCCAGTTCTAACTTGGTCTGACAGCTGCATAATATTTCTAATATCTTCACTGATACTTGGTTCCACTGTATTGTTGAGGATGCTCATTGTTGGATGCACAAACAATTCAATAAATATTTTTTAGGTGTAATCCTTATGTTCCTTCATCAACATTGTTGTCCAAAAGATGACGGATTGAGGTTGGGAGTGTTCATTAAATTTTCTCATTGTAAACTCGAACTTGTTTTCCTGAAATTATAAAAACATATAAACAAGGAATGAAGTGTATTTAAACACTTATTCTGTGTGAAACTTGACAAACTGGTCGTGAATGGCATTTTCCAGGAATTGACTGAAATTAAACATAATGGAGGGTTTAGAATCTGATGAAAGTATGGACAGGAAACTTATCATTGATTCATCTATCCACTAATCTGAATTATATCCTAACAAGTAAGAAAGAACAGTGACTATGTGCTGGGTACTATTAGGGAATGTAGAAGATGGATAGGGAGGATTATTCTTGGGAAAGGGAGTGTCTGTAGCCATGAATAATTCAAGTGTTTTGGCTCTTCTGGAAAAATCCAACTTCTGGTATAATTCTCTAAGGGTTTCATATGAAAAAGGAGTGGTTTATAAAACAACATGAGCTTGCATCATTTGCATGATGGACCAGGCACTAATGGTAAAAATAACTTCTCCCGTAGGGGCAACAAATGCCCTCTGATTTATATCATAATATGCATGACACCTTCTAATAAACTGAGAACTTAGGGCAACTGTAGGTTTTTGGAAATATATAAGATGGTAGTTTAGTATCCCACAACCCTATCTCATTGACTTCATCAATTATCTTATCCTCCAACCAAAAATATACATAAAAAAGATCAAACTCTAAAAGAGTCTCATGTATCTTAAAATCTTTGTCAGCCAGGGCTACATGGTAAAGGTCCACATGAGGGTGAACCATTGGATTAAATAGTTCTCGCTCTTTCTTATTTGGAGGAATTTATGCTTACTGAAAAAGAAACTAACTGTCTGTTTAGTATTTGTAGGTGCACAAAAGGGGATTAGAAGAAGAGGGAAGGAATAAAAGGGAATTCTGTTGATGAGAAGGGGAATTAGAAGAAATGGAATTGAATAAGGGGTACTTTATTCTGATCTGCAGACAATTTAAAAATTTCCCACGTTCTGTTGAGATCTATAAAACCTTAAATTTGATCACCTGTTACAAAAGAAACACTGAAGCACTGTAAACTTTGAATTAGGTGGGGAAAGTTAGTTTTGTAGGGTGGCATGGTTTCCATTGACATGGCGCGGGCCTGGGTAATGGCTTGAGCAATTAAATGCTTCATGGGTCTTTAGGTGGGAGCAGAGGTGATTGGGCAGACGTGATAGGAATGGTGACGTGGAACAACGATTATGGCGAGGAAAAAATGGTCAATGGCGCGGTTTAGTTATGGTGGAAACCACTTTTCGTAGGGGGTGTAGGCCGGTAAGCAGAATGGAGTAGGGGGGTGCAAAAATGCATGCACCTGACACGTACTGGATGGGCCGATTTTGGAAACTGCCCATTTCAAACCCCCCGACGTTAACTTTCAGAGGATGGGGGGGGGGGGGAGAGTTAGGACCATCAGATGAAATGGAGGGGGCAGAGATGAGATGGAAGGTGGAAGGATTTTAATTTTGATGGGATCTTTAAGTGAACCATGGGGCCAGGTGAATAAATGTTGAGCGGGGGGTATAGTTTCAAGACTTTAGGATATGACATAATAGTTCAAATAAATAAATTAATCCCGAAGCTTAGGATATCCTTTGTTTTTTTTATTTTCTTTCATAACATGCGAATACAAGAAATCCTTTGAATGATGCTTTGGGATGAATTTCATGGTTTTACATGTTTATTTCTCTTTCATTCTACCTACCCTTTCACTATTCTAACATTTTTCATCATTCTTTGCAGGGTACATTTAGGCTTGCAGACCCAAATCTCTTTTTTTTTTACAAAACTCTAACCTACTCTATCCCTTATCCCTTCCATTGACTCAGATTAAACTATTGAGTCATTTTTATTTCTACCTAACTATGATTTTTCCAAGATTAAATTGTTTGGAAAATCCTTATTTTCTAACCTATCAACAAAAATTTAAAATTGTTCAATCATGCTTAGAATGTATGATTGAACAAACTAATCTATTCAGCAGTGGCATTTTGATTTGCATCACCTTCAGTATGATTCTTTTTTTGGGGGGGGTTTCCTTTCTTTTCCTTTTCTATTTTTTCTTTATAATTTTTTTTTCAATATACCCTCTTTTCTTTTTCTTTTTTCATATTTTTTGGAAATCATTTGAATATTGAAAATCATGTACAATATAAAATTTCAATTATGAAATACTCAATCACCTTGATATCCTATAATTTATATTACCCTAACACATCACATCTCTAGATATTTTGGACACAATAATTCAAAGGATGGAATAACAGGAGATAGTCATTTGAGTGGTCGACTAGTAAAGCAGTCGATTGAGTCATTGATGAAATGTTCAAGCAACCAACTAGAGGAAAATTGGTTGATTGGTAAACTAGTGGGATTGCTATCTAACTGGTCAGAGGAATCATTTATATGGTTGGTTTGACTCAACAAGTTGATTAGATTATGATAATTTCATTAACTAGAATAGTCAATTAGTTGATGAAACAACACTGATTTTACATAAACAATTGGAATTGTCAACATTGTTTGTGGACTAATTCTACCAAAATTCAAGGAATTTGGTTAGAATTGGAAATTATAAATAAAGGACTCTACGGGTCGAATATGAATGATTAAGTGAATTGAATCACACATTGTGAAGTTATAATCACAGTGCATTGTGTTTAAGTGTTGTAATGGCATCTTTAGATACCAAAAATCATCTTTGATCATAATTGTTCTTCTATTTATTTCTTTAAATTTTGGTTTTGTTATATTTTTGGGTTCAATCCACAACATGGTATCATACCTATTAATTTTTACCTAGCCCTATTGTCCTCAAATAAAGTTGAGCAAGATCCCATAGTGATTGATTCTAGGTTGATTCATTTGTTGACCAAAACTTGATTTTGAACAAATCAAACCTATTAGAAACTTGAAGGTGGATTCCAATATTGATCTCTTCATCTTGAATAGAAAAAATTATGTTGTTTTGGCATTGATTTTCCTCATGATAGTTGGAAGAAGTTGGAATCTCTAATTAACAAAGTTGAAAAAACTTATGTCATGTGGTTGGAGAAAGAGTTGATTTATCTTGATCCCCATTCATTTGAAAGGATTAAGGAATATCTAGCTTGTGTCAAAGAGCTACAGTTGAAGTTAGGAAAATGTTGTAAGAAATTTCCAAAGAATGACAAACAAAACATTGAACTAGTCCTGATGAGTGTGAGAACATATTATGATGTGTTATGTTCCTCATTTCACACCAACTAGAGATCGTGCAAGGAAGATGGTTATAAGGAATACACCTTTAAAACCTTTTGTGATTTTTTTATCAAGGATGAACATAGATTACTTGATGAATGAGATTTTGGCAGTAAACATTGGGCTTAGTTTCTCAAAAGAAAGGCCAAGTATGTAATGATCCTTTTTCGGGATTCTCAAGATTATATTCCATAGATGGAATACAGAGGCATTTACTGGATATGTCACCCTTCAAAGAAGGGGTGAGATCTAGAGGCTACCTAGCCAACTGTATACTCTGTCTATAGAACTTGGAATAACCCATTTTCAGGAATCTCAACAAGGTCTTCAAGTAAAACGCTTTATAAGGAAATATGAGAAAGAATAATGCAGATCAGTGTTGGGATCCCCTCATTTATGCTGTATATGACTTATATATGGAATTTAATCAGAAAAAAACAAGTTTAAGCACATTAAACAGATCTCCCACAGTCAAGACTAGCTAGAAATTAGCCAAAGAGAAGGGTTGTTGCAACATGAGAACTCAGCAACTAGAATTGCACAGTTTTGACCGAAAATCAGAGGAGGACAGCCAAGGATATGATATTTCAGAGTTATGACAGTAAATCAGATTTAAATTTGAGCTTATTTCCTCTACAACATATTACAAAAGAAACTAGGGAAAAATCCCTTCAGAAATTAGAGCTGCAACTAGAAATAAACTACAGAAAGACATAGACAGCGTTATTTTTCAGATGGTTCAGCTATTGTACATTAAATTTCAGATCTCTGACATATGTATGGATGAAAAATCAGATCTAATACAGATATGGAAACTATATGGCTTTAAGAACAAGCTCCAATTGGAATTACATCAAAATATTGCATAATAAGCTGTAGATCTGAATTACAAATTGCAGTGCTGCAGAAAACCCAGAAATTTCTGAAGATAAATTTATTACTGAAAATATAAGATCTGTAGAGACATGGATCAGTAACCCAATCCATGGATCACCAAGGGGAGGCAAGCCTAACACCAATAGATCTTCCTCCAATCTCATAACAAACTGAAATAAGAAACCCTCTTACAAAAATAACGCAGGATAGAGCAGAAACTGCGCTGAGGGTGAAGGGGACTAAATAAACTAAATGAAATTGTAGATCAGATAAAAAATATGGATAGAATCTCTCTTTGGAGGCTGAAGAACACACTCCAACAAAAAAATCCTCTCAAAACAAGCTAGATCTAAATAGATCTAGAACACCACTTGCTGCAAATGACAGTAGCTGTAAAACCCTCAATGGGCCAGCGCTGCTCATGAAAATGGAGCTTGGCCTCAAAAAATATAGTGGCTCACTTCAACAAATAAATCCTCCAATTATCCTCAAGGGAAGAGATGAAACCCCTAAACAGGAATTCCAATCACAATCCTCCACTAAACAACAGAGAATGATATTTGTCTAAGCAAACAAATAATTCAAAAATATGATCTATCAACAACCCCTTCATGTGACTTCTCCTCCTTTTTATAACATGAGATAGCTCTTGCAAACCCTAAACCACTTTGATGAGTTAGCCCTCTTCACATTAGAGGCTCCCTTATAGAATTGCGCAGTCCCTTTTGGAGATGCAATGAACCTAGACAGCGCAGTTGATTTGGTCAAGGTGGACCCAATCTTTGGCTCAAACCTCTTTCACACCTGCAAGTGATTATTTACATAGCCCTGATTTGTATTTTTTCACATGTGCATTGATTTATTCAGAATTTTTAGGAGTTTTACATGTCCTCCTTTATTCATTTATTCATAAAACATAAATTAAATCTAAATTGAATGTCTCCTCTTAGCTAAGGCTAAGTAGGAACATTATAGTCCTCCCCTCCAAAATGTTGCTTGTACTCAAGCAACTGACAGGGTAAGAGCTGTAGCTCTTCTCCTTCTCCATTGATGGCACCATCAAGAATCAAGCTTTCATCATGGATTAAGTGCTCACCAAGCCAATACATCAGAAACTGATCCTCCAATGCTAACATGATAGGGGCATAGTCTACCCCTTCATGAGTGTAAAACTCAACAGAAATATACATGGGTGAAGAAATGTCACATCTAAAACATGTATCATGAAGTACAGGATAAAGTTCCATCCCATGTGGTACATACACACTGCCTAATTTTTCTCCATACAAATCCATAAACAATACCAATATGTCATCTATGTATGGAAGCAGAATCACATATAGGCAAACTGAAATTTGCACTTGAGGAGGTGGGTCACAATCCCACATAAGGTACCAGCACAGTGCACTCCTTGTTTTGAGTAGATCTGAGTGTGATAGGTGGTACCACCACCACATATTTGTTGCATGGGTCACTTTGACATGGCTGAAAGTGAAGCCCTCATTAGGTGCCTTTGGGAAGCACCCATCACGATAGATAATCTCCCTTTGCACCTCAAGGGAGTGGCCAGCTTTGGAATTTTTATTGGCCTCATCAATGCCATGAGATATGAATGTAATATTACTCCTTGTAGGAGCCATGGAATGCATACATATGGTAAGAGAATGTGCCAAATCAGAAAAATAAACTTGCTCCATAAGATCAGATTCCTTACCATTCAATTCTCCCACACACATAAAGTTAGGCATGGGCTTTTCTCCTCTTTTAAGAGAAGAAAGAGATGGCTGAAATGTCCCTTGCATAGGATCTCTTGGCTGCCCCATCTCCTCATAACTATTGCACTCTTGTAAGTGCTGATATAGTTCCTCCCAATCATAATGCTGATGTAGTTCTTCCTCCATACCCTCCCAATCAAAACTCTTTAAGATTAGGGAGTAGATTTTTTCTGACTGCATATTGTTGGAAAGGAACTCTTTGTGTGCTCTTTGTAGCATCTCTTGCTTAAGCTTGGAGGCTTGAGACAAGAATACTTTACCAACATGATAGATGACCCCTTCATGAACCAAATAGCCTCCTCCTTGCTTCATGCCATCTAATATCATCCTGGTGTGCAGATATTTGGAGTACTCCACAAGGAGTTGAGACCTCCAATATGGATCTACACTTCTCAACAAAGAAAGCGTTGTTGATGCATCTATGGTGGTGCTTGCCTTGTTGCTGCTTGTTCCTTTGGAATTATGTGTTGAGCCTCAAAATTGTGCTTCCTTTCATCTTACTTTGCCTCATTTTCCCTTGTCCATTGATATTCTAGACCCAATTGATCAATGAATTTAGTTAAAATTACTTTTAGAATGATTTACATGACTGAATTGCTAAAGTTTTGTGATTTTTGCCATTGTAATGCATTTTGACCTGAACTAGCTGCAGAATGCAGACATTCCGTAGCTAACCGGCAATTCTGCAGTTGTCTTCACGTTTGGGTATGTTTCAGGTGGCCTCTCAAGAAAAACCGCATATGGGCATAATCCACGTCATGTCTACATTGTTCGTTGCTCACCATGAAGGAAGAAACGAATTCTGGATATGGTTTTGATACGTGGAAACACATTTAGGAAGGCAGACTTCTATTAGGACTGTCTCAGTCCAGATGTCCTTTTCCTTTTTACGTTGCCACTTCAAGAGTCCTAATGTGATTTCGATAAGGAAAGACAATGACCCTGGAATTGTTGCAAGTCTTGTTATGTACATTTGTTATATAAACACTTGGGAAATCGAGAGCTAGGCTAGATTTTGTTCTAGATTTTGCTTAGATTCTGTGCTACATTTCTGAAGACGCAGAGTGCTCTGTTCAAGTTATTTCACCTTTAATGAAGCAGACAGTGTTTTTTTGAAAGCGTTGATTTGATTTGGAGTTAGATTCCGTCAGGTGGTAGAGGGCCCCTGCCTCTTGCACGGATTTATTTGCGTAATTTAGATAAGTATTCTAGCTGCCTTTACGTTTTTGAATTTGAATTCGTAGTTGTTTTCATTAGCTACTATAGTTATGCTCGTTCTAAAAACTCTTCCAAAAGAAGAAGCTCTTCCAAAAGATTATAATGATGAATGGGAAATGGCTATAGTATTGTAGAATTTAATTGTAATCTCTTTTGTTCACCATCACAGTTATACTCATGCTAAATACTCTTCCACAAGAAGAAACTCTTCCAAGAAATCTTTATAATGTTTTAAGCATGATTGTGATCCTGAACGCTTCATTTGTGTGTTTGTACTAAGTACCATAGTTGTCCTTGCTCTTAAACGCTTGTCCAAAATATCATAATGATGAGTGGGAGATAGCCATGATATCTTAGTTTTTAATTGCTTTCAGTCTTTATGTTTGCATAGCATAGTTAGGATACTCCGGAGTTTAATTGCACTTAATTCATGCTCAGTTATTTTGTTTTAAGTTTGATAATGACTTGTAGTTCAACACTGTTTTAGGCTAGTGACATTTTAGGTTCAGTTGTAGTTCAACTCATTGCATTTGCACTCCATATTCAGTTGTCATTCACTGCATATTAGAATTACTTCAATTGTTAAACTTAACAAAACAGCCTTCATTATTCACAAACCTCTTCTTGTTCTAAAATCTATAATTGATTCATAAACATATGAACATAAGACAATATCATTTTAAGGCCTGAAGTACTTCTGCAACTTCCTTATCATCTCACAAACAAACATTTCCTCAAAAGACTATTTCAAAAATCTATAACCTTTGAGTGAAGTGTAGTGCTATAAAACTGAGTTGCAGAATAGAGTTAGGAACTAGATTTAGAGTAGAAGATCTTATGATGATAACAATGTTTTACTCCAATTATACTTCAACAAATCTCTAATCAAGGATAAAATGTTGCATCATTATAATTTAGTTGTTTAAACTGTTTAGTTAGGAAGATTTGCATACTTAGTTGACCATGTCTCAAGCTCTCTCTCAAATGCCTTTGATGAAAGAATTTGACAAGTTTAGTTTGTGTTTTGAATCATTTGCTTAAAAGTCATTATCAAGCTTTGCTTTTGGTTAGTCATAGTTTAGATTTGATTCTGTTTTTAATATTGCATTTGCATTTACCATTTGACATCAACTAATTAGGTTTCACTCTGTTTTTAATCATTAGCTTCCTTCCATTAGCTTTCTAGTCATTTTCCTTGTGAACATAAAACCACCAAAAGATCAAAAACATCAAAAATCATCACAAAAGATCAAAAACATCACAAAACACTACACACAGCGCATTAAGAAACAAACACCTAGGTACATACAGTACACTTCACTTCAGCAGTTTACCAACCCTGGTTGACAATTAAATGAGCTCAATTTAGGAGACTAGATTGAGACCAAACATTTTGGCGCCGTTGCCGGGGAAGTGAAAACTAGGTAACCTTTGTTTCTTAGCATCCAAAAAATTTTTTATGCGTAGGGAGAGAGATTCAAGGGGAAGATTTATAAGCAGCAGAGGCAGAAGTTTGATTTCTAGAACACCACTTGTTTCATCTAGATCCAGAGCTAGTACACCTTCAACTCAAACCCATCTTCCATCCTCTCCTGATCCTGGACTTCTAGAAGATCTAAGGTCAACTATTCCATTAGAGAAACCTTCCACTTCATCCATTGAACCTACCATAGAAGAAGATCTAAAAACTCCTGTTAGGGACACAAACCTTTCCACTTCCACAAGAGAGTCAACCATGGCAGAAGAAGGAGGAGGAGGAGTTTTTAATGGAGAAAACACACTATTTGGAGGTAGAGGTAGAGGTAGAGGAGAAGGAGGTAGAAGAGAAGGAGGTAGAGGTGCAAATGGAGGAAGAGGTAGAATAGGAAGCTCTTTTGGGTTCCCTATAATTGATGAAGAAACCAATACAACCATGAAAAACATTTCACCCTCTGTCCTTCCAAACTTCTATGGACTTAAAACTGAAGATCCTGAAACTTTCTTATTCGAATTTGAAGTGTTGTGTAGAACTTATGACTACTTACAAGATGCTAAAAAACTGAAGTTATTTCCTTCAACTTTGAAGGGAGCAGCATTGAAGTGGTTTATGAGTCTAATCAGTAGTTCTATTAGAACATGGGAAGACATGAAACAAGCATTTCTAGAGAGATATTTGGATTATTGTATGCCGGTTAATCATAAGGAAGAATTTTTCAAGATGTTACAAAAAGAAGATGAAAATTTGGAAGATTTGTTGGAAAGATTTAATTACAACATCAAAAGGGCAAAAATGGAAAACCTAGATCAAGACACCTTAAAAGCTCTTTTGTTGAAAACAATTAAGGATGAATGGTTGGATATCCTTAATATGATGGGAAAAGGGGATATATCACAACTCACATTACCTGAAATATCTGAGTTATGTATCAACCTTTCAAGAGGGAAATCTAAAACTGTCAAAGGTCCAAGAGATCCTGCTCTTGCAAGGGCAAGTAAGTCTGCTTCTGGGACAGTAAGTAGATCATAAATAGGTCACATGCTTGATGATTTTAAATCTGACATCTTAGGGAGTCTTAGTGAACAAATAGACACCCTTAAGATAAAAAAAAAGCAAAAGGCTGAATCTGATGCCTTGGAAATATTTTGTCCCAAATGTAGAAAGAAACATGGCTTGAGAGAGTGTCCTTTGGATGTAAAAGTTGTAGAAACCTGTGTCATTTGTTTTGAGAAACATGAGACCAAGAATTGTCCTTATCTTCCTGGTCTCAAGGCTGTCTTTCAGGAGGAAACTCCTACAGATTCCACAGAGTCTCTCAATTTTGTATCTAGAAGGCCTTGGCAGGGACCTCAAACACAAGGATTCCATGATCAAATGTATAATCAACCTCCACCTTGGAATTCTTGGCAACAACCTTGGCCCCAATTTCAAAATCAATCTCAATCTTGGGCACAAGGAACACAAAGTCCCTATGGAATATACTCTCCATACTATCAGTATCCACCATCCTATCCACCATATCCACATTTTTATCCTCAAAATCCTCAAAAAAAATTTCCTCAAAATATTCAACAAAATCCTCAACAACATCATCAGAACCAACCACATCAAAATCAACCACTTCCATTACCATTCCCTCTACCATTCCCTCAAAAATCAAATCAATTGCCTGCTCAACCCATACCAAACCCCAATAATAAGAACCCTCATAATACATACATGATAGAAGGCCAACAGTTTCCAACTTATTTAATTACTCCTCTAGACCTTAGTGATGTTCAACTTAGGTCTGGAAAGATACTTGAAAAGAGGAAACCTTCTGTGATCATACAAGAATAAGATAATTCTGAGGAAGACTCCCTACGGGTGAATAAAAGTCTTGAGGAAGACACATCCTTTCAAGACCCACACATTGAAAAACTAAAACAAAAAGATCCAATAAATCCAACTCCCGTATTAGAGCAACCATCCACATCTACTTCTATACCTCCCTTTCCGGAAAGATTACAAATTGATAGAGGTGTAGAAAAACAAATCATGGTGCCTAATTATGATTTCTTATATGAATTGAGAAATGTTTGCATTAAAATTCCATTATTGCAAGCCATCAAGGAAATCCCAATTTTAGCCAAAACAATAAAGGAGTTGAGTATGAAGACAACAAAGAAAAGAATAAGAGAAACCAAGAAAATTCAACTGGTAGGACAAATAGTAGACATTATGATGGGTAAGATTACTATTCCAAAGTACCTTGACCCAGGAAATCCAGTTGTCAAAATTCACATCAATGGAATTGAAATTCAAAACACACTCATTGACTTAGGAGCAGCAATAAATATCATGAGTAGACAAATCATGGACAAACCGAAACTTCCTAATCTTCTCTTTACACCCACACTATTACAATTAGCAGATAGATCTGTGATCAGACCAGATGGGGTAATAGAAGACATTCCAGTGTCCCTAGACTCTTGGGAGTACCCTGTGGATTTCATGATCCTAACACCCAAGAATAATCTAGGAGGCCATCCCGTTATACTAGGAAGACCTTGGTTGGCTACATCTGATGCCTTTATTAGTTGTAGGTCCGGTGATATGTATATTTATGATGGTAGTTCAACAAAGAAATTCACTTTATATCCTCCAGCTAGGACAATTACAGAACTAGATGACACTCAATGGATAGAGGATGAAGAATATTTACAACCACTCTTCACAATTTCATAAATTAGTGAAGATAATCAAATTCTGAATACTCTAGAAAACTTTGAATCCTCTCCAGAACACAAACATGAATCATTTAAGGAGGGATCCAATATTGAATTTTTGTCATCTAGGCAGATGTCTCTTCATTCTATGGACAAATTTGGTAGCTCTACAAGTGAAATTTTTCCAGGCAAAACTTTGAACATAAACAAGAACCTAGAAAATCTCAACAAGAAGAGTTAGTCAAAGTATTACAGAGACATTCTTCTGCATATGCATGGGAATACATTGACATGAAAGGGATAAGTCCCAAGACTTGTACTCATCACATCTATATAGAGGCAAATTGCAAACCAATCAGACAGCCTCAAAGACGGATGAATCCAAATCTTAGGGAAATTGTTAAAGAGGAATTGCAAAAATTGTTAAATGTTAATTTCATCTATCATATTTCAGATAGTCAGTGGGTTTCTCCTTTGGTAATTGTGCCAAAGAAAAATGGAAAATGGAGGGTGTGTGTTGATTACCGAGAACTAAATAAATCTACTCTTAAAGACCATTTTCCCTTACCTTTCATAGATCAAGTGTTAGATACATTAGCTGGCAAAAAGTACTTTTCATTCCTAGATGGGTTTAGTGGTTATAATAAAATCCATGTAGCACTTGAAGACCAAGACAAAACCACATTCACCTGTCCTTGGGGTACCTATGCTTACCGAGTATTTCCATTTGGATTATGCAATGCACCTGCAACATTCCAAAGGGCAGTATTAGGAATTTTTTCGGATCTAATACATGAATGTGTAGAGGTGTACATGGATGATTTCACAGTTTATGGGAATACATTTGAAGAGGCTTTAGAAAACTTGGAAAAAGTCTTAAAAAGATGTCAAGAAGCAAACCTTTCTCTTAGTCATGAAAAATGTTTTATGATGTTCACTGAAGGTATTGTTTTAGGGCACCACATTTCAGGTGATGGGATTAGAGTTGATGAGGCGAAAGTTGAAGTCATTTCTAACCTATCCATTCCAAGTTGTCAAAGAGATGTTAGAAGTTTTCTAGGATTTACAGGGTATTATCTGAGATTTATAGAAAACTTCACCAAAATAGCATCTCCTCTCTTCAAATTACTCACCAAAGATTGTGAATTTAAGTGGACTTCTGATTGCCAGTTAGCTTTTGAAACCCTGAAAACCAAAATTTCTGAAGCACCTATATTAAGGGGACCTAACCGGAAGTTACCTTTTCATATCTCAACAGATGCTTCCGATACAGCTCTAGGAGTAGTATTGGGACAGAAATATTTGATTCCCTATGCCATCTATTATACCAGTAAAATTTTGACTCCTGCAGAGTTAAACTATACTGTAACTGAAAAAGAGTTTTTAGCTGTTGTTCATGCCATAAACAAATTTAGACACTATATAACAGGCTATGAAACTTTTGTTCACACTGATCATTCCGCAATTAGATATTTAATGAACAAATCAATCACTAATGGCAGAGTGATAAGATGGTTGTTACTCTTACAAGAATTCAACATTACTATTTTAGATAGGCCTGGAAAACAAAACACAGTGGCTGATTTCCTATCTAGACTCCAAAATATCAAAGATGACACTCCGGTTGAAGATCAATTTCCCGATGAATATCTTTTTTCAATCTCTACTCAAACTCCATGGTTTGCTGATATTGCTAATTATTTAGTTTCAGGAAAATTTCCTTCAATTATGAATGCAAGGGATAAAAGAAAAATCATTAATGATAGTGCAAATTATTCATGGGTCGCTAATGAGTTGTACAAGACAGGTCCAGATTTGATCATAAGAAGGTGTGTTCGTGAAGATGAGATGCCTGAGATTCTCAAGGCATGTCATGATGAACCTTGTGGTGGACACTTTGCAGATAAGAGGACAGCCTATAAGATCCTTAATTTAGGATATTATTGGCCATCCTTGTTTAAAGATGCTAAAGAGTATGTCAAAAGGTGTGACAATTGCCAAAGGGTAGGGAAACCTTCTCCTTCAGGTGAGATGCCATTACAACCTCAGGTACATATTGAACCTTTTGAAAAATGGGCTTTAGATTTTGTAGGACCTATTAGTCCTCCATCAAGACAAAATAAATATATATTAGTTTGCACTGATTATGTTACTAAATGGGTAGAAGCCAAGCCATTACTTGTTGCTAATGAAGCATCCGTAGTTACTTTTCTTTTTGAGGATATTTTTACTCGTTTTGGTGTCCCAAGGGAAATTGTTACAGATCAAGGAGCTCAATTTACATCAAGGCTAGTGGAGCAAATGATGAAGAAGTACAAAATCAGACATAGAAAATCTACTCCTTATCATCCACAAGAAAATGGTCAAGTGGAATCTACTAATAAGATCATTGAAGGAATCCTAACAAAGACTGTTCATTTACATAGAAGAGATTGGGTAGATAGGCTTCCTGAAGCCTTGTGGACCTATAGAACTACATGGAGAAACACAACAGGCCATACTCCTTATGAGCTTGTTTATGGAAAGCAAGTTTTGTTTCCCATAGAGTTCCAGATTCAAACTTTCAAAATGGCAGTTCAGCTAGGACTTGATTTAACGGAGGCAAAAAAGCATATACTGGAGCAGATTAATGAATTGGATGAGATCAAACAAGATGCAGTTCAGAAAAAAAATCTAGTCCAACAGCAAAGGGCTAGATGGCATGAAAAGTACATCAAAGAGAAGAAATTCAAAGAGGGTGATTGGGCTCTCTTGTTTGATTCAAAATTCAAGGATTTTCAAGGTAAATTTCAGACACATTGGCTTGGGCCATATGAAATTGTTGAAATTTTTGATAATGGGGCAGTAAAAATCAGAACTATAGATGAAGAGTAGGTCACTTTTCTTGTGAATGGTCATAGATTGAAGTTGTATCACAAACCACTCTCAAGAGAAGAATTTGTCAAGAAGTTCCAAGAATGCAGTGATGTGAAGTTAATGAAGAAGAATTCTTCTTCTTCATCAACTTGATTAAATTTTCTGAAGTATTTCTTTGAAAAAAAAAATAAAAAATAAAAAATAAATAAATAAAGGTATAAACATGAAAACCAATCATTGATTGGCATGTTTATACAGAAAAGATAGGGTGAAAATCAGAGTCTCTCTGACACTCTAACTTTTCCCATTTTGTTTTTGCAAGCATCTGTTACAAAATCATAAGTTCAGATCCATAGTGCTTATGATCCATCTCATTTCATTTCACTTCATTCACTTATCCATCCATATTCCATTTTATTCATTCATTCATACTCTACTTCATTCCATATTTCATTCATCTCATTCCATACTCCATCCATCTCATTTTCATGTCAAGATTTAAAGTTTGATGTCTTGTTGTAAATGAATAAAACATGTCATGGATTGCAGGGCAGTTCTTATGTTCTTCCACTCCATTTCATAAACTGAATCCATTTCATTTCATCATCCACTTCATACATATCATGTCTCATCATCCATATTCATTCATACCATATAACATTTCACCTATATTCCCAAACCACTCCATTCCATGATCAAAATGCTCTACAGGTATATTCTGCAGCTTAACAGACATTCTGCAGCTGTTCAGCCTTTCCGCAGCTAGCCGGACATTCCGCAGCTACAAATCCTGAAGGCATTAGTCAGCAGACATTAGAATTGCAACAAAATGATCCAGTGTATCCATGAATAAAAAGCATCAAGAAGGATTATGAAGACTCTTCCAAAGGAGAACAAAGAAGACAAAGACTACAAAAATCAAATGAAAAGCAGAGGTAACAAGTTTAGATTATAATGGCATTTCATAAAGTTTAGCATAGTTTTAGTTATGAATTGTTCGAAAAGGTTGTTTTAATTATTTTTATTGATCATAACCAATAAACCCTCCACAAACTTTGGATTAAAATCTCTCATTTCAAATTCCATATCCGACATCATTTAAGCGGTTAAAATGGCCGAAGTGTTTGAATTCTTCACGTCACTTAACCAAATAATTCAATGATGATTCTCTTTTCCGTTGTAAAAATCTCCGCCGTCTTTTCAATCATTAATTCGTTTCCTCCACCTCACTCCATTACCTCATTCCGTGACTACTTCCATCACTCCATTCTGTAGCCGGCACTTCATTCCACAAACAGAGATATTCTTATCATCGTGAGCAGAGCAAAAAGGGTATATCAGTTTGAATCACCATGGGCAGAGATTGAGCATTATCACTGTAAACGCAGAGGTATAGCAGTGAAGAGTTTGAAGCCATTTTTTACCAAGAGACAGAGATATAGCAGTGTGGGAATTTGAAGTTATTTTCCACCGAGAGATAGAGGTATAGCAGTGTGGGAATTTGAAGCCATTTGTCACTGTCAATCAGAGGCATATCAGTCCAAAGTTTCATTGTCAACCAGAGGCATATCAGCTCGAAGTTTGAAGCTGTTTTCATTATCAACCAGAGGCATATCAGTCCAAAGATTGAAGCTGCTGTCACTGTCAACCAGAGGTATATCATTCCAAAGTTTGAAGCCATTGTCATTAAGAACTTGAAGCCATTTCAATTCGAAGGTGAAAGTTATTATTTCTGTGGGTAGAAGAGTGTTAATCTGAACATTGAAGAAGCAATTATGGGTTTCATTGTAAGAACTGAACCAGTGGGTTCAAAATACTTAGAAGGCTACCCTCAATGTAAAGAAATGTTGCAACAGATAGGATGGCTACAATTTTTGGAGAAAGTTAATGGCTTCCACAAAGAAGTCACTAAAACATTTGCAAGATCATTTCAAGGAGCTGAAGTTGAAGTGGGAGATGTCAAATTCACTGTCACTGAAGTTTTCATTGCAGAAGCTACAGGGTTGCTTAGAAATGGAGAGAGATGGTTCAAAAACAGAGAGTTCCACAATGAATCCTGGAAGCAAATTCTAAAATCACCAGGTATGGATGTCACTGTGTTTAAGAAAGGAATTCCAAGTTCTACATTGAAAAATAAATGGAGAAACATACTACTTCTTCTGCAAAAATTTATTACATGTGAGGGTAGATATGGCACATTTTATGTCTACCACATTAGACTGATAATGCATTTTCTGGGGGAAGACTTAAACCTACCTTATTTCTTGCTTCAAAGCTTGAAAAAGATGGCTTCCTGTGTTCAAAGAAGGGTTCAATTTTTAGAGACAACTCTGTATCATCATGGCTTGATTAAAATTTTGATTGAACACCATTTAGCCAAAACAAATGATACATGGGACAATTTCTTGATAAGAAATCACTTTGAAGAGCCAAAATAACCCTCACTTGAACCACAGCCTACAAAGAGAAGTAGAAAATGGAGAGCCTCAAAAGTTGAAATTGACAAAACAGTCCAAGAAAGTAGTGAGGAAATCATCTCAGAGAAGTTGACTCAAATCAAGAGACAACTTAAGAAAGAGAAGGTAATCAGGAAATCTGCCACAGAGAGAGGAGAAGGATCTTCTCAGCCAAGAAGAAGCCATAGACTAAAGGGGAAACTAAGGAAAACTCAAATCAAACAAACAGGGGTGATTAATCTAGAGGGTGAGGAAACATCTATTGAAGAAGATGTTAAAGAGGATTTTAATGAAGGAACCCCTGAAATTGACCTTGCTCAGCAAGAAGTTTATGATTATGTTGAAACTTTGGAAAGGAAAGCTTCAGAGAGCAGAGAGAGAACCCCTAGTCCTCCACTATCCGAAATAGATGTGTTAATAAGGGATAGGTACGAGCTGGAGATACTTAATAGACACATAAAAAATGAGAATGAAATTTTGAAGGAACAAGTCAAGCTCAAAACTGATATGAACTCAACCTTATCCCTACATATAGACAAAGTGGAAAAAACCAATGACAAGTTGAAGAAGAGGAACAAAAAGCTAATCAGGGCACTTACCAACTTAAGGTTCAAACTTGTTATCAGAAAACCCAGAAGATCTTTAGCTTCCAGACAAAGGAGAAGGAGAGGATTAGATGTTCTTGCAGAAGCCTCTGAGTTCATAGGATAATTTGCATGAGGACATGCAAGGAGACAGCAGTGGGGGTATGTTGAGCCTCAAAATTGTGCTTCCTTTCATCTTACTTTACCTCATTTTCCTTTGTCCATTGATATTCTAGACCCAATTGATCAATGAATTTAGTTAAAATTACTTTTAGAATTATTTACATGACTGACTTGCTAAAGTTTTGTGATTTTTGCCATTGTAATGCATTTTGACCGGAACTAGCTGCAGAATGCAGACATTCCGTAGCTAACCGGAAATTCTGCAGCTGTCTTCACGTTTGGGTATGTTCCAGGTGGCCTCTCAAGAAAAACCGCATATGGGCATAATCCACGTCATGTCTACATTGTTCGTTGCTCACCATGAAGGAAGAAATGAATTCTGGATATGGTTTTGATACGTGGGAACACATTTAGGAAGGCAGACTTCTATTAGGACTGTCTCAGTCCAGATGTCCTTTTCCTTTTTATGTTGCCACTTCAAGAGTCCTAATGTGATTTCAATAAGGAAAGAAAATAACCCTGGAATTGTTGCAAGTCTTTTTATGTACATTTGTTATATAAACACTTGGGAAACCGAGAGCTAGGCTAGATTTTGTTCTAGATTTTGCTTAGATTCTGTGCTACATTTCTGAAGACGCAGAGTGCTCTGTTCAAGTTATTTCTCTTTTAATGAAGCAGACAGTGTTGTTTTGAAAGCGTTGATTTGATTTGGAGTTAGATTCCATTAGGTGGTAGAGGGCCCCTGCCTCTTGCACGGATTTATTTGCATAATTTAGATAAGTATTCTAGTTGCCTTTACGTTTTTGAATTTGAATTCGTAGTTGTTTTCATTAGCTACTATAGTTATCCTCGTTCTAAAAACTCTTCCAAAAGAAGAAGCTCTTCCAAAAGATTATAATGATGAATGGGAAATGGCTATAGTATTGTAGAATTTAATTGTAATCTCTTTTGTTCACCATCACAGTTATACTTATGCTAAATACTCTTCCACAAGAAGAAACTCTTCCAAGAAATCTTTATAATGTTTTAAGCATGATTGTGATCCTGAACGCTTAATTTGTGTGTTTGTACTAAGTACCATAGCTGTCCTTGCTCTTAAACGCTTGTCCAAAATATCATAATGATGAGTGGGAGATAGCCATGATATCTTAGTTTTTAATTGCTTTTAGTCTTTATGTTTGCATAGCATAGTTAGGATACTCCGGAGTTTAATTGCACTTAATTCATGCTCAGTTATTTTGTTTTAAGTTTGATAATGACTTGTAGTTCAGCACTATTTTAGGCTAGTGACATTTTAGGTTCAGTTGTAGTTCAACTCATTGCATTTGCACTCCATATTCAGTTGTCATTCACTGCATATTAGAATTACTTCAGTTGTTAAACTTAACAAAACAACCTTCATTATTCACAAACCTCTTCTTGTTCTAAAATCTATAATTGATTCATAAACATATGAACAGAAGACAATATCATTTTAAGGCCTAAAGTACTTCTGCAACTTCCTTATCATCTCACAAACAAACATTTCCTCAAAAGACTATTTCAAAAATCTATAACCTTTGAGTGAAGTGTAGTGCTATAAAACTGAGTTGCAGAATAGAGTTAGGAACTAGATTTAGAGTAGAAGATCTTATGATGATAACAATGTTTTACTCCAATTATACTTCAACAAATCTCTAATCAAGGATAAAATGTTGCATCATTATAAGTTATTTGTTTAAACTGTTTAGTTAGGAAGATTTGCATACTTAGTTGACCATGTCTCAAGCTCTCTCTCAAATGCCTTTGATGAAAGAATTTGACAAGTTTAGTTTGTGTTTTGAATCATTTGCTTAAAAGTCATTATCAAGCTTTGCTTTTGGTTAGTCATAGTTTAGATTTGATTCTGTTTTTAATATTGCATTTGCATTTACCATTTGACATCAACCAATTAGGTTTCACTCTGTTTTTAATCATTAGCTTCCTTCCATTAGCTTTCTAGTCATTTTCCTTGTGAACATAAAACCACCAAAAGATCAAAAACGTCATAAATCATCACAAAAGATCAAAAACATCACAAAACACTACACACAACGCATTAAGAAACAAACACCTAGGTACATACAGTACACTTCACTTCAGCAGTTTACCAACCCTGGTTGACAATTAAATGAGCTCAATTTTGGAGAATAGATTGAGACCAAACATTATGCATGCCAAAATTGTTTATGGGAAGGCCGATCCTCCCCCTTGCTTCCTCCCACAGCGCCGTGACTCTCTCTTCCATTGTTTCAGCACTTGGTGAGGCTTGCCCCACAGAATCTACTGGCACCCCAAGTGGCTTGCCATGATTTAAGAATGTTCCTTACAACATTCTCATAAAAATGAGAGAAGGAACTGTGAGGTCCCTGCCCCCACTGCGCAATTCCATCTTTGTTGTGTGGGTGGAAACATCAAGTGAAGGGTAGGTGTGCATGCCTTGAATGATTTGTTGTTTCCCACTCTTCAAATCCACCCATTCCATCTGCAAGGCATTCCAATCAGTGGTGAATTTTCCCAAAGTAATCAACCACTGGACACCCAAGATGATGTTGGTGTCTGGTATGTCCACTACAAAGAAATGGTCCTCCAAAGTGTAGGTTCCCATAGTCACAGAAAGTGATGGGACATACTACATAAACTGCATAGTTCTATATCCCAGAACCAAAACAGATAACCCATCAAAAGTATCAGTAGGGATCCATCTCCTCTGCAAAAAGTGAGCATCAATAAAGTTTTGGGTTGCCCCACTGTCAATCAGAATAGACACTCTTTGGTTCATAACTAAACCTTGAACTCTAAGAGTCAAATACTTGGGCACTCCTCTCAAAGAAGCAAGAGTCCCACTGGTTGGAGCAAATACTCCTTCTTATTCCATGGATGGTGATGGATCCTCCTCCTCATCATCACCAGTGCCGTGACCTATCTTAGGTCCATCATTTCCCTCTTCCTCCTCACAATCAGAGAATACTTCAATATAGTGTGCTCTTCTAGCAACACATCTATGTCCCGGTACCCATGGCTCTTGACAAGTGAAACATAATTTCTTTTTCCTCAACTCCCTCCAGAGATAAGTGTCAAGAGGTTTTTTCAGTGAGCTCTCCTTGGGTGGAGCAGCTTTCCCCTCCTTCCCCTTAGAAGAGTGAGTGGCTTTGCTTGGGAAGGTTGCCTTTGCCCTTGGCAAGGCATCTTGGAGATCTCTTGTTCTCTCAATGGCATCATGCAGAGTGGTAGGCTTGGTAGACTTAACCAACCCATGAAAAGGTTCTTCCACGCCATCAATGAACATGTAGACTCTCCTTGCTACTGATAGATCAGGGACCATTACAGACAACCTCAAGAATTCATAGATATAGGCCTTTGCATCTCCTGTCTATTTAAGCTTTTCCAAGCTTATGAAAGGGGCCTCCGGATCCTTCCGATCAAATTTCTCCACTAGTCTCCTAGTGAACTCAACATAAGTGGACACATTTCTGTGCCCCAATGTAGAAAGTCCATGAAACCACCAGTTGTGGGCTTCTCCCTCAAAATTCAGCGCAATAATCTTAATGGCTTCTGCTTCAAACACTTTATTCAACTGGAAATAGATGCCCAACTTCTCCACCCATGCTTTAGCAGAAAAAGAGGGTGATCCATCGAAATTAGGCAAGAAGAACCTGCCCATGGCGTGGTGCCTCCCATGAAAGAAACCTCCATCTCTGTACTGCTGCCATGGCCTCCTCCGGTCCTTGAGATGGAAGAAGTCTTGAAATCTCAAGTTATCCTTGAACGTTTGAATTTGTGAGCCATATTCTACAAATTAACCTTCCAAAGAGGTTGGCTCTTGTAGCCCTTCATTCTCTACAGCCAAGAAGGTAGGCATTGTAGAGTGTTGTGAGGTCTGTGGAACTTGTGGCAAGCTCACTGGTTGGCCAGTCCCAAACTGAGACATATTAGAACTTTCTCCTTGATGGAATCTCCCAAGGGACTCCCTCATTCTATCTACCTCATCTCCTTTATCTCCTTGGATAGATCTTGCATAGCTTCCAAGAGATTTTTTACAAACTCCTCTGCCTCTTTATCTTTATCATTTACCAATTCAGGGGCTTTCCCCTTGTCTTGACCCTTGTCAAGGTCAACAGTAGTATAGTCATAATTTCTATGAATTATATTCCAGTATCTCCTCTCCCTCTCAGAAAGAGTATCTTCATCTTTGGAATGCAGCATGACTGAGGCTCCAATGCTAGCACAGGCTGTGCCAAGAGTGGAGCTCCGATACCATTGTAATGATCCTTTTTCGGGATTCTCAAGATTCTATTCCAGATATGGACTATAGAGGAATTTACTAGATATGTCACCCTTCAAAGAAGGGGTGAGATCTAGAGGCTACCTGGCCAACTGTAGACTCTGTCTATAGAACTTGGAATAACCCCTTTTCAGGAATCTCAACAAGGTCTTCAAGCAAAACACTGTATAAGGAAATATGAGCAAGAATAACATAGATCAGGGATGGGATCCCCTCATTTATGATGTATGTGACTTATATATGGAATTTCATCAGAAAAAAATAAGTTTAAGCACATTAAACAGATCTCCCACAGTCAAGACTAGCTAGAAATCAACCAAAGAGAAGGGTTGTTGCAACATGAGAACCCAACAACCGGAATTGTGCAGTTTTGACTGAAACTCAGAGGAGGAAAACCAAGGATCTGATATTTCAGAGTTATGACAGTAAATAACATTTAAATTTGAGCTTATTTCCTCTACAACAGATTACAAAAGAAACTACGACAAAATCCCTTCAGAAATTAGCGATGCAACTAGAAATAAACTGCAGAAAGACATAGACAACGTAATTTTTCAGATGGTTCAGTTGTTGTACATTAAATTTCATATCTCTGACATATTTATGTATGAAACATCATATATAATACAGATCTGGAAACTATATGGCTTTAAGAACAAGCTCCAATTGGAATTACATAAAAATATTGCATAATAAGCTGTAGATCTGAATTACAAATTGCAGTGCTGCAGAAAAACTAGAAATTTTTGAAGATAAATTTATTACTGAAAAGATCAGATCTGTAGAGACACGAATCAGCAACCCAATCCATGGATCACAAAGGGGAGGAAAGTCTAACACCAAGAGATCTTCCTCCAATCTGATAACAAACTGAAACAAAAAACCCTCTTACAAAACTAACACAGTATAGAGCAGAAACTACACTGAGGGTGAAGGGGACTGAATAAACTAAATGAAATTGCACAAAATATGGATAGACTCTCTCTTTGGAGGCTAAAGAACACACTCCAACAGAAAAAACCTCTCAAAACAAGCTAGATCTAAACAGATCTAGAACACCACTTGCTGCAAATGATAGTAGCTGCAAAACCTCAATGGGCCAGCACTGCTCATGAAAATGGAGCTTGGCCTCAAACCAGATAGTGGCTCACTTTAGCAAAGAACTCCTCCAATGATCCTCAAGGGAAGAGATGAAACCCCTAAACAGGAATTCCAATCACAATCCTCCACTAAACAACAGCGAATGGTATTTGTCTAAGCAGACAAATACTTCAGAAATATGATCTATCAACAACCCCTTCATGTGTCTTCTCCTCCTTTTTATAACATGAGATAGCTCTTGCAAACCCTAAATCACTTTGATGAGTTAGCCCTCTTCACATTATAGGCTCCCTTCTAGAACTGTGCAGTCCCTTTTGGAGATGAAATGAACCTAGACAGCGCAGTTGATTTGGTCAAGGTGGATCCAATCTTTGGCTCAAACCTCTTTCACACCTGCAAGTGATTATTTACATAGCCCTGATTTTTCTTTGTTCACATGGGCATTGATTTATTCAGAATTTTTAGGAGTTTTACATGTCCTCCTTTATTAATTTATTCATAAAACATAAATTAAATATAAATTGAATGTCTCCTCTTAGCTAAGGCTAAGTAGGAACATTACAAAGTACAATCAAAAGGAGAGAATAAGAATTTTGGGATTCCTTAGCCAAAAAGCTAAAGAGAAGGGTGATGGTAGTTGGTGTCATCTAGGAATAATTGAAAGAAGAAAACATGTCACTACTATGGAAATTCAGGACATGTGGAGTAAACCTTATAATGAAAACATGATGACCTAGGAGAGATAGTTAGATAAATTTAAGGAAATGTGTCAACTAATTGATCCCTCAATCGATCAATTGACAACTTCACCTTCTCAGTTGAAACTCAAGTAGTGTACGCGCATACCATATAGAATTATTGGGTTGTTGATTTTTTCTTCCAAATGTTACTTGACTTTGTTGAATGAAGAAAATTACTACTACAAAATTGAGGAAGCTTCTTCAAATTTGGATCTTTTGCTTTGTTTTCATAACTTTCACACTTCCTCTTTCATCTGTACATTAAATTCAATTAGTCACTACACAAGATACTGCATAGCTTCTAATCAACCCTCTCATGATTTTGGAGGCATGATTTTTAACTTTTTCTCCATAAGTTCTACATATTTTTTCCATATTTATTTTAACATAGCCCTAATATCCCTATCCCTCACTAAGGATGTAAAATGATGCAGTTACTATGATGATCAAACCTCCAAGGATCAATTATGAAAATGAGGTATACATTTTTTGAAATTTGTCAACTTCCTCAAAACCAAAAATAAACAACGACATTGTGTCTATCTCATCGAGGCCTTTTTGACATTATAAAATTTACCCCAATCTGGTTTCCAATTTAGAAGTTATGGCCTCTCAACATTTCACCACTCTATTCATGGACATGCCACGTGGTGCCTGTGTGGCGACCTCACTTCAACACAGGGGTCAATCTTACACCATCATGGCATATGCCACGTTACCAAGGCCTAGAGCCCCACCTTGCAGATGAAAGGCCAATTCGTGTCTCTCTGTGCAACTCAATTTTTTATGCACCTGCAACATTGACTCCCAAAATTCGACCTTGCTAGGTCCCTGAATACCAATTCCATAACTTGGTAAGCTATCTTGACTACATTAAAATCCTGACTCATTTGACCAACCCAATCTAGACTTGACTAGGGAAGAACCTCGACCAAAGTAGACCCTTGACTATGGTTGACTCCCAACCTCGCTGAATTTTTGGTCCAACCCGACTCAAGCATATTATGAGATCCAAAGACTTAGTATTTTTTCGACCTTATATACTTAGAATTTCTTTATGAAATTTATTCAGGCCCCTAAATCCACGTTTCGACAGAGGGTTCCACATTGTCTATCTATCGGCTCTTGATTCATGGGAAGATCAATGGTCGATAGTAAATTCATACCCCCCCCCCCCGCCTCTACCATGCCATAAGGGGGCATTCACGTTCAAGATTCAACTGTGGGGATCCACACCAAACATCCAATGGCCCTTGATCCTCTTGGCGTCACCTCGACTGATCCAAGGATGGATTTTTAGTGCAGAACCCCCCCTCCACACTAACATAAGGGGGGTCTGCATTTCATATGTGTCATCTAATTAATGTCCCATTGCAATCATAAATCTACGCAAATGGCCAGGGTCCCAACCCTTGGTCTCAACTCCTGGCCATATGGCCCCTTTTCCATGGAGATTTTTAATTCCCAACCCGTACTTGAATATATATAAATACAAACACACACACACACACACACACACATATGAATGGGCGACTGCCTTAGCGCTTGGGTATAATGCTCTATCATATGGACTATGGGATTAAGCCGGGCCCTCTGGACTTCCTATTTCTATCATGTGCAACATGTCCATGGAAATTTGTGTGTGTGTGTTTGTGTGGCTATATATCACAACCATGGGTTTTACCCAGTATCCAATATTCCTCTTGTGCTTAACGAAGGGCTAATACCTTCAACATTGTACGAAATAATGTGTGTGTGTGTGTGTGTGTTTATGTAAACCTACGTCCACACACACACACACATATATATATCAACTTAGCCCTACGTAGTCCATTACTTTTTGGGGCCCATGAAACCACATTATCATTGTTATTATTCCTAATATGATATGAATGGTCCTAGTGTGAAGACTCACACAATTACTATCATATTTCAACGCATAATATTGTGTACAATTTCCATACAACAGTGAGTTGTTTTTTGACATCATCAGCTAGTGGGCATTCAACAAATTTTGTTAGAGGACAAGAGATGCTGATTTCATGCAAAGGACAGATGGATCCTTTTGAAACTTTTCACTTGATAGAGTTGTCAAACGAATTTCAGAGATGAATTAGAAATGCAGCTGACTCATGGTCTCTTCAGATTGTAGTTTTTCAGCATCCATCTTTGGCGGTTTTTTCAGGCAATGTTTTTGAGGATCAACATGAGAACTTGGAAGATGGTTCCTCGTTCTTATTTTGTATTTATCATTGAAGGGGGGAATGTTAGCCTCTCTCACAAAACAATAATAAATCCAAACAGAAATCAATTAATTAAATATTCCAAGTTAGGAATATATGCCTAACTCTTGGGTTGTTCCTCAAATATTGGAGTTTGTTTAGTAACTCCTATCTTGGTGGGTTTTTGGTGAGAAATTATCTCAACCAAAGGAGTCTAATATAGCACAGACTATCTTAAGAAATTGTCTCTCATCTATTTAAATTGAAAATTAAATTCTTTTAATAAGAGAGAATGATGAGAATACCATGAGGCTGAAGCCTCTTTTCCGCCATTACTTGGTTTCTGGTTTTATGTGTGTTTTCTGTACTGTAATCTGTCTGAGTTAATTTCATTTTCAATAGTATAGTCCCGTATTGTTGTTATTGTAACCCCCTTATTGTTATTATTGTACCCCTATAACCCCCATATTGTTATTATTGTACCCTTAAATTATTATTGTTAGGTCGGCTAGGATTACATTGTGGCCCACTAGGATTACATTGTGGCCCCATGGACTCCTATATATAGAAAGGAGGTTTTGTAATTTGTATCATCCAAGAATTGTTCATTTATGTAATGTATTGGAGGTTGCCCCCTCGAAGTGGCTTATTTCTAAGGCATTGATATCTATTTTCTTCTCTTTTGAGCCTGTTCTCACAACATTTGGTATCAGAGCTTTGGATTCTAGGGTTTCGCTGCTCTAAATAGGTCATCGTGGAATTTTTGCTATAACTTTTTTTCTACGAAGTTTCAGAAGCTGAAATTTTTATGGTGCGAATCTGAAATCCTAAGGAAGCGCGTCAAAAAATTTCACTTGGTTCGCAATATTTGGCTACATGATCTTGCGTGTTTATTTTTTGTAGACTTCGAATTTCAATTTAAACGTATTCATCGCCAGTATCAACATACTTTTTTTATATGGAGGTTCGTGGTTAAATATTTTAGAGTGCAAAGATAAAATCAAGGGGAAGACCATCGCAAAATTTCGTAGCTTTGTCTACAATATTTTTGTGATATGATTCAGGAAGGTAGGGCTTTTTGCAGGCTCCTGAATTTCACTTAAACATGTCATCGCGGAATTTTCGCTATAACTTTGTTTCTACGAAGGTTCAGAAGCTAAAAATTTTAGAGAGTGAAGCCTAACTCCTGAGGAACATCGTTGCAAAATTTCAGATCTTGTTTCGCAATAGTTTCGGAGATATGATCTGTGGAAGTTAGGTCTTTTTCAAGCTCCCGAATTTCATCTCAAAGAGGTTATCATGGGAAAACCTTCATAACTCTCTCTCTGAGCATCAGATTGGAATGCTGTAAAAAGTGGCCGCAATTTCATGGACTTTAGTTTCTTTTCTATCAATTTTAGAGCCAAAAAAAGAAATAGTGACACGTGGCAAGTCATACAAGTGCGCTCTACTGAACCAGTCCATAATTAGGTCATTGTGGGAGATTGGACATAACTTTGCCTTGAAGATTCCAAATCAAGTCAGACCTATGGCATTTGAAAGAAGCTTCAGAGGACTACTACAGGGCCGAATTTCAGATATTGAGGATCTTCAAGTATAGAGATAAGTCAATTTTAATATCGAGCTTGTCAAAAGCAAGTAAAAGGTGTGTATTTTTTTTTTTTTCCGAATTGCATAAATCTTGTTTGAAGAATCAATTTGAATTGATTCCAAGGGCATATTGTAGAAGAGATATCAGTATTGGATTCTCAAATGGCCCCTAAAAAGAATTCAACACCCATTAGGCCTTTACAGTCTAATTGACTCATGAAGACGAAGAATGGCAACATGACATATCAAAATTACAAGAGCAAGGCAATGTACTTTAAAGAGCAAAAATGACAGGAAGTTTTTAAGAAAGAAGGAAACTAAGATGGATGGTTTTAAGAATGGCATGGAAGCAAATATGGATGGCATGGAAGCTGGCATGGAATCTAAGATGGATGACATGGAAACTAAGATGGAAAACATGAAGAATGATCTAAAAACAGACATGGAAGATTTGAAAAAGTTGATACAAGAAATGTTTCCTAATGGTGAAAAGATAGTAGAGGAAACTCATGATGAGAACAAAATAAATGTTTATCGTGATTTCATAAACTCTAATGTTGGCAGGAAGAACCACCATATTCCAAAAATGGATATGAGGAAGTTTGATGGAAAGGATCTTGTAACATGGATACTACAGATGGAGCAATATTTTGATCTCCATAATATGCATAACACACAAAAGATACACATTTCAGCTTTACATTTAGAACAAAATACATTTGTATGGTATCAATGGCTGTGCTCCCATAAAAAAATTGTCACTTGGTCAATTTTTATGGAGGAAACGATAGCACATTATGAGGATACAGAGAGCAACAGCTTCTTTAGCCAATTGATCAATCTCAAACAAAAGGGTTTAATGGGGGAGCACATTGAGGACTTCCAAAAATTGAATATAAGGGTAACTGATATTCCAGAGGAACACAATATTGATCTCTTCATAGGTACTTTAAAGGATAACATCCAACATGAAGTTCACGTTTTGGAGCCTGATTCATTGGAGAAGGAATTCAGGTTGGCCAAAAAAATTGAATGTAAAATTATGGCGACGAGGAAGCTTACCACTCACTTCTACAAAGAGGGAAGTGTTGCTACTCCTAGATTTCCACAACCTACAAGGCTGACACTACAACAATTGGAAGAAAAAAGAGCAAAGGGCTTTGCTACAGTTGTGATAGAAAATACACTAAAGTCATAAGTGTGCTAAGAAGAAACTATTTTACATATATTGTGAAGAGGAAGAAGAAAATGAACAAGAATATTCAAAAGAAGAGGATATACACCACGGACCAACCCTAGAAGAAGAAGAAATGAGTCCGACCATATCATGTAATGCATTAGCAGGAATTACCACTCCTCAAACTCTAAGATAGAAGGACATATCAAGAAGAAAAAAGTAATATTGTTGATTGATTCAGGTAGTATCCATAATTTTATTCATTGTAAGGTAGCCAAGGAATTGAATTGCTTCCTATACCCAGAACCAGAGTGTGAAGTGATGGTTGAAAATGGAGGGACTATAAATTTCTCTGGAAAATTCCATAATATCAAGCTAACCATGGGGTAATATGTATTGTATAGTCTAATTCTTTCCATTCCAATGGGAGGTGTTGATGTTGTACTAGGAGTACAATGGTTATAATCTTTAGGGATGGTAGCTTTTAATTTTCAAGAACTTTTCTTGAATTTTTTTCAGAAGGAAAGGAAGTCAAATTACGGGCATTGTAGAACTGTAGGAAGGATAATAAGCTCTAATGTCATGACAAAGCTTCTAAAGAAAGAACAACGAGGCGTAATTGCACAATTATGCTCTCTAGAAGTTTCGACATCAAAATCATCTATTTCTGCAGATCTCCAACAAGTCTTGAACAATCATTCCAAGGTGTTTGAAACCCCCAAAGGAATCCCACCTATTCGTGATCATGATCATGCTATTCATTTGATTCCAGGAAGTGTTCCTCCAAACATCATGCCTTATAGATATCCTTACTTCCAAAAGAGCGAAATTGAACGTATGATTGCAGAAATGTTAGAGGCGGGTATAATTCAACCTAGTCAAAGTTCTTTCTCTGTTCTCGTAGTATTGGTACACAAGAAGGATGGATCATGGCGAATGTGTCCGGATTATAGGGAGCTCAATAAGCTCACCATTAAAGAAGAATTTCCCATTCTTGTGATTGATGAATTATTGGATGAATTACATGAAGAAATTTATTTTACCAAGTTGGATCTTAGTTTAGAATATAATCAAATTAGAATGAAGACTGAAGATATTCCGAAAACAAAATTTCGAACTCATGAGGGTCATTATGAATTTTTTGTCATGCATTTTGGCCTTACCAATGCACCTTCTACATTTCAAGGGTTAACGAATTCCATTTTAAAACCCTTCCTTGGAAAATTTGTGCTAGTATTTTTTGATGATATACTAATCTACAACAGGTCTTGGAAGGATCATGTTCAACATGTTGAAAGGGTGCTCAAACTATTGCAGGAGAAACAATTATATGCAAAAAATCCAAATGTTTCTTTGGAGTACAAGAGGTGGAATATATGGGTCATATTGTATCTCACGAGGGTGTTAAGGTAGAACCTAACAAAATTAAAGCCATTAAGGAATGGAAAGTCCCCACAACCAAAAGTAGTTGTGAGGATTTCTCGGGTTAAAAGGGTATTATCACAAGTTTGTTAAGAATTATGGGAGAATAGCAAAGACTCTAACAACATTATTTAATAAAGAGCACATTTTCATGGATTTATTGGACTCGAAGCAACTAAGGCCTCTTTAAGATCTTAAAGAGGCAATGTGCCTAGCACTAGCCTTAGCTACGCCAGACTTCACAAAAACCTTTATTGTGGAATTTGATGCCTCGGGAAATGGAATTGGTGTTGTTTTAATGCAAGAAGGAATACCCATTGCTTTTGAAAGTCATTAAATCAAAGGAAAGTATTTACAAAAGGCTATTTATGACAAGGAAATGTTGGCAATACTACTTGCACTAAAGAAATGGAGACCTTACCTAATGGGAAGAGACTTCAAGGTAAAAACTGATCATGATAGTCTTAAACACATTTTGGAACAAAGACTATCTTTAGAAGAGCAACAAAAATGGGTCACAAAGATATTGGGTTATGACTTTGAAATCGTCTACAAAAAAGGGAAGCTAAATGTTATTGCAGATGCACTCTCAAGAAAGGATGAAGAGGTGGAAGCATTGCTTTGTGCCATTTCAATTATCTAACCAAATTGGATAATCGAAGCAAGGGATGAATGGAAGAAGGACGAAGAAGTGTGGACTCTCATTCAAAAGTTGCAGCAAGATCCTAGTACATCTAATACATTTAGTTGGAAAAATGATGCCTTATGGTACAAATATCGCTTATATATTTGCAAGAATTCCCAACTAAAACAAAATATTCTTTTGGAATTTCACACTTCTCCTTTAGGAGGACACTCAAAATTTTTTAAAACTTACCACAAGGTGAAGAAATAATTTTTTGGGATGGTCTTAAATCTGATATTCAAAATTTTGTGGCGAATGTTTGGTTTTCTAGTAAAATAAAGTGGAGACAATTAAGACCCCGTGTCTTCTACAACCTTTATCCATTCCAAGTCAACTCGGGAGGAGATTTCAATGGATTTTATCACAGGTATACCTAAGTTCGAAGGAAAGAGTGTCATCATGGTGGTAGTTGATAGAATTACTAAGTATGCACACTTTTGTGCATTATCTAATCCATTTAAAGCAAGTACAATTGCTACTACATTTATGGACACAATTCAAAAGCTACATGGGAACCCAAGGGTTATCGTGAGCGACAGAGATCCCATTTTTACTAGAAATTTTTGGACGGAGTTATTTTCTTGTTTGGGTACTCAATTAACTCATAGCTCATCTTATCATCCTCAATCCGATGGTCAAACTGAGATAGTAAATAAATGTTTGGAAGGATATCTTCGTTGTTTTGTATCTGATAAACAAACACAATGGGTCAAGTGGTTAGCTCTCACCGAATGGTGGTATAACACTTCCTTCCATACTGCAGCAAAAATGACCCCATTTATGGCACTTTATGGATATCATCCACCATCCATCACATTATCTTTAAGAGAAAATTCGAAGGTTCAAGCAATGGAAGATCACATCAAGCATCAACAAGAAATTCTCCAACTCTTAAAGGAAAACCTGAATTTAGCACAAAATCGAATGAAACAACAAAGTATCAACATCGTAGTGAGAGAAGTTTTGATGTAGGAGACTGGGTATTTTTATGGCTACAACCATACAAACAAATGTCCCTCAAGCAAGCTAAGAAGGATAATAAATTATCACCAAAGTACTATGGTCCTTACAAGGTGTTGCAAAAGATTGTTTCTATGGCATACAAATTGGAGCTCCTGCTTCTTCACGAGTGCATCCAGTTTTCCATGTTTCATGCTTAAAGAAGGTTATAGGTGAAAATATTCCAGTTCAAACAATATTTCCAGAACTTGATGAGGAAGGAAAAATCATATTGGAACCTGAAGTGGTCACGGAAACAAGAACTCGACAGCTACGGAATCGATCAATTTCAGAGTATCTCATCAAGTGGAAAAAATTACCCACTAAAGATTCTACATGAGAGGATGAGAATTTTATACAAAAGCACCCAGAGCTACTCTTGCATTGAGGACAACAATTTTTTGAAGGAGAGGGGCATGTTAGGTCCCTATATTACTAGTATAGTCCCTTATTGTTGTTATTGTAACCCCCTTATTGTTATTATTTTACCCCTGTAACCCCTATATTTTTATTATTGTACCCTTAAATTATTATTTTTAGGTTGGCTAGGATTACATTGTGGCCCACTAGGATTACATTGTGGCCCCTTGGACTCCTATATATAGAAAGGAGGTTTTGTAATTTGTATCATCCAAGAATTGTTCATTCATGTAATGTATTGGAGGTTTCCCCCTTGTAGTGGCTTATTTCTAAGGCGTTGATATCTATTTTATTCTATTTTTGGAGCTGGTTTCACAACATAAACCCTTATTAAATAGGCCTTCCTTGATTACGAAATTCATCATGGTATTCCCATGGTTTTATAACTGCATCTGGGCAGTTTTCCTAAAATACAACTGATAGTTTACTTGCCTTGAACCTTTGTCTCAACAGGGCATCCACCAAAATTAACATGGATGGAGCTATAAATAGTGAATCATCGGTTACTTGGTATATCACTATTGGTGAATTAAATCTATTTTAATCCACTTGATCTTCCACTAGCTCATCAAACAATTAGAATTAGTTAAACTGATTTTAACTCAATTATTGTGAGTTTTGTGCATGGTTTTCCGGTGGGCGGTCCGCGCCCATGGTTTTGTGCATGGTTTTGCACATGGTTTTGGGGTACGATGGTTTTTAGCCCCTGGTATTTTGTAGATCCAGTCAAGGGAACTACGGTTATGTTCTAATCCAGGGTTAATGGATTAGGGTTCATGTATGCTTCGACATGTATATATATGTGTTGTAACACTAAAAGGAATATAATGAAAAATCAAGCTGGTCATCCCAATCGGGGATCTAGGGGAAAATATGTGTGTTTATATATTTGATGTTTTATGCTCTCGCTATTGTTTATTTTTTGTTATAAGATTTGTGTGTAGATAATTTCTGTTCAGGGTTAAAACCTACATTTGGTATCAGAGCTGTTTCGGCTTCAAGGGGATGCCTTTGCTGCTGAGGGTTTTTTGCTCGGGCCTGAGGTAGACCCTGTTCAGTGGGAGATCTGCAGGATCGATTCTTGTGGTGAAAGAAGATGGCGAGCGGCGGAAAGATATAGATCGAGAAATTTAATGGTCAGAGTTTTGAGTTATGGAAGATCAAGATGGAGGATCTGCTGGTGGATAAAGATCAGTGGATCACGGTAGATCCAAATACTAAACCAATGGCAATGTCAGATGAAGACTAGAAGAAACTAGATCGGAAGGCTAAGAGCACAATACGGTTGTGTGTCTCAGATTCAGTATTGTTGAATGTATCTGGGGAAGCTACGACAAATAATTTGTGGGAAAAACTTGGGACTTTGTACCAATCTAAGTCTCTAGTGAATAATTTGTTCCTATGGAAAAAGCTATATAACCTGAGGATGAAGGATGGAGACTCGGTGACAGAGCATCTGAACGCCTTCAATACTATGGTGTCAGCTGGCATCTGTTGATATTAAAATCTCAGATGAAGATAAGTGGATCAATTTTTTGTGTTCTCTACTAGACTTGTGGGACAGGCTGGTTATTTCAATAGGTAGCAATACAACTACCTTGAATTTTTATGACATTGTCTCAGCCTTGCTGTTGGAGGAAATGAGACGGATAAATATGGAGGGTCAGAATGGAGATGCCTTATCTGTACGAGGAAGGTCCCAGAACAGAAACAAGAATAAGGTTTCGAGTGGGAGATCTAAATATCCTGGAAAGTTTGTAAAGGTGTGATAGAAATGCAGAAAGGAAGGACACTACAAAAAGGACTGTAGATCTAAAGCTCCTGAGAAAGGAAAGGGATCCAATGATGCTCCTTCCGCAGAGGCAAAAACCACCTCAGATGAAGGTGGGGAGGTGTATTTGGCTTCTTATTCAAATACACATGTAGATCATGAGTCATGGTTGATTGACTCAGGTGGATCCTTTCACTTCACTCCCCATAGGGAGTGGTTCTGCGAATATGAGAAATATGATGGTGGTGATGTCTTCCTAGGGGATGATAGGAAGGCCAGAATCGTCGGACATGGAAAGGTCAAGCTGAAGCTACAAGGTGGAAGGATTAGAACACTTCCTGGTGTTCTACATATTCTTGCATTGGCCAGAAATCTGATTTCTGTAAGTAAGATGGATGATGCAGGTTTAAAAACAGTGTTCGAGAAAGATGCATGCAAGATGGTTCAGGGAGCACTAGTATTAATGCGGGGAGTTCAAACTGGAACTCTATACAAGCTACAAGGTAGCACTTTTATTGATGGGTGTAACAGTTCTATGGTTCCTGAAAGTGGAGCGGAAAGCCTAGCTGTCTTTGGAGAAAAGACCATGCTATGGCATCAAAGGCTTGAACATATTGGAGAGAAGGGCCTTCGGATACTACATAGAAATGGTATGGTAGAAGGTATGTCTAATTTCTCTTTGAATTTCAATTTCTGTGAACATTGTGTATATGGGAAGTAGAATCGGGTGAGTTTTCCTTCTGGTGCTAAGAGGGTGAACAAGATATTAGAACTTGTGCACAATGATGTGTTTGGACCTGTGTCAGTTCCTTCACTGGGAAAGTCTGTGTACTATGTTTCATTCATAGATGACTTCTCAAGGAATACATGGATATATTTCTTGAGGAATAAGTTTGAAGTCTTTGACAGATTTAAAGAATATAAGGCTCTGGTGGAAAACCAGACAGAGAAGAAGATAAAGGCACTGAGGACAGATAATGGTGGGGAGTTCTGCAAGAAGGAATTTGAAGAGTTATGTAAGAAGTGTGGTATAGCACGACAGAATACTACTCCATACACACCTCAGAAAAATGGAGTTGCAGAAAGAATGAACAAAACACTGATGGAAAAGGCAAGAAGCATGCTCAGTGGTACTGATTTAGGACAATAATTCTGGGCAGAGATAGTGGAGACTGTATGTTACTTAGTTAACAGATCACCTTCATCAACGTTGGAGGATAAGACTCCACATGAGGTATGGACTGGTAAGAAACCCTCTCTTTCACATCTAAGGGTATTTGGATGTGATGCATATGTAAATGTTCCAAAGGAGAAAAGGACCAAGTTGGATAAGAAATCTGAAAGGTGCATCTTTATTGGGTATAAGGATGGTTTAAAGGGTTACAAGCTTTGGAACCTAGAAACAAGGAAGGTTGTGTACAGCCGAGATGTGGTGTTTAGAGAGGTGAAAGATGTTGTTACACATGAAGTCCTACCAAAGGAACTTGAGAAGATAGAGTTTGAGCTAAAGGAGGATGAATTAGACTCTACAACAGAAGAAGACTCATAATATGAAGAGCCACAAACTCCAGGTATTAGAATATCAGTTCGGGAAAGAAGGCAACCAGAAAGGTATAGTCCATCTGCTTTCTGTTCAGGTTTTGCCTTAACTATAACAAATGATGATCCCAGAACTGTCAGGGAGGGAGTAGATTCAGAGGATGGAAAACTCTGGAAGGAGGCCATGGTTGATGAAATGACATCCTTGCACAAAAATGAGGCATGGGATCTGGTGGAGTTGCCGGATGGAAGGAAGCCCATCGGGAGAAAATGGGTGTTTAAGAAGAAGATGAATGTAGGAGGCGAGGTGGAGAAATACAAAGCTCGGTTGGTAGCAAAAGGTTATTCCCAGGTGCCAGGAATTGATTTTGGTGATATTTTTTCTACTATTGCCAAAGTTACTTCTATTAGATTACTTTTATCTGTTGTTGCTGCATTTGATTTTGAGATAGAATAGATGGATGTGAAGACAACATTTATTCATGGGGATCTAGAAGAGGAGATCTACATGAAGCAACCTGAAAGATTTATGGTGAAGGGTAAGAAATAATTGGTATGCAGGTTTAAGAAGTCTCTGTATGGGTTAAAACAGTCACCAAGGATGTGGTATCAGAAATTTGATACCTATATACGGGGACTTGGCTTCACCAGAAGAAAGAAGGATCACTGTGTTTATTTTAAATTAATTGGTGACCATGTTATTTATTTGGTCTTGTATGTGGATGATATGTTGTTGAATGGAAATTACAAAGAAATTATCCAAGATTTGAAGACCCAACTGTTCTCCAAATTTGACATGAAGGATCTTGGTGCTGCAAACTATATTTTGGGCATGGAAATTAAGAGAGATCGGGCAAAGAGGAAGCTCTGGTTAAACCAGAGGAAGTATGTCGAGACTATATTACAGAGGTTCAATATGTAGGATAGTAAAACGGTGAATGTTCCTATTCCTGTAGGTGTAAATCTATCTACTGAACAGTATCCCAAGACACAAGAAGAAGAGGAGGATATGTCCTATGTTCCATATGCAAGTGCAGTGGGTAACCTGATGTATGCAATGGTCTGTACTAGACCAGACATTGCACATGTAGTGGGAGTATTGAACAGGTTTATGTCAAACCCAGGGAAGGAGCATTGGATAGTAGTGAAGCGGGTTTTCAGATATTTATGTGGCACTAGTGATTATGACTTATGCTACCAGGGAAGACCAGGATTGGAAAAAATGTTGGACATTCATGGTTTTGTTGATGCAGACTGGGCTGGAGATCTGGACCAAAGAAGATCTACAAGTGGGTATGTGTTTAGCCTATTTGGAGGCACAATCAGTTGGATGAGTAAAAGACAGTCTATAGTGGCTCTTTCAACTACAGAGGCCGAATACATAGTAGCCACTCATGCAAGCAAGGAAGCAGTTTGGTTGCAGAGATTGTGCTCAAGTATGGGGTTGGTACAGTAAGCTATAAGGATAGACTGTGATAGCCAAAGTGAAATTTTCTTGGATAAGAACCCTGCTTATCATTCAAAGAAAAAGCACATTGATGTTCAATATCACTTTGTTAGAGATATGGTTGAGGCTAAAAGGGTGTTGCTGGTAAAGGTGGACACTTTGAAGAATGTTGCAGATGCATTGACGAAGTCTATGAGCACTCAAAATTTCTCTTGGTGTAGAGAAACAATGGGTGTTGAAGAATTGGGCCAATGACTAAACTCTCCTGTGGCCCCCTGTGGAAAGAAAACAACAAGTGGGAGAATGTTGGGTATGTGTTATATTATTTCCACGACTAAGCATGTGCAGGGGGGTAAGAGGGGGGGTGATAGGCCCCCTTGTCGGGGTCTGGGGCAGCGCCCCGGCGAAAATTTTTGGTCCTTAATTTCCGGTGGGTAGTCCGCACCCATGGTTTTGTGCATGGTTTTGCACATGGTTTTGGGGTACGATGGTTTTCGGCCCCTAGTATTTTGTAGATCCGGTCAAGGGAACTACGGTTATGTTCTAATCCAGGGTTAATGGATTAGGGTTCATGTATGCTTCGGCATGTATATATATTTGTTGTAACAATAAAAGGAATATAATGAAAAATCAAGCTAGTCATCCCGATTTGGGATCCAGGGGAAAATCTCTATGTTTATCTGTTTGATGTTTTATTCTCTCGCTATTGTTTATTTTCTGTTATAAGATTTGTGTGTAGATAATTTTTGTTCAAAGTTAAAACCTACAGTTAATTGATCCCACCCACACTACACTAGTGCTACAACTCCAACTGGGCCCTGTTAATAATAGAATCACTCCACATGCCTATCCTTAGACGCTCAACTAGAAATTATTGAGCTAATTAATTCCATCGCACTTAGTTAGCTATTACAAGTTGTTATGAGATAAGATTACAATTAATTTTCCAATTTATTTAATAAATTGGCTGCACGCTAATGTATCGCTAGAACCCATCACTGTGTCACCTTTGATCCCACACTAGTGTGTGTGTTGCATTTTCTTGTTGAATTTCAACACTCGCTCTCAATAATAAAGGGATTATATGCTACCCGATCCTGCTTCTGTGGTATTCAAATTTTCTCTTTGCAAGCGCCTTCGTCAAGATATCTGCATCCTGATCCTCTATGGGAATGTACTACAACAACATAATTCACCTCTGAACACAATATCTGATATGGTGGTATCGAATGTTAATATGATTTGATCTGAAATGGGTGAATAACTTTTTATGATTTGCAATCACCTCCCAGTCAGTTAAACAAATTAAGATCTAGCTTATACTTGACTGTGCGGAATTGAATTCTTGATTCAGGGGTATGTGTTTTAAACTATTTTAATGCTTTAATTGTGAGGAATTTAACATTTTTTTTCTGGTATTAAGCATGTACAAAAACCATAAAGTGCAGCAAATAAGCATTAACACATAACAACAAATTTAATAAAGGAGTTCACCCGAATGTCGTGGGCTACATCTCCTTGAGCCTTTGTCAATTGACTTGGCTCTTTGGGATTATGATGGAAATTTAAAAGTTACAAAATCAAATCCAATTTTTATTTGGCCTGTACCATTTGGTTTATAATACCATCATACCCTTGGAATGGTTGTTATCTCTCTGGAAATGGATCTCGGCTCCCTTAGACTTGACCTCTTCTGTGGGTGCCCTTAACCTTCCCTGAGCTTCTCTGTGGTAATAGCTCCTTAAGAAATAAATTTTTTCCCTGAAGCCTTCTCTAATATCTCCATCATATATCATACATCCAAAATATACTGATCATTTGCTCAAAATGAGCTCTGGCGCCCCAATCTAGGCCTCAAACCCCTGTTGCCCCTAGGTTGCCCAAAAATTCCCTGTGGCTTCTTTGGCTCTAGAAGTCTCCAAATGGCTCTAAAAATAATTTCTATGGATTAATAATGTCCAAAATAGTCAGAATAGACTATTCACTTGCCGAAAAAGGCCTCTAGCTGCTCTGGTTATGCCCCAAACACCTGGTGGTACCCTGTGGCTCTAGGCTCACTGAAAAATTCTCTGAAGCATCTAGGCCTTTAGAAATCTTAAAAAGCTTCTAAAAAATATTCCATTAGATTCATAATATCAAAAATAGTCAGAATATACTATTTTTTTGCTGAGAATGGATATTGGTTGCTTTGGATAGGCCTCATTCTCCTGCTGGCCCTTGGTGGCCCTTGAAACTTCACTGAAGAATATCGGCCTTTAGAAGTCCTCTACTGGCTATGAAAACCTCACCAATGGCTCCATAATGTCTGAAATATCAAAAAATGACTATTTTTTTTCTCATTAAGGCTGCTAGCTGCCTTGGCTAGGCCTCATTCTGTTTCTGGGCCCTGGTGGCCCTTAGAACTTATTTGAAGCAAAATCATGCTCAGAAGTTCTGAGGTGGCTCTCCAACCCTCACCAATAGCTCTGGAATTTCCAAGAAAGTTGAAATTGACTATTCGCACCCTCATAATGGTCGAATAATTCTCTAGATAAAGCATATTCCATTTTGTCGAGTAACACCTAAAACAACTCCACTAAAAATGGAGCACTTCAGTTTAAATGCAATTAGATTAGGCATCTCTGCCACAAATAGCGCACTTTGCCAAAATAACTGCGGAACTTGAATGTCAAATTTAATTTAACGGATGGGGGTTTGGCACATGCCCCCAAAACCATGGTCTTCAATGATGGTTAGCGGAACTCGGTGCTAGAACTCGGGATAAGGTTCCGATAAACCGTGCCATGTGACACATAACATAATTGGCGAAGAGTTAAACGCTGCGGGGGAAGTGGTGTTAACTGATTGTAACTATCGGGGTTTAAACTGCCATGTGACTACTGCTACCATTTAATGCTGATGTGTAACGCGCGCCAGTGGTTTGGCCCTGTTTCATGGGCTAAGGCCATATGGGGAGGGGTTGTCCCCTTCGCTTCCCCGCATACAAAAATTTACAAATTCAAATATGTTGTCAACCCTATACATGGTAAGAACTATCGTGTGGCATGTTGGCACGCGAGCGAGCTAGCCGGGGAGAGGTCCAGGGTTCGAGCCCTGTGGACCCAAACCAAAATTTTGATATACCACTAAGGGGACTTGTGGCGGCCTCCACCCTTGAGAACCCCCGGGCCACAAATTTAGCCTTGTATTTCTCCACACTCCCATCTACTTCTGGCTTCACTTTGTAGATCCACCTGGATCTAACCACTGACTTCCCAACTAGTCTTGGGATGACTTCCCCACTGGTCTTGGGATGAATTCCCATGCCTGTTTTTGATAATGGAGTCATACTCCTCAACCATGGCATCAACCTATGTTGGCTGCTTCACTGCTTCCTCAAAAGAGGATGGTTCTATCAAAAAACACTTGCTCATAAGAGCCATGTATCCAGTGTACCTTTCTAGGGACCTTCTCTACCTGTGTTGTGATGTAGGTGCTCCTACATGCTCTGTCACATCTAACATCAATCTGTCAGCCTCTCTGGTGTGCTTTCTACCATTTTTGGTGGATGGCTCTGCATGAGTGGTTTTTGCCACCCTATGATCCTCACCTTGTGGTTGCTCCACATCTTGAGGTTCATCCTTTGGAACTAAGAGTTCCTCATCTGCATGCAAGTCAAGTTCCCTCTCAAGGGACAATCACATGGCGTTCTCCTAATCAAATCTAACATCTCTCCTGACAACTATTCTCTTGTTAGTTGGAAAAGACACCTGATATTTTTGGGGAGTATTAGTGTACCCCAAAAATATCCCAACCTATGCTATTGGTTCTAGCTTCTTCCTGGAATCTTTGGTCACATGGAAATAGACAGATGAGCCAAAAATTTTAAAATATGAAACATTTGGTTTCTTACCTGAAAAAGCCTCCTTTGGTGTACTAATGGAAATAATCCGATGAGGACTCCAGTTCTTCACAAATACCATTGTGTTGCATGCCTCAGCCCACAGATGCAATGGTAGGCCCTGATCATGTAATGTAGCTCATGTTTCTCCCACAATTGATCTATTATTTCTTTCTGCAACCCCATTTTTTTGTGGGTTATGAGGTGCAATCAATTCTCTCTGAATTCATTCTTTGGCACAAAATTTCTTGAATTCATTAGAGATATACTCACCATTGTTGGCTCGAGGGGTCTTGACCTAGGTTTGGAGGTTAAGGTTTTCCAACAAACCCCTATACTACTGGCCCTTTTGGTAGTGACCTGCTTGCGTAGGCCAAAGTCTCACCCGAAGCAATATGGGAGGGTGTTGGAACCAGGTTTCTGCACCCCGAGAGAGAGTAGGTAAGTCAAGTATATCCATGTTCGCACCTTGTCAGGTTCACACCAGATAGATCTATTCACATGGTAGTTAACAATATAATCGCAATATAGCTAGCTGTTATCATGCACAGATCTAGTTAATAAATATGCATCCATGTGCGTATTAGAAGTTATCATCACACATTATCATATCACATCATCAACAGATTACAGTTATACCATAACATAGACAAATTCGCAGCATAAAAAGATCACCAATAGTATTCATAATAGGTCCAATAGTTCGTGTTACACAATTTTTTGGTCATCTAACTTATTATCATTAGATGGACCCAAGTACACCATGTAGGACCAGTTTTACCCTAAGTAAAACTGCTTTCACTATGTTAAAACAGGAAACCCCAAAAGGAAATATTAAACAAACCCATATTTGTTTGATTTTCCTCATGGAATAATTAATTAAACCATAATTTAATTATTATTCCCAGTCACGTTTAACCCAAAATCAAAGAAATTAATTAGATAAACCTTTATTTATCTTATTATTTTCTAGGAATAATCATTTAAACCTTATTTAGATGATATTCCTTCTTAAATATGACCAAATCACCCACAAATAATTAAATAAATCACTATTTATTTAATTATCTTTCAACCACCTCCTTAAATAATTAAATAAATCATTATTTATTTGATTATCTTCTAACCACTTCCTTAAAAAGATAAATAAATCATTTATTTATTTATTTTTGACAAATTAAGGGATTTGACCCAAGTCAAATACCTTTTCCTCCAACAAATATAATAAAATATTCCATAAAAAGTGGATCTAGATCTGGTTAACCCATGCACCAAGATCTAGAATGACCCAATATTTTGTTATAAATAGGAGGGTTTTTCCTACCATTCTTCACCTTTTGTTGCCTATTAGATCACTCTGGATCTATACACTCGGTCACCATTTTCTGCCATTTGCTCCCATTGAGCTCTACTCTTTGCATTGGGTTTTCTACATCAACTAGAGAGAGAAATCTTAGATCTGAAGTGCTGAGGACTTCCAAGAACCCATCCCACCGAGGGGAATTGGATACTCCTTCTGGTTTTCCTCACAGGTGCCCCATTAATACAAAAATTCTTTCAAAAATTGTTCTTGTCTTGTCTATTGGTATATGGAGCAAACCCTTGTTTTTACTGCTTAATGTCTTTCCATACATAGATCTGGTATTTTGCAGCTATTTTCTTGTCTAACTAATCGCAGATCTGAAGATATTGGCAACCACTTTTGTTGTTAGGGCTATTAGTTATGCATAGCTAAAGTGGTCCTTTTTCGTACACTTCGAAAAAGGATTCATACTAACAAATGGCGACTCCACACGGGTTTTAAATTACGACCGCTGTCGTTTTTCATATTCCTGCATATCCAGCTACTTCAGGCCCTAGGGCTTCTTTTCAGCTGCTTAGTTTTCCTCTTTTTATGTCATTTTTCTCACATAAACCCTAAAAACTTAAAATTTCTAACTTCCGTGTGTTTCTGGCCCTATTGCGCAGGTAAGCGACACCAGCCGCAACTGAGACGACAACTTTTCTGAAAATCTGCCGCCGAGACAACCGGAACAGGGGGGTCGCACTTTTTGGCCCTAAACCTGCGACCTGAACCTCCAGGTTGCACTTTTCTACCCCCTCCCTTTTCCCCGCGACTCCGCATTGAAAATGTGCCGAACCGTGGACTCGCGCCTTTTTCAAGCATTTTTCCCCATTCTTTTCTGGTTCCCGCGTGCTCTCTATCGTGTTTTCCACCCTCCGTCTCACCCCCCCCGTTTTGACCAAGTTCTGATCTGTTTTTACTCATCTAAGTGGGAACCTAGCCCCCTCGGGATTTAGTACCCTCCACTTTTGTGGAAGAGTTTTAAGCTGTTTCAGCCGTCTGTTTTTCAGAGCCTCAGCCTCCTTTTTTCCCGATCTGTTACCTCCCTTTCAGATCCTTTGAAATCAGCCTTTCTTCCTTTCAAATCACCTCCTGTCGTTTTGTTTGGACCTACGGAGGGCCTCCACCTGCTCCCTCCGTTTTTGTTGATTTTTCCAGCCCACTCCGTTCGTCTCGTCATGATCTGCACCTCTTTTCAGTAGCTTTATCCTTTAGATCCCTGTCCCTTTTGACCTTAGATCTATTGGCCTCTTTTCCGTGTGTTTTCCCTAGATTTTTCCCTTTCTTTTCAGATTATTTTTGAGAGACCCACCTTCTTGGGTTAGATAGATGCACAAGTAGCTGTTATTTTTCTGTTATTTCAGCATTATATACTGTTCTCTGTAGGTTTATTTTCAGCTACGCAACACACTTTTTTCTTTCTCTCAAAACGGAAAGGGTTTAAAAATTAAAATTAACACATGCCACACACTGACCCTAAGCGAAGAAGCGCCTGGTTAACACCGCCTGGCAAAGACTCTAAAATCAATTGTCACTGCACCTTTTCTGCCCTTGACCTTAATTGATTCTGTCCCTTTCTGCCCCTGTCGGTTTCCTTCTTCCTGCCATCATTGCGCCCCCAAGGCGCCTTTCCCGGAGACTTCTTGGCCTTCATCCTCAGTTTCCGGTCGATCGACCTGCTCCGCCCCGCCGTCATCGAGCCAGTCCACCTTCGAGTCCACACTCCGACTGCTCTCCTGATTCATCTGGTCCTCCTTCTCCTCCCGGTTCTCCCCCTGTCACCTTCACTATGTCTGGTCCAGGGCCTAACGCTAGCGGTTCTCCCGGCCCTAATGCCGGCCCTACTACTAGCGGAACCGCCACAAGAACTACCCCGGCCACCCCTGTGCTGCCGTACATTGCAGGCCTCAGCCTCCCCGATTTCCATCAGTTGATCAATGACCCCATTCACCACAATGCTAATTGGCCCGCTATGCCAACCAAGCTCCCCTCCGACATCCCTAAGTTTGAGGGCCTTAATGGCGAAGATCCAACCAATCATGTCCGATCTTTCCACATGTGGTGTTCCTCCAATTCCATTACCGATGACTCCATCCATCTTCATTTGTTCCAACGCACGCTCACCGGCGAAGCTTCTAAATGGTATGTTGAACAAGCCACCTCTACCCATACCACCTTTGAGACTCTTGCCCAAGCCTTTTTGTCGTACTTCTAGCTCCCTCTCCGATACGATACCGGCACGGAGCTCTTGACTTCCTTCAAGCAATCCTCTTCAACACGCCTTTCCGCCCATGTTCAGGAATGACGAAGAAGACGAAGCTTATGTCGAGCCCCTCCCTTCGAAGATCGGGTTTACATGGACTGGTTCCTTCGCACCCTTCCCGCTCCCATCGGCAAAGATGTCACCTCTCATTTTCCTCAAACTGAAGAAGCTGCCCTCCAAATAGCCTTGAAATATGACTTGATCTACGCTCAATCTGGTTATGTTTATACTGTTCTTCCTGACCTCCCCAGGCCCGGTGGCGCTAACGCCCCGGCGGCATCTCATTCCGCCGACGGTATCGTTGGAGCCCTTTCCCATCCATACGCTCAACCTCCTATGGGCTATGGTCTCCCTCAGGGAGGGGCTAGCTCCTCTAGCACTCTCCCCCCTCCCGGTAGCATGTATCCAGGATACGGCATGCCTCCTCCTTTTGCCCAACCTCCTGCTTACCTCAATGTTGCCCAACCTACCCATTACCCTTATCCGCAGCTTGGTGCGCCAGCTCCTCCAGCATATGCGCTTCCTCCTCCCTTGCCTCCTCAACCCCAGCACCAGCACCTACAGCCCCCTCCAGGGCAAGTATTTGCACAGTAGGGCGCGACCAATCCCCCTTCTTCTCAAAGAAGGCGGAGAGGCAATCCAAACCAATCTGCCCCTGGTACCCATGGACCCAATCCTGGTGTGGACCCTAACACTGCCAACCAGCAACAGGGCACTCAGCCCAAGCCGGACAGGCCGCTTCGCACAAGTAAGCCTTGTTCGTGTTGCGGTGTTTATGGTCATTACACCCACGATTGTCCCCTATTACCCCAGATGCGGTATATTTGGGAGTCTCAAGCCACATTGCGCGGACAGCACGCCTCCCCTCATGCTCCTCCTAATGTGGCCACTACCCAGCCAGCTGTGTTTACTGATCCTTTCCCTCAGCAAGGATTCGTGGCTACCCAACCACCCGACAGCCAGGTAGCCACCCCCCCTTCCCTTTCTGGTTCCTCTGATTACCAGATCCTTATGATGCACTCCGATCCTAACCCGTCCTTCGATCTTCACCTTCAAACTCGGTCTCGCCAGTACTCCAAGCCTCCTACTCAGTCTGCTCCCGAGCCTCCTTCTTCAGGTTCTCTAGAGCCTCTTTCGTCACCCAGTGGACCCTTACATATCCCTTAACCAAAAGTTGAGGTTCATACCAAGATACCTAAGGGCCCACTACGTCGAAACGCTGCTCCCAGTCAAGCTGCCCATTCGTATAGCATAGTAGATGATTTGGCGCAATCTCCTGCCGCCATTTCCACACTGGAACTCCTCCAGTCATGCCCTTCCCAAAAGAAGGCTCTACTATCTGCCATGGGCGCTGTAGATCCTGCTAATGACCAAATGATTGTTTTCGACGCCACTCAATCGAACCATCCTCCTCTCCCTCCTTCCGTCGCCTTCCAAATCCCAGTCAAAATCCGGAACGCCAACGTGTCCCGGTGTATCATTGATGAGGGGGCAGCCACCTGCGTGATGTCCGCTTCGGTTTGGAAGCAACTCGGATCCCCTGAACTGGCCCCTTCCACGATCACCCTTCGAGCGTGGGACGGTCATGCCTCCCAGCCCATTGGCCTGTTTCGTAATTGTCCTATCACCCTCGCCGGTAAGACTGTTTGCATTGACGTCGAAGTCATCGATGCCCCGCTAGATTACAACATTCTATTGGGGCGAAGCTACACCTATGCTATGTCTGTTGTCCCATCCGCGGTCTTTCGCAAGATGTCTTTCCCCCATAATGGAAAGATAGTCACCATTGACCAGCTGACATATCATGAGCCAAAATCTCAGACCTCTCCTGAGACGACTATCTCTTCTGTAGCCAACAAGAAAACCGTTGATTCTTTGACCAGTGTCTCCCCCGGCATTTACAAAGATTCCTCCCTGCTTGGAACTTTCCCTAACCTTCCCCCCCCTCCTGTCACCGATCCCAGCTCATCGAATGTTTGCATGATGCAATCGTCCCAGGCTGCCCGTAAGCGGCCTGCCTCGGCTAGTCAGCAACCTCGTCCTCGCCCTCTGCAACCCGCTCCTAGCCATTCATCTCAGCCAGCCGGACCTCCTCCTTCTGGCCCTACCCCTACAGCTGGTATCCCCGAACCCCTTTATCCTCCTGGATCAGTTCCTCCTGGCCTTAACCATCTCGAAGCCATCCCTCCTGGTCATTACCCTGCTGGGCAGATCCCTTTCCTAGCTCCCCCTCCCGGAGTATATTCTGTCCCCATCATGGCCACCCTCTCTCTCCCTAACTTGACCTTGGGCATACCGGTCTGGTACCTTGATCCCCCAGCCGCCACCCCTCCTGGTCATCCCAAGCCCTATATGGCTTTGACACCGGTTCAACCGGTCCCCCTAGCTTCCTCCGTTGCCTCTGTGCCCCCATCACCTCCACAGGACCCTTCTCCTGTCGTGACGGCACCTGGGAAGAAAGGCAAAGCCCGCAAGGGGGCACCCAAAGACAAGACTACCACAACTGACCCAGCCCCTCCGCCGCCCGCGAAGCCTTGCGCTTTATGTGATATCACCGGTCATGCCACCCATGCTTGTCCCGAGTTGCCCCGTATTTAGCCCATGGTTAAAGTCGCGTTCCCTGAGTCTACGGTCCCTGAAGCCCCCATTCCTTCTCCGTCCGTAACCAAGAACCCCAAGACTCTCCGCACCAACAAGCCTTGTGCTTTGTGCGGCGTTCATGGCCATTACTCCCACCATTTTCCTCACCTGACGCACTACCGCGCCTCTTTAGAGGTAATCCGAGAGTATGAGGTTGAACAAAATCAATCCGCCTCTCCTATCCTCGCGCAGTATGCTTCAGGTCAGCCTGAGGATCCCCCCGCTCCCATCGACATTCCCCCCCCCCCGATGTTCAGATGACGAAGTCTACTGTAACCATTCTTTACCTATCCTCCTCTACGAGACACTCGGAGCCTAGCCCATCTGCATCCTCCCTTGGTGCGTCCCTTGATCACCCTTTTCCTCCCCATACACGAGATCACTCCACCTGTGTCTCTGTTGACCTCCGCAGCCCGAGTCCTCACCATGCTTCCGATAGCCCTCATATACCACCCTGTATGAGTCATGGTCATCCCGCCCCTTGCACTCCCTCCTGCGGTTGCCGCCCGATGACTTCTGTACCCTCACGCTGCCGTCATTTCCTTTCCTCCCCTCATTTATTGTCTTGTCACACCATTCTGCAGGACCCCCCATCCACACCCTTTATCGGTTACGCCGATGGTGCAAGTCGCTACTCCAGGAATCTAGCCTCGGCAGGTTGGGCCATCTTCACCCCCTTGCATGCCCTTGTTCTTTCTAACGGGGTATGCATTGGTTCTGCCACCAACAATCAGGCCGAATATGATGCAGTGCGTGGTCTCTTAGCCGATGCCCTCTTTCATCGCATCCTCCATCCGCACGTTCGTTTGGATTCCCTACTTCTTGTAATGAAACTAAATGGTGTTTATCGTGTGCATAACCCTGTGCTGTTTAGACGCTATTTACGAGTGAAAATCTTGATACGTGCATTTGAAACCATAACTTTCAACCATGTACCTCGAGAACAGAATCACTATGTAGATAGTATTGCAAACCATGTTCTAGATTGGCATTTATCACACACATTTCATACAAGACAATAACATTAATAACCATAAAAAAATGATGCATATCCATAATATGTGTCGCAAAACATGTGTTTAGAGTCCATCTACTCTGATACATACGACATGCCCATAGCATGTTACAAACAAAATCCAAAACTGGGGGCACCACCTGCCCCTACATACATCATAGGGGGCACCACATGCCCCACCCCTAATCACTATCTGGAGGCTCCCGGGCCAATGGCTCTGCCCCTGCAGCATGTAGATCGGGCATAGCCTGACCAGCCATCGCCATGTGCCGCATGACACCTCGCCACTCCGAGGGTAGACCAACACATGGCTCTATGAACTGGTCGTCTAAGTCCTGCCACCCACGCTCTGATACTCCGGTCAACAACCTTTCGCATCTACGGTGGATATCCTCCAGCAGGGCGGCTGCATCCTCATTCTGCGCCGCTCTCGACCCACTTGGACCTGTAGCTCCAGACGCTGCCGGTCGTCCCATATATCCGGCCAGTTTTACTGGTGCTATATCTGCATACCACAAGTACATGAATCAGTACCATCAATTACTATTCAAAAAATTTAACATGCCCACACAAGAATATCAATTTGTCACATACCATCGGGCCCCCAGACTCGACCAGGCGGAAGTGGCAGATCCGGATCTCCACAGTAGCTCATCCCACTATAGGGATAGTCGTCTATGTACAATGGCATCTGATCCCAATGGGCAAAAAACTCCGGTCGAAACACCCGCCCGACTGCCCCTCCTCCTCCTCTGCACAGTAGCCGTCCCCAACGGCGCATCCTGGGCTCTCTCGGGCCCCCATCTGGAAGTTGTACACGAGGCCTCAAGGTCGGGATCTTCTCACAGAAGAAGGCGCACAAAAAAGTCCCATATGAGCAGTCATGGTTCACCTGCTGCCTGCATAGTGACAACTGTCGCTTTAGCGACACCAACAACATCTGGGCCCACCCATAGTAGGTCCCACCCAACACACTTTCCACTATCATCATCTGCCCCCCAGTGATGTGATGGAACGCTTGGATGCCCAGGATTCGCAGCACAACTGCGGCCACTGCACAGGTTTCTAGCCTCTCTAGATCCCGGATCGGTATTCGAGTCCCCTTGACTTGGAGACCCGGTCGACAATGGCGTTCCACGAACTCCATGATATGCCGCCCCCGCGGCAACACTGGCTGTGTGTTTCCCACCATCCCCAGTGGCGGGAGACCAGTCAGGAAGTACACGTCCTGGACCGTCAGCTCGATCCTGTGCCCCTGCACTACAAAGATCTCCTGATCTGGATCCCAGTAACTGATAATCCGGGCCAGTAACAGTTCCCCTGCTCTCATCAATAGGTTCTCCAAAAACTTGAGAACCCCAAATCTGGCCAATACACGGCGGACGCCCTGATCCGCCTGGATCTCTGTCCGTAGTGTCCCCAGATCTCTCTCTCTCCAGTTGACCCGTAACTCTGCCATACCTGCACAAACACATCATTTTTGTCAGCGTACAGATCGAGAAAACCATAACCAAACACCAAAACCCAACTTCCAGCCATAAAACAGCACCAAAACCCCCTCATCTCCCAGGTCACAGTTTTATGCTCTTTTCTGGACCAGGTCGCACTTTTTGCCTTGATACCTGCTTCCTAGGTCGCACTTTTTGCCCCAAAAAGTGCGACCCGGCCGTAGAGATGAAGGAGGGGTTGTTCCTGGATTTCTGGGCCCTAAACTAAAAATGTAATCCATCAAAATGCAAGAGAAAAGTTAGACCTCTTACCTGCAACTGACGGATCGCGATTCCAACGGTCGGTTTGTCCGCTACGTTCGCCGCAAGATTTAGGGCCTTCTCTCCTCTCTACATCCACCACAGCAACAATAGCAAATGAGTGATTTTGGAGGGAAAACTGCCTTATTAAAAGAGAACCCATGTTTCTTCTTTCGACTGCTGTGACCACACCGTAGCCCCGTTTGACGAACCGTCTGCACTGTTGGAAAGCTCTCACCGAACCCTCAAATGGGTATCTATTATTTTTTTGAGATATGATACTCCACCAGGACACATTTTGTCCAAGAAGGGTCACTTCGCCCCTCCTCAAAATCGAATTTCCTCACTTACGACACTTGTACTTGGGGCACCATCTTGCCCCATTACTTGTCCTTGTTCGTGTCGATTTTTGTCATGAGTTCCCATCATGTACTCATGTTTCCATGGTCCCCCATTGGGACCTTTACTGTGTGGTAGCATCATCGAGTCGCCCTTGTTTAGAGCATCCAAGTTGAGTCATCATTCCCTCCATGGAGTCTATACCGAGTCCCTTTGTACCCCACTGTAGCCCTCTATCCGTCATTGCTTGGTCTCTCTCTTGTGTCGCACTTTATGACCTTCAATTCCACTGTCCCCCACCCCTGATGATGTTGTGTCAGTCGCTGCCATGTCATTTCTGCCCTTTATGCTCTAGCAAGGGAAGTCATCCATTAGCTACTCAGTCCTTTCCACTTCACTATCATCATTAGCGTCAGTTTGTCCGTCGCTCTACTCTCGTGCCTTAGTTGAGGGTCTCTCATTGCCTCAACTATGGTGGACCTCCTTCTGTCGACATTAGCTCTTTCATTCCAGAAGCCAGGTCTAGAGGGCAATGTACCTTGGTTCCAACTTCCACTCTTGTTCGGTGCCTTGGATCAGGCAAAGGGATACCTCCTTTCCCTTTGGCTTGATTGTTTCTCCAGCTCTTTTTCATCATGATCGAGATTCGTATACTTGATGGTCCAGTGATCCTGCAGCAGCTCTTGATGATTCCCGGGTGTGTGTGAGATGTTTCAACCCTCATGAGGGGGTGGCCCTGCAGGTAGCCCCCCACATGCCCGGATGACCTCTTCTTTACAGCCTTCGATGCAGCTCCAGATATTTGATGATGTTGGCCATAGCCACTTGCAGCGCCTCTTTGACTTGCATGTATCAGTCAGATTTTGTGAGCCCTTCCCCATTTACAGGGGGCATTTGGGTTGTATTTGTATCTCATGTACTCAGATATTATTGTACAAGTCCTGGCTGTTATCCCAGGCACAACATGTATGTGGGATTCCTCATTGTATTTTTATCTCGCTCATGATTATGCCAGCTGTACTTTATGGTTTGGTCCATTGTTTACTGGACACACTATTCTTTTGTACTTTGTCTCGGCGGGCATAGGTATGCCTCCCCCGCCGCCTTCAGCACAGGTACCCTCTCATAAAAAGAGACTTGTTGCACCTGCGAGTCTCGTCTCCTCAGGGTCTAGTCCTTCAGCACACTATCTACCTCACATTTCTCTCTCTGACATCCCTTTTGTTGTCTAGTGATCATGTTCTTACAACGTACTTCGGTCATACGATTTGCTCCTGACACTCGCACGCTGGGGGGCAATCTGTTACACCATTTTTTGGTCATCTAACCTATTATCATTAGATGGACCCAAGTACACCATGTAAGACCAGTTTTACCCTAAGTAAAACTGCTTTCACTATGTTAAAACAGAAAACCCCAAAAGGAAATATTAAACAAACCCATATTTGTTTGATTTTCCTCATGGAATAATTAATTAAACCATAATTTAATTATTATTCCCAGTCATGTTTAACCTAAAATCAAAGAAATTAATTAGATAAACCTTTATTTATCTTATTATTTTCTAGGAATAATTATTTAAACCTTATTTAGATAATATTCCTTGTTAAATATGACCAAATCACCCACAAATAATTAAATAAATCATTATTTATTTAATTATCTTTCAACTACTTCCTTAAATAATTAAATAAATCATTATTTATTTGATTATCTTCTAACCGCTTCCTTAAAAAGATAAATAAATCATTTATTTATTTATTTTTGACAAATTAAGGGATTTGACCTAAGTCAAATACCTTTTCCCTCCAACAAATATAATAAAATATTCCATAAAAAGTGGATCTAGATCTGGTTAACCCATGCACCAAGATCTAGAATGCCCCAAAATCACACCTCATTTATTGGTATATGGAGCAAACCCTTGTTTTTACTGCTTAATGTCTTTCCATACATAGATCTGGTATTTTGCAGCTATTTTCTTGTCTAACTAATCACAGATCTGAAGATATTGGCAGCCACTTTTGTTGTTAGGGCTATTAATTATGCGTAGCTAAAGTGGTGCTTTTTCGTACACTTCGACAAAGGATTCATACTAACAGTTCGCATCAACAGTAATACATTAGATCAGATAACACATAAATACTTTAACCATATCCGAATATATTAGCATCCAAAACCCAATACGATCCGACACAGCCTATGCACACAGCCAGCAAGGTCCACACATAGCAAGACTTAGGATCTCCGCGCACACAGCCAATATAAGTCCTTACCCTAACGACCCAACAAAAGATATAATAATTTTCACTTAGCATCAGACTTAATCCTTGCCTATCGTAAGACTCAAAATGTTCATCTATTTATATCGACTAGCCTACGCTTCCAATGGTTCACAAACCATGGTTTGCGGACTCTTGGTATACCCTTGACCCATTAAAATGCATTCGGGGATTTGACCCACCCCAAAACCCCTGCGTTAGACTAATTAAGATGAAAAATATACAAAATTGTACAAAATTCCCAACTTTTAGGGGACCCTAGTCGAACAGTCCCCCAACACAATCTTGTGACTCGTCTCGAGTCACTGCGATGGTGGGGTCTCCACCTGTGCCTACAGTAGTTTGATCGCCTCAACCAGTGGGGGTAGCACTCCTTCACTCTGAGTAGCAGAATTATGAGAAATATCCACCAAATTCTATGAAGTTGGTCCCTCCATCACAACTGTGATGCTCTCCAGAGTCTGGTTCAATTGTTTAACAACGACATCAATATCCTGGGAGATCTTGAGGGCTTCATAAGCCCATGGCTTAAGACGGTCACTGAGAGTCTTCTTCTTCTGGCGGAGTTCATCGATATCATTCCGAAGGGAATGGGTAGTTCGCAGTTGGGCCAGTCATTGAGCAAGGATCATAGTAGGCATCGTAGCTTCCAGCTGCTCAAACGCTTATTCCTTCTGTCGTAGGTCCTAGTTAATTTCACGCAGGATCGGGTCGCACTGCACCTTGGTCCATAAATTCATGGTTGTGTCCAAAAATTGGGCACCCTAAGATATCTATCCTGTAATCACATTCGTGGCTGTCATAACTAGCACAACTTGCTAGGCCCGCACTTCTGGTGGTGTCTCGGGCTGCAACTTGGCCTGCAAGTCTGTGATCTGTTGTTCCATATCTATTTTGACCACCTGGATCTCTATCCTTGAGGCCTGTAATGCTGTGACCAACCCCTCAATCTTGGCCTAGGGGGTGGTCGAGGCTGGAATATCTTCAGAAACATCAGCGCAGCGGAAAGGGTACATGTAGCTTGTACTTGATAAACTTCAGTGCTCTTTTCCTCAATTTTCTGCTTAGCTACACTGAGCTGCTGGTGCACTTGATGGTCCCGGTGTTGAATTTCTTTGAATAGGGAGGTGTGGAGTACCTGCAATGATTCATGTGGCAACCTAGCTAGATCTAGCTGGACCTCTGCACAGGCCTGGACTTGCGCTCCTAAGTCGGGTGGACTTATTACGAGGGTTGCGCCTGGAAAGGAGCAGAGGCGGCTTTCTGTTGTAACAAGTGTTGTGCTGCTAGTTGCTAAGGTCGTTTGTACCTGAATCATGTCTGTTTGCAGTGTGTCTATCTTCAACTGTAGAGCTCAGAGCTCAACCTGAAGGGTGTCGGCCGTGGCTCGCTGCTACTCTTCCAGAGCCAAGCATTTTTCTTTCGCAACCAAAGTAACCACGTCTGCAATTTTCTCGAGGTCCGCTTCTATTAGTGTAATAATTTTGTCGCATTCTGTTCGTTAAGAGAGCTACTTATTTCATGGCCCTTTAGCCGGTTCACCAGTTTTTTTTGTCCCGCGGGGAGAGTCAGCACCTTCTGTCTCCTACCCTTCCGTACCAAGATTCTATTGTGACCCCTTCTATGATACTACATCCACACCCTTCCTCGTACTACTCGGCTGTGAACCCTTCTGTGATGTGGCTCCTGCACCCTTCTCTGTGCATGTGCCTTTTCCCCTAGTTTCTTTGGTGACGACCTATGGGGTGACCCTCATGGTGCTTATTCCCTCAGTGCCCTTCACACTTGTTTTGAAGCCAAGCTTCCACTGAGGAGGCCATTGTGCAATCAATCGATCAATCTCTTCATCTTCAATCATATAGGGGAGCGAAATCCATGTTGGATCCTTGTGGATTTTGACTTGTATATTATGCATAGTTACCTGGAAAGAAACAATGATTTTATATTTATCATAGATGGCTGGTGAAAGATGTGGCTGAGATTTGATAGCTATTGCGAGCCCACTCTGAAACAATACCTAGAATAATTGGTTGTCCTCGATGCGCTGCGCATCCATAGAGTCCCACAAGTTCGTATATCGAGCCCCTTCGCACATGTCTGGGGTGAGCTCAAGGAGGACTGATTCCTCAGGTGCTTCCCAGGTGACCAACGCAATGAGAAGCAACAAACATGAATAACAAAAAGGTCATCCATGCTCCTTTATTATGCGTACCAGGGTCACTGATGGATTTTATTATGAAGCCTCGAGTGTTCCGCTCCACATGGTAGGTTTTGCACACGTGTTCAGCAATCTCTCCCTCATACTTCTTACCAACACGCTCTAGAGGGTCCGACCCTTCCATGGGAAGACCAGTAATGCGATGAATGAGTGCAACATCGATGGGGATTCAATCTTGGATCCATAAGAATCCATCATGGATCAGGGCAAGCAACTGACATAATAGATGGTTCGTGATATTGTAGTGGCCGAAATGCGGCATCCTCAGCAGGTTTAGAAGCCCAAATCTAGCTACTCCGCGTACCCATTGCATGGGGACAATCTTTATCCTATCATCTTCCTCTAATATTTCCAGATATAACTCGGGCGCCAGCTCGAGGAAGGCCTCCAAATTGGCCAAGTCATGATTTTCGAATTTCACCTCATGAAGCCTGCCAAAGGGTTCGCCAATGATGGGACCACTCCCGGGGTCAGTTGCATTGTAATGTTCCAAATTTTGCAAATAAGTATTTGGAACATTAATCTTGCTTTTATTTTAATAAAAGTAATAAAATGGGTGAGGGAGCCCATGTAGCAAATTAATAATCACTCCTAAGGTGCAAAAAGTCACTTAAGTGGCTTAAGTTAGTAGCCCAAGTGTGAAAAGGGGCCAAAATCAAGTGAGCTAGACCATGGTTGACTAAAGTCAACAACGTACCCAAGAGGGGAAGCTTGCAAAAGAAGATTGCGTAGTTGGACGGAGAGAAATTCAAAATGGGAGAAACCCTAATGTGAGTGGGGTCCATGGCAAGGAAGCATTCCTTGTATAAAATATGAAGGAGAGCCATTATGGGGTTTTCATCTTTGGAGAAGAATTTGGAGGTTGAAGCTCTCTTCAACTTTGTGCTGCTTAGCACAAGAGGGATTCTTGTTTAGGAATGCCTTGCTCTACCATGGGAGGCCATGGAGATATTTTTCTTCATCTTCCTCACATCTTGGCTTGAGGCCAAAGCAGGCATTTGCAACTATTGTGTTATTCTTGCAGCAAGAGAACGCTGGAGTTGCAATGAGGGACCTTCATCACCACTTTCGGAGCTGGTTTGTAGAGAGGAAGCTCATTCCTTCTCTAGGAGATCAGCAAAGGACCATATCAGAAATTTATTGCAGATTTGGCATCAGGCCATATGTGTTTCTCTCATGCCCAACGCAGTCCCTTCTTCTTACAATGTTATATTCAGAGAGGGTTTGCAGATGGAGCTCATTTTGTGCACTAGTGAGTGAAATATTTGGTAAGGGGATCAACCCATTCACTTTGGAGATCATTGGAGGAGGTTTCATGGTTATTGCAGAATCTATTCCCTTCTCCTATGTTGTATTATATTTGAATTGCAGCAGCTACATTGCAACTCCGACATTTTCTAGTTTTATGTATTTTAGCCAATCCCTTGGAGGATTGTTATAATAATGTTTTCTGGGGTTGAGATCTTGCTCCACCATCTTTATTTGAGCTCTTATTGCTGTATCATCATATGTATATCAGATTGCAGTCATTTTCCCCTAGATAGTGTGCATCTATAGAGTAGCTAGATCATGTAGCAGTGTATTTCCTTCATTGCATGTATATCTTCCTTTGAGGCTGATTTGTACTCACCTTGAGAGGTCTTTTCCTCAAGGATTTTATATAAAATTTGCTTCTACACTTTCTATATCAGATTTGTACTCTTCTTGCATTATGTGAGACATTATTTCACTGATGCTACTTGTTGAAGTTTCAATGCTGCTGAAGGATTTCTCATTGAGCATTATTTCAATGCACTTTTTGGTGGGAGATCTAAATAACCCCCTTAGGGTTATTTATTTGAGCTTATATTCTGCAGGGATTTTGTATCAATTGTATTCTAAGGCATCCCAGCATTGAATTGCCTTATTTTCACATTGACTTCCTTATACAACGTCCTCATGGGTAGTTGGTGTAGAAATTCCTTGAAGGGAATTATTATCCTTTGACAAGTTCTATTGTCAGAGTCTGCTAGTGGTCCAGGTAGCCTTTGGATCTCATCCTTCCTTTTGAAGGTGACATATCCAGTAAATTCCCCAGCATTCAATCTCTGAGATAGTTCAGTGTTGATTGTTAATACTCTTGGAGTTGGAAAATAGGAATATCTCAAGATATTCTCGGCATTGCAGAAATTTTCCCAAAAGGAACATTACAGTGGTATTAGAGCATGATCTCTAGCTCCACTTGTGAGATCAAGCTATTAGTGGAATCAAGAGCAAGGGTAGAAAACTCCAAGAGGAGTGTGTCATTCCCACCCTTGTTGTGTTTCATCAGTCTTCTATAGACAAAGTCTAGAACGGGCCAGGGAGCCTCTGGTTTTCATCCTCTCTTTAGAGGTGATATAACTAGTAAATGCCCTACTAGTCTATCTCTGGTTTAGAAGTTACTAGTGTGTTTTCCACACTACTGTGATCCCATAGAGGAATATCTTAAGACATTCCCTGCTGAACCTAATTTTCCCCATTCGGGACATTACATGCATCTGCAGGTAGGTGCACATGCCATTAAGATTCTTCGGCGTGCGTGTGGAGGGCCTGCGGTGCCGAACAAATGGTGACAACCAATTGATTGGTTGGGCCACCTGGGCCCTTTTTTGAGTAGATAAAGGTCGCCTTACAGGTTTAGGTGAGCCATTCCGGGCTGCCCCCTACGATGATTTCACATTCCAAGGGGAAGAACGGGGCTTCACCCTAACCCACTTCGCGGGTTCCCCCGACCCTTGCGATTTTTCTTTGCCTTTCTTCTTTGCTTGGCTCAGCATAGATATAAATTCCTCGGCTTCTGGCTCGATTTCTACTACTACCTCGGATTCTTTTTCTACCGAGGTCACCAATTCTGAGGCCTCAGCAGGATTAGTGGCTGTCATTCTGGTGTGGAAGATGAAATCTGGGTTGCTACTGTCAGAGGGAGTAGATTGCTTAGACATGAAAGACACACAATAGGCACAGAAACTCTTATAGCAAAACGTTTTCAAGGACAAACATGCCAAGTACAAACTATTCAAATGATACGGAACCCTTGTCTGATCTATCCTTCTCCTTTTATAGCTTTTGCGATCGACAAATGTTTGGGTAAACCTCACTTGGAACTTACCTTCAAGTAAACGGTAAAAAATCTTTAGAAATATCCTCATTAAATGCCAGCCACCCTCTCCTTTCAATGTTAAGTTTTGTTTTTTACCCGATTTTACTGTTCCAATGGCTAGCTTTCGCAACTTTTGTGCGCACAGTGCACTGTTGCACTCCCTGCGGAGCTCCTGTACACCCAACGTATTTCTGTGCATCTAGCGCACTTGCTGCGTTCTGAGCATACATCTGCGCCTTCGGCACAACCCTCTGAGCTTCCCATCCTGCGGCCGCTTCTTGTGTGTACCATAGTACCTTCCTTTTTTACCTTCCTTGGTGGGCATAGCCCACTTTATATAGCTACTCTGGCCATACAGTCATTTTATCCGATACGATTTGAGTCGGCTACCATTAACATAGCCAGGTATCATATCACCGTGCAGGGTGGCTAACTGAACAACTCCACCATCCATGATTTCTTTAACGACATAGGGCCCTAGCCAATGCTGTCGGACTTCCCCAGGTGTTTCGAAAACTGACTATTATACAATATTACTAATTCACCCTCCGCAAAGGCCTTTTGTCGAATATGTCGATCATGCCATGCCTTATCCTAATCCTTCTGAACCTGTTGATGGAAATTAGCAATGAAGTGATATTCCTCCATAGCCACAATCTACGCTAACCACTCCTCCATGATATCATGCTCTGCCATATTTGTAAAGGCTGCGATGCACTGTTATGAATATAATTCATAACGAAAAAATCAATTGTTAAAATAATATATATATATATATATATATATATATATATATATATATATATATATATATATATATATATATAATTAAAATTATTTAATTAATTAAATTATTAAAAAAAAATTGAAGGAATAATAACCTCATTAAAAAGAAGAAGATAAAGTTAGGAAGAGTTACCTTAAAAACCCTAAAAACTCAATTCAACAGACAAAAAGAAATCAATCATTGATGAAAAGGAAATGAAATCAAATTCGGAAAGGAAAGAAGGAAGATTTCCTAAAAATTATAGTATTTTAACAAATACAAGATGAAGAAATTATTATCCATAAAACTTTGAGGACAAAGTTCTGAAGGAAGGGCCAATTCATAACAAATAAATAAATAAAAATTGATATATTAAATTATGATGAAAGCAAATGAAGAAAACGATGCGTGATTGAACTGAAGAAAAGTGTCAAATATAAGCTTTGAGGACTAAGATTTTGAAGAAAGGGGAAATGTCATGAATATAATTCATAACGAATATAAAAAATATAATTATTAAATAGTAAATTAAGGATTATGTAAGTATTCATTAAGTTAGTGAAAGGGCATTTCTAAGATACATGCCCAGTCATGAAAGGTCACCTACGTAGGTATCTAAGCAGGGCCTCATTGTAACATTTTATCATCTATCTATCTCATATCTTTTATAATATAATATTTGTATCCTCATGGATATTTTCATATTCCAAGTGTTCTAGAAGTTGAGAAGGAACTTTTTTCACTTCATGCGCAGGCTAGGAATAATGTATTCCATGGGCATAATGGCCTTCTTCCCATAAACCATCCTAAACTGTTTTTTCCTTGTTAAGTTCTTACAGGTGGTTTGGTAGGCCCAAAGAATAGACGGTATGCACATGTCCTAGTCGTTTCGATTAGTGTTACAGACCTTAGTCAGTGCGTGCTCCAAGACTTTATTAAAAGCTTCGAATGCTTGATTTTCTTGGGGATGATATGGAATGATTTTTGCATGATGGATCTGAAATTCTTCCGTAAAGGCTTGTATGGTTTCATTAATGAAATGTGTACCTCGATCTCTCATCAGGATCTTCAGACATCCGAATCTGGTCAGAATCTGCTCAAAAATGAAGTGCGCAGTGGTATCTGCAGTGCAATCCCTCACCGCTTGTACTTCGGCCCACCTAGTTACATAATCAGTGGCAGTTATACTGTAACGCGCGCCTGTCTTATTTTTGGGTGGGTTGATAGGTCCTAAAAAATCGATGGCCCATTTTCAAATGCTTACAGGGCCATTTGCGATTGAAGGGGCATTTCATCTCTACGTGATGGCCTTCCTGTATGTTGGCATGTACCGCAGGCCTTACAATAGTCATGAGAGTTACTATGTAGGGTGGGCCACCATAAGCCAGCTCTCAATATCTGTTGTGTCATTGATTTCCCTGCGTAGTGACCTCTAGCTACACTGTCGTGGGCTTCTGCCAAGATAGCATGCCATTCATGCTCCAAAACATACCTTCGTATCACTTCATCATCTCCCATCTTATATAGATGACCTGCGATGATGGTAAATTCTGCAGTGCGGGTTACCAACTCTTTCTTCTGTTGTACTGAATACTCTGTAGGTGCCATGCCTGTAGTTAGGATCTGAATGATTCGGCGAAGTGCACATCCACTACCTTAAATAGAAAATAATTGCGCATCAGGCAATCCGTCCTCCAGGTTGGTCGACTCTTTGCCACTCTCAATTCGGGACAAGTGATATGGCCCAATATTCAACTTTATCAGCTTGACAATGATCTCATAGTTGTATTCTTGGAACAACAATAGCCATCAACAGATCCCCCCCCCCCCCCAATGCAAGCTTATTCACCAGGTACTTCAAAGATGAATGAGCTATAAAATTTTCGAAGTGTCCTCCTAACAGATAGTGCCGATACTTCTGTAATGCATAGACCATAGCCAAGCCCTCCCGTTCCGTGGTGGAGTTGTTGTGCTCTACACCAAAGAATTTCCTACTAGCAAATGAAACCAGGTGATCAATGCCCCTGTCACCGAGCTACATCAGGACCGCTCCCAGGGTGATTCCTGATGCATCTACATGACCATAGAATTCCTTTGCCTAATTAGGAAATATGAGAATAGGTGCAGAGACCATCTTCTCCTTGAGTAGCTTGAAGCTCTTTTGGTATTCGTCATTAAAAAAGAGAGTAACATCCTTATTAAGCAGCTTTTCCATAGGTGTTGTGTTCAGTGTGTATCCTTGAATAAAACTTATGTAGTAGCTTGTATGTCCGAGGATCGAATGCAATTATTTCTCAGTTGTAGGTACTGCCAAATTTATGATAACTACGACTTTCGTAGGGTCAACCATCAACCCCTGTCGGCAAACTATATGCCCGAGCAAGATTTTGAAGGGTTCACAGAATATACACTTCTTGATATTCAGGGAAATCTGGTGTTTTCTGCAGGCATCCAACATCATGCGCGGGTTTGAAATGTGCTTCTTCACTAAGTCGAAGACAGTCCAATCATCAAAATAAACCTCCAAAAATTTGTGTATGAACTCCTTGAACTCTGCAAATACTACTCGTGAAAAGATAGTAGGGGTATTCTTGAGTCCAAATGGCATAACTTTATACTGGAAGGATCCCCATTCAGTGGAAAACATAGTCTTGCTATGATATTCAGGTGTGATTGATTTGATGGTACTCTGAGAACCCGTCAGTGAATGAGTATGCTTCTTGCCTTCCTACTCTATCAAGGATTTCATCTGAGAATGGTGTGGGAAAAGGATCATGCATGCATGCATCATTGAATTTGTGCAAGTCCACACAGATTCATATTTCCCCCTTCGTATTTTTATCTTGAACCACCATCGGACTTACCAAGTCCAATTGTTCGACTAGTTCGATAATACATGCAGTGAGCATTTTATTGATTTCTTCCTTAACCTTTTTCTTATACTTAGGATTTAACCGATAAGGGCCCTACTTCACAGAGTGTGCATCTAGTTTTAACATGATGTGCATGACCCCTAAGTCCCCTGTGATCCCCTTAAGCTCTGAAAACTTCGTCAGGAATAAGTCTTGATGTTTAGTGAGCAGTTCTGCAACTTTACCTTCTGTATCATCATCCTATTAATCCCCAATTTTAGCCAACTTAGGTTGATTTTATATGCTGATGTTGACTTCTCGCAGCTTCAAGGGCTTCATAACATCAACAGTTTGTAGTGGCAGTCTAGAAACTATGCAGTCCCCTTCTGATTCCAGGATGGAGACATTGCACATATCTTCATCACATGCTTCTATTGCTATATTGCAGCAGTTGACAATACCCCGCATCTACATTTCCCATGTTGGTGCCCCAAATGCTACGTAAGGGTGCGATTCATTAAATATGAATGTATCTATATCCTGCACAGTGTCATCAAGCACCTCTGTTCCCCTTGTTAACCCAAATGTCCCTACAAATTCTTCCTTTAATGTTTCCCAGTGGCAGGTGCACTGATGTAGCTCCACGTCTAAGTACCATGCAGTGGGGATTGGTCCCAAGGCATTAATAAACAGGTGAACCCATTCTTCTGTAGTTCGATCACACCATTTTTCCATCCAAGCGAATAAATTCTCATGCGGGTCTCCAAGGCCAAGGAATGTCTTTACGCACAAATGGGCCGGAGGCTCTAATCGCAGAATCATCATATCCCGACACTCTTCCCAGTCCTGGAATGCCCCCTTATGCATGTCCCACCACCTCGTAGGTGTTGAACGCATAGCTAAATTAAGGGCCCATAACCTTCGCTCTCAAAAAATCCTTAATGCTACTAGATCCATCAAATTAGGGCAGTTCTCTTACCTCGGAGGAGATGCATCGGAAGTCCTTGGTGTTTCTAAGGCATCACAGCGTAGATACATCATGTAACTAATTCTACCAATTTTCCATCTCATCGTCAAAGTCAGAGAAACATTTGCCATCCTTTTCCCAGAAGAGTACGCCATCGGCTGTGGGATTGATCCAATCTTCATCTCGCATAGTTAACTTATAAATATGATCCACATCTTCTTCTTCACGCACCAACTCTGTATATCGTTCTCATTCTGCAAGGTCTAATGGTACTATCACTTGCGTACCTTCATTTTCAAATACCATGCTTCTTTTCTTTAGGTTGATCATACCTCCCATATATATGGCCCAGTCCAATCCTAGGAGCGCAGGATAGGGGTCTGCATCTTCTACAATCTAAATGACCTCAAAGTCAGTCCGGACCTTAACTCTTGCAATATCTACCATGACCTTTGATAGTCTTCCCAACGGTATGATATTCGGATGATTGGCCATGCACATTTGGATAGTGGACCATTCCAACTTTGGTTCTCCCATCCGCTGCCAAGTTTTCTTAGGTAGTACATTCGCATCTGAGCCTAGGTTCAGAATAACTTGATCCATCTCATAATCACCAATTTGCGCAGTTAGCCGCATTTCCCTACCAATGTGTTTCTTGTGTTTGTGTAGTTTGTGCACATCCTTAACTTCCATGAGTGGGGTTGTTCTTTCTACACAGCTATCTATCAAAGCTTGGAGGTTTTCTATGGCCTTTTGGTTGCGCAACAGCTTCATACATGCCTGCAGAAATGGTTTGACCTCATCATCTGCTTTGAGGTTCACGGGGGCTTGAGAAGTAGATGTCTCAGCCTCTTGGCGAGTGTAGGTGTCTGTTTCTTTTCCTTCATCTTGGCTATCGTAATTGGGCAGTCTTCAATCACATGTTCTAGCTGTCTATAGTATCTATAGGATTGTCTTGCAGGGTTTGGGAAGTCCCTCGCAAAGTTCCCTACCTCTCCGCAGTTCTAGCAGCTCAGTTTTCCTCTTTCCCTACCTGCGCTTCCACCTCGGCCCCCTCCCCTGCCCCTAGTTGGGGAGGCACTTATGCCTGAGGGGGATCTTGGTGAGGAAGGGTTTTATTTTACCCTATATAGGTTTCCTCAATCTATCATTAGATCATAATTTCAGAAGTTTTTCTCATCATGTCCTACTGATTGGAAAAATCTGCACCATTGTTGCTTCATTTCTAGGACATACGTGGTTAGATGGGGGCAATGGTTAGTATCATGCAGGCCAGATATGCGACAATCCTCACACCACAACGTAGGTCCACGTGGTCCCAGGTGCAACGAACTGGGTCCCCCCGCTTGTAGGTAGTCTGTCGGTAGTGGGCACTGATACTTGGCATGCCCAGATACCCTACATCATATGCACCATACGTATGCGCTAGCTTCTTTCCCTCAGTCCTTTCGCAGGTTCTGGATCTCCATGTGCATCACCCCTAGCTACTTTTGGATTTGTTGTACTCCCAACTGGGTATCATCTATCGGTGCAACTTCCAACTTCATAGCGATCTCCAAGGCTTTTTCCTATGATTCAATGGCTTGCTGACCCATAGGTACACGCAGGTGAGGTAGTAACATAGCAATGAACCATTCCTTGTGTTGTCTGTCATCATACAGGAATTCCCCTTCTCTGATTACCATTTTCAGCTGCTGGTAAGCTTCCCATACAGACTCAGAGGGTCCTTGCTTGAAATATTTTAGATCATTCACTATCTGAGAGTAAGATTTAGGCTTCCAAAATTGTTGTTTTAGGGCATTCTTAACTTCTTAAATGGTCGCATTTTCATGTTGAGCCATGTACCCCATATACCAGTCCAGGGCTCTTCCTTCAAATTCAAGGGAAAACTGTGCCCCTTTCACAACATCGTTAGCCACATTCTATGCAGTCTATACCAACTCTACGATAAACCAGAACCGATCCATATCTTCATCCCCTACACCCTTAAAGGTAGGTAGCTTCATGTGTGAGGCCATCTCGTCTTCTGGTGGTGGGGGTACAGGTGAGTTATTACCCCTATGCTGATTTGAAGGTGGTGTAGTTGGAGGGCTATTATCTCCTTCTTGATTGGTTCTATATTATTTTCTACTCTGTGTTGTACCCTCACTCTGATTGGAGCTCATTCACTCTGTATGACTGCACAAAATTCTCTTTTCCCACAATAATATCTTAATCAGTAATGGTAATGTTTCTAGAAACTTACCCTGGAAACCCTTGAAGAACCTCCTCTCTACCTCAGAATAGGATACGAATTGATCGATTGAAAACTCCATCACAAATCCTCCCAGCACGTTGTCCATCCAGTGATCTACCATACAAGTGATGGTGTTATCAGTATTTTCTAATTGTTGGATCAACTCTGGAGTCCACTGTGTGACCCATTCATCCTTCCAACATTTCTGGAAATCTACAAGCCTTGCAAGCCACTCCTGAAGCTCGGTCGCAAATGTTGCAAAGAAAATTTCATAGATCTCTGTGAAAATGTACTTATTCTTCCACTTCTCTTCCGTCAACCTTGTGTTGTGATTCTCTTTTATCGCAAATTCCTGAACCAATTTTTCAAACCACTCTTCAATTTCTTTCTTCTCAGGTCTCCAATGTTCCTTTGGCATTACCCGATCCCTCTCTCAAAATGATCTTGGTCCCAGCAACAAAACCATTTGTTGGCTCGAGGGGTCCTGACCCAGGTTCGGAGGTTAAGGTTTGCCAAAAAACCCTTATAATACTGGCCTTTTCGGCATACTTGAGCAGACCAAAGTCTCACCCAAAGTAGTATGGGAGGGTGGTGGAACTAGGTTTCCACACCCTGAGAGAGAGTAGGTAAGTCAAGCAGATCCACGTTCGCAACCTGTTAGGTTCGCACCGGACAGATCTATTCGCAGGGTAGTTAACAATATAATCAAAATATACATAGAAATTATCATGCATAGATCTAGTTAATAACTCAACATCCATGTGTGTATCAGTAGTTATCAGCACACATTATCATATCACATCATCAACAAATTACAGTTATACCATAACATAGATAGATTCGCAGCATAAACAGGTAACCAACAGTATTTGTAACAGGTCCAATAGTTCACATCAATAGTAATACATTAGATCAGATAATACATAAATACTTTAACCATATCCGCATATATTAGCATCCAAAACCCAATACAATCTGACACCACCTACGCACACAGCCAACAGGGTCCGCACAACAGGACTTAGGATCTTCGCGCACACAACCAACAGGAGTCCTTACCCTAATGACCCAACAATAGATCTAATAATTCGCACTTAGCATCAGACTTAATTCTTGCCTACCTTAAGACTCAAAATGTTCATCTATTTATATTGACTTAGCCTACGCTTCCAATGGTTCGCAAACCATGGTTTGTGGACTCTTGGTCTACCCTTGACCCATTACAATGCATTCAGGGCTTTTACCCACCCTAAAACCCCTGCGTTAGACTAATTAAGACCAAAAATATACAAAATTAGCAGCTTTTAGGGGACCCTGTTCCAACAACCACCATTGTCGCTCCTTAGATCCTTCACCTTCTTCCTTGTATATTTCTCTACCAATGATTTGAACTCACAAAAATTGGAGAACACTTGATCTTTCTTCTGCATGTACCATGCTTGAAAACGAATTTAGTTTCTATTTCTATGTTGGAGGATATTGGATATGATGTGGTTTTCAGTGAAGGAAAGGCATTCCTTCATCACAAAGCCACAACACAGGTAAAGAAGATTGGGGTTCATGTGAATAACCTCTAAAAACTTGATGTAGATGGTTGCGCAACATTGAGCAGTAAAGCAGGGAAGGTGGTGAGCTGGGATACAAGTGAGTTATGGCATAGGAGATTGGGCCATCTACACCACAGTGCTTTGAGGAACATGCAACATATTTCTATAGGTCTTCCAAAGGGTACTCTTGCTCAAATATACACATGCAAGGGATGTACCATGGGGAAGTATACTAAGGCCACCTTTCATGAGAAGAATAACTAAGCAGCGCCAATATTAAGAGAGTTCACTCAGATGTGTTCCCAACACTCATTGTGTTCATTGTGTTCCCAACACTCACTGTTTCTTTAGCAGCTAGAGTTTCTTCCTTTTCTTCCACTGGCTTAGTCTACTCATCAGAAAGTATTGTATCATTAATATGTGCAACTATAGCATTCATGTTGTGGTTTCATTACGAGCATGTTTTTTCTCAATTATACTCTTGATGAAACAAAAAAAATTAGTTCATTTCCATAATCTCAACATTCAGCACAATGTTCGAGCTCTACGTAAACTTGGTTGGTTGGTTGTTGTTGCTGCCAAATTTGGCATTCCTTCTTAGAATGTTGAATCTAGGAGGCTTGATTTTTACACTGATCTTGCTTGACCTATGCTTAAATTCTGCCAAGTAATTGGATGGAGACATGATGGTATAGGTCAAGCTCGCAAGGTCGGAAGCTTCCTTTTCCTTGGCCTTTCTTACGAAGGCCTGATACATTTTCCCCTTGCATTTGGATTCCTTTGATGGTTCATCATCAAAAATAACTCCAATCACATGCAATTCATTTTCAACCACAATTTCTTCTTCATAATTTTATGCCAAATTTTCTTTCACAGTTCTTTTCACAAACTGCACGATGCTTGTTGATAAGGTAGATGTGTAGTAATCAATAATGATGGAGTCATGAGGTTTCATATTTGCAGGAAATTTTATTCAATATGCGGTTAAACCTCTAATTGAAATATTTCACTTTATTTTTGTGCTCCATCTTAATATTTCCAAGCTTTCTTAACAACATGGCAGGGGTTTTGTCATTAGCAAAATTTTCAAGAAAAATATTTTCAAAGCCCTTTTAATTTTGGATAGAGTTCAGAGGAAGACTATAGTACCATACAAATTCTCTTTCATCAAAGGTACAAGGAAAAATTCTACATGAAACATCATCTTAATGTACCTCTAACATTACCATATGTAGGTAGAAGTTGTCCAAATGGTCCTTCGCTTTCATTGCTTTATTAGTGTCGTACTTTCTTAACAACTTTTTTGGGTGCCTCGGCATCTTTTGTAGAACACTCGGCAGTGAAAGTGGGCTCTGAGACATCCATTCCATAGATTGGACTACCATATCTCCATCATTTATTTACTCTTGTTCATCAGAAACTGATGGGGCATCTTCTTCTTCATCACCGTCTAACCCGCGCAAAGTATCATCTCAGAGTACAATTTTACCTACATCACCACTTTTATAAAATGGATGTTTTTTAATTTCTCTGTGTTTTTTGCAGACTCTGCTAACTCTTCAAGGGTGGTGAGAACCAAATATTAAATTGTAGAAACCTTTATTTCTGTATGGGTGGTTGGGTTCTTCTTTGGAAAATAAGGAATATTGTGTACTCCTGGAATCAATCCAATAGATTTTTCAAACTTACAGGTTATAGGACGGATGGCTCAGATCTGTTCATAAGAGATTTCACAAGTTTGTAGAAGCTCAAACTGAGAAGACCCACCGAATTTGGGAATATGAGCATGGGAGGTGCTGGGAATATTAGTGCCTTAACTAGAAGAAGTAGGATTAGGGTGGGTGAGGTTATCAACAATAAAAATCTGGCCTCCCTCCTTCTAGAACCAGAAATTTTGATGGGGTTGGACCCTCCAACATTCAAAGGTCTCCTCGATATGTGGTCCCAATTAGACCTCACACTGTTTGGGATAGGATCCCCATCCAAAATATGTCCCGATTTTCGATTTCTTAAAGATTTTCCTTGGCTCTAACTAACAGAAAGAGAGAGAGGCACATGTGTGCCTTCAAAAAGAAAGTTTTCATGGTGAGTGTTTGATTATAGGTGTCTTAAGGTTATTCTAATGTGGAGGGAGAGATAAACTGAGCCTTTGAGAGAGAGGTAAAAATACCACCCTAGTAGAGACACATTCGAACAAGAAGGTCATGTATAACATCCAATAGAATATTCCACAAAGATGCAACAGCTATTACAACCAACCATTAGGGGAATTTTGAGGTCTAAAATGGGCCTCCTAAGAAAAATGTACAACAAAAATAAAATTTATAGGAACCAATAGGATTCAAGATGATGATGTCAACCATGAGGCATGATTCACCATTTTTTAAGAAAAAGGGTAAAAAGATTAAAAAATAATAAAATAATAAAACTACTTTTTCAAGTCGTATTTTCAACTTATCGCCCAAATTTCTCAAATTTTGAGTGAGAGTACTCGTTGGATGCAAAACATAATTCCTCATCCAAGGAGTACTCATATTGCATACTTTCAATGGACCCTGCTACACAAAAAATGAGAAATACATTAAAAAAAAACATGATTACAATCACGCTTTTCATGTATTTCTCATTTTTGGTGTAGTAAGACCCATCGAAAGTATAAAATATGGGTACTCCTTGGATGAGGAATTAAATTTTTCATCCAACCAGTACTATTGCTCAAAATTTGGGTAAAAAATTTGGGAGATAAGTTGAAAAAGCAGTTTTTTCTTTTTTGCCACTAAAATTTGATGATGTAATAAAATCTTATTTTATTATTTCCACTATTATTTTATAATTTCCTTAGGAGGCCCATTTTAGACCTAAAAATTCCCCTAATGAAAAATGAGAAATATTTGTCTAACATCCAGCAAAATAGTCCACAAAGATATGATAGTCATAGAAACACTACAACACATTCTCAATATGATAAGTACTAAAATAACTGAAATAGTTAAACTACTTTAGCACAGATGAAAGAAAACATGAACTACAAACATTCATAGAATAGTCTTAGAAATATATCCATGCATGAAGAACATGTTGACCGTGAGGCTTATGATATTAAGTAAAAGTCCCAAGACACATGCATACAATGAATTCCACTAGCTCTAATAATGGAGCATTGGAGCCACTCCTTACTCCCCAAGAGAAATAGCTTGTCTCTATAATTCCTTGCGGGAGGATCCAAGGTGAAAAGTCCTTTGGTCATACAATGAGGGTGTATATATAACCAATAGGGAGGCAATGCTTCACCTTCCTTGTTACTCTTTGACTACCCTCATGATTGTTTGACTTCCCATGACTTTTCGACTTTACATGACTCTTCAAATTTTGTACATGTCCTTTATACTTCCACTTTACAATACATTTTCGAATAAGAATTTACGTAATCCACAAGAATGATGTGGCATATGACGATTCATGACATGACATGAAAATTTTGACATGGAATTTTTGATGACATGGAATTTTTAGGCCATTCTTACTACTCCTTGTTATGTGTCTTCTTGAGAATACTCTTCTATCCACCTCCATATGACTTAGAGGTAAGGATCCTTAAGTGATATCATGTCTTGAGTTGCGGTTGCACACTAGTGTCCTTTTGCTTTCTTTTGATTGATCATCTTGCATAATCAACTACAAAGATGTCTTCCAACATGTTTCCCTTCTCCATATCCTTCTTCATCATCCTTTCATGGTATGATAGATTACCTGCATATGCAATTCACTCATGATAATATGAAATCAGTCTGATACACCCCTACTATAAGATGTTGCATGTTGATCCACTAACCGTGCTGAAACTGAGGGGCAGGCTGAGGGAGAGGCTAAGTGACTGCATAATTACTCAACTCGGGCAGTCAAGGGTGAAGCTTCAGCCTTGAGATTGTGCAGTTTTGGAGCTCATTGAGCTAGGTTGAAGGTGTTATGGTGGTTTTGGTGAACAAGTGTACAAATCCACACTTTCTTAAGAGAAGTGGTCACTGCCTCTTAATCTTTTGTCACAGGAAGATAAGCAAAAGAGTTAGCAAGTTAGTGAACATGATATAAAACATCAAACACACTAAAAAATGATATAGTATGCATATGTAGAGAGAAATAAGACTAAACTAAACATAAACATGAAATATCATAAAGAGTTAAACAAAAAAATAATACTAACGATGACATCAATGTCCCCTCTTATTGTTTTCTATTAGGGAGAAATATATTACGTTTACACACTTGCCAAGCGGCCCTTTGAACTATGGAGTTCTAAGACCTAATGTAAGGAAGTTTTTACCTTCTAGGTGCTTGGTGCAAGGTCTCTCTCTCTACTCCAAAGTATTGAAGTTGTTGGATGGCCAAGAACTGAATCCCCTCTCTACTTCTTCTCTAGATTACACACTGTTGGATTGCTTCAAAGAAATTTTGGCCAGCATAACAATGTGCTCTCCCTTTTTTCATCTCTTGGTGGTATTTTATAGATGGTTTCAAATTCTCCTTCCCTCTCTTGGTACATTGGTGGATGGTGACCCAAGAGAGGAGGTTGATTCCATTGTGTGCCACTTGATTCCTTTGTGTGCTCCCTTGAGGTCCCAAGGAGGCTTAGGCGGTTATCCTTGGGCAGCCTCAAGTGTGGGATCATTTTCCTAGAGTGTGCCTTGTGGTCCCAGAAAGTGACTTCCACCACTCTCAAGTTCGTGCAGATTTTTGAGGGAAATATGTGCAAAGGCGTGCCTATCGAAGAAAAATGCACACGAAGGTGCATTTTGCTAGTTCCTTGATTGTGCAATTTGATTTTTCCTTTGGACCTTAGATATTTTTTAAAATTTTCAGATTCTCTAATGTGCCTCAGCCCTGTAAATCCTTATGCCTCACATTTAGTAATGTCATATTTGATTGTCTGATTTTATAGTGACAATATTTGCCCCCTAATGTGTGAGGTCTAGGAATAATTGTATAGCCGAAATACATTATAGTTTCTTTTCTTTGTACTTTGTGGAGAGAGAGAGACACCCGCGTGTAGAAAAAAGTTGGAAATGCCTTACAAGGGGTCGAAGAGTGACCATGTCTTGTGGGAACCCTGCAAGAAATAGTATGATACAATAAATACAAATTTTTTTATGATGCGGGCATGTCCCATGTTCGTGATTCTTTGGCTAGCTAAACAAATCTATCTGATAGATACATATTATTTTTGTGTCACTAGTATGGTAGTGTAATGTTCCTTTTTCAAGAATATTGCCTAACCGCTGAATAGGAACGTTGTATAAGGAAAAATATGCAAATAATATGCAGAAAAATTCTTGGTTCCTCGTTTTTATTCTGTGTGGGACTGATATGTGGGATTTTAGCAGAGAAAAATGGGTTTAGATGCACTAAACATATCTCCCACAAACTGGTATCAATGAGATATTTCCTTTTTAGACATTAACAATCAACAAACTGATCTAAAACAGAGATTGAATGAAGGGAAATTTACTGGATATGTCACCTCTAAAGAGAGGGTGAGATCCAGAGGCTATCTAGCCCTTTTCAGACTCCTTCTATAGACTCTTGTCAAGAGGTAATATCCCAAAAGCGTTTACTCAGCTAATCATGCCTAGGAAATGCATTCTTCAGGTATGATGGCTTCAGATACCATAAAATGTGTTTTAGAATTCTCAAAAACCAATATAAATAATAGCAGCACTCTTTACTCAGCTTTTAACATTAGAAAGATGGGGAAAAGCAGCATTTGATACACTAAAATAGGTGTATAAGAAAATCTACGTAAAATGAAGGGTCAAGGTTCTGGAATATGTTATATTAGGTTAAGGGGGACTCACATGTCGAATTTCAGCTCAAAAAAAGGCGTTTTTCCATGTTAAAAAGTTCCTCCTTCCTGACTAGTCAAGAAAAACCCTGATTTCCCATGACTTAAATTATGCAGAAAAGTGTTGAAGCATGGATATCGTAATTTCTGAAGGGCTTGGCTGAGTTTATGCATAAATTTCAGTATTTAGGTTCAGGATAAGATTCATATGGCTTATGCAAGGAAAAAAAGACATTTCTATGAAGGAAAACCCAAAAATGAGTTGTTGCAATTCATAGAAAAAGACTGCAGAATATTACAGTGTTATTTTTCTGAAGATTCATCTAATTTAAGTGAAAAATCATATCTATGACATATCTATGGCTGAAACATTAGATCCATACCAGATCTGGAAACTACTCAGCCTTCTCCACAATATCCCCTTGGGATTTCATCAAAATAATACATATACAAGTGTAGATCTGACTTTGAAAGCTACAAAACTACAGAATACTCAGAATTTCTAAAGATGACTTTTATTATACATGAAATAAGATCTGAAATAGCATAAAACATTAGCTACTATAAAGAATTACAAAGTGAGAGGCAAGCCTCAATCACTTGAGAGCAGATTTGCACAACAACTGAATTTACATGAAAGCCCTAGATGCAGAAAATGCAATTCATGGAAGGGACTGCGCAATAGCTCAATGGTATTGAAGTAAAAGCTATAAAATATAGATTTGAATATAAAATGGGAGATATATCCTCTTCCGGGTGGTCACAAGACACCCTCCTTAAGAGAGAACTCCTCCAAAATCACTAGATCTCTGCAGATCTAGGATACCACTTGCTGCAACTCAAGCAGTTGCAAAACCCTCAATAGGATCAGCGCTGCTAATGGAGATGGAGTTTGGTCTTCAACCTGATAGTGGCTCATTTCAGTACAATCTCCTCCAAGAGCTACTCAAGGAAGGAGGGAGGATTCCTAAACAAGAAATCCTCTTCCCTTAGGCTAAACAGCCAAGAGTGCTAGAGTTGCTCAAGCAACCTCTATTTTGAAAATCCTTCAACAACCTTTACATGAGCCCTCTCCTCCTTTTTATAACTTGAAGGTGTGCACAAACCCTAAACCACTTCAATAGAATTAACCCCTTTCACATTGATGCCCTCCTTCTAGAACTGCGTAGTTTGTCTGGGAGGTTTAATGAATCTGGACAGAACTGAGACTTGGTCCTGTTGACCCAATCAAATGTCTCAATCCTGTTTCACACACAAGTGGATTTTATTACAAAGGCCTAGATTTATCCCTTTTCACATTGGGCATGTATTTATTCTTTGATTTAAGGAGTTTCTCATGTCCTCCTTTACATTTTATTCCTCAATCATGAAATGCAAAAATAAACAAGGAAAAATCAATGTTCCAATTAGCTGAAGATAATTTAGGAACATTACAGGTAGTGATCTGTTGATTGGTTGATGACAATGATTGCTAACACCTCGAGGGGCATTTTTTCTTTGACAATACGTGGAATGTGGTACCCACATGCATAAGCTTGGTATGGAATATAAATTCTCATTGTATGCATGGGTTTATGACTGGGACCTTCCCGTGTAAGCATTGTTGAAAGAGATGATTATAATGGCACGGGTCTTCGACGAATTTTAGCAAAGTGCAATGGTTGTAAGGTATGATACCATCTTGACATGGAAGCTTTTTTGGTAGTCGAATTTCAGGAGGATCGATGACATTTGTGGGAAATGATGGTTCCCACACTGCCCCCCAAGGATGTCCCTATTGTGGTGAGGGGAAATCCAAGGTACTGCTTCCTTTTTGGAAAATAGGAGTTGACGTCAACAAAAAGGAAGCCTCAACTGAACAAGATAGTCACTGATTCAAGGGATCAGGATCTTGGATTTTATAGGTTTAGCATAGGCATGCTGGCGAGGGGTGAATAAAAACTCATGATGGAGATTCAGTGGCCCAAGTTCGGAGTATAAAAAGTAGCTTGGCAATAGTCATAACTATTTCTGATGAGGAAATCCCTGGAGTCAGTAGGACATCCAGGGTGGGTATGTGTTGGTTATGAATGTCATGGGGGCTTATGCATGAAAGGTGTGATACTACGACCAAGGGTGACCAAGGACTGGTGCCATGGGATAAAAATGGATGGCTGAGTGGGGGAGCGTTGGTCACCATTTGTGGTCTTTGTACACTTACCAAAATAATGAAACAATGGGATTTGGATTGTACAAAACGCAGAGATGGGTGCCCCAAAACATGAAAGTGCTCGATCACTGATGATCTGAGGAGGGTATTTTTGCTAATGGTGGGGGCCCCATTGGTTGATCTCTTGTGTGGGGGTGATGAAGCGGATGGAAAATATTGCAGATGAGCTATGTTGATGGAGGTATGGTAGGCCAAATGTGAGGTGCAGTGGTGTGCTTTTGATCTTCTTGCAAAACCTGGTAGTTTGGGAAAGGGGTTTTATTTTGATATGGTAAACTTGATTTGATGCATGGTGGGTGAATGAGCATGAAGTGCTTCCCGGACTAAAGTAGTATGACCATGGTGTCATTATTGTTCTGATATATTATCTACTTTGAGTGACGGGCACCATGGAGGGGATGCTCTACCGACCAACAAGGATGTTTATCATGTGCGAGGTGGGGAAATGATAAACACGGTCGGGTGTTTGGAACCTATGGTTAATTTCTTATGGATAAATGATGTCAGGATATGCAGAGTTTTTTTGGGACTCTATCATCCTGACGGTAGAATGATACCTGCTCTGGTACTTTGAGTGGATGGAGTGATGGATGGTTTGCACAATGCCTGCAACAAAATACCCCAAGTGAAATCATATTCTTCATTCAAATATTATTGAAATACATGCGCTAGATGAAAATAAGATGAGAGAGGGAATACCTGTTGGCACTGAAAATTTATTTTTTCGGAGGTGTGAATGTGTGGCACCTCCTTTGGGCATTATGAGATGTTGATCACTGTGTTACTTTCAGTTCTGCAATTGGGCCTTCTGAACTCTTGTTATGGTCCTCCAAACAATATAAAAAAGGTGACATATGGGCCAATATGTCTCTTTTCAGTTCATTTGCGACATTTGAGTGTTTGAGGTTTTGAGAGGTCATAGAATTTTTTGGAGTTGTTCTTGTTGTTGTGGTAAGCCTGAGTACCCGAGACTCGTGATTCTTGAGCTAGGTAGGCCCGATGATGTCTTGCATTTTAATTTTTTTAGTATGCCTAGGCCAGGGTCCGTATAAAATGGGTTTGTACGGAACCCAAGCCAATTTTTTTCCTTGACCGCGCGGGCGATCAAGGCATAGGCGCTGAAATTATCATGCCTATACTGGCTTTAAGCACGCCATTTCTGCGTTTATGAGAGAAATAGGTGTGCATCTCTTGCGCCTGTCTGAGAAACAAATGCGTGGAGAGAAAAAGCATAATTTTGATTTTTTTTTGGGAAATTTGTCAATTTTTTGGTGCTTTTAATGTCACTGATATGTGCCTGTTTGATGACAGGATGTTGTGGAGGGAGAAGGATTGGCCTGACCTCCGGGTCGCTTTGGGAGTTGATGCCTATGCATGCTAGCAGTTGGCGCAATGAGTTCTTCTTAAGTTAATGGAGAATGACCTCTTACGATCACAAGATTGTCTACTGCGTTACCTAATCTGATGCTGGAACAGGCGACGCAAGGTCATGGTGTTGTGGGGGTGCGACCTGACTATCCGTCCCGAGATAGATAGCTATTTTTTGACCTAGGCTATTGCCTCAGGGTGAGGTGCTTCCTTATCCACTTCCCCTTGGGGGAGTGGATCTTTAGCGATTCTCAGCGGGTCATTATGGTGGGGTGCCTCAATCAGGCGTCAGGCCCACAGATTGGTGTTTTACACCAGCTGAGGGTCGATCACTTTTTTTATTTCACCCGTCACTGCTATGATGGGATTTTGGCTCAGCTCTCCAAGGTCCGAGATGGATCAAATTTGTTTACATATTTTAGTATTCTGTGTAGAATCATGTATGAGCAAGTGGTATTGTTGAGGCCTACAGTAGTCGTGCTTGTTGGGGGTCCTCAAGAGCCTCGCATGAGGAGGTGGGCCCCTGTGATTCCTCGCGATGGGGGATTTCAGGTGGGGCGTTATTGGAACACCACTACAGAGGCTTGGTTTGAGGCCAATCCTCAAATGTTCCTACCTTTCCCTTATGCGGGGATGGAATTCCGTGGAGACCCAAACATGGGTCTTCCTGTTGGGTATGCGTGGGGGCCAACATATATGTTTTCATGTTTTGTTCTGCATTTAATTGAGTATTTATGATTTATGTGTATTATGGTGACACTGACATATATTTTTTACTCCTTCAAATGTTGGCGAGGTCAGGCATCCCGTGGCTCGGTTGGTGGGCCATGATCCAATCCGGAGGCCTCGAGTTGTTCCATGTGTAGTTGGGGGATAAGGAGGGACTCCAGCACAGACTCAGGGTGGAGCACCTGGAGGGGAGGCTAGTCCCTCGGGGGAGGGTAGTAGCTCGATTTCTACCGAGTGTGCTGTGGTGATCACTCATGCCGAGGCAGCGGAGGCTCATGTCGCAGAGGTGACAGAGCAGATGGCCACTCTAGAGGTTAGGGCTCGAGTGTTGGAGGATTCATGGGCTCGAGTGGACAGCTTGACCCAGGGTATGCCTACCTGAGGTTTTGTAGATGACCCAGATGATGTATAGCTAGAGATTTTGATGGCCCAAGAGAGGCGCTATTGGTCGACGTTGCACCGGGTGGCAATATCTATTTTGACAATGGCCCCAGTGCTGGTACCGGGAGTGACTATGGGTCCAGGTGCTTTTTAGGTCCCCATATTACTAGTGCAATCCCTTATTTTTATTATTTTATCCCACTTATTGTTATTTTTTTACCCCTGTAACCCCCATATTACTAGTGAAGTAAAATATTTTTATTAGTTTAGCCCCCTTATTATTATTGTTGTACCCCTATAACCCCCATATTGTTATTATTTTTCCTTTACATTATTATTGTTAGGTCGGCTAGGATTATATTGTGACCTCATGGACCCCTATATATAGAAGGAGGTTTTGTCATTTTTATCATCCAATAATTTTTCATTTATGTAATGTATTGGAGGTTTCCCCCTCGAAGTGGCTGATTTTTAAAGCGTTGATCTCTCTTTTCTTCTATTTTTGGAGATAGTTTCATAACATTTGGTATCAGAGCTTTGGATTGCAGGGTTTTTCTGCTCCAAATAGGTCATCGTGGAATTTTTGCTATAATTTTTTTTCAACGAAGGTTCAGAAGCCGAAATATTTACAGCGCGAAGCCGAAACCCTAAGGAATGTTGTGGAAAATTTTTAGACCTTGGTTCGCAATATTTTCTGGAATATCCCAAAAGGGAGAATGTAGTAATACTAAAACAAAACCTAAGAGCTGCAACTAAGTAAACAATAAATATAAAGACAACATCAGAATTTACAGAGAAGTTGAGCCATTTTATTACATGGAGAGGAATCAGTTACATAATGTACAAAATATGAGTAGATCTAGCAAAAGAGATGGCCTAGAATCACCTTGCAATGATGCTACAACTAGCATTGCGTAACTGGTGAGATTACAGGAAGCAATACTATGTTGTCCCTGCTGTTGAAGATATAAATAAACTACTAAAAAAAGAAATTCAGATCTAGGGAGCTCAGGAGCTCTGATGATGCCAAGATTCAAGATCTGGCCAATGTGATGGGAACCCAAGATAGCCCAGAAAGGATTTTCTAGATCTACAACTTTGGAAAATCACCCTCCTAGGGTTTGATCCTTTAACTGCTGGGTTATACATATCTAAAGCTAGATCTGATCCAAAGATGGTTGCATATGTTCTACAAACAGATCTGAGCTTTGAGGGCTAATCCCACCTTCAGATCTATAAGCTAGGAGCTTGAGATCTTGTCTCCTCTTCTTCCTCCTTCAAGTTGCGGCAACTGAATATGAAGCTACTACAGAAACTACATTGTACAAGAGGGAGAGGCTTTATGCATACCTAAATATGATGCAATAGACTCTAGGATGATGGAAATAGGGATGGAAAGGTGAGGGGATGATCCTTCACAGGATTACTAGCTGAAATACTAGTAAATTCCTTCCTCCTTTGGATCTGCAATGATGGACTGCGTAATCCTTGATGGGACTTATACTGATAGGATTTCAATAATTTTTGGCCTGATGCTAGATCTGAAATGAAGCTCTGGGAATGCTGATATTCAATCCCAAGGTGATAGGAATAAACCTACACCGGTTCTCCAGTTGAAATACTGAAGACAACCTCCACCTTCCAAACTGGTCTTCAGAAATTGTGTAGTTTCTGAAGGTAGATGTCCTGCAGATGATGGAAATGATAAGTGGCACCAATGCCTAATGTAGAATGAAGTACAACCCTCTTCCAAGAGATCACTCAATGAAAGAAGAGGGATTCCCGACCAGGAACACCTTGTGCTAAACAACACTTGCAATCTTTGCTAAATAACCCAAGGAAGCATGGAATGTCACATGAAAATTCCAGATCTAAACAGACCTCAAAATCTATAATCAATAATTTGCCTTCATTGTTTCCTTCATCTCCTTTATATATTTTACGAGCCTTCCCATGCCTTGGCCCTCATCTAAACTAGGCTGTGCATGTGGACATGATCCTCCATGTTTGATTGTGCTATCTTTCCAAGTCCTCCATCATGTCTAGATGAAATGTACACCCTCTCCATCATGTGTGCGTTAATTGCACCACTTCCTCCATCACTTCTGTTAGTATGAATGTTGATTCGAGGTGTACGAAAAAATACCACTTTAGCTACGCATAACAAACAACCCTAATAGAAGAAATGACTGCTAATATCTTAATATCTGCAGTTAGATGATCAAGAAAAATGCTGCAAAAATCTATATCTATGCATTAGAAGACATTAAACAGTAGAAAAATAAGATTTACTCCATAGATCCAATAGACAAGACAAGAATATATCCAATGAAATTTTTATTAATGGCACCTGGGAGGAAAACACAAGAGGGTGTTCCCTGTTATCCTCAATGGGATGGGTTCTTGTAAGTCCTCATCACTTCAGATTTAGAATTCCTCTCTCTTGATGGTGTAGAAAACCCAGAAAAAAATGGAAAAATATGGCTATGATAATGGATCAATAGCCAGACCAAGAGTTGAGATCCAGAGTGATCTTTAGGCAACAAAAGGTGACAAATGAATGGGAAAACCCTTCTATTTATAACAAAATATTGAGTTAGTCTAGAGATTGGTGCATAATTAAAATATTATTAACCAAATCTACATCCAACTTTTATGGAATATTTTATATTTGTTGGAGGGAAAAGGAATTTGACTTGGTTCAAATCCCCTTATTTGTAAATAATAAATAAATAAATGATTTATTTATCATTATAAGGATGTGATTAAGTAATAATAAATAAATAAATGATTTATTTAATTATTTAAGGGTGAATTAGTCATATTTAACAAAGAATATTATTTAAATAAGATTTAAGCAATTATTCTTAGAAAATAATAAGATAAATAATGGTTTATCTAATTAATTTCCTTGTGTTGGGTTAAATATAGCTAGAAATATTAATTAAAATATTGTTTAACTAATTATTTCTTGAGGAAAATCAAACAAATGTATATTTATTTAATATTTACTTACGAGGTTTCCTGTTTAGACCATAAACAACTTAATAAAGGTGGTTTAATAAGTTATTTTTCATAGTGAATGCGATTTTACTTGGGGTAAAATTGGTCTTACTTGATGTACTTCTGGTCCATCTAATAACAATGGATTAGATGACCAAAAATTGGTATAACATATTTTCCCCCAGCGTGCGAGCATTAGGAGCTAATCGTATGATCGAAGTACGTTGTAAGAGCTCAATCACTAGACAGCAAAGGGGAAGTCAAAGAGAGAGGATTGTAAGGTAAACCAAAGTGCTGAAAGAAATAGACCCTGAGGAGGTGACTTGCAGGTGCAACAAGTCTTTTTGATGAGTGAGTACCTGCTATAGGCGGCGGGGGAGGCATACCTATGCCCGCCAAGGCAATAGTACAAACAATACGACGCCCGGAAAACCACAGAACACAATAATAAAGCATATGTTGGCATAAAAATGAGCTAGATAAATAACATGATAATGAATCCCACATACATATTGTGCCTGGGATAACAGCCTGGGATTGTACCATAATATCTGAGTACATGAGATATAAATACAACCCAAATGCCCCTGAACACAGGAGATGGCTCTGAAAATCTGACTGATACATGCAAACAAAAAGGCACTGCAAGCAGCTGAAGGCTGACATCATCAAATGTATGGAGCTGCATCAAAGGATAAAATGAAGAGGTCATCTGAGTGTGGGGGGGGCTACCTGTAGGGCCACCCCCTCATGAGGGCTGAGACATCTCACACACACTTGGGAATCGTTGATGTCAGTTGCTGCATCACTGAACCATCGGGTATAAGGATCTCGATCATGCTGAAAAGAGCTGGAGCTGAGAAACAATCAAGTCAAAGGGAAAGAAGGAGTCCCTTTGCTTGATCCGAGGCACCGACCAAGAGTGGACGCTGGAACCAAGGTACACCGCCCTCTAGACCTGTCTTCTGGAATGAATGAGATGATGTCGATAGAAGGAGATCTACCATAGGTGAGGCAATAAGGGATCCTCAACTAAGGCATGAGAGAAAATAGTAGAGTGACGGACAGACTGACACCAATGATTATGATGAAATGGGGGAGACTGAGTAGTGGACGGAAAAATTCCCTTGTTAGAGCATAACTGCCATGGATGACTCGACAGCGACTAACGCAATATTATGAGGGATAGGGGACAGTGAAATTGGAGGTCATAATGTGCAACACGAGAGAGGGACCAAGCAATGAAGGATGAAGCAATATAGCAGGATAGACTCCATGAAAGCTATGATGACTCAACTTGGATGTTCTAAACAAGGGTGACTCAATGGTGCCGCCACACAAAAAAGGGTTCCAATGGGAAACCTAAAAGCACGAGTACAATATGGTAGCTCATGACGAAAGTCGACACGAGCGTGGAAAAGTATGGAGGCAACATGATTCCCCCAGTACGAGTGTTGCAAGTGAAGAAATTCAGTTTTGAGGAAGGGTGAAGTGGCGCTTCTTGGAAAAAATGTGTCCTGGTGAAGTATCAAATCACTAAAAAAGCATGGGCTTAGGGCTAGCTATCTAAAGAAAATAAAACATGCTTTAGCAGAAGGAAATGTTAAGGATAATACCTCTTTAGATAGAGTGCATTGCGAGGATTGGGAAGGGGATGGCCTTCAAAGTCCTCTAATAGATATGCTCCCATACCTAAATCCTTACTGATAATGTAAGGTCCTAGCCATAATGAGTCAAACTTCCCATGACCAAGGACATCATGGGCCTAGTCATACACTAGAACAAGATCACCTTCGTGAAAAGTACGAGGTTGGAATTTTCGGTCATATTGAGCTTTAATGCATTTGTTAGCCGCCTTAATGGTTTGCAACGCAACACGATGGTCTTCAGAAGCGCATTCAAGCATGATAAGCCTCTGTTCTAATGGTTGGGTGTCAGGGAGAAGTTCAACGGCGAGATGAAGGGAAGGGATTTCACACTCGATCGGTAAGACTGCCTCCTCTCCAAAAACAAGGTGGAAAGGAGTGAACCCGGTGGCAGTTTTAACAAAAGTTCTATAGGCCCACAAAGCAGGGAAGAGCATAAGATGCTAGTTGGTTTTGTGCTTATCCACCGTCCGTTGAAGTATGGTTTTAAGAATTTTATTAACTGCTTCAACTTGGCCATTACCTTGGGAGAAATAGGAGGAGGAATATTGGTGCTCAAAGCCCAACAATGAGGACAACTCTTGCATATCTCATCTTCAAAATGTCAGCCATGATCGGAGACCAATTGTTTCATAACTCCAAATCGAGCGATCACATGGTTAAAGAAAAAGAGGGCTACGGTAGCTACCGTGTTGTTAAACGTTGGCATGGCCTTAGCCCATTTAGTGAAATAGTCAACCGCCACAATGATATACTTATGGCTACCAGCTGATGATAGTCGACGCTCCATAAAGTCTATGGCCCACTTGCAGAAGGGGCCAGTAGAGATGATAGGATAAAGGGGAGCTGGAGGCGCTCGTGCCTTGGGGGAACAATGTTGGCAATTGGGGTAGTGTTTGACTGCACCAATGCAATCATCGAAGAGAGAAGGCCAAAAGTACCCAGTGTGCATAATTTTCTGGGCAGTGGCCATACTAGAGAGGTGACCACCGCAAGCACTGCTATGACAGGCATTGAGGACTTGTTCTGCTTCAGCGTGTGTGAGACAACGACGAAGGACAGAATCTACATCGCAACAATAAAGGTCGTTACCGATGAGAAGGTAGCAGGGGGCCTAGTGTCGGATACATCGTCGAGCATCACGGTCAAGATGGAGGGTGAAATTTTGAGTTCGCAAATAAGTGAGGATGTCCCCATACTAGGGGTCATTGGTGGTAATGGCAAATAAGTGTTCATCGAGAAACCTATCATTAATTGGAGGATCCTGCGTACCTATAGGTAGTTCGGAAATGAGTTTAACGGGGGCTAAACCTTTCTTACTTTTTGGTGTGACAAATTCAAGATTGAATTCCTCGAGGATCACGATCCAATGGGCATACTTCCCACTGATGATTCGACGACTCAATAGGAATGCCATGGGGTTGGAATTAGTCATGACCTTGGTGGAACGCATGAGGATGTAATGACAAAGTTTTTGGACTGAGAACACCACAGCCAGTGCTAATTTCTCTTCGTGGGAGTAGGATAGAGGGGGTCCTACGAGGTTCTTACTGACATAATAGATAACATGCTCAAATTTGTTGTCATATTCCTGAATAAGGTCTACAGCGACCGAGTGGGTGGAAGCGGAGATATACAGGATGAAATCCATATCGAAGTCAGGGGGACGAATCAAGGGAGCGTACGTGAGAGCATGCTTCATGGCATCAAAATATTTTTGAGCATAGGCATCCCATACAAAAGGGATATTGGAGTGGAGGAGTCTAAAGAACCCATGCGTGGTGGTGGCATAGTAAGGTACGAACCGGAAAAGAAAATTAGCTTTGCCTTGGAGGCTTTGTAACTAGTGTAAAGTACGAGGGATGGGAAGCTCAAGGATGGCTTGAACTTTTAATGGGTCAAGAGTGATACCATACTTAGACACAATGAAGCCTAAAATATGGCTAGCGGGCACACAAAAGACACACTTCAGTAGGTTAAGGCAGATATTATACTTGCGACATCGGAGAAAGAAGGTCCGCAGATCGTGAAGGTGTTGCGCCCGATGTTTAGAACGTGTGGTAAGGTCGTCTAAATAAGCAAGGATAATATGAGCCAGGTCATGGAAACAGTAGGACATGGCCCACTGAAAAGTGGCTCCTGCGTTTTTAAGGCCGAATGGCATGCTCGATAGGTGAAGGTTCCCCACGGACTAATGAACGCAGTTTTGAGTTGATCAGCACGACGGATAACAATTTGGTTGTATCCAGAGAAACCATCTATAAAAGATAGAACCTCGTGCCCCGCACACTCATCAATGATTTGGTCAATGAATGGTGTGGGGAAGTTGTCTTTGGGACAAGCTTTGTTCAGATCACGAAAGTTAGTGTAGACACGAATGGTGCCTTGTTTCTTGAGAACGAGAGCCAGATTGGACACCCAAGTGGTGTATTCAATAGGATAGATAAAACCAGCCTGTTTCAGCTTATCAATTTCAGCTTTGACAACTTCTCATCTGGAAGGATTAATAGGTCTCATCTTTTGACGGACAGGATTGGCATCAGGCCATGTATCGATATGGTGTTCGACAATGGTAGGATTAAGCCCGGGCATTTCTGAATAGGACCAGGAGAAAATATTGTGGAATTCTTTGAGTAGCTTGGTGTAAGCTTCAACCTCTTCTGTGGTGCAATGGGCACCTAAAGTGATATTTTCTTCAACCCCTGGTTTGTCAGAAATGTTAATTTTAATGGTAGGAGAGATATTGGCCAAATTTCCTTCTTCTAAAGCATCGGATGCAGGGATGGGATTTCTAAACCAATCGACTTCTTTAGGAAGGAAGCCTTTAGTTTCCACAACATATTGGTCGTGGGACTGCTGTGGGAGGAAGTATGCACGGTGGTGCATATCATTCCATGGAAAGTCGGGATCAATCAGTGCTTCCATAATGTCTTCATCAGAGTGAAAGATGGGTTAACTAGAGGAAGGGAGGCTACTTGTGTTGGTACATCTACCTGACTCATCATCATGTGAAGAAGGGCACACATGCACAACATCATGGGGAATGACCGAAGAATAAGTAGATAGAGGATCTACCGATGTTGAGCCCGGGGTGATCACTGGGGGGAGGCCAAGAAGTCATCAGGGGAAGTCTCCATAGGGGCTTCCACCAGGGTTCTTATGGATGATGATAGGTGGAAAAAGGTGGTCGAAGGCTCCATCATGTTGGCATCGGGAGGAGGGGGGCCAATGAAAGTAGGTAGATCTGAAGCAGAATGCGTGAACAAGGAAAGGGGGTATTTGTACTTTGGTGCCCCCTTGCAGGCTTTTCCCTTCTTACCTGAAACAGTCGCAACAGAAAAAGGTTTCAGTTGAGGTGAATGAGGCACTATTGTAGCGGGAGGAATAAAAGAGACCTGTTGAACCATGGTCAAAGTAAGATAAGGTTTGGGGGTAGCGGCTAGCAGATCCCGGAGGTCATGAGTACCATATAAAGGTAAAGGGCTGGGAGAAGGAGGTTCAAGAGGCTGATCAGAGGACATCATGAAAATCTGGTAATCGGGGGAACCAGATAGGAGAGGTTGAGTGGCCATCTAACCGTCAGGTGGTTGGGTAGCCACAAATCCTTGCTGAGGGAAAGGATCAATAAGCACAGTCGGTTGACTAGGTGCAAGGTTGGGAGGAACGGAAGGAATTGCTTGCTGTCCTCTCAAATTTGCTTGAGACTCCCATAACTGTCGCTTCTATGGTAGAAGAGGACAATCATGCGTATAATGACCATAAACACCACAACAAGAATAGGGCTTGTTCGTATGAAGAGGCCTATCTTGCTTGGGTTAAGTAGTGTTAGGAGCATTACCTTGATTAGGTCTAGGATTACCAAGGGCAGCTTGATTTTGAGTGCCTTTCCTCTTTCTTTTTGAGGGAGGAGGATTAGTCGCACCCTGCTGTGCATACACTTGTCCCTGAGGGGGTGGTATTTGTTGTTGCGGGGTTTGAGAAGGCAAGGGAGGAGGAGGTGCTAATGCTGGAGGAGCTGGAGCACCAGGCTGTGGATAAAAATGAGGTTGGGTAGCAGTGTGTTAAGCAGGAGGTTGGGAAAAAGGAGGAGGCATGTCGCATCCTGGATACGTGCTACTGGGAGGGGGAAAAGTGCCGGAGGAGCTAGCCCCTCCCTAAGAGAAACCATAACCCATGGGAGGTTGAGCATACGGATTAAAGAGAGCTCCAATGATACCATCAGTGGCGTGAGATGCCCTTGGTGCATTGGCACCACCAATTCTAGGAAGATCAAGTAGAACGGTATAAACATAACCCGACTGAGCGTAGATCAGGTCATATTTTAATGCAATTTGGAGAGCAGCTTCTTCATTTTGAGGAAAGTGTGATGTGACTTCTTTCCCGATAGGCGGCAAGAGAGTCCTAAGGAACCATTCCATGTAGACATAGTCTTCTAAGGGAGGGGCTCGACATAGGCTCCTTCTTCTCTGCCATTCCTGAACATGGTCGGATAGGTGGGTCGTGGATGATTAACGAAAAGAGGTCAAGAGCTCGGTCCCAGTGTCGTAATGAAGGGGGAGCTGGAAATAAGACAAAAATTCCTAGGCAAGAGTTGCAAAGGTGGTATGAGAGGAAGGGGCTTGATCAACATACCACTTAGAAGCTTCACCAGTAAGCGTTCATTGGATCAACCGATTACAATGTCGAAACAAGGGCAGAGAGGTGCAGGATCAATTGATTTCAATGTTTTAGAGTCTTTTCTTGGCGGTGTTAACCAAGCCCTTTTTCGCTTAGGGTGTGTGTGTAAATTTTAATTTTTAAACCTAGACATTTGTAGAGAAAAAGAAAAAGTGTTGTTGTATAGCTATAAATAATCCTGCAAATGACAGTATATAGGCCTCCAAAACAGAAATACACAGCTAATAATGCAATAATATAAACCTAAGAAGGTGGGCATCTCAACAACTAGTATATATGTGAGTAAAAAAATAATCTAAACACACTATAAAATGCTAATAGATCTTGGGTCAAGAGGGACAGAGATCTAAAAGACAAAATCTGTTGGAAAGTGGTGCAGAAAACAACAACAAATCAGAGGAAAATTGTTGTGAAAAGAGGTGGCGAAAGGCTATCTCCAGGAGGGAAGTGGAGCGCACCCTAATGGAAGACCCAAACAAAGCTAAATGGGAAGATTTGGATGGATAGCAAGCCAATCTAGAGTGGATCTGAAGATGAGGTATCAGATCTGAAAAAATGGCTGAAGACTCTGAAATTTCAGACAACCTGCAACATCAAACGCTCTTCCACAAAAGTGGAGGGTACTGAAGACCTAGGGGGCTAGGTTCCCACTTATTTGAGTGAAATATAACAAGTACAGGTCCAAAACGGGAAGAGACAGAGGTCATACAACCCTAAACAGAGGTTCAGCAAAGCCCAAAAAACTTTCAGAAAAATCCCTGCAAAAAGTCCAGGTCGCAGCGTTTGGCCTGTTTTCAGCAGAGGTTGCACTTTTTCAGATGTAAAATGTGCCCTAGAGGTCCAGGTCATAGGTTTTGGGCAGAAAAGTGCGACGTGCACTTCCGACACTCTCGGCGGCAGGTTTCAGAAAAATTTGTCGTCTGAGCTGCGGCTGATGTCTGTCACCTACGCAATGGGTCCGAAAACACGTGGAAGTTAGAATTTTTATTGTTTTTGGGTTTATGCATTAAAAACAACATCAAGAATAAGAAAAACAAGGGGCTGACGAGAAATCCTAGGGTTTGAAGCAGCTGGATATGCAAGGATTAGAAAAACGACAACGGTTGTAATGGTAAACCCGTGTGGAGTTGCCAGTTCTTAGTATGAATCTTGATTCGAGGTGTACGAAAAAATACCACTTTAGCTGCGCATAAAAAACAACCCTAACAACAGAAATGACTGCTAATATCTTCAGATCTGCAGTTAGATGATCAAGACAAATGCTGCAAAAATCTAGTTCTATGTATTAGAAGACATTAAACAATAGAAAAATAAGATTTACTCCATAGAATATCCAATAGACAAGACAAGAATATATCCAATGAAATTTTTATTAATGGCACTTGGGAGGAAAACACAAGAGGGTGTTCCCTGTTCTCCTCAATGGGATGGGTTCTTGTAAGTCCTCAGCACTTCAGATTTAGAATTCCTCTCTCTTGATGGTGTAGAAAACCCAAACAAAAATGGAAAAAATATGGCTATGATAATGGATCAATAGCCAGACCAAGAGTTGAGATCTAGAGTGATCTTTAGGCAACAAAAGGTGACAAATGAATGGGAAAACCCTTCTATTTATAACAAAATATTGAGTTAGTCTAGAGATTGGTGCATAATTAAAATATTATTAACCAAATCTACATCCAACTTTTATGGAATATTTTATTATATTTGTTGGAGGGAAAAGGAATTTGACTTGGTTCAAATCCCCTTATTTGTAAATAATAAATAAATAAATGATTTATTTATCATTTTAAGGATGTGATTAAGTAATAATAAATAAATAAGAGATTTATTTATTATTTTAAGGATATGGTTGAGTAATAATCAAATAAATAATGATTTATTTAATTATTTAAGGGTGAATTATTCATATTTAACAAAGAATATTATTTGAATAAGATTTAAAGAATTATTCTTAGAAAATAATAAGATAAATAATGATTTATCTAATTAATTTCCTTGTTTTGGGTTAAATATAACCAAAAATATTAATTAAGCTACTATTTAACTAATTATTTCTTGAGGAAAATCAAACAAATGTATATTTATTTAATATTTCCTTATGGGGTTTCCTATTTAGACCATAAGCAACTTAATAAAGGTGGTTTACTAAGTTATTTTTCATAGTGAATGCGATTTTACTTGGGGTAAAATTGGTCTTACTTGGTGTACTTGGGTCCATCTAATAAAAATGGATTAGATGACCAAAAAATGGTGTAAAAACTTCATCTTGAATTCTCTATGATCTTTCATTAGATGCCTTCCATGATCTTAGTTGACTACTTCAACCTCCATGATCAATCTCATTAATGAGACATAATCTTCCATCCATTCACATTAGAAGTGGGTCCACTACCTTCTTTATGTAGATCTAGGCTTAATTAATCCACATTCACACATAAAAAGTGGATAATTATTCATCTTGAGGATTATGGGTCCCTCCACCAGTTTATTTACTTAATTAGGTAAGTTTATTAAGAACTCTATTATTCCAAATACCATGTGAAAATTTGGGAATATTACAGTCCTCCCCGGAAAAATGTTGTTTGTGCTCAAGCAACTACAAAAGTGAATGCTACAGCAAACATCCTCCCTCCAAATGGCATCCTCATGTGGAAGTTCTTCCCATCTATCACAATGTTTCATGCATGTCTAGCTCTGAAGCTACCTCTCTAGAATGTCTAGAATGGCTTCCAACTGAAAAGTTAGATACCCTTCCTCATTAATGAATCTCCAAGTGGCAACCATATGATGACCAAATTTCTCCTCTATACATGAGATACATAAGATGAAGTGGTTTATTCCCAAAGTGGGAAGTCCCAACTCTTGAACTATCTCTCCAACCCATGATACATAGAGTAGATTGCATCTATCAATGCTTACATCATTAGCTCGATTGGCCATGTAGGAATCAAACATCACATCAACATAGTGATCAACAAGAAGTAGAGACATATGGGAAAAACATGAACAATGTCAAACCATATTCTCCTAATAATAATCAACGCAGCAAAGCCTTCTGCTGCCATGCTAGATCATCGTGAAAATAAGTAAGAGAGCCATACTCTCTCAAAATAAGCCACCACAACAATGCTTCTTGTTGCCATGCCAAATCAACATCAATGAGAATATGAGAGCCATACTCTCTCAAAAGAAGCCATATTAGCAATGCCTCTTGCTACCATACCACATCAACATTGTACCAAATGTAGTGGCCATATTCTCTCAAGAGAAGCCACCTTAACAAGGCATCTTGCTGCCCCATCACATCATCATCATACCATGTACAATGACCATAATTCCCCAACAGAAGCCAACGCTGTAAGGCCTCCTGTTTTCATCCTCCAACAATGTCATGCAACATATGGGAAGAATTCATCCCATACTCTCCCAATAGTAACCATAGAAACACGGAATCTTGCTACATCCTTGCATTATCATGGTGCAAGTCATGGAGCAACAATATAGTAATGGACATGTGGGATGTCTCATAAAAATAATACAAACAAACTCCTTTATGCCACATCATGTGAGAGTTATACTTTCTCCCAACCCAAAGTACATACATGAACATGAGATACATCCCAAACAAAAATACATGTAAAGACATGAGACATATCCAAAACAAGAGTAAATACATGGACATAAGATATAACATGTGATGTCAAAACTCTCTTATCAACAACCAAAGTAACCATGCCTTCTTCTTCTACATTCTTCCAGTGATGTGTAAGGCATGAATCAGAAAATTATGACTCATTGAGTGGTATCCATACTCACCCAGGAGCAACTAGTGCAACCATGCTTCTCGCTAGCCCATGTCATAGATCTGCAAGTGGTTTGGCAACCCCTTGCTCCATACTATCAACCATTCATCCAAATGTGGATGACTGATATCATTATGAAAATACTTGGTATCCTCCCATTGTAGGACACCAACCTCCTCAAACTGATGAAGAACTTTGCACTCCATGATATGTTGAAGTGCACCTCCAATGAGATCTCTTAATGAGACCTTCATCTCATCCATGTCCTTCCAAAACCAATGAGGTTTTGGATCTACCGCAGGTAGAAGTCTCTCTTTGAGCTGTGAAATGCTCATTGAGAAAGTGTCATCAAGAAAGGAGAAAAGATTTCTCATATCAATATGTCTACCCTTTATCATCTTAACTTCCATTGCTTCATGAGTGAAGCTACCTTCAGAATGCTCCAAGAATAATGAGGCTCCTTCATTATCACTGCTACTAAGTGACATCGCTATAGATCTGCATGGTAACACAGAAGTTGTCTCAAAGAAAGGCACAATGCTGATCTCATAACCAAACATTGTACATAGGATCATGCTTGTTACATAGTAATTTGTCACCGTCCCTACCTTTCCCCGTCCCGCACATTGGAGGGCCCATTTTGTGACCTGTGAGCAATGTCATGCCTTGAAACCATTATCATTGCATTCCTCTAAACATGAGCTTCAATTGCCCTGAAGACATCTCCTTGCAAAAAACCATAAAAACATCCCTTTTTGCATTGGCGCGGGTATCCAGTTCAGCACTCGCGCCAATGAAGAAAATCCTACAAAGAGGCCGCGCCAACTGGCGCTCTGTCCCAGAGTCGCAGTCGTGCCAGCCAATTTAAGGAGTGTTTTTAAAATAAGAATGGCGGAAGTTTCATTTCAACAGACTCACAAACTGTTATCTATTTTGAGTTGGGAGGTTTGGCTCTGAGAGTTCCATGAAAGGGAAGTGGTTTGCCACCTCTCATGGAAGCTTCCTTGAAGATAGGGCCAATCCCACAATTATAGGGATCCCAACTCCCATTCCTCCATCTATAAAAGCTAGCTCATTGCCATTGCAAGCTAGTATTGAAGTGCCTAAGCCTTGAATCTCCAAGTTCTCAAATTCCCAAGAGCCTTCATGCTGCAAGAGCCCTCATTTTTCCCTTAAGGCCAAACTCGAGCAAGGAGACTATCGTCGAGAGACTCTAAGAGAAGCTTGTCCCATCCCTGGCAGGATTTGCGAGACGTGTACGACTGGAGACCCCTCTGAAGGAGACCTCAGCGTCAGAACATTGGTTGTACTCTCTTTCGATTGCTTATTAATGAATGACTACTGGTTATGGTTCCACTCTGTTTTTCACTTATGATAATGATGAGTTATATCCTTTCTGGATTTTATGCTTGTATTCGTGTTGTTTCTTGCATGTGCAGGTGTCCATTCACGGAGATCATGGGGATCGTGATCTGCCGAGGCTGAGGAACGGGAACGCTGTCTCTTTTACGAAGCATAGCACTGGACTCCAGGTAGGCCTCCATCGTTGGTCTGTTTATCCGCAATTAGGAACTTGCACTGTAGCATTTGATGATTGTTGCTAGACCCGTTCTGGGCTAGTAGGGATCGCCTCTGTCCGCAGAGGGGATTTACCTCTTCAACAATTTGGAAACTCCACTGGGGATCATCTAGTTTTGACTGTCTCATTTTGATTGTCTCTTTTTGATTGTTTCGTGGTTTTCCTTGCTTGGTTGGCCTTCTGGGCTGGGTTCTTTTGCTGTTTTTCCTTCTTGGTTTGCTTGGATATCATTGATCTGCTTCTGGAGTAGTTCTTTTTTATTTTTGGCTGAGGAACTCGGCTGGTGCGCTTTTTAGCTCGACAGTCGCGCCAATTGGCGCATGTTGCTTTTGTATTGCCCGCGCCAATTGCTTTCTAGCGCCAGTTACAACCTCACAGTCGCGCCACTCCTGTGAGGCATTAGGGTTCGCTCAGTTCTGAGTTCTCTGGGTCTGATCAGTGTATTTATTTTGGTTTTTCGGCTACTTGAGTGTGTTGGAGTCTTGTTTGACTGGGAGTTTGCCTTCGTCCTTTGGTTGTTTGATTTTCTCCATCTATTTCACGTTTTAAGCCCTAGGGCATCTAGTGGCTTTGTGTGTCGAGCCCTCCTTAGGAGTTTTGGTGTTTTGTTAGTCCAGTCAATTCTCTGATTGCTCCTCCACATTCTCTTAGTGGTTGTTCACCATTTTGTTGCGATTTTTGGGTGATTGCTCTTCTCTTCATTCAAACTTCGTTTGGTCTTGCTTTGGACCTAGATCACACGGTCCATTGGAGCCTTTGAGACTTTTTCTTGGTTTTGAGAGACTTTTGTCGATTTGAGATCTGATTGCTTGTGCCATTGAGTGAAATTTGTTTTGTTTTTGCTCTCTTAATATCGTTTCTCAAATTGCTTCTCTTTTGTTTTCAGTTTGTTTAGTGCATCTAGCTATCAAACATTGAAAATACAAAAAATCTCTTTTGCTTTGTTGATTAGTGCGAATTGAAATCTTTTCGATTTTACTAGTATTTAGTGATTTGAATGAAAAGTTTTGATTTCATTAGTTGCATTAGAGATATCATTGATTGTCTTTCGATCATTTTGTTTGTGTAAAAACTCTCAACTCTTCTGTAGCTAGTTTTCATCGAACGAAATGATGTACTGTGGCATGTAATTTTGCATTTAGGAGATTTTTGAGACCACACATTCGTTAGGGCGTGAAAATTGAAACGTAATTGAAGATCAACTTTAAAATCTACTCAATTTACACTAAGGCAGCATTGAAATCTAACGAAACACATTTAGAGGTCTAGGCTAGAGATGTGTTCCGGCGTCTTTAAACCTAGTAGCTGTCGTTTGCCTTTTGGCTTTAGACAGCGCTAGTACAGACTTGTGCTCCCTGTACCGTCGCGTATATAAAGGGAGACCCCTCTAGGTTTCAATCCTTTATCCATAGGAAGCCGAGTCTGCCGCCCTATACCTATGATACACTGGACACAGCATTCGGGGAGATTGCCTGCACGTACGGAAATTCCTTGGTTGATTTCTCTTTCATTTTTGAAACTAAGGTGTATATTGCAGTTCACGGTTATTTGGTACACCCTTTTCCTAGTATTCCTAAGTAGTCATTTGATCTTTTCTGACTCCCTAAATTTGAAAAGATCGCCAAGCGCTTGTCCTTTCACGCTTGTGTCAAATCTGAAAGAGATAGAGTCACCTTTTCTATCGTTTCTCGAATCTTAAAACATGAAACGGTGAAGTTTCTTATTTTTCAATGTGGTAAAAATTAATCACCCATGATTACACGCCCTATTAGATTTTGCTTGTTGACCATTTGATCATGTGTCTTGACTCTTTTTCAGCCTGTGTGTGGTTTTGAGTTTTGATGGAAACTTTTTCGGAGTTCACCAACCAAGGAATCTCCTCAGATGGGAATCCTAGTAATTTTCCTTCTCTTGGGAGTGTTGGTGCTCCCTACATGGCAACGTTGTCCCTCCCTAGGTTAACTGTTGGGTTTCCTGTTTGGTTGTTTTCAACCTCTGTAGTCCCAAATGTCTCCACTACTATTCAATCGGTTCCTCCGCCCGAACAACATCATGTTGATTCTAAGGTGGACCTCTCCCCTTCTTCGCCTGTTTCTGTGTCCTCCTCTTCTACTTCGCCTGGTGAAAGTCTGGATTCGAGTAACCAAGTGGCTAAGAAGAAAAAGAAGAAGACAAAGAAGAAGAAGTCTGATAAAAGAGAGGCTAAAGCTACCAATACTGTTTCTGGATCATCTCCTCTTGATATACCTCCCAACACTCCACGGAAAGTCAAGTTCCCCTGCATGTTGTGCACAGGAGACCATCTTCTTCGAGACTGCCCTGGCATTCCCAAGGTGCTTGAAGCATGGTCCAACGGCCGTCCGTCGTTGCCTTTGACTTCCGAGAGCCAAGTTGGGGGCACGTCTTCAACTGGTGCTGATAAGGCTCCTAAAAAGCAGGGTAAGATCACCAATCCCTGTAAGTTGTGTGAAGGGAACCATGCCATTCACCTTTGTCCTTATATGAATGAAGCCAAGAAAGTGTTGGACAACCCGGCTATTTCCACACCATGCCTCCCAGCTGGTTATAAACAGCTCTCTTTGAGTCTTCCACCTACTGATGATACGATTGGTCAAAAATCATCTTTGGTCGATCCCACTCCCTCAAAAATTCGGATTCAAGAATCCGTCCCTGACCAATCATTGGTCGTGGGATCGGTTGAGCTGGCCCCTTCTACGGTGCACCAGGTCTTTTCCGTTGAAAGTGGATCTCACACCCCCCATGTCCTTCTGATTTCTTTAGATTCTTCAGACTTGGAGAAAGATTCTCCTGTCCCTGTACTTCAAGAAGCTGCTCCTCCGCCTCCCATGATGGAGGCTCTAGAGGATATCCCTCCCGCCTTCGAAATGGAGGTTATGGAGGATGCTCCTTCTTCCGTAACACCAAGGGAAGACCTTCTCGGTTCGATGGTATCCCCTCCGAGTAGTCTGGTCGCCTCTTTTGATTGGAGTCGATTTGCAGGATTCCGCCTTCTGTATTATGTGCCTTTCGAGATCACAGTACAGGCTCTTGGTTTTGTCGTACCCAGCACCATTATAGACGAAGGCGCCTCTGTTAGTATTCTATCCTCAACTACCTGGCAAGCTTTCGGTTTGCCGCCGCTTGCACCTATTACGCAGAATCTATTGACTTTTAACAGAAGGACGAGTCAACCGTTGGGGATCCTTCCAAGTTTACCGGTTACTTTGGGAGGTAAAACCGTCCATATGGACGTGATGGTCGTTCCAGGCCCCTTGGATTTCAATCTGCTCCTGGGGCGTGATTACGCCTATGCCATGGAAGCACTTATCTCCTCCCTTTTTCGTGTGGCCTGTTTTCCACATGAAGGACGGATCGTGACCATTGATCAGCTTTCATTCTTTGGTCCTAATGTGGCAACTGGTCCGCCATCACCCCCTCCTGGTTTTTATTCACCCATTGTATCTGCTCCACTGCAGGTCAACTATGTGTCTACCTACCCTATGCCCGCACTCAGTGAAGACGCCGTCGTGCATAGTGTACTGGGGGCATTGGGTCCTGACTTCCAAGATGTTTTCCTTCCACCGGGAGTGGAACTCTTGGAAGCACTGCCTTCTTGTTCATTTTGATGTAAGTCGGTTAGAGCACGGTTTCTTCCCTGTGTCAAGCTCCTTAAAAAATGAAACAAGGTTGTCGGAGCATGGTTCTTTTCCTGTGTCAAGCTCCTTAAAAAATGAAACAAGCTGGTCAGAGCATGGTTCCTTGTCTTGTGTCAAGCTCCTTAAAAAATGAAACAAGGTTGTCGGAGCATGGTTCTTTTCCTGTGTCAAGCTCCTTAAAAAATGAAACAAGGTTGTTGGAGCAGAGTTCCTTGTCTTGTGCCCAGCTCCTTAAACCATGAAACAAGGTGTCCTGAGGATAGTTCTTTTAATGTGTCAACCTCGTTAAAATAATGAAACACGTTCCTGTTCAATTCGAGTCTTTTTTTGATCTCGTAAAATCTCAGTCGAGTCTTTCTCTTGATCTTGTATTTTGAACCTTCACTCCATATGTCTTTCATATGGATTGAAGCTTGGGGGGCATGTACCTCGAATTGAGTCACCATGCTGGGGGCATGCTTACTTTTTCAAGCATAGTTTGTTTCCATTTCAAGCTTGTGTAAAAATGAAACCGGTTTCAAGCATAGTTTATCTTTGTTTCAAGCTTGTGTAAAAATGAAACCAACTTCCGCGTAGTTTCCCGATTTCAAGCTTGTGTAAAAATGAAACCTTTCCCATTTTATCGTTTGTGATTGCCATTTTATCACCGTTTTGCCAGATGAGCCTTGGTTTCTCATTCCATCGTCCCCATCTGCTTGGCCGATCATACAACTTCACTTGATTTTTTTATCCAATCCTGAGGAACCGATGCGATGAGTGGTCTTGTTAGCCAGCCTCTTGACCTTTACTTGTTCTGAGCAATTCCACCATTACCAGAACCAGTTGCTACCATTTATACCACTTGTTCCTCCAAGTGGAATCACCTTTCAACTCTTTTCCGACTCTCTAAAATTGAAAAGATTGCCGAGATGCTTGTCATTTTGAACTCGATAAATTGGCTGCGAAGAGATATCTACCTAGTATACGTTTACCCCTTTTTCGGGCTGGGATATATTATTTATGAAAAAGGAATACCCTAGCCTATCGCGACTAGGAGGTTTTCCCTGTGATATCGTTTTCTACCTTTTCGGGACTGGGAACTATCGACGAAAAGGACCTTCGGAGTTTGCTTCTTTTTTTCCTCGTCTTTCAAACTCTCTAAACATGAAAAGACGTCGAGTTCTTCCTTTTTCAGACTCGTTAAACCCTGATGACATCAGATTTAGTCGAAATGATGTTCTCCGAGTTCCTCCTTCCTAGGGCTCGTTAAATGTACTAGGGTGGATTCGCCCGAAGGGCGGACTTATATTTCAAGCATATGCTATCCCCTTCAAGCTTGTTATCAAAAATAATTTGGGTACTCGCCAGAAATGGTGGGGGAAAATGGAACCATCATCATTGTCGTGTCGGTAGTATGTCGCTCTTGAACATGGCACTTGTCTGCATTCGTGTCAGGTTGGGGACATCTCATCTCGTTTTTCACTCGCTTCCATGGGTTTGGGTAATCCTTTTTCACCTCTCCTCTTCTCATTGCCTCGTCACCATGACCTCTGATCCGTTGATGTCAAATACTGCCAAAACCACTATTTGTGTTGTTATATGTTCGAGAGAAGTTGACCTCTGCAAATATCAACCTTCCTCTGATTCTCATATGGTCTTGATTCACAACAAAAACATCATGTTCCTCCATCTCATGTCGATGATGTGGGAAACATTATGGCCCACCTTCGATCAAGGTCACTTCTTATCGACTTCAGCTCATTATCCAGGAAGCTGATCTAGAGAATCCCTTATGGTACCTTGGAGCCTGCATGCCTCAATGGTAGGTTTGTCGCATTCGACGTGAGGTTTTCATCATTGACCTCCGATTGAGTGATTCTACGAGTGTTCGATGCCAGCTCATTGATTCACATGCCGTAGATTGTACCTGTAGTACCTTGAGGGCCATCGTCATTATTGGTGGTTCCTCTCACGTCTGTTAACAGCTCTTATCATTGGCTAGTAATCAGACGATGTTCTTGCATGTTCGACTTCAGCTCACATATTCGCATGCTTGAGCTTGTACTTTGTTCGGGTCGAGATGGAGCGCAAGACCCTGGATTGTGTCTGTTTTAATCCAGGCTGTGATTTTGTGGATTATTATTTACATGACTTATTCACTGGATGGTTGTGACCATACCTGAGTCTATTTTTTGATCCTCACTGGATGGCTGCATCCATACCTTGGATCTAGATTATAGTATACTCTGTTTCGGATGGCTGCGCCCATATCGCATATACATCATGTACTTGAGATATCGGTTGTATTTCTCCACGCAGGTTTTCCGACGGCAGAGTTTCAGTTGGACACGTTCTCGTAAAGCATTTCACCCCTCTCTCTCTCTCGGGCCTCATGCTTTATGGGGCATCTGTTACACAGTAATTTTTCACTGTCCCTACCTTTCCCCGTCTCGCACATTGGAGGGCCCATTTTGTGACCTGTGAGCAATGTCATGCCTTGAAACCATTATCATTGCATTCCTATAAACATGAGCTTCAATTGCCCTAAAGACATCTCCTTTCATAAAACCATAAAAACATCCCTTTTTGCACTAGCACGGGTATCCAGTTCAGCACTCGCGCCAATGAAGAAAATCCTACAAAGAGGCTGCGCCAACTGGCGCTCTGTCCCAGAGTCGCAGTCACGCCAGCCAATTTAAGGAGTACGCAAATAAAATGGCGAAGTTTCGTTTCAATACAAGACTCAAAATTGTTATCAATCTTGAGTTGGGAGGTTTGGCTCCGAGAGTTCCATGAAAGGGAAGTGGTTTGCCACTCCTCATGGAAGCTTCCTTGAAGATAGGCCAATCCCACAATTATAGGGATCCCAACTCCCCTTCCTCCATCTATAAAGCTAGCTCATCGCCATTGCAAGCTATTCTTGAAGTGCCTAAGCCTTGAATCTCCAAGTTCCTCAAATTCCCAAGAGCCTTCATGCTACAAGAGCCCTCATTTTTCCCTTAAGGCCAAACTCGAGCAAGGAGACTATCGTCGAGAGACTCTAAGAGAGGCTTGTCCCATCCCCGGCAAAATGCTTGCTGAGACGTGCACACCGAGAGTCCCTTCAAGGAGACCCTGGGACTCTGTAATTGGTTGTACTCTCTTTCGATTGTTTATTAATGAATGACTACCGGTTATGGTTCCACTCTATTTTTCACTTATGATAATGATGATTTATATCCTTTCTAACTGATATATAGTTGCGTATTCTGGATTTTATGCTTGTATTCGTGTTGTTTATTGCATGTGCAGGTGTCCATTCATAGAGATCGTGGGGATTGTGATCTGACGAGGCTGAGGAACGGGAACACTGTCTCTTCTACGAATCATTGCGTTGGACTCCAGGTAGGCCTCCATCGTTGGTCTGTTTATTCGCAATTAGGAACTTGCGCTGTAGCATTTGATGATTGTTGCTAGACCCATTCTGGGCTAGTAGGGATTGCCTCTGTCCTCAGAGGGGATTTACCTCTTCAACAATGCTCATCCCATTTTTTGAAACTCTACATTTCAACTCAAAGGGTTGAATGTAGTCCATAAATGAAAAACTGGGATAAATTTCCATCTCCTCCTTGATTAGATGAAGGGTCCTCTGTGCTGTGATATGTTGCTGCTTCAAATCAACATTTTTTTCTAACCCTTGGGTATGCATTGGCCCTGATGGCATGTCCCCATACGTTTCAGTAAGATCTACTGAAACAATAGGTGATGAATGTGTATCCATACCTTGGATCAACTGATGTGTGGGAACCTCTTGACAGAACACAAGAGTTCCTCCAACCAGGACAATGGTATCTCTAACTCTTGGTAAGGAGATGGTTGCTCTTCTACTAATGTACCAGTGCTGGAATCTTCCTCTCTTCCTCATGCATCTCCCGAATCATGCATGGGACTCTATATTTCAAGAGCTCAAGTCTATCTTGCAAGGTAAGTGTCCATTTCTCTAGATGCAAATACTTCTACAAACTGGTGGTGAATGTAGTAACTTCTGGCCGCAGTGAAAAGATTGACATCCTCCTTTGTCCCCTTAGGAACTTTGTGACACATCTTCGTTTTCTTCTCATCAAACTTTCCTAACCAAAAAAGAATTGAAATATTTAGTCACTTTGCAGCCCAAAGGTGACTAAACCACCAACTGGTCAAGCCACCGCAGAGCAGAAGTGCTGCAATTTGGATAGCCTCTTTTTTAGCCATAGGATGTAGCATGAAAAATGTATCTAACTCTTTCCTCCAAGCCTTAGCAGTGCTTGAGGAAGATCCATCAAATGTAGGCAAATAGAATCTATTGTGCATCTTTCTTCTATTGCTGCTATAGGATCTTCTTTCTTCTTTGAGTTCAAAGAATTATTGGAGATTTAGACTCTCTTTGAAAGCTCTAGATTGTTCCTTGTACTCTTCAAGATACAAACTAAGAGTCTCATGGGTCTCAGGTTCTCTTATTTATTCATTTCTATACCTCTCACCTTCTCCAAAGAAAGTGGGCATAGTATATCTATGAGGATATCTATGATTCTCTGGTCTTCTTTTCTGCTAATAGGAAGTGCTTGGACCTTCCTCATCAAATCTTCTTCTTGGATCTTCTTCTTGCCTTTCCTTCTTCATTTGTTTGACCTCCTTGGAGATATCTTGCTTGGATCTAAAGAAAGGAGTGGCAAGACTATCCTCCTTCATGATATATCTCATTTATCTGCTTCTTCTTTTGATGCAAAAGATGAAGTGTCCACAAGCTGAGCCAAAGATCATGCTCTGATACCACTATAATATCCCCAGAAGGGAGAATGCAGTAATACTTAAACACAATATAAGAACTGCAACTAAGTAAACAATAAATATAGAGACAAGATCAGAATATACAGAGAATCTAAGCCATTTTATTGTATGGATATGAATCAGTTACACAATGTACAAAAGATGAGTAGATCTAGCCCAAGAAATGGCCTAGAATCACCCTATAATGGTGTTGCAACTAGCACTACGTAACTAGTGAGCTTACAGGAAGCAATACTACGTTTTCCCTTCGTCATCATATACATAAACCGTTGCAAAAGCAGTCACCAAACATCTAGGGAGCTCATGAGCTCTGATGATGCCAAGATTCAAGATCTAGCCAATGTGATGGGAACCCAAGATAATCCAAAAAGGATTTTCTAGATATACAATTTTGGAAAATCACCCTCCTAGGGTTTGATCCTTTGACTACTGGGTTATACAGATCCGTTGTGATTCAATATGCAATCGCTACAAAAACTCGTTGTACAAGAGGGAGAGGCTCTATGACTACTGAAATATGCTACAATAGACTCCAGGCTGATGGAAATAGGGGTGGAAAGGTGAGGGGATGATCCCTCACAAGATTACTAGCTGAAATACTAGTCACTTCCTTCCTCCTTTGGATCTGCAATGATAGACTGCGTAATCCTTAATGGGACTACTGTTGATAGGAGGTCAATAATGTTTGGCCTGATACCAGATATGAAATTAAGCCTTGGGAATGCTGATATTCAAGCCCAAGGTGATAGTAATAAACCTACATTAGTTCTCCATCTGAAATACTGAAGACAACCTCCACCTTCCAAACTGATCTTCAGAAATTGCGTAATTCTTGAAGGTAGATTTTCTGCAGATGATAGAAATTATAAGTGGCACCAATTCCTGATGTAGAATGAAGTACAATCTTCTTCCAATACATCACTCAATGAAAGAGTATGGATTCCTGACCAAGAACACCCTGTGCTAAACAACACTTGCAATCTTTGCTAAACAACCCAAGAAAGCATGGAATGTCACATGACAATTCCAGATCCAAACAAACCTCAAAATCTATAATCAATAGTCTGCCTTCATTTTTGTCTTCATCTCCTTTATATATTTTATGAGCCTTCCCATGCCTTAGCTCACCTCTAAACTGTGTTGTGCATGTGAACATAATCCTCCATGTTTGACTGCGCTATCTCTCCAAGTCCTCCATCATGTCTAGATGCATTGTACACCCTCTCCATCATGTGTGCATTAATTGCACCACTTACTCCATCACTTCATCATGAATGCTCTATGTTCTTTCATTAGATGCCTTCCATGATCTTAGTTGAATGCTTCAACCTCCGTGACCTATCTCATTAATGAGACATGAGTTAGGTCCCTGTATTACTAGTATAGTCCCTTATTGTTGTTAGTGTAACCCCCTTATTGCTATTATTGTACCCTTGTAACCCCCATATTTTTATTATTGTGCCCTTAAATTATTATTGTTAGGTTAGCTAGGATTACATTCTGTCCCCACTAGGATTACATTGTGGCCCCATGGACTCCTATATATAGAAAGGAAGTTTTGTAATTTGAATCATCCAAGAATTGTTCTTTCATGTAATGTATTGGAGATTTCCCCCTCGAAGTGGCTTATTTCTAAGGCGTTGATATCACTTTTCTTCTTCAGATATACTTAACAAACATTTAATACCGTATTTTTATTCAGGGTTTCGCCTGCCTTTTTTAAGCACACGTGGTTCTTTATAATTTTTTCACATGGTTCAGAATCTGAAATTTTAGGTCCGAGCTGGGCATCCAAGGAAACCTGTCTAAAAATTTCAGAGCTTGGTTCACAATAGTTTTGGAGATATGATCTGTGGAAGTTAGGACCTTTTTAGGCTCCCAAATTTCATCTCAAAGAGGTGATCATGGGAAAACATTCATAACTCTCTCTCTCCGAGAATTGATTGAGTGTCAGGAATAGTGGTCACAAGTGCATGTCTTTAGTTTCTGAATATCACCTATTGTTTCAAGGCACAAATACAAAGGATACGGGGAATTACAAGTTCGCTCTACTGAATTAGTCCAAAATTGGGTCATTGTGGGAGATTGGAAATAAATTTGTCTTGAAGAATCCAAATCAGATCATATCTGTGGCATTTGAAAGAAAGTTCAGAAGGCTACTACAGCAGTGAATTTCAGATATTGAAGATTCTCAATTACAGAGATAATTCAATTTCAATACAGAGCTCCTAAAAAGCAAGTAAAAGGTGTGTATTTGTTTTCCAAATTGCATAAGTCTTGTTTGAAGAATCAAGTTGAATTGATTCCAAGGGAATATTGTAGAATAGATATCATTATTGGATTCTAAAATGGCCCCTAAAAATAATTCAACTCCCATTAAGCCTTTAGAAGGCTCTACTATGACTCATGAAGACGAAGAATGGCAACATGACATATCAAAATTACAAGAGCAAGTGCAACAACAAATTTCGCTCTCGCAAAGAACAACAAAAAATGAAATGGAAGTCTTGAAGAAAGGCGTGGAAACTAAGATGGATGGTTTGAAGAAAGGCGTGGAAGCTAAGATGAATGGTTTGGAAGCTAAGATGGATGGCATGGAAGTGGGCATGGAAGCTAAGATGGATGACATGGAAGCTAAGATCGATGAAAAAATGAAAGACAACATGGAAAACATGAAGAAGGATCTAAAATTAGACATCGAAGGTTTGGAAAAGTTGATACAAGAAATGTTTCCTAATGGTGAAAAGATAGTAGAGGAAACTCATGATGAGAACAAAATAAATGTTAATCGTGATTTCATAAACTCTAATGTTGGCGGGAAGAACCACCATATTCCAAAAATGGATATGAGCAAGTTTGATGGAAAGGATCCTGTAACATGGATACTACAGATGGAGCAATATTTTGATCTCCATAATGTGCAAAACACACAAAAGGTACGCATCGCAACTTTACATTTAGAACAAAATACATTTGTATGGTATCGATGGCTTTGCTCCCGTAAAAAAATTGTCACTTGGTCAATTTTTATGGAGGAAATGATAGCACATTATGAGGATACAAAGAGCAACACCTTCTTTAGCCATTTGATAAATCTCAAACAAAAGGGTTTAGTGGGGCAGCACATTGAGGACTTCCAAAAATTGAATATAAGGGTAACTGATATTCCAGAGGAACACAGGATTGATCTCTTCATAGGTACTCTAAAGGATAACATCCAACATGAAGTTCGTGTTTTGGAACCCGATTCATTGGAGAAGGCATTCAGGTTGGCAAGAAAAGTTGAATGTAAAATTATGGCGATAAGGAAGCCTACCACTCAATTCTATAAAGAAGGAAGTGTTGCTACGCCTAGATTTCCACAACCTACAAGGTTGACACCACAACAATTGGAAGAAAAAAGAGCAAAAGGGCTTTGCTACAATTGTGATAGAAAATACACTAAAGGTCATAAGTGTGCTGAGAAGAAATTATTTTACATAGATTGTGAAGAGGAAGAAGAAAATGAACAAGAAGAGGAAATACACCAGGAACCAACCCAAGAAGTGGAAGAAATGAGTCTGACCATATCGTGTAATGCATTGTCAGGAATTACCACTCCTCAAACTCTCAAGATAGAAGGACATATCAAGAAGAAAAAGGTAATAGTGTTGATTGATTCAGGTAGTACCCATAATTTTATTCATTGTAAGGTAGCCAAGGAATTGAATTGTTTCCTATACCCAGCACCAGAATGTCAAGTGAAGGTTGCAAATGGAGGAACTATAAATTTCTCTGGAAAATGCCATAATATCAAGCTAACCATGGGGGAATATGTATTGAATAGTCCAATGCTTTCCATTCCTATGGGAGGTGCTGATGTTGTACTAGGAGTACAATGGTTACAATCTTTGGGGACGGTAGCTTTTAATTTTCAAGAACATTTCTTGAATTTTTTTTCAGAAGGAAAGGAAGTCGAATTACGGGGTATTGAAGGGAAGCCAGGAAGGATAATAAGCTCTAATGTCATGACAAAGCTTCTAAAGAAAGAACAACGAGGCGTAATTGCACAATTATGCTCACTAGAAGTTCCAACATCAAAATCATCTATTTCTATAGATCTCCAACAAGTCTTGGACAATCATTCCAAGGTGTTTGAAACTCCCAAAGGACTCCCACCTATTCGTGATCATGATCATGCTATTCATTTGATTCCAGGAAGTGTTCCTCCAAACATCGGGCCTTATAGATATCCTTACTTCCAAAAGAGCGAAATTGAACGTATGATTGCAGAAATGTTAGAGGTGGGTATAATTCAACCTAGTCAAAGTTCTTTCTCTGCTCCTGTAGTATTGGTACACAAGAAGGATGGATCATGGTGCATGTGTATGGATTATAGGGAGCTCAATAAGCTCACCATTAAAGATAAATTTCCAATTCCTGTGATTGATTAATTACATGGAGAAATTTGTTTTACCAAATTGGATCTTCGTTCAAGGTATCATCAAATTAGAATGAAGACTGAAGATATTCTGAAAATATCATTTCGAACTCATGAGGGTCATTATGAATTGGTCATGACTTTTGGCCTTACCAATGCACCTTCTACATTTCAAGGGTTGATGAATTCCATTTTCAAACCCTTCCTTAGAAAATTTGTGCTAGTATTTTTTGATGATATACTAATCTACAACAAGTCTTGGAAGGATCATGTTCAACATGTTGACACGATGCTCAAAATATTACAGGAGAAACAATTATATGCAAAAACATCCAAATGTTTCTTTGGAGTACAAGAGGTGGAATATTTGGGTCATATTGTATCTCACGAGGGTGTTAAGGTAGATCCTAACAAAATTAAATCCATTAAGGAATGGAAAGTCCCCACAACCATAAAGAAGTTGCGAGGATTTCTCGGGTTAACAGGGTATTATCGAAAGTTTTTTAAGAATTATGGGAGAATAGCAGCACCTCTAACAACATTATTGAAGAAAGATGCATTTTCATGGACTCCTGAAGCAACTAAGGCCTTTGAACATATTAAAGAGGAAATGTGCCTAGCACCAATCTTAGCTACGCCAGACTTCACAAAAACCTTTATTGTGGAATGTGATGCCTTAGGAAATGGAATTGGTGTTGTTTTAATGCAAGAAGGAAGACCCATTGCTTTTGAAAGTCGACCAATCAAAGGAAAGTATCTACAGAAACCTATTTATGAGAAGGAAATGTTAGCTATATTGCATGCACTAAAGAAATGGAGAACTTACCTAATGGGAAGACACTTCAAGGTAAAAACTGATCATGATAGTCTTAAACACTTTTTGGAACAAATACTATCTTCAAAAGAGCAACAAAAATGGGTCACAAAGATGTTGGGTTATGACTTTGAAATAATCTACAAAAAAGGAAAGCTTAATGTTGTTGCAGATGCACTCTCAAGAAAGAATGAAGAGGTGGAAGCATTGCTTTGTGCGATTTCTATTATCCAACCAGATTGGATAACCGAAGTAAGAGATGAATGGAAGAAGGACAAAGATGTATGGACACTCATTCAAAAGTTGCAGCAAGATCCTAGTACATCTGATACATTTAGTTGGAAAAATGATTCCTTATGGTACAAAGATCGCTTATATCTTTGTAATAATTCCCAACTAAAACAAAAGATTCTTTTGGAATTGCAAACTTCTCCTTTAGGAGGACACTCAGGATTTTTAAAAACTTACCACAGGGTGAAGAAAGAATTTTTTTGGGATGGCCTTAAATCTGATATTCAAAAGTTTGTGGCGGAATGTTTGGTTTGCCGGCAGAATAAAGTGGAAACAATTAAGACCCCGGGACTTCTACAACCTTTATCCATTCCAAGTCAACGTTGGGAGGAGATTTCAATGGATTTTATCACAGGTTTACCTAAGTCCGAAGGAAAGAATTTCATCATGGTGGTAGTTGATAGACTTACCTAGTATGCACACTTTTGTGCATTATCTCATCCATTTAAAGCAAGTACAGTTGCTACTACATTTATGGACAGAATTCAAAAGCTACATGGAAGCCCAAGGGTTATTGTGAGCGACAGAGATCCCATTTTTACTGGAAATTTTTGGACGGATTTATTTTCTTGTTTGGGTGCTCAATTAGCTCATAGCTCATCTTATCATCCTCAATCTGATGGTCAAATTGAGATAGTAAATAAATGTTTGGAAGGATATCTTCGTTGTTTTGTATCTGATAAACAAACACAATGGGTCAAGTGGTTACCTCTTGCTGAATGGTGGTATAACACTTCCTTCCATACCGCAGCAAAAATGACCCCATTTATGGCACTTTATGGATATCATCCACCATCCATCACATCATCTTTAAGGGAAAATTCGAAGGTTCAAGCAGTGGAAGATCACATCGAGTATCAGCAAGAAGTTCTCCAACTCTTAAAGGATAACCTGAATTTGGCACAAAATCGAATGAAACAACAGGCAGATCAACATCGCAGCGAGAGAAGTTTTGATGTAGGAGACTCGGTATTTTTACGGCTACAACCATACAAACAAATGTCCCTCAAGCAAGCTAAGAAGGATAATAAATTATTTCCAAAGTACTATGGTCCTTACAAGGTGTTGCAAAATATTGGTACTATGGCATACAAATTAGAGCTTCCTGCTTCTTCATGAGTGCATCCAATCTTCCATGTTTCATGCTTAAAGAAGGTTATAGGTGAAAATATTCCAGTTCAAACAATATTTCCAAAACTTGATGAGGAAGGAAAAATCATATTGGAACCTAAAGCGGTCATGGAAACAAGAACTCGACAGCTACGGAATCTATCAATTTCAGAGTATCTCATCAAGTGGAAGAACTTACCCACTGAAGATTCTACATGGGAGGATGAGAATTTTATACAGAAGCACCCATAGCTACTCAAGCGTTGAGGACAACACTTTTTTGAAGGAGAGGGGCATGTTAGGTCCCTATATTACTAGTATAGTCCCTTATTGTTGTTAGTGTAACCCTCTTATTGTTATTATTGTACCCTTGTAACCCCCATATTGTTATTATTGTGCCCTTAAATTATTATTGTTAGGTCAGCTAGGATTACATTGTGGCCCCACTAGGATTACATTCTAGCCCCATGGACTCCTATATATAGAAAGGAGGTTTTGTAATTTGAATCATCCAAGAATTGTTCATTCATGTAATGTATTGGAGGTTTCCCCCTCGAAGTGGCTTATTTCTAAGGCGTTGATATCACTTTTCTTCTCTTTTTGGAGCTGGTTTCACAACATGATCTCCCATCTATTCACATTAGTAGTGGCTCCACTACCTCCTTTATGTAGATCTAGGCTTAATTAATCCACATTCACACATAAAAAGTGGATATTTATTCATCTTGAGGATTATTGGTCCCTCCACATTATTGGTCCCTCCACCCTTTTATCTACTTAATTAGGTAAGCTTATTAAGAACTCTAATATTCCAAATACCATGTGAAAATTTGGGAATATTACATTTTAGGAGATATGAGCTGTGGAAGTTAGGGATTTTTGCAGGCTCCTGAATTTGACCTAAACAGACCATCGTGGAATTTTCAAAATAATTTTTCTTCTACGCGGGTTCAAAAGATAAAATTTTTATAGAGCGAAGCCGAAATATGGAGGAATGTCATGGAAATATTTTAGAGCTTGATTCACAATATTTTTGGAGATATGGTCTATGGAAGTTAGGTTTGTTTCAGGGTCCCGAATTTCATCTCAAAAAGGTGACTGGGGGAAAATAATCACAACTCTCTCTCTAAGCATCAGATTAGAATTCTATAAAAAGTGGCTGCAAGTACATGGACTGTAGCTTCATTTTTAGCAATTTTAGAGCCAAAATAGGAAACAGTGACACGTGGCATGCCATACAAGTTCTTGCTACTGAACTAGTCCATAATTAGTTCATTGTGGGAGATTGGACATAACTTTGTCTTCAAGTATACAAATCAGGTCAGACCTGTGGCATTCGAAAGAAGATTTAGAGGGCTACTACAGGACCATATTTCAGATATTGAAGATCCACAATTACGGTGATAATTCAGTTTCAATATAGAGCTCCTCAAAAGCAAGAAAAATGTGTGTATTTTTTTCAAATTGCATAAGTTTTGTTTGAAAAATTAGTTTTAAGTGATTCCAAGGACCTATTGAGAATAGATATCAGTATTGGGTTCTAAGATTCCTTCTAAATATAATTGAACACCATTTAAGCCCTCGGAATACTCTACTATGTCTCATGAATATGAAGAATTGCAACATGATCTATCAAAATTACAAGAGCAAGTGCACCAAATTTTGCTCTCGGAAAGAGCAACAAAAAATGAAATGGAAGTTTTGAAGAAAGGCATGGAAGTGAAGATGGATGGTTTGAAGAATAATATGGATGATTTGAAGAAAGGAATGGAAGCTAAGATGGATGACATGAAAGACAACATGAAAAACATGAAGAATGATCTAAAAGCAGACATGGAAGGTTTGACAAAGTTGATACAAGAAATGTTTCCTAATTCCGAAAAGATAGTGGAGGAAACTCATGATGATAAAAAAATAAATGTTAATCATGATTTCATAAACTCTAATTTTGGATGGAAGAACCACCATATTCCAAATATGGATATGAGGAAGTTTGCTGGCAAGGATCCCGTAACATGGATACTGCAGATGGAGCAATATTTTGATCTGAATAATGTGCAAAACACACAAAAGGTATGCATTGCAACTTTACATTTAGAACAAAATACATTTGTATGGTATCGATGGCTTTGCTCCTGTGAAAAAATTTTCACTTGGTCAATTTTTACGGAGGAAATGATAGCCCATTATAAGGATACAAAGAGAAACAACTTCTTTAGCCAATTGATAAATCTCAAATAAAAGGGTTCAGTGGTGGAGCACATTGAGGAGTTCCAAAAATTGAATATAAGGGTAACTGTATTCCAGAGGAACACAGGATTTATGTCTTCATAGGGAATTTAAAGGATAACATCCAACATGAAGTTTTTGTTTGGGAACCTGTAATATTCCAAAAAATTTAGCCTCCAAGCTAAAGGGAATATTATAATTGTTTTATCACTAGGTCGGTAAATAAATGGGTGGGGAGGCCCATAAGTCTCTTGAGCAGCAATAAAAACCCTTCAAGTGTGAAGGACGACCTTTGTAGCAGCTAAATAAAGCTCCTCCAAGTGTGAACAGGGTTTGGATAATGTTGATTCAGTCAACTTTGACCAAGTCAACAACGCTGATAAGGAGGAGTGGAGATCAATTAGAGAATAACATAGTTTTGGAGGGAGATGAATCTCATGGAGAAAATGACCTAATTGAGTGGGGCCAAGGGAAATCAAGCTCACATTATATTCAAGAAAGAGGATGACAACCATTTGAGTTTATGTTTAGATTATTTTGAGATTGGTTTGCTTAGACTATTGCTTCCTCTTGCTATTTAGCAGGGTAGCTGTGATGTTTAGCACCGGGTGTTCCAAGCGGGAATCCCACCTCTTTCCTTGAGGAGCCTCTTGGAAGAGTATTTTATTCATTTCCACATTCAAGTTTTCAGGCCAAGCTAAAACTTCTTCATCAGCGCAGTTTCTGCAGGTTATTGTGCTGTGTTGTAGGGTGCAGCAGTGGAGGGGTAAGAACCCCACTTTCTGAGCTATTTTCTCAAAGGAGGAAGGTTTCCTTCTCTTGGGATATCTGTTTGGAGAGTTCTTGGGCACATTTCATATCCTTGGCATCAGGCCATATATTTCCCATCATTCCCAGCATTGTTCCAAATAGGGAATGCGTTATTTTTGGAAGGCAGCTTCAACAGATGTTCTGGTGGTTCCTTTGCAATGTTTCCTTGTGATTGACGGGTTCATCCTTTCATGGGAGGAGATCTTTGAGGGGGTCTACTTCATATATATCATAATTCAGCCTTCTACACTCTTGTTCTTTATTTTTTAGTGTATCTTCAACCATTGGGCTTTAGATCCCATCTTGTATAGAGTGTATTTCTGAAAACCCCTTTCCGGGTTCTTTTTAGGAGTTGATATTGAGCATAGATTTGTATTGAGCATATCTTTTGAGGCTTATAACAGCCCTACATATTTTGTACATCATTTTTCTGAGTGTGTTTTTAACTGCACTATAGTAGTCTCTGGCATTCTTGTTTTTTGATAGTAGTTCATTTGTAGAATGATTTCTTATGGAAGGCTTGTTCCTTCATGGTATATGATCAATGCCTCATTGTTATGTATGTATTTGCTGATATAATACATGGATTAATGTCTCCATTTTTGTCTCCTATGTTTATGAGATGATTTACATTGCTCTTTCATTGTTATGTTCATGGATTGTTGTAGCCCCACTTTTGGAATATCTTAAGATATTTCCAACAGTGCCGATTTTCCCTATTTTTGGATATTACAGTGGTATCAAAGCATAATCTTGGCTTAGCCTGTGGAATCTCAACCATTCTTCTATCAAGATGATAAGGATAAGAAGAGATGTACATAAGGCACAAAGAGAAGAATCCATTATTTAGAGAAATGAAGGAAGAGAGGATCTCCCAACTTCTTTTCCAAACTCTGCAAATTATCAAAGAAGATCTTAAGGAGATGAAAAGGGAGGAGTGTAGGAACATTACAAGAGGTTTTGAAGGTGAAGCAAGCCCTAGTTATTCATATGATAGGTGTGATAATTCAGTCACACATGCAGATCCACAACGCAGTCTATTTCCCACATTCACTTCAAGAAGGATGGAGGAAGGAGATACGCCAAGTGAGGAGACCTTGAGTGTCTATCTTCAGGAGTATGAGTCTCAATCATGGAGATTCAAAGAGCACTTGGACTTCTAAGGGTTTTTCCAACTCAAGTAAGGTATAATATCTAGCAACCATCATAGATGCAAGAGAGGTAGAATATTTCTACCTAACTTTGATGGATCAGCAAGGTGCACAACCAAAGCTTGGGTGGAGGAGCTAGATTCCTATTTCTAGCTACACCAAGTTTCAGAAAGGGAGGCCATAAGAGTAGCAGCGTTGTACCTCAAAGGTATGGCCCATGATTGGTGGTTTTATATTTCTGCTTCCTTTTATCATGAAAATATAAACGCTCATGCAGTGTTCACTAAGAAATTAGTGAGGATATTTGATCTTAAACATTGTAAAACATCTCTTGTTGAACCCAAAAACTCAAAACCTTTTGCATGAGTTGGAGATATTTATTTTTCCAACTCCACTCCATAAATGTTTTGAAGGGGATAGAAACATGCATGATACCTTTCCAAGGGCAAGATCCCCACTTCTTGAAATACCCTCTTCGGTAGATGAAGACATGGAGGTTCCTCCTTCAAGAGAAGACCAAGATCAAGGGTCTCTCATTGATGATGAGGCATTCTCACATATTGATGAAGAGGATGAGCAAAGAAAAGCTGGAAACATTGTACCATTGGGAGAAGATCCATCACCACATGGATATGGGAAGGGATCCATTACTTCCATTGGAGGAGCCCTTGTGTCTTTGCAAGGAGTTCAAAATGATCCAACATGTAGGAACCAAACCACAATTCTGGAGTAGCATGCATTAGTTATTTTGGGTTGTGGATCTTGGTAGGTGGAAGGAGAAGAAAGGAAGGATCAACATCAAGGGATGATGAGCATTCACCCTTATCTATTTCGAGAGGTTTCTGCACAAAGGAAGAAGAATGTATTGTACAGTGGAGGGACAAATCAATCCACACATATATACAGTCCACTTCAAATTTTGATGTCTCACTACATGGGGGCATTCCACCTGGGAGATCACCAAATCCAGAGTTGGTGGGAGACATTGCATCATTTAGTTCACCACTATTAGATTCCACAGAGGTGAAGACTTTGGAGGAATCCAGCACAACACAGAGAGTTTGGGATAGACTTAAGGAGGAGAGAGGTACTCTTTCAGTTTCTGCATTACCCACTCTCACTACATATACTGCACTGACAAAAGTTGTTGCAGTGATGGGGGATGGAACCTTGATGGCACAAGGGAGTTGTTCCATGGATTTGGAGAAATAGAGAGTACTTCCTTTGAGGGAGGAATCCTCCATACATGGGATTAGATGGAGGCCACTCATGCTTGCATTGGCTAAGATCAGGAGGTTCTTTTTGGAGGATAGCTTCTCATGGGGAGCCAACTTCCAAAAGTCACCACTTCTATTTGAGCATGAGCAGCTACATGATGGGCATAATAGCACTTTGGAGGATGAATTTGGCATGGGTGATGTCAAAGGATTAGACAACAACATGTGGGGAGCTTCACATTTTAGATCATCAGTGCTCTCCCTTAGGAGGGTTGATCCATATTGGAGGTCTCAACTTTTGGTAGAGTAATCTAAGGATCTTGGTGCTTGCATGATAATTGCTGACCCAGATGGTGATGATAGATACATCGTGGTTGGTGAGGTCATCTATTCTTATGGGAGAGTCTTCTTAACTAGAGTTTCTAAGTTCAAGAGGAAGCTACTACATGTAGCACATGTGGACTTTCTTTCCATGCACCTTGATGCATTTCATTCATTGATAGAGGAGTTCACTTGGGAGGGCATCCAGCAAGATATAAATTAGCATATGGAGAGATGAATAGCCTGGATGGTGATGGAGAGCTTGGAAAAGCCACTTCCCTACTCATTGAGAGTGAGGGAGGATTCCCAGTTGAGCCATTTCAGCTCAAGGACCAAAGTACATAGTAGAGGATGTACACTTATGCACCATGATTTGCATTCCTTTATCTTTTTTTAGGAGCATAGTGTACCAAGGAGGACATTACCTTCTTGTATATTGTATTTTCATGTAATTGAGGCCATTTTTAGCATTGATGTTGGCCATTCTATTGGTGGTTTGTTGGGAAGGCCACATGACTCTTGATGTGCACCATTGACACCACATTGTACTTTCATGCTTCTATCCTATAGAATGATTGGGGCAGCAAACAAGTGGCTTGGAGAGAACTTGTTCCTACTTGTTTTGATTCAAGCAAGGGATGCACTGTGCTAGTTCCATGTGAGGAACTATGATCCACTCTCCGGTTGTCATATGGCAGCTTGTTTTCATTGGGTTTTGCTTCCATATTTTGCTGATATTATTATGTTCGTGGGGAGCTTTGTTTGGAGAGTGCTAGATGAGTTGGAGATGCCCATTGGGAGTATGATTCTCCATAATTTGTATGTTTTATGTTTCAGGAGAAAAAATGGGCAAACCATGATTGCCACACCACATTTCTTGTCTTCACATGGGAGGAGCCATTTGAAGAATTTGTGTTCTTGGAGGAGGCATTTCATGGCTGATTTTCTTTGTGGGGTAACTTGCGCCAATCTTGGAGGCCATGAAATTTCAGCCCAAGATCAGAAAAAACCCCATACTTACCATAAGTGGAGAGAGAAACCACTTGAATGGAAAAATATAATCTCTCCATGCAGCCCCAACACATTGCATACACTAGGGGTTGAGGATTCTTTTGATGAGCTACCTAGAATGGTTCATTTCATTTGGATGACAGCATGGGTTTGGGAGTATCTCATTTGTCATGAGATCCCCTATTCTTGGCATAACTCCTATCTTGAGGAGGCCATTGGACAACAAGAAGGTTTCCATTTCATGATGTTTTGGTTTTGCATGCTTGGGAGGGAGTATTGGAGGACAGATTTATTGCAGATTGTTTTGAGCAGTGGTGGGAACTATTGATGAAGAGGCCACAAGAGGAAGAGGGGAGGAATTCTTCTCTCCTTATATAGTTTCTTGAGGATAGGCAACATTTCAGGAGGGGAGGACTATAATATTCCAAAAAATTTAGCCTTCAAGGTAAAGGGAATATTATAGTTGTTTTATCACTAGGTTGGTAAATAAATGGGTGGGGAGGCCCATAAGTCTCTTGAGAAGCAATAAAAACCCTTCAAGTGTGAAGTAAGACCTCTGTAGCAGATAAATAAAGCTCCTCCAAGTGTGAACAGGGTTTGGATCATGTTGATTCAGTCAACTTTGACCTAGTCAACAACGTTGATAAGAAGGAGTGGAGATCAATTAGAGAATAACACAGTTTTGGAGGGAGATGAATCTCATGGAGGAAATGACCTAATTGAGTGGGGCCAAGGGAAATCAAGCTCACATTATATTCAAGAAAGAGGATGACAACCATTTGAGTTTATGTTTAGATTATTTTGAGATTGGTTTGCTTAGACTATTGCTTCCTCTTGCTATTTAGCAGGGTAGCTGTGATGTTTAGCACCGGGTGTTCCAAGCGGGAATCCCACCTCTTTCCTTGAGGAGCCTCTTGGAAGAGTATTTTATTCATTTCCACATTTAGGTTTTCAGGCCAAGCTAAAACTTCTTCATCAGCGCAGTTTCTGTAGGTTATTGTGCTGTGTTGTAGGGTGCAGCAGTGGAGGGGTAAGAACCCCACTTTCTGAGCTATTTTCTCAAAGGAGGAAGGTTTCCTTCTCTTGGGATATCTGTTTGGAGAGTTATTGGGCACATTTCATATCCTTGGCATCAGGCCATATATTTCCCATCATTCCCAGCATTTTTCCAAATAGGGAATGCGTTATTTTTGGAAGGCAGCTTCAGCAGATGTTCTGGTGGTTCCTTTGCAGTGTTTCCTTGTGATTGAGGGGTTCATCCTTTCATGGGAGGAGATATTTGAGGGGGTATACTTCAGATATATCATAATTCAGCCTTATACACTCTTTTTCTTTAGTTTTCAGTGTATCTTCAACCATTGGGCTTTAGATCCAATCTTGTATAGAGTGTATTTCTGAAAACCCCCTTCCGAGTTCTTTGTAGGAGTTGATATTGAGCATAGATCTGTATTGAGCATATATTTTGAGGCTTATAACATCCCTACATATTTTTTACATCATTTTTCTATAGCAATGTGTTTTTAACTGTGCTGTAGCAATCTCTGGCATTCCTGTATTTTGACAGCAACTCATTTGTAGAATGACTTCTTATGGAAGGTTTGTTCCTTCATGGTATATGATCAATGCCTCATTGTTATGTATGGATTTTCTGATATAATACATGTATTAATGTCTCCATTTTTGTCTCCCATGTTTATGAGTTGAGTTACACTACTCCTTCATTATTATGTTCATGGATTGTTGTAGCCCCACTTTTGGAGTATCATAAGATATTCCCAATAGTGCTGATTTTACATATTTTGGGATATTACAGAACCTGATTCATTGGAGAAGGAATTCAAGTTGGAAAGAAAAATTGAATGTAAAATTAGGCGACAAGGAAGCCTACCACTCACATATATAAATATGGAAGTACTGCTACTCCTAGACTTCCACAACCTACAAGGTTGACACCACAAGAATTGGAAGAAAAAAGAGCGAAAGGGCTTTGCTACAGTTGTGATAGCAAATACACTAAAGGTCATAAGTGTGATAAAAGGAAATTATTTTACATATATTGTGAAGAGGAGGAAGAAAATGAAAAAGAAACTTCAAAAGAAGAGGATATACACCAGGAACCAACCCTAGAAGAAGAAGAAATGAGTCTGACCATATCATGTAATGCATTGGCAGGAATTACCACTCCTCAAAATCTCAAGATAGAAGGACATATCAAGAAGAAAAAGGTAATAGTGTTGACTGATTCGGGTAGTACCCATAATTTTATTCATTGTAAGGTAGCCAAGGAATTGAATTGTTTCCTATACCCGACACCAGAATGTCAAGTGATGGTTGCAAATGGAGGAACTATAAATTTCTTTGGAAAATGTCATAATATTAAGCTAACCATGGGGGAATATGTATTGAATAGTCCAATTCTTTCCATTCCAATGGGAGGTGTTGATGTTTTACTAGGATTACAATGGTTACAATCTTTGGGGACAGTAGCTTTTAATTTTCAAGAAATTTTCTTGAAATTTTTTTCAAAAGGAAAGGAAATCGAATTACGGGGTATCGTAGGGAAGCCAGGAAAGATAATAAGCTCTTATGTCATGAAAAATATTTTGAATAAATAACAACAAGGCATAATTGCAAAATTATGCTCACTAGAAGTTCCAACATCAAAATCATCTATTTCTCCAGATCTCCAAAAAGCATTGGACAAGCATTCCAAGGTGTTTGATACTCCCAAAGGACTCCCACCTATTCGTGATCATGGCGCAATTTATTTTACCAAGTTGGATCTTCATTCAGGTATCATAAAATTAGAATGAAGACATAAGATATTTTGAAAACAACATTTCGAACTCATGAGGGTCATTATGAATTTTTGATCATGGCTTTTGGCCTTACCAATGCACCTTCTACATTTCAAGGGTTGATGAATTCCATTTTCAAACCCTTCCTTAGAAAATTCATTCTAGTATTTTTTGATGACATACTAATCTACAACAGGTCTTGGAAGGATCATGTCCAACATGTTGACAAGGTGCTCAAATTATTGGAGGAGAAACAATTATATGAAAAAACATCCAAATGTTTCTTTGGAGTACAAGAGGTGGAATATCTGGGTCATATTGTATCTCATGAGGGTGTTAAGGTAGACCCTAACAAAGTTAAAGCCATTAAGGAATGGAAAGTCCCCACAACCATAAAGAAGTTGCGAGGATTTCTCAGGTTAACAAGGTATTATCGAAAGTTTTTTAATAATTATGGGAGAATAGCAACACCTCTAACAACATTATTTAAGAAATATGCATTTTCATGGACTCCTGAAGCAACTAAGGCCTTTGAACATCTTAAAGAGGCAATGTGCCTAGCATTGGTCTTAGTTATGCTAGACTTCACAAAAACCTTTATTGTGGAATGTGATGCCTTAGGAAATGGAATTGGTGTTGTTTTAATGCAAGAAGGAAGACCCATCGCTTTTGAAAGTCATCCAACCAAAGGAAAGTATCTACAGACAACTATTTATGAGAAGGAAATGTTGGCAATACTGCATGCACTAAAGAAATGGAAACTTTACCTTATGGGAAGGCACTTCAAGGTAAAAACTGATCATGATAGTCTTAAACACTTTTTGGAACAAAGACTATCTTCAGAAGAGCAGAAAAAAAGGGTCACAAAGATGTTGGTTTATGACTTTGAAATCATATACAAAAAGGGAAGCTAAATGTTGTTGCAGATGCACTCTCAAGAAAGGATGAAGAGGTGGAAGCATTGATTTGTGCAATTTCTATTATCCAACCAGATTAGATAACCGAAGAAAGGGATGAATGGAAGAAGGATGAAGAAGTGTGGACACTCATTCAAAAGTTGAAGCAAGATCCTAATACATATGATACATTTAGTTGGAAAAATTATTCCTTATGGTACAAAGATCGCTTATAAATTTGTAAGAATTCCCAACTAAAACAAAATATTCTTTTGGAATTGCACACTTCTCCTTTAGGAGGGCACTCAAGATTTTTAAAAACTTACCACAGGGTGAAGAAAGAATTTTTTTGGGATGGCCTTAAATTTGATATTCAAAAGTTTGTGGCAGAATGTTTGGTTTTTCAGCAAAATAAAGTTGAGACAATTAAGACCCCATGTATTCTACTACCTTTATCCATTCCAAGTCAACGTTGGGAGGAGATTTCAATGGATTTTATCACAGGTTTACCTAATTCTAAAGGAAAGAGTGTCATCGTGGTGTTAGTTGATAGACTTACCAAGTATGCACACTTTTGTGCATTATCTCATCTATTTAAAGCAAGTATATTTGCTACTGAATTTATGGAAACAAGTCAAAAGCTACATGGAAACCCAAAGATTATGATAAGCGACAAAGATCCCATTTTTACTAGAAATATTTGGACAAAATTGTTTTCTTTTTTGGGTACTCAACTAGCTCTTAGCTCATCTTATCATCCTCAATCTGATGGTCAAACTGAGATAGTGAACAAATGTTTGGAAGGATATTTTCATTGTTTTGTATCTATTAAACAAACATAATGGGTCAAGTGGTTACCTCTGGTTTAATGGTGGTATAACACTTCCTTCCATACTGGAGCAAAAATGACCCCATTTGTGGCACTTTATGGATATCATCCACCGTCCATCACATCATCTTTAAGAGAAAATTCTAAGGTGCAAGCAGTGGAAGATCACATTGAGCATCAACAGCAAGTTCTCCAACTCTTAAAGTATAACCTCAATTTGGCACAAAATCAAATGAAACAACAAGCAGATCAACATCACAGTGAGAGAAGTTTTGATGTAGAAGACTGGGTATTTTTATGGCTACAACCATACAAACAAATGTCCCTCAGGCAAGCTAAGAAGGATAATAAATTATCGCCAAAATACTATGGTCCTTACAAGGTGTTGCAAAAGATTGGTACTATGGCATGCAAATTAGAGTTTCTTGCTTCTTCACCAGTGCATCCATTTTTCCATGTTTCATGCTTAAAGAAGGTTATAGGTGACAAAATTCTAGTTCAAACAATATTTCAAGAACTTTATGAGGAAGTAAAAATCATATCGGAATGTAATATTCCAAAAATTTAGCCTTCAGCAAAATGGAATATTATAGTTTGTTTTATCACTAGGTAGGTGAATAAGTGGGTAGGGAGGCCCATAAATATCCTTAGAAGGAATATTCACAATCCTAATGTGAAAGGAGGAAGAATAAAGTAGCTGGATTAAGCACCCTTGGGTGTCAATTGGAGGGGATACATGTTGAATAGGTCAACTTTGACCAAATCAACAACGTTGTCATGGAGGAGTGGCATTTATGTTGGGCATGTGTTATATTCTTTCCACGACTAGCCCCACGCATTGTACGTTGTGCCAGGCGCAACAAGGGGGTCATAGGGGGGGCGGCAGCCCCCCTTGTCGGGGTTCGGGGCAGTGCCCCGACGAATTTTTTTTTTGGTATGCGGTCCCACTCATATGCAGACCCACCCATGTTTTGTGCATGACTTTGCACATGGTTTTGGGGTACGATGGTTTTCGACCCCTGGTATTTTGTAGATCCGGTCAAGGGAACTACGGTTATGTTCTAATCCAGGGTTAATGGATTGGGGTTTATGTATGCTTCGGCATGTATATATATGTGTTGTAACACTAAAAGGATTATAATGAAAAATCAAGCTGGTCATCCCAATTTGGGATCCAGGGGAAAATCTCTGTGTTTATCTGTTTTATGTTTTATGCTCTCGCTATTGTTTATTTTCTGTTATAAGATTCATGTGTAGATAATTTCTGTTCAGGGTTAAAACCTACATTTGGTATCAGAGCTATTTTGGCTTCAAGGGGACGCCTTTGTTGTTGAGGGTTTTTTGCTCGGACCTGTGGTAGACCCTGTGCAGTGGGAGATCTGTGGGATCGATTCTTGTGGTGAAAGAATATGGCGAGCGGCGGAAAGATAGAGATCGAGAAATTTAATGGTCAGAGTTTTGAGTTTTGGAAGCTCAAGATGGAGGATCTGCTGGTGGATAAAGATCAGTGGATCGCGGTAGATCCAGGTACTAAACCAACGGCAATGTCAGATGAAGACTGGAAGAAACTGGATCGGAAGGCTAAGAGCACAATACGGTTGTGTGTGTCAGATTCAGTATTGTTGAATGTATCTGGGGAAGCTACGGCGAAGAATTTATGGGAAAAACTTGGGACTTTGTACCAATCTAAGTCTCTGGTGAATAAGTATTCCTGTGAAAAAAGCTGTATAACCTGAGGATGAAGGATGGAGACTCAGTGACAGAGCATCTAAACGCCTTCAATACTGTGGTAAGTCAGCTGTCATCTGTTGATATTAAAATCTCAGATGAAGATAAGTGCATCAGTTTGTTGTGTTCTCTACCAGACTCGTGGGACAGTCTGGTTATTGCAATAGGTAGCAATACAACTACCTTGAACTTTGATGACATTGTCTCAGCCTTGCTGTCCGAGGAAATGAGACGGAGAAATATGGAGGGTCAGAATGGAGATGCCTTATCTGTACGAGGAAGGTCCCAGAACAGAAACAAGAATAAGGTTTCGAGTGGGAGATCCAAATCTATAGGGAGATCTAAATCTCCCGGAAAGTTTGTAAAGGTGTGCTGGAAATGCGGAAAGGAAGGACACTACAAAAAGGAATGCAGATCTAAAGCTCCTGAGAAAGGAAAGGGATCTGATGAAGCTCCTTCTGCAGAGGCAAAAACCACCTCGGATGAAGGTGGAGATGTGTATTTGGCTTCTTCTTCAAATACACATGTCGATCATGAGTCATGGTTGATTGACTCAGGTGCATCCTTTCACTTCACTCCCCATAGGGAGTGGTTCTGCGAGTATGAGAAATATGATGGTGGTGATGTCTTCCTAGGGGATGATAGGAAGGCCAGAATCATCGGACATGGAAAAGTCAAGCTAAAGCTGCAAGGTGGAAGGATTAGAACACTTCATGGTGTTCTGCATATTCCTGCATTGGCCAAAAATCTGATTTCTGTAAACAAGATGGATGATGCAGGTGTAAAAACAGTGTTCGAGAAAGATGCCTACAAGATGGTTCAGGGAGCACTGGTATTAATGCAGGGAGTTCGGACTGGAACTCTGTACAAGCTATAAGGTAGCACTGTTATTGATGGGTGTAACAGCAGAAAGCTTAGCTGTCTCTGGAGAAAAGACCATGCTATGGCATCAAAGGCTTGGAAATATTGGAGAGAAGGGCCTTCGGATACTGCATAGAAATGGTATGGTAGAAGGTATGTCTAATTGCTCTCTGGATTTCGATTTCTGTGAAAATTGTGTATATGGGAAGCAGAATCGGGTGAGTTTTCCTTCTGGTGCTAAGAGGGCAAACAAGATATTAGAACTTGTGCACAGTGATGTGTTTGGGCCTGTGTCAGTTCCATCACTGGGAAAGTCCGTGTACTATGTTTCATTCATAGATGACTTCTCAAGGAATACATGGATATATTTCTTGAGGAAGAAATCTGAAGTCTTTGACAAATTTAAAGAATTTAAGGCTCTGGTGGAAAACCAGACAGAGAAGAAGATAAAGGCGCTGAGGACAGATAATGGTGGGGAGTTCTGCAAGAAGGAATTTGAAGAGTTCTGTAAGAAGTGTGATATAGCACGGAATAAGACTACTCCATACACACCTCAGCAAAATGGAGTTGCAGAAAGAATGAATAGAACACTGATGGAAAAGGCAAGAAGCATGCTCAGCGGTACCGGGTTAGGACAAGAATTCTGGGCAGAGGCAGTGGAGACTGTATGTTACTTAGTTAACAGATCACCTTCATCAGCGTTGGAGGATAATACCCCACATGAGGTATGGACTGGTAAGAAAACCTCTATTTCACATCTAAGGGTATTTGGATGTGATGCATATGTACATGTTCCAAAGGAGAAAAGGACCAAGTTGGACAATAAAACTGAAAGGTGCATCTTTATTGGGTATAAGGATGGTTTAAAGGGTTGCAAGCTTTGTAACCCAGAAACAAGGAAGGTTGTGTACAGCCGAGATGTGGTGTTTAGAGAAGTGAAAGATGTTGTTAAACATGAAGTCCTACCAAAGGAACCTGAGAAGATAGAGTTTGAGCTAAAGGAGGATGAATCAGACTCTACAATAGAAGAAGACTCAGAAGATGAAGAGCCACAAACTCCACCTTTGAGAAGATCAGTTCGGGAAAGAAGGCAACCAGAAAGGTATAGTCCATCTTCTTTCTATTCAGGTTTTGCTTTAACTATAACTGATGATGAACCCAGAACTGTTAGGGAGGCAGTAGATTCAGAGGATGGAAAACTCTAGAAGGAGGCCATGGTTGATGAAATGGCATCCTTGCACAAAAACGATGCATGGGATCTGGTGGAGTTGCCGGATGGAAGGAATCCCATTGGGAGCAAATGGGTGTTTAAAAAGAAGATGAATGTAGAAGGCAAGATGGAGAAATACAAAGCTCGGTTGGTAGAAAAAGGTTATTCCCAGGTGCCGGGAATTGATTTTGGTGATATTTTTTCTCCTGTTGCCAAAGTTACTTCTGTTAGATTACTTCTATCTGTTGCTGCTGCATTTGATTTTGAGATAGAACAGATGGATGCGAAGACAAAATTTCTTCACGGGGATCTAGAAAAGGAGATCTACATGAAGAACCTTGAAGGCTTTATGGTGAAGGGTAAGAAAGAACTAGTATGCAGGTTGAAGAAGTCTCTGTATGGGTTAAAACAGTCACCAAGGATGTGGTATCAGAAATTTGATACCTATATGCGGGGACTTGGCTTCACCAGAAGCAAGGAGGATCACTGTGTTTATTTTAAATTAATTGGTGACCGTGTTATTTATTTGGTCTTGTATGTGGATGATATGTTGTTGATTGGAAATGACAAAGAAATTATCCAAGATTTGAAGACCCAACTGTTCTCCAAATTCGACATGAAGGATCTGGGTGCCGCAAACTATATTTTGGGCATGGAAATTAAGAGAGATCGGGAAAAGAGGAAGCTCTGGTTAAACCAGAGGAAGTATGTCGAGACTATATTGCAGAGGTTCAATATGCAGGATAGTAAACCGGTGAATGTTCCTATTCCCGTAGGTGTAAAGCTGTCTGCTGAACAGTGTCCCAAGACACAAGAAGAAGAGGAGTATATGTCTCGTGTTCCATATGCAAGTGCAGTGGGTAGCCTGATGTATGCAATGGTCTGTACTAGACCAGACATTGCACATGCAGTGGGAGTATTGAGCAGGTTTATGTCAAACCCAGGGAAGGAGCATTGGACAACAATGAAGCGGGTTTTCAGATATTTACGTGGCACTAGTGATTATGGCTTGTGCTACCAAGGAAGACCAGGATTAGAAAGAATGTTGGACATTCGTGGTTTTGTTGATGCAGACTAGGCTGGAGATCTGGACCAAAGAAGATCTACAAGTGGGTATGTGTTTAGCCTATTTGGAGGTGCAGTCAGTTGGATGAGTAAAAGATAGTCTGTAGTGGTGCTTTCAACTACAAAGGCAGAATACATAGCAGCCACTCATGCAAGCAAGGAGGCAGTTTGGTTGCAGAGATTGTGTTCAAGTATGGGGTTGGTACAACAAGCTATAAGGATAGACTGTGATAGCCAAAGTGAAATTTTCTTGGCTAAGTACCCTGCTTATCATTCAAAGACAAAGCACATTGATGTTCAATATCACTTTGTTAGAGATATGGTTGAGGCTAAAAGGGTGTTACTGGTAAAGGTGGACACTTTGAAGAATGTTGCAAATGCATTGACGAAGTCTGTGAGCACTCAGAAGTTTTGTTGGTGTAGAGAAACAATGGGTGTTGAAGAATTGGCCAAATGACTAAGCTCTCTTGTGGCCCCCCGTGGAAAGAAAACAACAAGTGAGAGAATTTTGGGTATGTGTTATATTCTTTCCACGACTAGCCCCAGGCGCTGTACGTTGCGCCAGGCGCAGCAGGGGGGTCACAGGGGGGGCGGCAGCCCCCCCTGTCGAGGTCCGGGGCAGCGCCCCGGCGAAATTTTTTTTGGTATGCGGTCCCACTCATATGCGGACCCACCCATGTTTTGTGCATGACTTTGTACATGGTTTTGGGGTACGATGGTTTTCAACCCATGGTATTTTGTAGATCCGGTCAAGGGAACTACGGTTATGTTCTAATCCAGGGTTAATGGATTGGGGTTTATGTATGCTTCGGCATGTATATATATGTGTTGTAACACTAAAAGGATTATAATGAAAATCAAGCTGGTAGTCCCGATTTGGGATCCAGGGGAAAAATCTCTGTGTTTATTTGTTTTATGTTTTATGCTCTTGCTATTGTTTATTTTCTGTTATAAGATTCGTGTGTAGATAATTTCTGTTCAGGGTTAAAACCTACAATTTATGATGAGACAACGTAGTTTTAGTGGAGGACAACTTGCATGAGATTAGTGGAATTTATGGATGGGGTCCAATGTGAGAAAGCTCACACACTATATATGGAGGGGATGGAAGCCATTGTTATGCATGTTTGAGATTATTATTTGATATTGGTATGTTTAGACTTTGCATCCTTTAGCTATTTAGCGGGGTTTGTTGTGCTGTTTAGCACAAGGGTATTCCTGATCAGTAATCCATACCTCATCCACAGGGAAGGAAAGTTTTATTGGACTAAATTTCCTCATTCCATAATTCTAGCCAAGCTACCTCCTTCAGCTACAGCGCAGTTTCTGTTTAGAGCTAGGTTGTGTTGCAGGGTGCAGCAAAGGAGGATCACATAGAGCCAATTCTGGGCTTGTTTTTCAGTGGAGAGGTAGCCTATCCATTGGAGGATCAACAAAGAGGGCTCTTGGGAATACTTACATATTTTTTTCATCATTCCAACCATCTACCATCCCTCACAGCGCAGTTTCAGTTCATATCTACGTTATTTTTAGTGGAAATTGCTAAGAGGGTTTATTGAGCTTGTCAAGAGGGTCTATTTCTGAATAGAGGGATAAACGTTCTATTGATAAATACCATTGGAGGAGAAAATTATCATTTCAGATCTTTCATAGCTTCATTCTATTCAGTTCTAATTTGCAATGACATATCAACCCTAGGGTTATTTGTCACATTGTATATTTTCTTGGTATTTCTAGCAATCTTTTCTAGGTTGGCTAGAAATCATGTATTAGAGCCCATATCTTCCTTTCTAGGCATTTATTTTGTATCTATCAGCCATATTAAATCCATGTATGTTTACAAAAGTAGCTACACTGATATAGATAGCACCGTCACTACTTTCTGGCATTCTATACAGTAGCAACAACTCATGTGCTTATTGATAGGATTAGGGGAGACTTGTTCTTATTTCTTGAGTGGCTTGAACGTCAAGATATTTTTGTATATTGTTGCTAATATCTGAATAAAATGATGGCTGCATATTTATCCCTCTTATGATATGTTCATAGTTGTTGTGTTTTACATTATTATGTCTTGTATTGCTGCTACCATTTTGGAATATTACAGTGGTATCAAAGCATAATCTTGGCTCAGCCTGTGCATTCAATACATTATGCCATTAGGAGGAGAATATTATCATAGAAAGGAGAATTTTTACAGAAGAAACAAAGGCATGACTCCATTATTTGGAGAAATTAAGGAAGAGAGGCTCTCCCAACTTCTTTTTCAAACTGTGAAAAATATCAAGAAATATATCAAGGAAATGAAAAGGGAGAGGTGTGGAAAATTTCCAAGAGGGTTTCAAAATGAAGCAAGCCCTAAATATTCACATGATGGGTGTGAGAATTTAGCCACACATGCAGATCCACAACGGAATTTATTTCCCACATTCACTGCAAGAGATATGGAGGAAGAAGATGCACCAAAGGAGGAGACATTGGTTGACTATCTTCAAGAGTATGAGTCTCAATCTTGGAGATTCAAAGAGAACTTGGACTTCCAAGGGTTTTTACAACTTAAGGAAGATAGAATATCCAACAAACATAATAGAAGAAAGAGAGGTAGATTATTTTTTCCTAACTTTGATGGATCATCAAAGTGCACAGCCAAGGCTTGGGTGAAGGAGCTAGATTCTTATTTTTAGCTACAACAAGTTTTAGAAAAGGAGGCCATTAGAGTAGTAGTGCTTCACCTTAAAAGTATGGCCCATGATTGGTGGTTTTATAGTTCTGCTTCATTTCATCATGCAAGTGTAAATACTTATGTAGGGTTCGCTAGGAAGTTAGTGAAAAGATTTGATATTAAACATTGTGAAACATCTTTTGTTGAACCCAAAAATTCAAAACCTTTGCATGAGTTGGAGGGATCTATTTTACCAAATCCACTCCACATTTCTATTCAAGGGGACAAAAGCATGCAAAATACCTTGCCAAGGGAATTATCCCCACTTCTTGAAGAGCCCTCTTCAATAGATGAAGACATGGAGATTCCTCCTTCAAGGGAAGACCAAGATCTAGGGTCTCTCATTGATGATGAGGCATTCTCAAATATTGATGAAGAGGATGAGAAAAGAAGAGCTAATAACGATGTACCATCAGGAGAAGATACCTCACCACATGGAGGTGGAAAGGGAGCCATTTCTTTCATTAGAGGATGCCTTGTGTGTTTGCAAGGAATTCCAAATGATCTAACATGTGGGGACCAAATCACCATTCCGGAGTAGGATGTATCAGTTTTTGTGGATTGTGAGATGGAAGTAGAAGAAGAAAAGAAGGATCAGCATCAAGGGATGATGAGCATTCACCCTTATATATTTGAGGAGGTTTCTGCACAGAAGAAGGAGACTATATTGCGTAGTTAAAAGAGGGACAAATCAGTCCACTCATATATACAGTCTGCTTTAGATCTTGATGTCTCACTACATGGAGGCGTTCCACCTGGGAGGCCACCAGATCTAGAGTTGGTGAGAGACATCTTGCCATTTGGTTCACCTCTCTTATATCCTGGATGGGTGAATACCTTGGAGGGGTCTAGTAAAGTGCCAAGAGTCTAGGATAGACTCAAGGAGGAGGGATATACTCTCCCATTTTCAGCATTACCCACCCTCAGTACATATTCTGCGCTAACAGAATTTGTTGCAGTGATGGAGGATGGCACCACCATGGTGCAAGGAAGTTGCTCCATGGATTTGGAGAAATAGAGGGTACTTCCCTTGAGGAAGGAATCCTCCATATATTGGAGTAGATGGAGGCAACTCATGCTTACATTGGCCAAGATCAGGAGGTTCTTTTTGGATGGTAGCTTCTCATGGGAGGCCAACTTCCAAAGGCCACCACTTATACTTGAGAATGAGAAGTTGCATGATGGGCATGGTAACACTTTGGAGGATGAATTTGGCATGAGGGATGTCATATGAAAAGATAGCAACATGTGAAGATCTTCACATTTCATATTTTCAGCGTTGTCTCTTAGGAGGGTTGATCCATATTGGAGGTCTCAACTTTTGGTAGAGTACTCCAAGGATCTTGGTGCTTGCATGATTATTGATGATCCAGAGGGAGATGATAGATACATGGTGGATGATGGGGTCATCTATTCTTATGGCATAATCTTCTTGACTAGAGCTTCTGAGCTTAAGGAGAAGTTGTTACATGCAGCACATGTGGACTTTCTTTCCATGCACTTTGATGCATATCATTCCTTGATGGAGGAGTTCGCTTGGGAGGGAATCCAGCAGGATATATATTAGCATATGGAGAGATGGATAGCCTGGATGATGATGGAGAGGTTGTCACAAACACTTCCCTACTCATGGAGGGTGAGAGAGAACTTTCAGTTGAGCCATTCCAGCTCAATGACCAAAGTACATAGTAGAGAAGGTACATTTATGCATTATGATTTGTACTCCTTTACTTTTTGTGAGCAGCATATTGTACCAAGGAGGATAATCCTTCTTGTATATTTTATTGTGATGTACTTGAGGCCATTTGCAACATTGATGTTGGCCATTCTATTGATGGTTTGTGGGAGATGCCACATGATTCTTGGTGTGCACCATTGTCACCAAATTTTACTTTTATGATCTCATATTGTGGGATGATTATGGCAGCAAAAAGTGGCTGAAAAGACACTTGTTATACTTTGTTTTGAGGTAGGCAGGGGATGCACTGCGCTGGTTCCACATGTGGGACTATGATCCACCTTTCGGTAGTCATATGGCAACTAGTTTTTATTTGTTTTTGCTTCCAAATATTGATGATGTTATTGTTCTTATGGGAAGCTTTGTTGTGAGGATGGAAAAGAGTTGGAGGTTTCCATTGGGAGTATGATTCTTCATACTTAATATGTTGCATGTTTTAGGAGAAACAATGGGCAAGCCATGATTGCCACATTACATCTCTTGTCTTCATGTGGGAGGAGCCATTTAGAGAACTTGAGTTCTTGGGAGAGGCACTTCATGGATGTTTTGATTGGTGGGGTAACTTAGGACATTCTTCGAGACAATAATATTTCAGCCCAATATCAGCAGCAGCCCCATACATATCATAAATGGAGAGAGAAACAACATGGGTGGAAAAATCTAATCTCTCCATATAGCCCCAATACATTGCATGAACCGGGGGTTGAGGATTTCTTTGATGAGCTACCTAGGATGGTTCATTTCTTTGGATGATAGAATGGGTATGGGAGTCTCTTATTGGGATGGAGATCCCCAAATTTCATATTCTCACTTACCTTGAGGAGGCCATTGGCCAACAAGAGGGTTTCCACTTACACCTTCCACTTTCTCATGATGTGAGCCATTTGGTTTTGCATAGTTGGGAGGAACCATTGGGGGGCATATTTATTGTAGATTATTTGGAGAAGTGGTGGGGACTATTTGATGAGGATGATATAAGAGGAAGGAGAGATAATGTTTCCATATCCTTGTAGTTTCTTGAGGACAAGAAACATTTTGGAGGGGAGCACTGTAATATTCCAAAAATTTAGCCTTCAACAAAATGGAATATTATAGTTTGTTTTATCACTAGGAAGGTGAATAAGTGGGTAGGGAGGCCCATAAATCTCCTTAGAAGGAATAATGACACTCCTAATGTGAAAGGAGGAAGAATAAAGTACCTGGATTAAGCACCTTTGGGTGTGAATTGGAGGGGATACATGTTGAATAGGTCAACTTTGACCAAATCAACAGCGTTGTCATGGAGGAGTGGCATTTATGATGAGACAACGCAGTTTTAGTGGAGGAAAACTTGCATGAGATTAGTGGAATTTATGGATGGGGCCCAATGTGATAATTCTCACACACTATATATGGAGGGGATGGCAGCCATTTTTATCCATGTTTGAGATTATTAATTGATATTGGTCTATTTAGACTTTGCATCCTTTAGTTGTTTAGCGGGGTTTGTTGTGTTGTTTAGCACAAGGGTGTTCCTGATCGGGAATACCTACCTCATCCTTAGGGAAGGAGAGGTTCATTGTACTTAATTTCCTCAATCCAAAATTATTTCCAAGCTACCTCCTTCAGCTACAACGCATTTTTTTTTTTAGAGCTGGGTTGTGTTGCAGGGTGCAGCAAAGGAGGATCACATAGAGCTAATTCTGGGCTTGTTTTTCAATGGAGAGGTAGCCTATCTATTGGAGGATCAGAAAAGAGAGATCTTGGGAATATTTACATATTTTTTGCATCAATCCAACCATCTACCATCCCTCACAGTGCAGTTTCAGTCTAGATCTACGTTATTTCAGTGGCAGTTGCTGAGAGGGTTCATTGAGCTCATCAGGAGGGTCTATTTCTGAATAAAGGGATCAACCTTCTATTGAGAAATACCATTGGAGGAGGACATTATCATTTCAGATATTTCATGGCCTCATTCTATTCAGTTCCATTTTGCAGTGACATATCAACCCTAGGGTTATTTGTCACATTGTATATTTTCTTGGTATTTCTAGCAATCTTTTCTAGGTTGGCTAGAAATCATGTATTAGAGACCATATCTTCCTTTCTAGGAATTTATTTGGTATCTATTAGCCATATTAAATCCATGTATCTTTACATCAATAACTACACTGATATAGACAACGTTGTCACTACTTTCCAACATTCTATACAGTAGCAGCAACTCATGTGCTAATTGATATGATTAGGGGAGACTTGTTCTTATTGCTTGAGTGGCTTGACCCTCAAGATATTTTTGTATATTGTTGTTGATATATGAATAAAATGATGGCTGCATATTGATCCCTCTTATGATATGTTCATAGTTGCTGTGTTTTACATTATTATGTCTTGTATTGCTGCTATTTCCATTTTGGAATATTTCATGGAACCTGGAACAATCACGGAAACAAGAACTCGACAACTACGAAATCGATCAATTTCAGAGTATCTCGTCAAGTGGAAGAACTTACCCACTGAAGATTCTATATGGGAAGATGAGAATTTTATATAGAAGCATCCAGAGCTACTCAAGCATTGAGGACAACACTTTTTTGAAGGAGAGGGGTATGTTAGGTCCCCATATTACTGGTGTAGTACCTTATTTTTATTAGTGTAGCCCCATTATTGTTATTGTTGTACCCCTATAACCCCCATATTGTTATTATTGTTCCCTTACATTATTATTGTTAGGTCGGATAGGATTATATTGTGACCCCATGGACCCATATATGTAGAAGGAGGTTTTTTCATTTGTATCATCCAAGAATTGTTCATTTATGTAATGTATTATAGGTTACCACCTCGAAGTCGCTGATTTCTAAGGCCCTGATCTCTCTTTTCTTCTATTTTTGGAGCTGGTTTCATAATAGTGCTCCACCTGGAGGGGCATATCCATAGAGGCTTATTGTGCACAGGGAAAACACCCGTTATGAGAATGCTTCCCTTATTTTTGTCGACTTGTATATATGTATTTTTGGGCTAACTGATGGGTTAGAGACATGTTGTTTTTTTACTCAGACACATGTTTTTTGGTATATATGAGAGAGATATTTTTTTTGGATCTACGTGGTGTGTCCCATGTTGATATTGTTTTATGGATTATATGTTGTGCTAATGGATATATATATTTTTATGTTTTTTGTTTTTTTATGTATGATGATTTATCCGAGATGCATTCTAGTTTAGGATATTGTTATTTATGTGATCAGCTATTTGGTTTTGATTTCTTGGTACATGTGTGAATGTAATGTGATCAAATTGACAGGTGTGAATCTCGTACCTCAAATTCTTGGTTTAACTGTGACACCACTAATTGGGAATCAAGCAAATGGTGTATGCCTTGATTGAGGGTGTTGCACATAAGTCTGATGACGACGTCATATTCTACCTGATTGTTTGTTGCTAAGCCTGATGCATACCTCGTTGGTGAAGAATCGTGATCGGTTAAGGTGATAGATGACCCAAGAAGTTGTTGATAAATTTTAAGACCATTGCGATGCTCCATTGGTGAATCCAAAGTAATGGTCAGCTTGAGAATTCATTGTGACATTAGAGCGTATTTTTTGGCAAGTCTTTTGGTAAAAAATGTCAAAGTTTTTGGTCTGTGTACTTTGACTCTAGGGGTGAGCCCTCTTGGCCCTTATGGGTAAACTTTCTTGAGGTAAAGGCCGTTGACATGGTTGCTGAGGCATGTTCTGTTCAGCTCTGTCAAGATGTATGCCCCCTTGAGGAGACAATGTTTTATGATGTAGGGTCATTTCCATAAGGTTTCAAACTTTCCTGGCCCTAGGGCTTATTTTACGACATCGTAGTGGAGGACTAACTCTCCCTCAGTAAATGAACGAGGTTTGATGTGGCGATCGAACGATGCTTTTACCGGTTTATTGCGGGCCTTGTTGTGTTGCAGCAATTGCAGTCGGCTTTCGTCGATGAACTCTAGTTGTACTAAACATTGTTCTAGAGGTTGGGTGTCATCAAGGAGTTTGATGGGAGCATGTAAATTTGGGATCTCATATTCTATGGGAATCATAGCTTCAACCCCATATACCAAGTGAAAGGATGTGAACCCAGTGGATGTTTTCACGACCGTGCGGTATTCCCACAGTGTGGAGAAAAGCATGTGGTGCCAATTTTTTTTGTGGTTATTCACCATGTGTTGTAACATAGTTTTGAGGACTTTTTTCACAGCTTCTACCTGTCCATTAGATTGGGGGTAGTACGGAGATGAAAATTCATTTGTGAATCCTATATGTTGAGATAGTTCCTGGAAAACTTCATTTTTGAAGTGTTTATCATGGTCGAAGACTAAATCTTTGGGAACGTCGAACCAGGAAATGACATGGTTAAATAGAAATATTGTAGCGATTTATACGGTATTGTTGTATGTGGGCATATCCTCTGCCCACTTAGTGAAATAATCGACAGCCAAAATTATGTATTTGTGATTTCCTAATGATGCAGGGTTGCAAGTCATGACATCGATCCCCCATTTACAAAAGGGACCAGTGATGATGACTGGGTGCATGGGAGAAGGAGGGGCTCTTGCCTTATGAGTGAAGATTTCACATTGCTCGCATCTCTTGACTGCTGAAATGCAGTCATGGAATAAAGTGGGGTAGAAATATCCTGCTTGCAGGACTTTTTGGGTGGTGGCCATTCCAGAAAGGTGGTCACTGCAAGCTCTGCTGTGGAAGTCATTAGGGGCTTGTTCTGCTTGGTTGCGAGTAAGGCATCAACATAAGATTGTATCGATGCCCCATCGGTATAAGACATCTCCTATAAGGAGCTATCGGGGGTGGGTGATGGCGAATGCACCGACGGTTGTCTCGAGTAAGATGGGGTCAGAACTTTTGGGTTTGTAAGAAGAGGAGGATATCTCCGTACCAAGGGTCGTTGGTTGCTACGAGCAAGAGCTGTTCATCTGGTAGTGAATAATTTACTATGGATCCTTTGGTATGACTTGGGAGGTGTGTAATGAACTCTGCTAAGACTAATGCCTTTTTTCTCTTGGGGGAGCGAAATTGTAAGTCGTATTCTTGTAGAATGACTATCCATTGGGCATATGTGTGGTTAATTAGGCGATGCGTGAGTAGATATTTGATGGGATTAATATCTTCAACGACCGTTGTGGTCTTTAAGATGATGTAGTGGCGAAGCTTTTGGACTGCATGAATTAGCACTAAGGCAGTGTTTTCTTCAGGTTCATATCTTAATGCAGGGCTTGATCAGGTTTTGCTAACATAGAACATTACATGCTCCTTCCCATCTGGGCCTTCCTGGATCAATACTCCAGCCAAAGCAGTCTCAGATGTTGATAGATACAGGATGTAATCTTTGTTGTAGTCTGGGGGAATATTCAGTGGTGTTGAAGACAATGTGTCTTTCAGCACGTCGAATGCTTGTTGGGCTTGGTCATCCCATCTAAATGGGAATTCCTGGCGAAGGAGGCGCAAGAATCCTTGAGAGCAAGTGGTGTAATCTGGGATGAAATGTCTCAAAAAAAGGGCCTTTCCCTGTAAGCATTGTAGCTTCCTGAGGGTTCGAGGTGGAGGTACCTCTTTAATGGCATGGACCTTCAGGGGGTCCACTCGAATTTCTTGCTCGGACATGATAAAACCTAAAAGTCTTACTTTTGTGAGGCAAAAGATGCACTTGAGAGGGTTCAAGCATAGGCTGTATTGCTGACATCATTGGAATATCAGTTGTAGATCCTCGAGGTGGTCTAAACATTTCTTGGATTGGATGGTGAGGTTGTCCAAGTATGCGAGGATAATGTAATATTCCAAAATTTTCACATCATATTTGGAATATTAGAGTTCTTGATTTTCTTAATAAATTAAGTAAATAAAAGGGTGGAGGGGCCCACAAACCTCAAAGATGAATAAAATCCACTTTTAATGTGTGTATGTGGATATTCTAGATCTAGAAATAAAATCATGGAGTATTGGAGCAGCTCCATTAATGGAGATCATGTCTCATTTATGAGATATATTATGGAGGATGAAATAGTCAAATAAGATCATGGATCTTAAATATAAAATCATGAGGATATTTGATACGGTCAATTGAGATCATAATGCATTCAAAGAAGATCATGAAGAACTTATGATAAGATAGTGGAGGAAGTTGTGCATTTAATGCACATATGATGGAGAGGGTGATTACCCCGTGTGAACTTGATGGAGGACATGAGGCCACAACACAGTCAAACATGAAGACTATTTCCACATGTATAGTGCATATTTGGAGTGGGCCTAGGCTATGGAAGTCTCACGCATATAATGAAGGTGAATGCACAATGGAAGGCATGATTTGGATTATTCATTTCTTGATCTTTTTAGATCTAGATTTGTCTTAGGACATTTCTATGCAGGTTTGGGATGTTTATCAGAGTTTGTAGTACTGTTTAGAATAGGGTGTTCCTAGGCAGGAATCCCACCTCTTTCATTGAGTAGCTCTTGGAAGAGAGTTGTTCTTCATTCCTTATCAGGCATTGGTGCCATATTCAAGAGGTTGTTTCTAGCATTCAGCTAGGAAACCAGTGGAGGATTCATCCTACCACTTTTTTCTTCACATCTAGCCTTTCAGGAGCAGTATATCTACATTTGACATACATGCCATTGGGTTTTACCTCAATGCAGCAGCAGTCCCTTTAAGGATTGCGCAGTTCAGTCTTGTAGATCTATTGGAGGAAGGAATTTTCCAGTATTTCGGCTAGAAATCCTGTGAGGGATCATCTCCTCACAATGGATCTATTGTTTCCATCACTTAGGAGCCGATTTGACACATCCAGTAGTAGTCTATTGAGCCTCCATCTCTGACAGCGCAATTTTCTGAAGTTGTTGTTTATTTAACATCTATTTTCAGTGGAGGATATTAGAGGAGCTAGATCTTGATCTTTTAGCCCAAGGATCCAGAGAAAGTGTTAGCCCTTCTTGCATAAATTTGATTGTGCATCATTGTAGCCATCATATCATCAGATCTAGCTTCAGATCTACATTCCCAACAGCATATATGTGAAGCCCTAAGAGGGTGGTTTTCTTAGACTTACAGATCTGAGAAACCCTTCCTAGGTTATCTTGGGAATCCATCATTGAGCCCAGATCTACAATTTCGACATCATCGGAGCTCCCATTCTACCTATATTTGACTTTCTATCTTTCAGGTAGTTGTAGTCCCAACAGTTGTAGTAGGGACAATGCAGTTTACCTTCCAGCATTTAAACAGTTACGCAGTCCCTCTTGGGAAATCATTGCAGGGTCATTTTAGGCCACCCTTGTGGCTTGAGTGTCTCATATTTTGAGCACTGTTGTACTTTATTTTTCACCTACAATATAATAAAATGGCTCAGCTATTTATGTGCATTCTGATGTGTATTTAGATTTATTATTTACCTTACTATAGTTATTATATTGTGTTTCAGTATTATTGCATTCTCCATTTTGGGATATTGCAGTGGTATCAAAGCATGATCTTTGGCTTAGCTTGTGGACACTTCATCTTTTGCATCAAAAGAAGAAGCAGATAGATGAGATCTATCATGAAGGAGGATTTTTCCATTCCTCTCTTTAGATCCAAGAAAGATATCTCCAAAGAGGTCAATCAAATGAAGGGAGAAAGACAAAAAGAATATCCAAGAAGAATATCTGATGAGGAAGGTCCAAGCACTTCCTATCAGCAGAAAATAAGACCGAAGAATCATAGGTCTCCCCATAGATCTACTATGTCCATTTACTCTGAAGAAGGTGGAGGGTGTAGAAATGAAGAAAGAAAAGAACTTGAGACTCATTAGACTCTTAGTCTGCATCTTGAAGAGTACAAGCACAGTCTAGAGCATTGAAAAGGATTCTAACTCTCCAAGAATTATTCCAAATAAAAGAAGAAAGAGGATCCTATAACAACAATAGAAGGAAAAGGCACAATAGATTCTATTTGCCTACATTTGATGGATCTTCCTAAAGTAGTGCTAAGGCTTGGAGGAAAGAGTTAGATGCATTTTTCAGGCTACATCCTGTAGCTGAAGGAGAGGTTGTTAAAATTGAAACACTTCATCTTTTAGGTGAAACTAATGATTGGTGGTTCAGTCACATGGAGCATGCAAAGGTGAAGAAATATTTAGATTTCTTTCACAAGTTGAGGAAGAAGTTTGATATGAGAAAACCAAAGATGGATCACAAAGAGACATTTCCTAAGGAAAAAAAGGAGGATGTCAATCTTTTCACTCTGGACAAGAAGTCACTACATTCACCACTAGCTACAGAAGTACTTGCATCCGGAGAAGAGACACTTTCAACTTTGCAAGATAGTCTTGAGCTCTTGACACATAGAGTCCCATGCATGATTCAGGAGATGCATGAGGAAGAGAAGGAAGATTCCAGCACTGGTACACTTGGAGAAGAGAAGCCATCACTCTTACCATCAGTTGGAGACACTATTGCTCTGGTTGGAGGAACTCTTATGTTCTGGCAAGAGGTTTCCACACATAATTTGATCCAAGGTATGCATGAACTTTCATCACATATTGTTCAGTAGATCTTATTGAAACTTATGAGGACATTCCATCAGGGCTAATGCATGACCAAGGGTTAGAACACAATGCTGATTTGAAGCAGCAACATATCACAGCATATAGGACCCTTGATCTAATCAAGAATGATGTTAAGAAATATCCTAGTTCATCATTGTTGAGCTAAATTCAACCCTTTGAGTTGAAGTGTAGAGTTTCAGAAAATGGGATGGACGTGATCCTATGTACAATAACTGGTTATGAGATCAGTATTGTACCTTGCTTTGAGACAACACATGTATTACCATGCAGATCTACAACATTGTCACTTAGTAGCTGTGAAAATGAAGAGGCCCCATAATTCTTGGAGCATTTTGAAGGTAGCTTCACTCATGAAGCAATGGAGATAAAGATGACAAATGGTAGAAATTTTGAGATGAGGAATCTTTTTTCCTTTCTAGATGACACTTTCTCAATGAGCATCTCACAACTCAAAGAGAAACTTCTACTTGCAGCAGATCCAAAACCCCTTTGTTTTTGGAGAGCCTTTGGTGAAAAGAGAATCTCATTGAGGGATCTCCTTAGAGGTGCACTTCAACATTTCATGAAGTGAAAATTTCTTCAACAGTTTGGGAAGGATGGTATTATACAAAGGGAGGATACCATGATTATGCAGTACATCATTCATCATCCACATTGGGATGAGTGGGTGAGGATGATAAGAAAGGGGTTGCATGACCACTTGCAGATAAATGACATGGGTCAGCAAACTTGGTTACGTTGGTTGCTCTTGGGAGAGTTTTGTCACTACCCAAAGGCTCCTATCTCTTTGATCCATGCCTTGAAAAACACTTATGAAATGAAGAAGGAGGCATGGTTGCGCTGGCTACTCTTGGGTGAGTATGGTTAGCACCCAATAGCTCATATTTTCCTGATTCATGCCTTGTGTATCAATGATAGAATGCAACAAAATAAGGCATGTTCATTTTGGTTTCCCTTGAGAGATTTTGGCCACCACATGACATCTCCTATGTCTATGTGTTTTGGGTAAAACTTGGCATGATGCTCTCATGATGTGTATTGATGGTGTTTGTTTGTATTGGGCTGATGTGACATTTCACATGTCTATCAGTATGTTTTTACTCCATGATGCACATGAGGAGGAGAGAAAGCAACAATATCTCTTGTTCCTTTGGTTGCTTTCGGGATATTTTGGCTTGTCCATCTTACATAGAGGAGATGGAGGATGGCAGCAAAGGGCCTTACTCCGGTGGCTACTATTGGGAGAATATGGTTTGACATATTTGTCTACCACTATATCTTCTTTTATTATTTTGCATAATGTTGGAATGATTCTAGGATCCAACAAGGCCAACAGGGCTAAAGATGAGAGCATGTCAATGCTCAATCAAATTCATAAAGCATGGGATGGAGAGATGTGTTGTGAGATGAAATTTTTCCTTTGTGGGAAGAGCCACTTTATTTTATGCATCACATGTATAAATGATGATGTTGGACATCATATGGTTGTCACTTAGTACTTCATGATGGAAGGAGGACATCTAAGCCTACAATTATAGGGCATTCTATATATTTTTGAAAGACAACTTTGGAACCAAACATGCACAACACATTGCAGCAAATGGACGAAGCCTTCCTTATGTGGATGCATTTGGAGGGGAATAGATGGCTTTGCATCTACCTTTGGAGTTGCTTGAGGACAAGCAACATTTTTCCGGGGAGGGGGGGGGGGACTGTAATATTCCCAAATTTTCACATCATAATAAACGGGTGGAGGGACCCAAAAACCTCAAAGATGAATAAAATCCACTTTTAATGTGTGTATGTGGATATTCTAGATCTAGATCTAAAATCATGGAGTAGTGGAGCAGCTCCATTAATGAATATCATGTCTCATTTATGAGATATATTATGGAGGATGAAACAGTCAAATAAGATCATGGATATTAAATATAAAATCATGAGGATCTTTGATAAGGTCAACTGAGATCATAGTGCATTCAAAGAAGATCATGAAGCACTTATGATAAGATAGTGGAGGAAGTGGTGCATTTAATGCACGTATGATGGAGAAGGTGATTACCCCATGTGAACTTGATGGAGGACATAAGGCCATAGCACAGTCAAACATGGAGACTATGTCCAGATGTACAGATCAGATTTGGAGTGGGCCTAGGCTATTGAAGGCCCATGCATATAATGAAGGTGAAGGCACAATGGAAGGCATGATTTGGATTATTCATTTCTTGATCTTTTTAGATCTATATTTTTCTTAGGAAATTTCTATGCAGACTTGGGTTGTTTAGCAGATTTTGCAGTGCTATTTAGAATAGGGTGTTCCTGAGCGGGAACCCCACCTCTTTCATTGAGTAGATCTTGGAAGAGGGTCGTTCTTCATTCCTTATCAGGCATTGGTGCCATCTTCAGGAGGTTGTTTCTAGCATTTAGCTAGGAAACCAGTGGAGGATTCATCCTACCACTTTTTTCTTCACATCCAGCCTTTGAGGAGCAACAAATATACATCCAACATATAGGCCATTGGGTTTTACCTCCATGTAGCAGCAGTCCCTTCAAGGATTGCGCAGTTCAGTCTTATATATCTATTGGAGGAAGGAAGTTTCCAGTATTTCAGCTAGAAATCCTATGAGGGATCATCTCCTCACATTGGATCTATTTTTTCCATCACTTAAGAGCTGATTTGACACATCCAACAGTAGGCTATTGAGCCTCCCTCTCTAAAAGCGTAGTTTTCTGAAGGTATTGTTTATTCAACAACTATTTTCAGTGGAGGAGATTGGAGGAGCTAGATCTTGAGCTTTTAGCCCAAGGATCTAGAGAAAGGGTTAGCCCTTCTTGCATATATCTGATTGTGCATCATTGGAACCATCATATCATCATATCTAGCTTTAGATCTGCATTCCCAGCAACATATATTTGAAGCCCTGAGAGGGTGGTTTTCTTAGACTTACAGATCTAAGAAACCCTTCCTAGGTTATCTTTGGAATCCATAATTGAGCCTAGATCTACAATTTCAACATCATCAGAGCTTCCATTCTGCCTAGATCTGACTTTCTATCTTTCAGGTATTTGCAGTCCCAACAATTATAGTAGGGAAAGTGCAGTTTACCTTCCAGCAGATCAACAGTTACGCAGTACCTCATGGGAAATCATTGTAGGGTCATTCTTGGCCACCCTTGTGGCTTAAGTGTCTCATATTTTGAGCAATGTTTTACTTTCTTTTTCACCTCCAATATAATAAAATGGCTTAGCTATTTATGTGCATTCTGATGTGTATTTAGATTTATTGTTTACCTTGTTGTAGTTCTTATATTGTGTTTCAGTATTACTGCATTCTTCCTTTTGGGATATTACAGATAAGGTGTGCCAATTCATTAAAGATGTAATTCATGGCCCTCTGGAATGTGGCCCCTATGTTTTTTAGACCAAATGGCATTACCTTGTATGCGAATGTGCCCCAGGGGGTAGTAAACGCAGTTTTGTACCGGTTGGTGTGGCGAATTTGAATGTGGTTGTACCCATAGAATCCATCCATGAAGGAGAGGGCGTTGTGACCCACACAAGCATCAATGACTTGGTTAATGAATGGGGTAGGGTAATTGTACTTGGGACATGCTTTGTTCAAATCATGAAAATCGGTGCAAACATGTATGGTGCCTTGTTTTTTCATGATGGGAATAGGGTTTGAAACCCAAGATGTGTAAGCAATGGGGTAGATAAACTCAGCTTTGTGAAGCTTTTCGATTTCTCGTTTTGTTGCTTTTGCTTTGGATGGGTGCAGTTGACGGTGTTTCTGGCGTATTGGTGGTACGTCAGGCCAGGTATCAATATGGTGCTCTACGATAGTGGGGCTAAGCCCAAGCATCTATGAGTAATCCCACGTGAAGATATATCTATACTCTTGTAGTAATTGGGTATAAGAGGTCATCTCTTCTAGTGAACATGTTGCCCCCACTGAGATTTCTTCAACCTTTCCAAGATTTTGAGATATATTCACCTCGACGGTAGGTGAAATGTTTGACATGTTTCCTTCTTCAAACACATCGGGCGCCGGGATGGGGTTCTTGAACCAATCAACTTTCCCTGATGGGAGGAAATATTTTGATTCAATCGTGTAAATCTCTTATTCCCCTCTCTTGTCAGGACTGAACGTTTTCTTGGGAGAAAAAAAGAGCGGTGATGCATTGCATCCCATGGATAATTTGGATCTGTCATGGCCTCAAGGATGTCCTCATATGAATGAAATAGGGATCCTAAGGTGGATTGATTCTGCACAAGTCTGTTCGGAAGAGGATCAGTCCAAATGGAGCTGGATTACATGCACGAAAAGGATTCCACCATCGATGTCGTGGAACCAGATGCGATTGACAGAGTGCATAAGGATTGGGCTTGTACTATCGTTGGTACAAATACTCTCATAGTTGCAGTTGACTCGACACTTATGATATACGATCAGACAACCCAAATCATGGTTCTGATACATGATGATATGAATCATATCTGGTGTATCGTGTTTTCGGCATTTGGTGGGGGAGGAATTTCCATTATGGGAACTTGCGTGAGCGCAAAGCTATATTTCTTGTTGGGCTGTGCACTTTTTGGCAGTTGGAAGTTGTGCCTAGTACAGAGTTGCTTGAATTTTTCCATTAGTGGGCATGCCTCTGGTTCATGGTTATGGCTGGTGCAAATGGTGCATGGTACGACTGTGCCAACTAAGTAGATTGTGTGGGAATCAACACTACTCTTCATCCCAGAAGTGGATGCTCAAAAGGGATTAGACGTAGAGGAGAGGGTCCTCTACTGCCATTTCTGAGTTTATGGCTTGGGTATGTCTAACTCCCTCGGGGAGTGTAGAATAAATGCCACTCTTTCCACTCTAAGCCTTGGGAGATGATCACATTTTATTGTATGATGAAAGTGTGAGAAAATCTGGCAATAAAAGTGTGTGATTTTCTCTTGGTTAAAGAGATGTATTTGCGGGAGAGAAGAGACTATGTGAAAAATGTTTGCGAGGTGCTTTAGTTATTTTCACTGATTGACCTGGTGGCCAATTCTGTCGCATAGCCCGCATGTTATCCTAGGCTAAACATTTGTTGTTCTTAGTTGGTGTGCCTTCCTAACATTACCAATATGCCAGAATAGGTATGGAGTAGACTGCCTGTGGGTGATATGCCTTCCATCTTGGTTATTGGGGTTTGGATTGATGAGATCCTAAAGTTTCATCTCTAATAGATGTATCGTGTGAATTAGAGGGCGTATTTGTGGGATATAGGTACAATGCTGCTCATGTTGATTTCCCTGACACACTAGGAAAAACATCTTGTCCTGTTTGTTTGATGACGTGACCGGGTACTAGTAGTGTAGAGATTCTAAGTTAGGGAAATTGGTGACCACATGATTGTGTGTGTTACATAACGCACATGTTGGTCTTCTCCGTGGACGACAGTTGGGGGTGAATAAGGGTTCCCCAATTGGCTGCCTTTTAGCTGACAGGAAGAGGATGGATCTACTTGTCACATCCTCTTGAGTCATCAAGCTATCCATGGATTTCGTGTCAGAACCGTCTTCAAGGGAGAGGCAAACTATGCCTGTGCGTAAACTAGTTAGTGCTAAGAAAAACTGAGGGATGTAATGGCATTGTTCTAAAGTGTGGTGGCCATCACACATCAGACATGTAAATTGTGTTGTTGTCAAACCAACATAGTATACTCATTGGTGAGCCCTGGTATTGCACCAAGAGTGCTGCAACTCCCAGGGGCTACCCTACTTTACTTTATCAACCTGGGGTTCGTACAAACTTGGAGGTGACAGTGCTCTATACACAGAAGATGCATTCAACACATGTCATCGTCTTCCACTCTACGAAAGGGTGCTACTTCTAGGGGTTCTCAGTGAATTTTGTCACACTTCAATGAAACTAAAATAAATTGTAGAAAGGAAATGATAGAAAGTAGACCAAACTAAATTGTTGAAAAGAAATGATAGGAAATGAAATTAATTTAACTTGCTGAAAAGAAATGGCAGAAGAGAAACTAATTTAAATTGCATAAAGGAAATGACAGAAAGGAAACTAATTTAACTTGCTGAAAATAAATGGCAGAAAGGAAACTAATTTAAATTGCAGAAAGGAAATGACGGGAAGGAAACTAATTTAATTTATGCTTTATCTACCATGCTTCTATCCATGCATCTAAGTTATCCATGAATTAATTCTAATTGAAAAAGTGTTGATTGCGGTCTGGAGGGAAAGGGCTAAAGATGCTAATGGAAGGCTTAACACACGAAACAAGGCTCAAAGGAGTGAAAAGGGGGATTTAAACCTTACCAGAACTTTATAATAGAGCAAAAAATCTTTGGAGGGGGATGCTTTGAAAAGCACAATGGTGGAGAAGTAGGAGTACAGTTCGGGAGTGGGAACGAAATGTGAATTGCGAAAAGGGAAAAGGTTGTGATCTACGGTATGCGATATCACAATATTGTAATCAGCAAACATGAGTGGTAAGTGTTAACAAGGAGTTGATAAATATTATGAAATGCGATTTTCAATGGGATAAAGACTGGGAAATGCGATTTGCGATTGGCACTGTGGCGGAGTATGGAGAGATATTGCAATCGGCATTTGGAGCAGTTAGTCTTAAAGGAAAAAGGGAAAGGTTGCGAAATGTGAAATGCAATGGGTGACGTGGCCGTAGGACCGGTGGCGGAGCACGGTACCAATATCACAATCAGAAAATAGGAGCAATAAGTGTTAACGAGAACAAGATAAACAATGCGATTTGCGATGAGCGAAGTACGATAGCGGGAGATTCAAGGAACAAAGGCGGAGGTCCAAATTTGATGGTTTTTCAAGCGTTTTGCGTTAAAAATTTGCGGTGGCCATGACTGATGAAAGCAAAGGAATACGGTAAGAATATTGCAATCGAGGCTTGAAATTGGAGAGCATAAACAAGAGATCTATGATTTGCGATGAGCGAAGTATAGTGAGCAGGAGTTTCGAGGAGAAAGGCGGAGGTCAAATATTTAGTGTTTAGAAGTGTTTTGTGAATAAAAAGGGTATAGTAGCTGATAAGAAGAGAAAAAGGAGGGGAATGGAGGCATAGAAGCAAGGTTCAAAAGTGTAACACAGAGATGGAGAGGAATTGGAAAATGACGTGGAACGTTTGAATGAACTTCTCTAGAACGTTTGATGCTTATTCTTGCAACAAACCTGCGGATTCATGCACGAAAAAAACAGAAAAAATGCGTGATAAAAAAAATGAACATAAAGCATTTTTTTGTCCTGTGGGAAGGTCAACCCTGCTCGAACTCTATTGACATAGATGAGAGGGGAAGGCTTGACCACAAATTTTGTATTTTTCCTCTACTCTATTATTCTCGTAAAAAAATGAAGAAATAGAACAACAAATTGAAAGAAAAAAAACTAAACAACAATGAAACTATCAGAAGTAGATCTAACTAAATGGTTGAAGAAAAACTAACCGCAATGGTAGAAAGGAAAGAATGAAAACAACAGAGAAGTTGTGGCACATGGGTTGGGCCCTAACCCAAGAGCCCAACTCTCTGGAACTAAATCAGTAAAATGGAGTCTGTCTTCTCATTTCAGGAAGAGAATAGCCTTGTTACATTTTTGAAACTTTTATCACTGAGTACAATAAAAATCTTAGTAGCTTGCGACAAAATTTTGACTGGAATTGACCCTCAGTAGCTCTTGATCAACTTTATTTATAATAAAGGGTAGCTACCGACAGCTCCCTAGAAAATAGGTAATGAGTCCACTTGACTCCAAGTGAAGTATGGCTTCAGTGCACTTGGTTTTGAGTTTCTTGGCTACCTTTGGAATTCGAATTATTGGAGGGGATCTCATGAGGATCCTTTGACTACCTTTGAGAGTTAAGGAGGGTGGACAACCCCCTTGAATCTCTCTAATATTTCTCCCTAATTTCCTGATAGTGTGCTCATTTATTCTTCACTCTTGATCTTCCAGTGGCATGGAGCAATATCTCCTTCTCCAAATCTGCATAATCTGCCAAATATTCTCATAATATTCTACAAAAATAACCAATATTAGGCACAAATATGCAATTACCTTTAAACCTTCCTAAGAAAATATTAAAGCATAAGAAAACATTGTTAAGTGCAAAAGGAGAGATTTAATATAGATTTTCATGCGCATAAGGAAGGTAGATGGGCCTAAGAAAGGTTAGATGTGCCTTATTTTATGTCTAATTTAGAGGCCTATCAACACCCCTCTACTGAAATTGTTGTTGATCCTCTGAGAAACCTATTCATCCTCCTTTTATTATGGTTATTCCTGCATGATGGCTGTTACACTAAAATCTGTCATCCTGACATTTTACTATGAGTATGAGCTCATTATTACTCATACTTCCTCCTTTTGCAAGTCTAACATATCTGCTCCTCATGTCAAGCTTTCAAAATCAGAGAAAAGTTCCTAAAATCCCCTAAATATTGGTATCTCACTTTCTCTATTCATTACCTACGGTCCCGCGCCTAAAGTTAAGCTTTCCTGCGGAACCATACCGCATGTTCTTTGTGTCATGGGTGCGGACCTCTGTAAAACTCAAAAAGGTGAGAAAGTAAAGATAAAAAGTGGATTTCAGATAAATTCTAGAAGATTCTAGATGGGAATTTTCGGGAATGGATACGCTTTGAGAAGGTTCATTCATCCCTCACTTGATGGAGCTAACCCCTTGATGTAAGGAGCTAATCCCTTTGAAGGAGGATTCTATCCCTTCATATTTGGAACAAGAAACCTCCTCTTTTCCACTATAAAAAGAGGCCTTGGGTAGCCTCAAATGGAGTTCAAGCTTAAGATATTTGAAGTTAAATGCTGTTGAGATTCAGACTCAATTAACAAAGACTTTCTGTGAGGTTAAATCACTCATCTCTATCTGTCTTGGTTCAAAGAGTGTAATGCTTGTCAAATTAGAAGAGATTTCTGCTTCAGACCCCAGGAAGACCTGCACGACATCAAGGAACAGGTTGTAAAGGTTTTCTTAATTTGAATTTAATACAAATATACTCATTTCTCTCATTAAACTGTCTATTCATGGTTTATTTCATAAATTCCTTGATCATTATGATGAGTATGGTTTATAATAATGTCTATACAGGTGTTGTGTAATCTTTTTGCTTGTTTATGACTGCAGATTCACGAGGAACGTTCTTTCAGTGCACGGGAAGGACTTCAACGAGATCAAGCAAGCGTTGGACATAAGGTAGGCCTTACACCTATATAGTGTTTTTATGAATCTTATATGCTTAGAGAGAGATTAGTATAATTGGCTGTTTGTTGCTAGTTACTTTTAGTACTAGAGAGATCGGTCTTGTCCGCAAGACGGATTAGTCTACACAACAAAATGGCGGCTCCACTGGGGAAAGAACTTGTTGTTTTTGGTTCTCTTTTATTTTTGATTTGAGGAAACATTTTTTCCTGGTTTTTGATTGATACATATCTGTCTGGGCAATTTAGATTTTCCCTGTTTTTGAAAATTTAGAAATATTTTAAGTTTTTCTTTAATTTTTCCTAGGACCGCACTCTGCCTTACTTTGACAGTGCGGGCAGGTTCGCACTTTCTGTAGAGGATACAGTGCGGGACCGCACCTGTCAAAACTGGTTACCTGCGGACCCTGTAAAAATTTTAGAAAACCTCTAGATTTATTTTTCTAGTTTATTTTTAGATCTTTGGTTTCTGCCCAAACTGATTATTGTTTCTGTCAAGAATTTTTTGTGAATGAACTCCAATAGTGTTGATGTTTTGATGATTTTCTAGAAGATTTTGCAGTTTGGATTGTTTTTCCACTTGGTCTTTGTAGCGATTCGAACTCTTGACAATTTGCAGTATCTCAGATTACATTGATCTCTTTTTGTCTTTTGAATCCGACCTGATTGTGAAAACATCCTAGATTGAGAAATTAAGCCTTTTTGTTTCTTTGCAAATCTTCGAAAAAACTTGGTTGAAAGTTTTGAATTTCATTTTTATAAAAACATATTTTGAGTGATTTTGATCTGTTTGTTATTCTGAACAAATAGATTCTTAGTTTGCTGAACAACTAAGAAAAACATTCATAAAAAATCTTAAAAGCTTTTACTCAATTTAGATTTTAGATCTTAAGATTAGATTTTGTAGTTTTGAATAGTTTTAGTTTTTGTAGCTTTATTTCGAAGAAAAATTGTTTTGTAGCTTCTAAGTTTGGAAAGGAAAAGGATTTTTCTTGTGAGCTTTGATAGTCTATTAAAAAGACAATATTTTCTTTCAGTCATTTTTCATGTTTAAAGAAGGAATTAAAAGGATTGCATTCTCTAACTCTTTCTTTACATAGCAAGTTCATTGAAAGAAAAGAAATTGAATATCATCATACGTGCATTTTAGTGTTTTTTGGAAGTCGAGTCTTCACATCATCCAAAGTTTCATTTCCGCACCCATTGACTTAAGAAACAGCTCCTAAAAGTAACGCTTAATATAAAATTCATCTAGTAATCTTTTTATTTCTAGGGCTCTTATCACCAACATAGCTTAGGCTAGTGTCATGGAGTGGGGAGTAATTAACTCTCCAAGATAGCTAAAACAAACAAGTAGACGAATCTTGCGGTAGGAAGAATTCCAATTGTTGCACATATGCTCTGGGAAGCTCCTCTTAAAGGAGTCAAGCACGAGATCATATCTGAACCAGTGGGGTAATCAATCCTTCCTCATTGGGAACGATAGAAGATATACACGTATTAAAAATGGTAAACCTCGGATAGACCATTGTCGAGGAGCCTAGGGTCACTTGTCGGTAAACCTTGGATTCTTTCAAGGAGCCTTCAAGGGGATTGAGCTTTGTTACTCTGCCCTTGCGTGTGTGTCGGATCGTAGACTGTTCCCCCAGGTATATTTGTTTCAGTTGGTAACCTTAGAGGCCATAATCTTTAGGATTCTTTCCTAAGGTGATGGTGGAGGGAAGATCCCACTGTACCTGGAACAGACGTCGGCTAGACTCACTTGGACTCTCCGGAGGGTTATCTTCACTCGAGATGGTATAGTGGAGAAACTTGCACCGGTCTGTTTCATTAAGCAGGTTGTCGGGGTAACTGTTCCAACCGCCCTTTTCGTGTTAAAATTCTACTAAGTTGAATTTCATCACCAACTAGTGTTTTTAGTACGGAAAGTTACCTGTTTGTGTGTGGTTTGAACTCTTAGATTTTTAAGCGAATGATTCAATTGTTTGTTTCTTAGAGACTTTAGGTGTTTTCATTGAAATTTTTCTTTTTTTGCGTGTGATTAGATAATTTTTAATCGTGGCGGAATTGCCAAGACAATCCCGGAGAATACAAGGGAAACCCCCTGAATATTCACCAAGTCAACTTGAAGGGCTTCGAACTCTGGTACCACACAGTAGCCGTAGACTTAGGTCAACAGAAGTTGAAATCTTAGCTATAGTTATACATCCCGATCATCAAATACCTACAACAGAATACATTCAAGAACCGATTTCAGTTTCTGAAGTTACTGAAAATATTTCTCCTTCTGGTGAATTATCTGACGAACCTGAAATCTCTGAACCTGAAACTAAATCTTCTGTGTTAGAAACATCCTCAGGATTTATCACACCAACTTCTAGCGATCCAGGTTCACCTAGGGTAAGAAATATCATTACAGAAAATCTTCCCTCTAGACTTATTTCTATTGAAGAACTTACCAATCTAGACGAAGACATATCTCTTCCCAACTCCCCTCAATCGTTAAATCTTAGGGAGCGTGAATTTATTTTCTACAGCCCCATTCGAACTAATCCTTGGTATCTCTCTTTAACAGACTTTTTAGAGAATCTGGGTCTTGCTTTTTATCCACCTCGAATTCCATTTCATCCTACACCCAGAGGCTATTATCCGTCATTTTTTATCGCTGGAGAGTCATCCATGTTTTCTCAAACACCTGAATCATTTTTACATGGTGGTCCTTCTGTTCCTTCGGGATATCAGTCTTTGTCTGGTACTTTCTTGGGAGCAGCTCCTCAACCCATCGAAAACGTGTTATCATCTGGTCTTGATGGACTTAAAATTGAAATGTCGAATGCAGAGCAAATTTTTATGATGTCTGCTAATATTCCCAATCCTCAAACTCAAGGCAGTCAGTTTCCTTCTGGGGGGCAACCTCAGGGAACTCAGTTACCGCCTGGGGGGCAAACTCAGGGTAGTCAATTACCACACGAGGGACAACCTCAGGGTAGCTTTTTCCCAGGACAAACTGTGGAATCATATTATTTTGGGGGGCAACCCCAAGGGCAATACATACCTCAGGGTTATCAACCCCAAGGACAGTACATTCCTCAAGGTCAACCCCAAACTCAATATGCTCCTCAGGGTCCTTATCAACCCCAGCCTCAGTACGTGCCTCAGGGTTATCAACCTCAAGGGCAGTACCCAATTCAAGGTTACCAACAGCCTTCTGGTCAACCATCTGTTCAAGGAGCCGGAAATTTACCTCTTAATTATCAACCCTACGTTCAACCAGGTTATGGTCCTTACGTTCAACCTTCTATGGGACAATACCCCGGAACTATGGTGTTGGATCCGTCCCAATATCAACAGCCTTTGTAGCCTAATATGCAGTTGCCTTATCAACTTGGCCAGCCTTTGGTTTCTGGTTCAACCCAGCAACCTTTTCAGCCAGCTATTCAAACTCCTGCACCTAGTTCAGTTTAGCAGGCTGGGCCTAGTACACCTTAGACTCCGCCTCAAACTGCTGCAACTGCTGCAACGTCTGTTCAACCTATTACACCTGTTTCTGGAGTATCTGTAACACCGAATTATTCTATCCCTGTATCCGTGAAAATCCCTCAAGTATCTGTACCTCAGTCAGGACCCTCCATTCAGACTACAGTTCAGATGCCTGCAGAACAAGCCGGTATGAGTACAGTTGTTACAAGTCAACCTCAATTTACGTATCAACCGTACCAGGGATAGCCGCAATTCGGTCCCTATGTACAGAATCCAAGCTATCAGTATCAACCGTACCCTGGTTATACTTATCAACAACCTCAGTATGGTCTGGTTCATCCTGGTTATCCGGGAGGTTACACAATACCTAATGCAAATCCGATTCCTAGTTATCCTGGGTATCCGCCTCCTGGATCTGCTTTGGCTTCTCAAGGTTTTCGAGACCCTAACTGTCAGTTACCGTTTATCGCAACTTTGGACTTACCTGATTTGACACGCCTTACAAATGATCCAATTTTCTATTATCAGAACTAGCCTCCAATGCCTCATAAGTTGCCCAGTGATATACCAAAATTCGAAGGTAAGTCAGGAGAGGATCCATCGAATCATGTTATGACTTATCACCTTTGGTGTGCATCTAATTCAATCGTTGATGATTCGATTCGCTTACATCTTTTTCAAAGAACCCTCATAGGTCTTGCTGCCAAATGGTACATTGAGTTACCACACAACTCGTTTCATAATTTCAGTCAGTTAGCAATAGCTTTCTTAACTCATTTTCAGTTGCCTGTCAGATACGACAATGGCACAGAATTATTAACTTCGCTAAAACAATCTACGTCCACGTATATTTCTGATCATATTCATGAATGGCGATGTAGACGACGTTTGGTGAAAGTTTATATTCCGGATCAAATTTTGGCAGAATGGTTTGTTAAATCATTGTTACCCAAGATCACTGAAGATGTAGCTAGGGCTGGTGTTGTTACTGAAGAGCAAGTAATTGCTCAGGCTCAGTACCTTGACCTCGTCTATACGCAGTCAGGTACTCTACATGAGAAAATTCCCGATCTTCCAAAACAAGGTCAAATAGCTGCCGCTCCTTCAGGGTCTCATGCCGCTGACTGTATGATTGGTACAGTCAATTCTAAAAGCAAGAAGAAATCCTCAAAGAATTCTTCTCCAATTATAACTTTACCTGATTCCCCGAAAGGAGAATCCTCTCCCGAAGTTTCTGCCGATATTCATGTCGTTGAAACATCTACCACAAAATCAAAAACCGGTGGTAAAAAGAAGAGGAGGAACAAAAACAAAAAGAATTCGAAAGAGAAAACTGATAAAGATGAATCCAATGATGAAAAACGTAAACCTCGCTATCCTTGTTTCATTTGTGAACAAGATCATTTCACGAAAGAATGTCCATATCGAGACGAGGTTACGAAATTCGTTAAAGGATCGCAACAACCTGCTGTCTTAAAGGATCCTTTTCCAATTCAAGATAGTAAGATGATTGGTTATTCCTCGACTACTTTAGAAGAGCCTATTATGATGATGTATCATGTAAGGGTTGCGATGCGATCGCAAGATTACGGTTCTAAGAATCCTATTGATGGCAAAGAAGCAGAGTCTTCTAATGCGAATACATCAACTACAACTCCTCCTGTTTCCGGTCCGCTACAGATCGAGAAACAAAATCCAGACTTGATAATCAAACCGCCTGCTAAAGGTGTTCTTCGTAAATCAGCTTTCAATCCACATGCGAGAGCTGCTCAGAATTACAACATTGTTGAAGACTTAGTCGTTTCTCCTTCAGCAATGTCGGCTTTGGAAGTGCTGCAATCGTGTCCAGCACAACGTAAATTATTATTGTCTGCTATAGGAGCTGTCGATGTTCAGGATTCTAACCTTATAATCTTCGATTTAGAAAATAGTACACCACGTCTTCCTCACCAAATGGCTTTCCAGATTCCAGTGTTAGTAAAAAACAGACCTATTTTTCGGATTGTGATTGATGAGGGAGCTTCAACGCGTATTATGTCGATTCAGTGTTGGAAATATCTTGGTTCTCCTACACTTAACCAATCTCCGACGATTCTAAAGGCTTTTGATGGTCGAGGTTTTCAACCTTTTGGTATTTTGCAGGATTTACCCATAGGGGTTGAAGGTAAAATTGTTAATATAGATGTGGAAGTGGTTGATGCCCCTCTAGATTACAACCTTCTACTGGGTCGTAGTTGGTCCTATGCTATGACTGCTGTTGTCTCTTCGGTCTTTCGACTTATAAAATTTCCATATCAAGGAAAGATCGTGACAATAGATCAGTTAACTTATTTTTCGTCCAACCCAGCCTCTACAGAAACAATCCAGCATGTTGGTAAAACGGCTATCCCTTATAAGGATGTTGGAGTAGGTTTGATTAAAGATTCTGGTTTACTAGGAACTTTTTCCTTTCCTCCTCCTAACGTATCGCCTTCTACTGCAACTATTCATATGATTTCATCAGACACTGTTATGTTTGATGATCCTTGGATTATTCCTTCAGAATCCGAGATAGATTCATTTAATGGCGTGATGCCCTTGAGTCCATTTGAAATTGCATACCAGGATGTACAGTCATTTTCCGACCACTCTTCAACCGAAACCGATCCAATGAATGGGATCCATGAGGAATCACTTACTATATCTAGTTCAGTTACAACGACATTTCCTGAACTTGTTCATACAGATGAGCAAATTCGTGAGTTTTTGTCTGTTGATCATTTACCATGGGAACATCTACATCACCGGTCTTCATTTTTACCTGAATTAGATCATTATGAAAATGATTTCGCTTCAATTTTTACTGCTAAATATGCCAAGGAACCTCAAAATCCATTGCAAAATCATGATTCTGAGTTAAATTTGGAAAATATATCTAGAACAGTTCCAATTGACATTTCAGTAAAACCAGGAATAATTGAAAACATTCATATAGGTGCTTGTTGTACAGATGAAGAAATTCAGACTTATAAAGCCCTATTTCAAGAATTATGTGACGTGTTTGCCTGGTCTTATGAAGAAATGCCAGGAATTGATCCATCGATCGTCGTTCATGAAATTAAGACTTACCCAGATGCTAAACCTGTTCGTCAACGATTACGTCAAATTCATCCTAGAAAAGCTGCTGCTATAAAAACAGAAGTTGAAAAATTACTTCGAGCAGGATTCATTTATCCAATTCCCTTAACATATTGGGTATCGAATATTGTTCCTATGACTAAAAAACAAGGAACGATAAGAGTATGTATCGATTATAGGGATATTAATCGAGCATGTCCAAAAGATAATTATCCAACTCCCTATATCGATCAAATAATAGATGATTGTGCTGGCAGTGAATTGTTTTCCTTCATGGATGGCTTTTCTGGCTACAATCAAATAAACATACTCCCTGCAGATCAACCCAAAACAACTTTTATTTGTCCGTGTTGAGTCCCGAATTTGTCTCTCTTCCATACACTTTTCCATATCTCTTTCACTCACCTAAACCTCCAAAATTGTCAAATATCATGTGCAAAAGGGTATCTAACATGGTTTTTAATTATGTTTGTGTGTTTTCTATTTGATTTAGATTTTGTTCATACAGCCGCGGAAACTTGTCACTTTCCGCAGCCGCTGCAACTTTCCGCAGCTATTTTGTGGAAATCAATGTTACAGGTGTCAACGAAGGAAACGAGCCACATGGGTAGGCTAGGAATGACAAGGACATGGTTCGTGTCCTATTGGTTCAAGTAAATTCGTCAAGGAAAGCTGCGGTCAAAGCCATCCACGTGGAAGTCAACTGTGGAGTTCTATGTCGGCTGGACTCTGTTTCGTGGCATAGAAACATCCATACGGCCGTTTCCAAGCTTACGGAGGTTAATTGACATTTGTGCAAAGTTCTGGAGTTGAATTTAAGCGCCCACCTTCCATAGATCCGTTTTCCAACATGGCCATACTCCTAAATCCGTGGCCTTAGTGGTCTACGTGCTGGCTGCTATCATAAACTTCAGGAGACAGTTACATTTTATTTCTTTATAAAGAGCGTTTGCATACGCACGTAGAGTTGGTGAATAGGAGTCGATAGTTGTTAGTTGATATATCTGTTAAGTTGATGTGCGTACTCTGTTATGTGGTGATTACGCTGCCTTGAGCCGTAATACCACCAGCCTGTAATGACTTTCTTTTTAATGTGAAGAACTCTGTTTCATAACTTAATTCGTGTTTGAAGATCATACCAGAGCTGCGTAGGGGGCCCCTGCTCAGCCGAGGTTCTGTGTATTAATGTATATATTTTTCATTTCATTTCTTTAAGCAGTCATTGTATCATAACTCATTACATGTTCATATTTCATAGTTGTTTTATTTCTGTTCATACATTTCCGTAATTTCCATTGCATTCCTGTCTTTTATGTTTTTATGATTGTTAAATCACTGATCAGTTTTCTTGTGCAGGTTTTAGGTAGACAGCCCGGGGCATTTTCATAGTATTTTTGCTAATGATATGAAACTGATATTATTCTGCTGCTAGTTTTCTTTCACAGTCTTTGTTTAACTTCAGTTTTGTCTTGTGCACTTCAGCTTTGTTTATCTGATTCAGTAGTTAAAATTAGACATATTAAGCTACTCATAGTGTCTTCAGCTACCTCCGAAAGCCACAGCTGGACTGATGGTGAGGGGCTGTATGATGAGATGTGTAGTTTAGTATTAGTTTCCTTTCTGCAAAATTAGATATATTAAGCTACTCATAGTGTCTTCAGCTACCTCCGAAAGCCACAGCTGGACTGATGGTGAGGGGCTGCATGATGAAGTGTGTAGTTTAGTATTAGTTTCTTTTCCGCAAACTTAGATATATTGAATCATGTATGTCATCTTCAATTGCCTCCGAAAGCCACAGCTGGACTGATGGCGAGGGATTGAATCATGTGTGTATGGTTTAGTATTAGTTTACTTTCTGCAAATTAAATATCAGTTACACAAGTTGTTTATGATTACTTCCACAAGTCATAGCTGGTCTAATGATGAAGGGTCAGAAAATGAATTGATGTAATCTGGTTTAGATTTCTTTCATTGCAAATTTGAATTTCCATAAGCGTAGTTTCTTTTGTGTTCAGTTGGCAGCAAGAATAGTTTAGTTTTCATATTCACTAGTTTCTTGTTTTGATTCATTAGATTAACAGCACTTTCCATTTCAGCAGTTTACTTTCTTTTGTCATTGTAATTTCAATTTGCTTTTAAAGTTTCGAGATTGGTAAATCATTATAGGAGATATCACTTCCTTGAACAAATATAACCAAGCTTGCTTTTCACTTTAGAATTTCCATTTCACCTTAGAAAGACCATAAACGACAAAAAGTTAAGAAATAGGTTATCTTGCACATATAGTGCACCGCACTTCATCAGCTTACGATTCCCGGATTGACAATTAAATGCAACAATTTAGGACACACTAAATTGACCAAACATTTTGGCGCCGTTGCCGGGGAAGTGTAACTAGGTAGCCAATTTCTTAAAAAAAAAACACATAAAATCATAAAAGAAGGGAAAACTTGATAACTTCTTGAAGTATGCTCTCCTCTTGCACCTAGTGTGATCCGGAGGATCAGAAAAGAGAGTTATTGGTTTAGTAATTTCTTAAGTATGCTCTCTTCTTGCACCTAGTGTGATCTGGAAGATCAGAAAGAGAATTATTAGCCCAACTTTTATTAAAAAAATATAAAAAAATGACATGCATAGAGCAAGAGATTCTAGGGGAAGGTTTATAGCTAAAGCCAAGAGTTCGATTTTCACAACTCCATCTTCTTCAAGGCATAGACCAGATTCACCATCATCTACCCCTAGCCTTAATATTTTTGGAAGCCAAAGAACAGCTGAATTAGAGGATTCTCTTACACCACCTACTAAAGCCTACTTAGAAAACAAAGAAACTTTCTCTCATCCTTCCTTGATAGAAGAACTAGAGGACTATAAGGACTCTAAAGAAACTATCATGGCAGAGGAAGTAATAAATAGAGGTGGAGGTAGAGGAGGAGGAGATAATGAAGATAACAATGGTGAAGGAAATAACGGCAGAAATAGGGACGATTTTCTTGGATTCCCTATAGTTGATGAGGAAACTCATGCAACAATGAAAAATATTTCACCATCTGTTCTCCCTAAATTTTATGGATTACGAAGTGAAGATCCTGAAACATTTCTGTTTGAGTTTGAAGTAGTGTGCCGAACTTATGACTATATGGAAGATTCTCAAAAACTCAAACTGTTTCCTTCAACTTTGAAGGGATTCGCTTTGAAATGGTTCATGGGACTAGCCACTCAATCTATCAGGACTTGGAATGATATGAAACAAACATTTTTGGATAGATACTTGGACTATTGTATGCCCACCAATCATAAGGATGAGGTATTCAAAATGGTGCAAAAAGAAGATGAAAATTTGGAAGACTTAATTGAAAGATTTCAATACAACTTGAAAAGAGCAAAGATGAGCAACTTAGATAATGAAACCTTGAAAGCCCTCCTATTTAAAGCCATTAGAGATGAATGGATAGACATTTTAAACATGATGGGTAAAGGAGACATTTCTCAACTCCCATTTCATGATATAACAGAACTATGTATCCAATTCTCAAGGGGAAGATCTAAAACTGGAAAAGGGCCTAGGGATTCGTCTCTTATTAGGGCTAACAAATCTGCAACTGGATCAGTAAGTAGGGCAGAGATTGGTAATATGATTGATGAGTTTAAAACTGATATCTTAGGGGGTCTTAGTGAACAACTAGACACCCTTAAAATCCAAAACAAGCAGAAAGCAGAAACAGATGCTTTAGCCATCTTTTGTCCGAAATGTAGAAAGAAGCATGCTTTAAGGGAATGTCCCTTGGATGCAAAAGTTGTAGAAACATGTATGATTTGCTCAGAAAATCATGAAATCAGGGATTGTCCTTCAATCCCTGGACTCAAAGCTGTTTTTCAAGAAGATCCAAATTCAATAGAATCTCTCTGTTTTGTCGCAAGGAGACCTTGGCAGGGACAACAATCTCAAGGGTTTAATAACCCTATGAATCTTCAAACCCCACCAAATTGGACTCTTTGGCAACAACCTTGGCCCCAACATCAAAACTCATATCAGCCATGGGTACAAGGGATGCAAAATCCTTATGGGAGATTTGCTCAATTTTATCAATATCCTCCATCTTTTCAAAACCAACAAGCTCCACAATTTCCAAGCCAAAATCCACAACAACTTTCATTTCCATTTCCACAACATCAACCTTCTCAACAAAATACAAATCCTCAACTCATGCTCCCATACCAACAAAAGACAAATCAACTTCCGGCTCAGCCATTGCCAAATCCTAACAATAAGAATCCTCAAACTACTTATATGGTAGAAGGACAACAATTTCCTACCTATATGATTGTTCCTCTCAACGATGTACAACTCAGATCTGGTAGAGTTTTAGAAAAACCTTCTATAGACATTCAAGAGCAAGATACCTCCGAGGAGGACTCTCTTCAAGTCAATAAGGGTTCTGAGGAAGAATCTCTTCAAAATTCAAAAATTCAAAAAGAAAAAGAAAAGCTAGCATCCACAACTCCTATAGTTGAGCAACCTGTATCTTCATCTACACCTCCTTTTCCGGGAAGACTACAAATTGATAAGGGGGTGGAAAAACAAATTTTGTTGCCTAACTATGACTTTCTAGATGAATTGAAGAATGTTTGTATCAAGATTCCATTGCTACAAGCCATTCGAGAAATTCCTATTCTAGCAAAAACCATAAAGGAGTTGAGTTTCAAAAGACCAGGAAGAAAGCTAAAGAACACAAGAAGAATCCACCTGGTAGGAAAGATTGCAGACATTATGATGGGAAAAATTGCCATGCAGAAGTATGTAGATCCTGGAAGTCCAATTGTCAAGACACATATAAATGGGATAGAAATTCCAAACACATTGATTGACTTAGGGGCTGCTATCAACATTATGAGTAGACAGACTATGGAACAGTTAAAACTTCCTAACCTTCTTTTACACCTACTTTATTGCAACTTGCAGATCGATCGGTTATTAAACCAGATGGTGTATTAGAAGATATTTCAGTCTCCTTAGATTCTTGGGAATATCTAGTAGAATTTATGATTTTGACTCCCAAAAGTAATCTAGGAGGACATCCAATTATCTTAGGAAGACCTTGGCTGGCCACAGCTGATGCTTTTATTAGTTGTAGATCTGGAGACATGTACATTTCTAATGGTAATTCGATAAAGAAATTCAATTTGTATCCTCCCGCAAGAGCAATTACAGAAATAGGAGACAATGAATGGGTCGATGATGAGAACACTATACAACCTGTCTTTACCATTTCCGAGATTAGTGAGGATAGTCAAATTCTGAACACATTAGAAAATTTTGAAGTAACTTCAGAATATGACCCCACACAATTTCAGTTGGAATCTGACATAGAATATTTATCATCAAGACAAATGTCTCTTTACTCTATGGAAGAATTTGGTAATTCTGTTTTTGAGATTTTTCCAGAAAAGACATTGAATATCAACAAACATCTGGAGAAGTCACAACAAGAAGAACTAACCAGAATCTTGCAAAAACATTCTACTGCATTTGCATGGGAGTATACTGACATGAAGGGTATTGATCCTAAGACTTGCATCCATCATATCTATATTGAGGAAAACAATAGACCAATCAGACAACCTCAAAGAAGAATGAATCCAAATCTTAGGGAGATAGTGAAAGAAGAGCTCCAAAAACTTCTCAATGTAAACTTCATTTATCCAATTTCAGATAGCCAATGGGTTTCTCCTTTGGTTATAGTACCTAAAAAGAATGGTAAATGGAGGGTATGCATTGATTACATGGAATTGAACAAAGCAACTTTGAAGGATCACTTTCCTTTGCCTTTTATTGATCAGGTATTAGATACATTAGCAGGTAAAAAGTACTTTTCATTTTTGGATGGTTTTAGTGGCTATAATCAAATTCAGGTAGCACCTGGAGATCAAGATAAGACCACATTTACTTGTCCATGGGGAACTTTTGCCTACCGAGTGCTTCCTTTTGGGTTATGTAATGCACCAGCAACATTCCAAAGAGCAGTACTAGGAATTTTTTCCGATCTAATCCATGATTGTGTAGAGGTTTATATGGATGATTTTACAGTTTATGGTAATTCATTTGAAGAGGCATTAGAAAATTTGGAAAAAGTTCTCATAAGATGTAAAGAAACAAACCTTTCATTAAGCCATGAAAAATGCTTTATGATGTTTACCGAAGGGATTGTTTTAGGACATCATATTTCAGGAGATGGAATTAAAGTTGATAGATCAAAAGTTGAAGTCATCTCCAAGTTGCCTATTCCAAATTGTCAAAAAGATGTTAGAAGTTGTCTAGGATTTACTGGTTACTATAGAAGATTTATAGAGAACTTCACTAAAATAGCATCTCCACTCTTCAAGTTGCTTACAAAAGACTGTGAATTTAAATGGGATCCCGATTGTCAATCCGCTTTTGAAACTTTGAAAACAAGAATATCTGAAGCACCTATCTTGAGAGGACCAAATTGGAAACTTCCTTTCCATATTTCTACAGATACTTCAGATACAGCTCTTGGAGCTGTGTTGGGTCAAAAAGATTTAATTCCTTATGCCATTTATTACACCAGTAAAAATTTGACTCCCACAGAGTTGAATTATACTGTGACTGAAAAAGAATTCTTAGCCGTTGTTCATGCAATTAATAAGTTTAGACATTACATAACAGGCTATGAAACTTTTATTCATACTGACCATTCTGCAATTAGATATTTAATGAACAAACCTGTTACTAATGGCAGAGTGACAAGATGGCTTTTACTTTTGCAAGAATTCAATATTACTCTGTTGGATAGACCAGGAAAACAGAATACAGTAGCTGATTTCTTGTCTAGAATTCAAAATACTAAAGAAGATTCTCCTGTAGAAGATAAGTTTCCTGATGAATATTTGTTTGCAGTAACTATTAAGACCCCTTGGTATGCAGATATTGCTAACTATTTGGTTACAGGGAAACTACCTTCACATTTATTCCCAAGAGAAAAACGAAAAATTATTCAGGAGAGTTCAAGATATTCATGGATTTCTAACGAATTGTTTAAAACAGGGCCAGATCTTGTGATCAGAAGATGTGTCCGGGAAGATGAAATGCCTGATATTCTTAAGGCATGTCATGATGAACCATGCGGCGGACACTTTGCGGACAAAAGGACGGCCTATAAAATCCTTTCCTTGGGATATTATTGGCCTTCTCTCTTCAAAGATGCAAAACAATATGTCAAAAGGGGTGATAGCTGCCAAAGAGTAGGGAAACCTACCCTTTCAAATGAAATGCCACTGCAAACACAGGTACTCATTGAACCCTTTGAAAAATGGGCTTTAGATTTCATCGGACCGATTAATCCACCATCGAAGCAAAAGAAGTATATATTGGTTTGCACTGATTATGTTACTAAATGGGTAGAAGCTAAAGCATTAGTATCTGCTACTGAAAATTCAGTTGTTCATTTTCTTTATGAGGATATTTTTACTCGCTTTGGTGTTCCAAGAGAAATTATAACAGATCAGGGGAGCCAATTCACATCAAATTTGGTGGAGAAGCTGATGGAAGAATAAAAAATCAAGCACAGAAAATCTACTCCTTACCATCCACAAGCAAATGGTCAAGTGGAGTCCACAAACAAAGTTCTTGAAAGTATCATCACCAAAACTGTTCATCTACATAGAAGAGATTGGGCAGATAGGCTTCCAGAAGCCTTGTGGGCCTACAGAACTACATGGAGGAATACAACAAGACATTCTCCTTATGAACTTGTTTATGGGAAAGAAGTCTTGTTCCCCATTGAGTTCCAAGTCAAGACCTTCAAGATAGCAGTTCAGTTGGGAATGGACTTATCAGAAGCTCAAAAGCATAGAATGGAGCAATTGAATGAGCTAGATGAGATCAGACAAGAAGCAATTCTAAGAACCGATCTAGTTCAATATCAAAGAACTAAGTGGCATGAAAAATATATCAAAGAGAAGAAGTTTCAAGAAGGAGATTGGGCATTGTTATTTGACTCCAAGTTTAAAGACTTTCAAGGGAAATTTCAAACTCATTGGCTTGGGCCATATGAGATTGACAAGGTCTTTAGCAATGGAGCTGTAAGAATCAAGACCATTGATGAGTTTCAAACTCCTCTTTTAGTGAATGGCCATAGATTGAAAGTTTATCATAAGCCACTCTCTAAAGAGGATTTTGTCAAGTTGTTTCAAGAAAGTTCTGCAATCAGGCTGGTACAGAAGAATCCTTCTTCTCTACCAAGCTAGTTTTTGTTTTTCAAGTAAAAAAAAAAAAGAAAAAAAAAAAAAAAGGAAAAAAAAAGGAAAAAAAAAAAAGAAGAGAAAAAAAAATGGTATAAGCCTGAAAACCAATCATCGATTGGCAGTCTTATACAGAAAATATGGGGTGAAAATCAGGGACACCTGACACTCTATATTTTCCAAAAAAAATTTCTGTCTTTTATTTCATTTTATCTCACCACCCACTCCATTTCATTTCACTTCATTTCATTTCATTTCATTTCATTTCACTTCATTCCACTTCATCTCATCCATTCCATCAATAAAAATCTTTTTATGACCATTTCCACCTGGTCATTTGTCATTTGTTCATTTCTATTTCAGCCAAGTAATAGCCGTGTCAGTTTCCGCAGCTGACATCTGTTTCCGCAGCTGACTCCAGTTTCCGCAGCCAGGAGCAGATTCCGCAGCTACTACTACTCTGTTTTCAAAAAGAATGTACAGTTAGTTGTTGTTTTCATAAAATCATGAAATAAAATGCAGGAGAGGATCAATGGGACATTCAAGACACTAATGAAGATCAATCAGTTGAAGACCAAGGGCAAAAGCAAGGATTCCAAAGGTATGAATAAAGTTTATTTCAAATAGTATAAAAGACACATTTTTATGTAATTTTAAAACTATGAGCTCTACTCATAACGCGCAATGATTATATTGACAGTCCGTAACCCTCCACGATCTCTATGTTATCCTCTTGCATTTATTCACAAACGGCTTCATTATTGAAATTCCGACTCTTACTCATGTTCAAATAGCCCACCGAAGATAATGATACGTATTTGAGTTGACAAAGGACTCTTACAAGCCGCATAACTCCATAATCATTGATTGAAACGTGTTCATATTTATGAAACAGCCACCAAAAATTCAAAATGCGGCCGAATGAATTACACTTTGTTAACTTCTTTGTCGTTTCTCTGTCGTGTTTACAAAACCTCACTCTACTCATTCTCATTCCCTGTTTCACTCCATTCCGTTCCTTTTACTCACTCTCATTCTCATATATTCACCCACAGTCTTATTCTATGGTGCTCATTTCCGTTTTGTGATAACATCCCCACAGCATTGTGCTCGACTCCGTGTATTCCATCGTTCCACTTCCGCTTAAAACCCTCACAGAGGCAAGCTGTGAAGCACAGAGAAGTAAAATGGGAAAATTATTAAGGGCAGAGCCCGAAGGACCGAAGTTCATAGAGGGATTTCCACAAGCAAAAGAGATGTTGAGAAAAGCTAAATGGCTACGTTTTATTCAGAAATTCCGGGGTTACCACAGAGAAATTACCAAAGCGTTTGCAAGATCATTTGATGGCTCGGAAGCAGAAGTGGGAGACCTCAAGTTTTTGGTTAATGAAGCATCAATAGCAGCAGCCACAGAGCTTCTTCAGGAAGGAGAACGGTGGTTCAAAAACAAAAGTATCATTGATGAGGCATGGAGAACAATCCTCCGAAATCAAGGTATGGATATCACTGTTTTCAAAAGAGGAATTCCAGTGCATGCAATAAAAGATGAATGGGCCACTTTATTACTCATTGTTCAGAAATTTATCACATGTGAAGGCCGCTTTGGCTCTATGTACATGTATCATACTCGGATATTGATGAATTTCCTTGAAAACCAAACTCTCAATCTTCCTTATTTCCTATTCAATAGCTTGAAGAAAATGGCTGTGACTGTGCAAAAACACCTAGGAGATGTAGAGCCTCATTTATATCATCATGGGCTTATAAAAATTTTGATTGAAAAGGAGCTAAAAGAAAGAAAAGATACATGGGAACAATTCTTAGTTAGAAACTTCTTTGAAGAACCTCAGGAAATTCCTGAAGGTAATCCAATTAGAAGGAGTAGAAGAAAGAAAATGGATGTTGAAACCCAAGATGCTCCTACACAGAAAGTTCCCGTAGCTAGCACAGCAAAAAGAAGTAGAAGGAAAAGAACAGTAGATGAAATCCAAGATACTTCTACTATTACTATGAAGAAAAATGATAGAGAAGAGAGATTGGTAAAAAGGAAGAAGAAGGAAATCAAAATTAAGAAGCCAATAATATCAAAAGGGAAAGAAATTGTTGAGGCTGTCCATAAAACTTCTTCTTCTGAAGAAGAAAATCACCAAATTCTATCTGAGAGATTAATTTTTCTTCAAAAACAGTCATCTCTATCTAAAAAGGCAAAAACAGGAAAACAAGAACAAAAGGGTAATGTACCACAGCAAGTGAGGAGAAGCAGCAGGCTTAAGGGAAAACTGAGAAAAACACCAATTAAAGGTCCTCATTTCATTGATTTGGGTGAAGAGACATCTGAACAGTCTCCAACTGACCATAGTCCATTTCAGTCAGTTAGTGAACCTGACTCCTTTCACTCCCAATCAGACAATGAGCGTACTCCATCTTATTCTCAGCAAAATATTGATAAAAGTTCTCCTCAGCCAAATTTTGAACATAATTCTCCCTTGCAGCATTTTGAGGACAGTCCAATGGAAAAGACACCGGAAGTAGACCCCAAACAGCAGGAGGTCTATGACTATATAGAATCCCTGGAGAAGGCAGCCACAGGTCCAAGCACCTCTTCTATTCAGCCTCCTACATTGCAGGATAACTTGGTTCAGTCATTAAAACAGGAGATTTTTGAGCTTGAGCTTTTGAATCGGCATATCAAAAATGAAAATGAAACACTCAAAGAGCAAGGCAAACTGGACAAGATTATCCATGACAATACTATGTTACATTTGGGTATTTCGCAAAAGAAAAATAAGAAGCTAAAAAGGAAATGCCAAAAATTGAGCAGAGCACTTGTGAATATCAAATTCAGGTGCCTCATGAAGAAACCCAGAATGATGGCAGTACCAAAGAAGAAGAGAAGGGGTTTAGATGTGCTGGCTGAAGTATCAAGGCACATGAATTGAACAAAGAGTGTCAAAATTTTGGTTGCATGAGGACATGCAACACCTTCACAGTGGGGGTATGTTGAGTCCCGAATTTGTCTCTCTTCCATACACTTTTCCATATCTCTTTCACTCACCTAAACCTCAAAAATTGTCAAATATCATGTGCAAAAGGGTATCTAACATGGTTTTTAATTATGTTTGTGTGTTTTCTATTTGATTTAGATTTTGTTCATACAGCTGCGGAAACTTGTCAGTTTCCGCAGCCGCTGCAACTTTCCGCAGCTATTTTGTGGAAATCAATGTTACAGGTGTCAACGAAGGAAACGAGCCACATGGGCAGGCTAGGAATGACAAGGAAATGGTTCGTGTCCTATTGGTTCAAGTAAATTCGTCAAGGAAAGCCGCGGTCAAAGCCATCCACGTGGAATTCAACTGTGGAGTTCTATGTCGGCTGGACTCTGTTTCGTGGCATAGAAACATCCATACGGCCGTTTCCAAGCTTACGGAGGTTAATTGACATCTGTGCAAAGTTCTGGAGTTGAATTTAAGCGCCCACCTTCCATAGATCCGTTTTCCAACATGGCCATACTCCCAAATCCGTGGCCTTAGTGGTCTACGTGCTGGCTGCTATCATAAACTTCAGGAGACAGTTACATTTTATTGCTTTATAAAGAGCGTTTGCATACGCACGTAGAGTTAGTGAATGTGAGTTGATAGTTGTTAAGTTGATATATCTGTTAAGTTGATGTGCGTACTCTGTTATGTGGTGATTACGCTGCCTTGAGCCGTAATACCACCAGCCTGTAATGACTTTCTTTTTAATGTGAAAAACTCTGTTTCAAAACTTAATTCGTGTTTGAAGATCATACCAGAGCTGCGTAGAGGGCCCCTGCTCAGCCGAGGTTCTGTGTATTAATGTATATATTTTTCATTTCATTTCTTTAAGCAGTCATTGTATCATAACTCATTACATGTTCATATTTCATAGTTTTTTTATTTCTGTTCATACATTTCTGTAATTTCCATTGCATTCCTGTCTTTTATGTTTTTATGATTGTTAAGACACTGATCAGTTTTCTTGTGCAGGTTTTAGGTAGACACCCCGGGGCATTTTCATAGTATTTTTGCTAATGATATGAAAATGATATTATTCTGCTGCTAGTTTTATTTCACAGTCTTTGTTTAACTTCAGTTTTGTTTTGTGCATTTCAGTTTTGTTTATCTGATTCAGTAGTTAAAATTAGACATATTAAGCTACTCATAGTGTCTTCAGCTACCTCCGAAAGCCACAGCTGGACTGATGGTGAGGGGCTGTATGATGAAATGTGTAGTTTAGTATTAGTTTCCTTTCTGCAAAATTAGATATATTAAGCTGCTCATAGCGTCTTCAGTTTCCTCCGAAAGCCACAGCTGGACTGATGGTGAGGGGTTGCATGATGAAGTGTGTAGTTTAGTATTAGTTTCTTTTCCACAAACTTAGATATATTGAATCATGTATGACATCTTCAATTGCCTCCGAAAGCCACAGCTGGACTGATGGCGAGGGATTGAATCATGTATGTATGGTTTAGTATTAGTTTACTTTCTGCAAATTAAATATCAGTTACACAAGTTGTTTATGATTACTTCCGCAAGTCATAGCTGGTCTAATGATGAAGGGTCAGAAAATGAATCGATGTAATCTGATTTAGATTTCTTTCATTGCAATTTTGAATTTCCATAAGCGTAGTTTCTTTTGTGTTCAGTTGGCAGCAAGAATAGTTTAGTTTTCATATTCACTAGTTTCTTGTTTTGAATCATTAGATTAACAGCACTTTCCATTTCAACAGTTTACTTTCTTTTGTCATTTGTAATTTCAATTTGCTTTTAAAGTTTCGAGATTGGTAAATCATTATAGGGGATATCACTTCCTTGAACAATTATAACCAAACTTGTTTTTCACTTTAGAATTTCCATTTCACCTTAGAAAGACCATAAACGACAAAAAGTTAAGAAAGAGGTTATCTTGCACATATAGTGCGCCGCACTTCATCAGCTTACGATTCCCGGATTGACAATTAAATGCAGCAATTTAGGACACACTAAATTGACCAAACAGTCCGTGGGGAACGTTTGCTTATTGTAAACTACCTTTTGGATTAAAGAACGCTCGAGCAACTTTTCAACAGGCTATGTCTTATGCATTTAATGACATTAAGCACATTATCCATCCATATCTCGATGATTTACCTGCTCATTCATTACATAGGGCCGATCATCCCACTCATTTACGAGCAATTTTTATGAGATGTAGGCATTATCGGATAAGGCTGAATCCGCATAAATGTGTTTTCTGCGTAGAATCAGGTCGATTACTGGGATTTTTTGTCTCGAAAGCAGGTATTCGTGTCGATCCATCGAAGGTCGAAGCTATTGTTAAATTGCCTCCTCCTTCGACTTTGTGCCAACTCCAGAGTTTGCAAGGGAAAGCAAACTTTTTACGTAGATTTATTCCTAACTATGCCGAGCTTACAAAGGGTTTTACCCGGTTGTTGAAACAGAACATTCCATTCTTTTGGGACGAGATTGCTGATCGATCTTTTGATGCACTTAAACACGCGTTGACCCATGCTCCATTATTGCATCCTCCCAACTACAACCAAGATTACATTTTGTACCTCGCTGCTTCTCATTCCACCATTGGGATGGTACTAGTTCAGGAGGATGAATCTCACAATGAACATGTGATTTATTACCTTAGTCGGAATCTGCATCCGACTGAAATCAAATACACACATGTGGAGAAATTGGCCTTGGCAGCTGTTCAAGCTGTTCAACGTTTTAGACATTACATCTTGTTACGTAAAACCACGGTAATTTCTAATTGCAACCCTATGATGTATATTTTGACCAAACAATTGCTAGGGGGAAAATATTCCAAATGGATAGTTATCCTGCAAGAATTTGACTTGGAATTTGAAAAATCCAAGGCAAAGAAATCTTTGGTATTTGCAGAACTGATGTGCGATTTCCCCTCTACTGATACTGAAACAGTGGCAGAAGAGTCCATTGCGGACGAATCTTTGTTTCTTATCAGTACACTTGATCCATGGTATGGAGATATTATTGTTTATCTCCAAACCCAATCTTTTCAGCCTGACATTTCACGAACTCAGCGACGGAAAATACGCTTCCAATCCCAACAGTATAATATCATTGGTGATACACTTTATCGACGTGGAGCGGATTCTGTTTTCCGACGTTGTCTAACTCATGAAGAAGCTGAGAAGGTTTTAAATGACTGTCATTCTGGAGCATGTGGCGGTCATATGTCTGGGTATGCCACAACCCAAAAGATACTGCGTGCAGGTTATTTCTGGCCAACATTGTTCAAAGATTGCATTTATGCGGTTCGGAAATGCCACAATTGTCAAATTTTTGATCGAAAAATGCGCGCGCCACCCGTTCCTCTTCACCCTATAATTGCTGTTGGTCCTTTCGCAAAATGGGGTATCGATTTTATCACATGTAACCCTCACTCGGCTGGGGGGCATGCCTATATTATTCTAGCAGTAGATTATTTTACAAAATGGGCCGAGGCGATGCCTACATATTCAGCTAACGACAAGACTGCTGCAACATTCGTATTTAATCACATAATTGCTAGGTTCGGTGTTCCTCAAGCTATTATTACGGATCATGGAAGTCATTTTCGGAATGTCATGATGACTGAACTGACAGAACAGCTTGGCTTGCGCCACGATAGTTCCACTCCATATTATACGCAAGCCAATGGTCTGGTTGAAGCCATTAACAAAGTTTTAGTCACCATGATTAAACGAATCATTGGTATTCACAAGACGAATTGGCATTCCATGTTATTTTCAGCGCTTTGGGCATATCGAACCTCAGTCAAAACATCAACGGGTTTCACTCCTTTTCAACTAGTTTACGGTTTGGAAGTTGTGCTACCGATTGAATGCGAAATAACGTCACTAAAATTAGCCTTAGAATTACTTCCAGCTACGTCTGAAGAGGAGAAACGTTTTTTGTACTTAACCCAATTAGATGAGAATCGACGAAACACTGCAATAGAAAACGAGGCTCATGTTAAAAGGATAAAAGCTCAGTATGATAGAAATGTGACCCCTCGAAATTTTTCAGAAGGAGACCTAGTTTTACTTTATGATCAAGCTAACGACAAGCTAGGAGCTGGGAAATTCGTGCCTATGTGGCATGGTCCTTACATTGTGAAACGAAAGTTAGCAAAAGGGGCCTATGAGTTGATAGATTTTGACGGTGTCCCTTTGGATAAACCCAGAAATGGGCTTTATCTAAAGCGATATTATGCTTAAACTAGGTGTGGAGATTTTTGTTAGTTTAGATTTCTTTACTGTTGGTGTGTTTTAGATTAGAAAGGTGTGCCTAGTTTAGAAGTGTGTTTTTGTCACTATTCCTGCTTATCTGAGTTTTACTCTTGATATTGCAGATGTCGACGCCTCTTCAAACCTACATTGGTTTTGTTGATGGTGCTTGTCGTAGTACACGGAACATTTCTTCCGCAGCTTGGGTTATCTATTCACCCTCTGATGAGTTAGTATCCATGCATGGGGTAAGCCTTGGTCAAACAACAAATAACATTGCCGAGTATAGTGCAGTGATTGAGTTATTGTCTGAATCCATATCATTTGGAATTCGGAGTTTGATTGTAAGGTTGGACTCTGAACTTGTTGTATTACATCTTAACAGGGTTTATACCATTAGAAATCCAGTGTTATTACGGTTGTTTTTGAGAGTTCATCTCTTGGAACATGAGTTTGATTACATTGAATATCAGCATATTCCAAGACATTTAAATACATTAGCAGATTCAATTGCTTCTAGTATGATAAATAGACATTTGCAATAATCAAAAGCAGTAAAACAAACAACATTCACATATGTACACAGATAGCCATCAAAATAGTGATATATCATAGTATAGGAGTGTTTTCAAAAAATATACATCGTCTTCGATCATAGGTTGGAAACACCTTATGATCGGCAAAAATGATAATACAAAAGTCAAAAATATGAGTCTACACGACCATCCCATCACTGATGGTGATCACGATACGAAACCACTGCCCGGGCTACCCTGCATAGGAACCTCCTGAAAGGTCCTGGAACTCCAATCACATATTTTTGCAGCCTAAGAGGAATGTCATCTATGCTGGTCTCTGGAATATCTAGATTCAAGCGCTCTAGGTGATGCTCCAAATCAGTCAAAATCTCCGCTGATTGGCCTGCTGGGGCTGGTGCGGGCGCAACTAGTTGTCGTCTCTCGTAAGGTTGGAGATGAGCTGGTCGATGTGGACCCACGTCTGCATTCAAAAAAAATTTGGTTATTAGTTTTCCAAGACTATAAAAAATAAAAATAAAAAATTAGAATTTAGCAAATGTTGAAAAATGTTTTTTACCTGAATCATCCCACTGTTCCCCTGCAGGGAGAACCATCTCTCTGTCACCGCGGAAATCTATCTCGGCATACGGAAAATCCTCTATCACAAAAAGTTGGCGATCTAGCCAACGAAAATATGAAGGAGGGAATCGCGCAATCTCAGTACCCTCAATAGCATGACGAGCCATCAACGCAGACCAACGAACCATTCTCGGTTCTCGAAGTCGACCGGCATCAACAGCAATACTCTGTGGAGATAACATGGGGATCCTCTCCAGAGCAAAAGAAACGACGATGGATCCATATCCAAAGTTTTTCAGTTTCCCATTTTTTGCTCTGGTTAGTTGGCCTTTTACATTGGCCAACACAGCTTCACACCAGTTAAAAATGGTGCCGCGAAAACAGTCTACGGCAACACGCATTTGGGAACTAGTAGCTACATGAAGCGCAGCACTCCCACACAGTTTGGTGACAGTAAAAGAAATAACTTTCAATTCAGGACGGATGATGTGTTTTATGTCAATCCGTTTGTCCCGAGGATTTTCCTGATCATTGCAGAATTCTAGTTGGAGACTAGCGACAGTCTGGCCACCTGGCCTAGTCCCAAACAAAGAAACTTGTTCGCCCCTCTTGGACAAACCAATCAAGAAATATATATCCTCCAGCTCAATTTCGAGCCGGTGACCACCAATGAAGAAGCACTGGTCCTCCACATTCCATCTGTCTACCGACCATGTCAAGAGTTCTACTTGTGCCCTCATGCCTGAGATGGCCCAAAATTTGTATAAGCCACATGCTTTTAATGCCCTTTGTGTGGGCAAATGAATTATTGCAGCTTCATCCACTTCCTCATGCTCACGTTCTCGCCAGATAAGCATATTGTTAGTCCTACAATACAGAAACAGGCAAGTTAGAATAGTTTTATTTGAAAAATTTTGGCAAATAAATGAGAATTCAATGTTGAAAATCTAACCGCGCGGGTACCGCACCCACTCTGTGTAAACAGAGCGTAGGTCCACACGCTCAGTGTGTGCCGGGTGCGGAACCCACGACTTTTTCCTTATAGGAAAAAGTCGGGGTCCGCAGGTAGCCTGTGTCCCACCTGCGGACCCCACGGACGCATTTTTGAACCATTTTTTGCCCCAAAAATTCAAACTAAAGCCTAAAAACAAATTTCAAACGGATGAAAAATAAGATAAGGAGGTCGTGGATTACCTGGGATTGACGGTTTTTGATTCCAACAGACGAATTTTCCAAAATCTTCACAGGAACTTTCTTACCCAAAAGCTTTTTACTTTTCACTCTGAAACTGAACGGTAAAAATGAAATTGAAAAAGTCCTTTTTATAAGTTTTTTCGAATGAATGAATTTTTAATTTATTTATTTTTCACTTTAAAAAGGGTATTTTTTAAAGCATTTTTACTTATCTTAAACAGGTATGTGTAATGTTTTAAGTTTTTGTGCAGAAAATGGATTTTTCAGGTGAACTGATCGTTTTTCAACAAAGAGCATACTTTTATCACTTTTTCGGACTCTTTCAAAAATTTTACGAAAAAGCGAAACCATGGAGTCCTCTTTTAAGCCCTTTTCAGACTCTCTAAATATGAAAAGATTGCCGAGTACTTGACTATTCGAACTCGTTAAAGTAAATGAACAGTCGTCCCTTCAGTATAAGTTTACCCCTTTTACGGACTGAAATGGACTATTTACGAAAAAGGTATACGTTGACTAAATACGGCCAATAGAGTTCTCTCCCGCATTATTTTATCCTTTTTCGGGCTCGAGAGACTAAATTTACGAAAAAGAACACCCATGGAGTTTTCTTAAGTTTTTCTTCTGACTCCCTAAAACTGAAAAACACCGAGTTTCTCCTATACTCGACTCGTTAAAACTTAACAGTAAAGGACCTGTTTAATTTTCAACAGGAACGAACCACTCCTTCTTAGGGTTCGAATTTTAAACTAAGTTGGACTCATCCGAAGGATGAGCTTATAACCAAGCAAATGTTATCCTCCTCAAGCTTGTCAAAAAATAAAGAGGTACTTGCCAGAAATGGTGGGGGAAAAAGAGAGAAAAATGGGCGTGTTTGTTGTATTTTAAATTTTCGAAAATTCAGTCAACCACTCTTGAACACGACACTTTCATTTACCTGGGTTGGGAAGTCCTTTACCTAACAGTTAATCAAACCACATTGAAAGTCTTCAGCCGGTTTCTGGGTATTAGCTTTGGGTCAATCGTTACCAAGCCATCTGCAGTGTCGTTATGTGTTCAAGAGAACAGTTCAAATAAACCATTCATCTGCAAAATATCTGTCATCCATTTTTGACCATCCCTGAGTCAGTCCTTGCCAATATATTTTCAAAACTTGATCTATGATTTCGTGTTGTGGGCTTGCCTATGACAGATCACTTTCTATCGACATCAACACATTATCTAGGAAGTTGATCCAGAAATCGTCAGTACCTTGAAATCTGCATGCCTCAATGGCAGGTTTCTCGCCTTCGACGACAGGTTGCATCATCGACCTTCGATCGAATGATTCCGTGACATGTTCGACTTCAGCTCATTCATTCACATTTCATGGATTGTACTGAGTACTTTGAGAGCCATTGACATTACTGGTGATTTCTCTCACACTTGTTAACAGTTCACATCATTGACTAGTAATCAAGTGGTTTCTACCATGTTCGACTTCAACACATTTATTCACATGGATAGAATCGTACTAGTTCGAGATGCGAAAATCAAGACCCTGGATCTAGTTTCCACCATCCAGGCTGCGAGGAATTTTGTTATCATCTATACAGTAGACTATTTATAAACAGATGGCTGCGTCCATACTGTGTCTACATATATCTGTACTATGATGTATTCAAAATCATTCCTGTATCAGAACGATTTGAGTTAGTTTCTAGTTAGTTTTGATCTGAGTATGGGAATGCCTACCTCAGTGATGACATATATATGTATATATTTTGCATTGAATGTTTTTACAGGTTCCGACTGGGGTGTCCACAGGATGATCTTTGAAATGATAAAGTGTTGCACTCTTCATATATGACAGACTACAGCTTCATCTATTCCAGACTTTGCACTTTAGGGGGCAATTTGTTACACTAAAATCTTTCATCCTGACATTTTACTATGAGTATGAGCTCATTATTACTCATACTTCCTCCTTTTGCAAGTCTAACATATCTGCTCCTCATGTCAAGCTTTCAAAATCAGAGAAAAGTTCCTAAAATCCCCTAAATATTGGTATCGCACTTTCTCTATTCATTACCTGCGGTCCCGCGCCTAAAGTTCAGCTTTCCTGCGGAACCATACCGTACGTTCTTTGTGTCATGGGTGCGGACCTCTGTAAAACTCAAAAAGGCGAGAAAGTAAAGATAAAAAGTGGATTTCAGATAAATTCTAGAAGATTCTAGATGGGAATTTTCGGGAATGGATACGCTTTGAGAAGGTTCATGTATCCCTCACTTGATGGAGCTAACCCCTTGATGTAAGGAGATAATCCCTTTGAAGGAGGATTCTATCCCTTCATATTTGGAACAAGAAACCTCCTCTTTTCCACTATAAAAAGAGGCCTTGGGTAGCCTCAAAGGGAGTTCAAGCTTAAGATATTTGAAGTTAAATGTTGTTGAGATTCAGACTCAATTAACTAAGACTTTCTGTGAGGTTAAATCACTCATCTCTATCTATCTTGGTTCAAAGAGTGCAATGCTTGTCAAATTAGAAGAGATTCCTGCTTCGGACCCCGGGAGGACCTGCACGACATCAAGGCACAGGTTGTAAAGGTTTTCTTAATTTGAAGTTAATACAAATATACTCATTTCTCTCATTAAACTGTCTATTTATGGTTTATTTCATAAATTCCTTGATCATTATGATAAGCATGGTTTATAATAATGTCTATACAGGTGCTGTGTAATATTTTTGCTTGTTTGTGACTGCAGATTCACGAGGAATGTTCTTTCAGTGCACGGGAAGGACTTCAACGAGATCAAGCAAGCGCTGGACATAAGGTAGGCCTTACACCTATATAGTGTTTTTATGAATCTTATATGCTTAGAGAGAGATTAGTATAATTGGTTGTTTGTTGCTAGTTACTTTTAGTACTAGAGAGATCGGTCTTGTCCGCAAGACGGATTAGTCTACACAACAATGGCTTATTTCATTTTATGTTTATTGGCCCATGCGTTGCTCCTCCTGCTAATATTCTTGCTATTCTTATTGCATTTCTTCTCATAGGTGCTTCATGGAGGTCCTTAGATGCCTTAAGCAAATATGTTTCACATGCCAAGGGGTGGTTGATCCACCTTTTATTTGATTTTTTTCTTTTCTATTCTTTTTTTCTTTTTTCTTTTTTCTTTTTTTTATTGCATGCATAATAAACTCACAGTTATTTTTCTGTGAACTAAGTTCACCCTTGGTTACCCCTTTGGCACTCCTTATCTTCCATTACATGAACTGCTTACTAACCACTTTCTCAATTCCTTTTAAATTTTGTCTTGTTCCTATTCTTGGTGGAAAAAGTGAGGCTAGTCTCTAGATAAGGCTGAGGTTTCTCTGCTACTAATTTTGGATATATAAAAAAAATTTCCTTCTCACACTTTTTAATGTCTTATTAAGATAAAATAAATTCGAAGAAAGGGTTAGATGATTGCATACTTGATCCTTACCATTGATTTATTTTTGCAGGTGATATTTAAGCTGTTGATATTGTTGTTGAATTTGTCTTCGGTGGTTTTGAAGCCGCTCTAAAGCTGCATGTGATAATATGCTTGAGGTCCTTTTGGAGCTTCTGAGCACAGGAGGAGGAAGTCCAAGTTTGACTACCTTTGACCAGGGTATTGAACAAATTTTATTTTGTGCTAACTTACTTTTTTGTGCTTGCAAAGGTTGGAGAGCACTTGCATTCATTAGAGAGAGATACATGGAGAAATGCATTTATTTATTTATTTATTTTTTTTAAGGCCTACTAGCTACCATAATGAGGTTTTCCACTAGTATGTCTGCCTAGGAACCTAAAAGGAGGTTTTCACCTAGGATATTTTATTTTTATCTTTTTGTTTTTAACCCAATGACCACCTCATGGAGATTTTCAATCAGTGAGCGAATCTTAGACACCTCAAAAGAGGTTTTCACCTGAGATTTTTTATTTTTCCCTTTTTTTTCCTTTTCGCTTTCCTACTCTACTTGAAAAAACAAAAAAAATTTCAAGTATAGGAATACTTCTAATGGATTCATGTACACATCAAGATGACAAATAAAATCAGGTGCACACTTGGAATACATGCTCTGACATGTACTTGAATATAAGAGATGAACTTCTTTGACTGGGATTGTATCAAGTACTGTTGGAGAAGAGTGTGTTGCTGCAGCTTAATGATTGTTTGGAACCATATGTCAATATATTTGCGATGCCCCTGGTCCACTTGCTGAGTTGGATCACCCTGGATGTCCTATTCTATTATGACATTCAAATCTTTCTCTTTTTGCTGATTTTACTCTTGAACGTATGGAGGAAATGCTGGTAAACATGAGGAAACTTTCTCAACGTTTGATTCTGATGTCAGCTCTTCATCAAGTGCAGCCCTTGATATTTTGATTTCCTCATTTGGATCTTCTTCTTCTGGATGTTGTCCTCTAATGACATTAAGAAAATCTATTCTTTGCAATACATTTCTTGAACTAAGATGAATACCATCTAGATCAAGAGGAGAGGTTTGGAAGTGTTGTACCTGAGCATTGTAAGTGAGCTAAGATACTTCATTGTATGGGTTTAGAACTGGTGGTACAAGTAGTTGAGTGGGGGTGGATATATGAGATGGATGTGATTGAGGATGTGGTTGTGGTGGAGGTGGATGGTAGGGATAGAATGGAGTTGGGTATGGAGGATATTGAGGAAATATTGAGGATTTTGAGGATTTTACCAATAAGTTCCTTACCACCCATGTTGCCAATTGGGCTTAAGGTTGATATGGCCAAGGTTTCCAAGGAGGGATTTTGTCCCAATTAGTTTGATATGGATGTGGATAATCTTGAAATTGTGAAATAGTTCCTTGCATCATATCAAGTTGAATAGGCTACCAGGGTATCCTTGGAGCTACATAACATAGCTTCTTTGGTGATTGCCTTGCTCCATTGTCTTCCTGGTAAACTTCTTTAAACCTGGGGAATGATGAACAACATTTAGTAGCATATGATTCTGCATGGATAAAAAAAATATCAACATCTTCTTTTTGCTCATTTTTCTTTCTTAAGATTTCTACTTGTTCACTTAGATTGCTAAGAATTTATGTTTTAAAGTTATCAAGAAAATTTCCAAGTTCATCTTGCCTTACCAATGTTGATGCTGACTTACTTACTCTTTCCCTTCCTCTTGATATGTGCTTGCATGTTTCACAAATTTCTCCAAATGACAATTGGTATACATCTCCTCTACTCATGAGATTAAGGAGATAAATCGACTCATCCCTAATTGTTCTAAGTAAGAGGGTTTTTAGTGTGTCAAATCCTATATGATGAAATTTTTCCCTCTTAACATTATACATGAACCTCTCTATTAGATCCTCAAGGCTCTCATATTTTTCTTGGTTCATTCTAAAAATTTCTTCTCTAAGACCATGATATTTATATTTTTCTAGAAATATCTTTTGCATATCATTCCGTGATCTTATTGAATAAGTACCTAGACTTATGAACCATTTAAGAGATTTATCCTTCAATGTTGCAGGAAACAATCTCATTTTTTGAGTGCGTGATAAGTAGCCATAAGATCTAAAAAGTATATAAAATTCAAAGAGAAATGTTTCCAGATCCTCTATCCTCATACCATGGAAGTTGGGAAGGAAATATGGAGGGATGTTCTTCATATGTACATTGATGTCCATATCTTGAATGGGAAACCCAATAAGATCTTCTTCATTGTCATCATATCCATCCATCTCTTCTACCTTCAAAAGTGTGTGGTTATGTGTTTCTTACTGCACCAAATGGTCAAGTGGGGGGGTTGGTATTGGAGAAGTATTTTTTAAAAACATTCTAAGTATCCCTACTCCTATGAGGCATGAAAATCAGGATTTTTTGTACTTTTTGAATATTTCGGAAACAACATGAAAAAGGAAAGCAAAAAAGAATGCTAAAATAGAATCAAAGCATCTACTAGACACCTCCTCGGCAACAACGCCAAAAAGTGGTGAACCCTGGTATTGCACCAAGAGTGCAACCACTCCTATGGCCTACCCTACTTTACTTTATCAACCCGGGGTTCATACAAACTTGGAGGTGACAGTGCTATATAAAAACATATGCATTCTACTCATGTCATCCTCTTCTGCTCTACGAAAGGGTACTACTTCTAGGAGTTCTTAGTGAAGTCTGTCACACTTCAATGAAACTAAAATAAATTGCAGAAAGGAAATGACAAAAAGGAAACTAAACTAAATTTCTGAAAATAAATGACAAGAAAAGAAACTAGTTTAACTTGATGAAAATAATTGGCAGAAAAGAAACTAATTTAAATTGGAAAAAGGAAATGACAGAAAGGAAACTAATTTAACTTGATGATAATAAATGGCAGAAAGGAAACTAATTTAATTTATTCTCTATCTACCATGCTTCTATCCATGTAGCTAAGTTATCCATGACTTAATTCTAATTGAAAAAGTGTTGATTGTAGTCCGGAGGTAAAGGGCTAAATATGATAATGGAAGTCTTAACACACGAAACAAGGCTCAAAGAAGTGAAAAGGGGGATTTAAACCTTATTAGAACTTTATTATAGTGCAAACAATTATTTGGAGTGGAATGGTTTGAAAATTGCAATAGAAGAGAAGCGGGAGTACAGTTCAGGAGTGGGAGTGAAATGCGATTTTAAAAAAAGGCAAAGGTTGCGATCTGCGGTATGCGATATCGCAATATAGAAATTGACAGACAAAAGAAGTAAGTGTTAAAAAGGAGTGGATAAAGATTCTAAAATGTGATTTGTGATGGGATAAAGACTGTGAAATGAAATTGGTGATTGGTGGTGTGGTGGAGTACGGAGCGATATCGCAATCGGTGTTTGGAGCAGTAAGTCTTAAAGGAAAAAGGGAAAATTTTGTGAAATGTGAAATGCGACGGGTGACATGGAGGTAGGACCCATGGCAAAGCGCGATACCAATATCGCAATTGGAAAATAGGAGTGGTAAGTGTTAACGGGAACAAGATAAACAATGTGATTTGTGATGAGAGAAGTACGGTAGCAGGAGATTCGAGGAGAAAAGGCAGAGGTCTAACTTTGATGGTTTTTCAAGTGTTTTGCGTTAAAAAGGTGCGGTGGACGTGAATGATGAAAGCAAAGGAATACGGTAAGAATATCGCATCTGGGCTTGAAATGGGAGAGCATAAACAAATAACACAAGAGATCTGCAATTTGCGATGAGCAGAGTACGGTGAGCGGGAGTTTCAAGGAGAAAGGCGGAGGTCAAACTTTCAACATTTTGAAGTGTTTTGTGAATAAAAAGGGTGTGGCATCTGATAAGAAGAGAAAAAGGAGGGGAATGGAGTCACATCAGCAAGGTTCGGAAGTGTAACACAGAGATGGAGAGGAATTTGAAAATGATGCAAAACGATTGAATGAACTTCTCTGGAACGTTTAATTAGTATTCCTGCAAACAAACCTTCAGATTCATGCACGAAAAAAATAGACAAAATGAGTGATAAAAATAGTGAACAAAAAGAATTTTTTTGGCCTGTGGGAAGGTCAAACCTGCTCAAATTCTATTGAAAAAGATGAGAAGGGAATGCTTGACCACAACTTTTGGATTTTTCCTCTTCTCTATTACTCTCGTAAGCAAATGAAGAACTACAACAAAAAAGTGAAAGCAAAAAAAACTAAATAGCAATGAAACTATCAGAAGTAGATCTAACTAAATGGCAGAAGAAAAAATAGCTAAATGGAAGAAAGGAAAGAATGAAAACAAATGAGAAGCTGAGGCACATGGATTGGGTCCTAACCCACGAGCCCTTCTCTCTGGAACTAAATCAGTAAAATGGAGTATGTTTTCTCATTTAAGGAAGATAATAGCCTCGTCACATTTCTGAAATTTATCACTGAGTACAATAAAAATCTTAATAGCTTGTGACAAAAGTTTTGAATGGAATCGACCCTCATTAGCTTTTGTTCAAATTTATTTATACTAAAGGGAAAGTACCAACAGCTCCCTAGAAAATAGGTAATGAGTCCACTTGACTCCAAGTGAAGTATGGCTTGAGCTCACTTGGCCTTGAGTTGCTTGGCTAACTCTGAAATTCTAATTTCTTGAGGGGATCTCATGAGGATCCTTTGGTTGCTTTTGAGAGTTAAGGAGGGTGGACAACCCCCTTGAATCTCTCCATTATTTCTCCCTAATTTCCTGATATTGTGCTCATTTATTCTTCATTCTTGATCTTCTAGTGGCATGGAGAAAGTCCCTAAATTATCTCCTTCTCCAAATCTGCATAATTTGCCAAATATTCTCACCATATTCTACAAAAATAACCAATATGAGGCACAAATATGCAATCACCTTTAAACCTTCCTAAGAAAAAATTGAAGCATAAGAAAACATTATTAAGTGCAAAAGGAGAGATTTAATATAGCTTTTCATGTGCATAAGGAAGGTAGATAGGCCTAAGAAAGGTTAGATGGGCCTTATTTTATGTCTAATTTAGAGGCCCATCATCACCCTCCTACTGAAATTGTTGTTCATCCTCTAAGAAACCTATTCATCCTCCTTTCCTTATGGTTCTTCCTGCATGATAGCTTATTTCATTTTCGGTTTATTGGCCCATGCACTGCTCCTCCTACTAATATTCTTGCATTTCTTCTCGTAGGTGCTTCATGGAGGTCCTCAGATGCCTTAAGAAAATCTGTTTCACATGGCAAGAGGTGGTTGATCCACTCTTTTTTTATTTTTATTTTTTTTAATGCATGTAGAATAAACTCACAGTTCTTTTTCTGTGAACTAAATTCACCCTTGGTTACCCCTTTGGCACTCATCTTCCATTACATGAACTACTTACTAACCACTTTCTCAAGTCCTTTTTACTTTTGTCTTGTTCCTCTTCTTGGTGGAAAAAGTGAGGCTAGTCGCTAGATAAGGCTGAGGTTTCTCTACTACTGATTTTGGTTATATAAAAAAACTTTCCTTCTCACACTTTTTAATGTTTTATTAAGCTAAAATATATTCGAAGAAATGGTTATATGATTGCATACCTAAGCCTTACTAGTGATTTGTTTTTGTAGGTGATATTGAAGCTGCGGATATGGTTGTTGAAGCTATCTTCAATGGTTCTGAAGCTTCTCTAAAGTTGCATGTGATAATCTACCATAGGTCCTTTTGGAGCTTCTGAGCACAGGAGGAGGAAGTCCAAGTTTGAATGCCTTTGACCAGGGTGTTGAAAAAATTTATAACTCCGGCCAAGGATTATATTGTAATCCAGTTGAGCATCTAAGACTTCAATGTCTATAAGGACAGTCTTGATGGCTAAGCAGACCAGGAAATTTTTCTAGAGACTGACGGGAGATTATGGGTGCCCATCGTATGCTCTGAGTGTGATGTCTGATGAATTTAGTTTGGGAGACCCTAACTTCTTATAGACGTTCTTTGACATGATGCATTTGGATGCACCCTCAACAAATATGATACATCGGTGAATGTTGATGTTTTAACTAAGACCGATATCTGGAAGGCGACCATCGAAGGAATCCTAGGGGTGGATTTATCTAGATCGAAAGCTATTAGGAATGAATCGACAAGGTTGATGGCGCCTAACATGGAAGGTAAGGCTTTCCTTTTCTTTGGGCATGATTGTAATACCTCCAAAGCTGACATGGTGGCGGGAGATTGGGCTAAATCATCCACAATGTGATAGTTATGGGCCGCTTTAAAATGGTTTCTTGCTCGCCTAGTTGGTCCCTTAGCCATATTTGGCAAAGGTTCAATAGGTGTATTTGATATGGTAAATGGTGTTGTTAGTGCACTCATGATATCCCCTGACGAATTGGTGTTTGGTGGGGTATCGTAATTTCGGTTCTGTGTCTGAAAAAAAAAATCTTCGCTAGTCATGTAGATTTCATGGTTTTTTTTTTTTTTTCAGAATCATCGAGAGTTGTTTGCTGTTGTTGGGTGCTAACTGTCCCTTGATAGGGGAAAGGCTCCTGCATGGCAGTTGTCTATTGTGAGGACCCCCCTTGTCCATGGTTACCTTGAAGCTTCTACAGCTCAGGGATATCGGGACAGTGGTGAGTGTAATGGTCATATTCACCACAGATTGCACAAGAGTGGTTGGCCAAATATTTTCCCTCTTTTTCTGCCCTTGGGAGTTGTTTGGCTCCTGGTTTTGATTTCTGTTGGAGTTGCCTCTGGCCTGAGATCGCGAAGGGCGTTATTGATTTTTTCTCCCCTATCTAGTATTTCCCATTGGTTTGTTTTTTTATTTTTTCCTTATCGCGTTAGGAGGATATATAGGATTCTCTTGATTATATGGTTGCCGCAGTTGTGCTTGAAAAGGTTGCACAAAGCTTACTTGTGAATTATTTTTCATGGATGGGTTTTTTGTTGGGGACTGGGCATATTGTGGTCCTTGATCCTGGTTTGTGAATGGATGTTGGGGGAGATCTCTTCCATCAACATTTATAGTTTTGTATGGGTCCCTGAGCTAGAGGATATGGACCTCCTTGCTAATGGTGGTACGAATTCACCCTATTGCTCATGTTTTGCAAAGGTGCATGATGACTCTAGTAGCCAGGTTTCAGGATGTTCTAGTTAGAATCATATGTGTAACCAGGGTACTGAACACTGTTGCTTAGGTTATTTTGGGTCAGTGAATCAATCAAACCATCTGCAAAATTCTACATGCCTGGAAATTCTTTGTAAGTTTACAGGCGCTAGGATATTGTAAATATATCCCGACTACATGTAAATCAACTCGATCTGTTGGGATTTACTGTTGGCATCCTCTTTGGACATAGGTTTTTGAGTTGCTAAGTATTTTGAAATATTTGCAGTGAGAGTTTTCAAGAACAGGTCTAGCATAACTCAATCATCAAGTTTGGCTTTGCACAAACTACGACGTCACTGCCATTCATGGAGATGGTCTGAGATATGGATGATTGGTGTCTATCTAAAGTGGGTCAGTAATTCCATCTCGAAATTGTGGTGGATGGGTAAATAAAAATAGGTAAGGAATGCAATAGAGAGGGCACTAAAAGTTCCATGTGTAGCAGATGGTTTCTCCACATACCATTTCGTAGCTGGTCCAGTTAGGGTGTGCTAAAATAGTCTCAGTCGAATAGTATCGTCAATGATGTTGTTCGATAAACACCATAGGTGGAAGGTCATTATATGATTTCTTGGGTCTTCCGCTTACTTCCCTTCGAACTTTTGAATGTCCGAGGGGAGCTTTGTGGGCATGGGGGGCCATGTTGGGTTGTATGCAATAGGGTTTTTCATTAACTTGGTTAGATTGGGCAAGTTCAATGATGTTAAGAACATTGACTACGAGTTGAGAGCCATTACACAGTGTGAAGACATAGTGTTATGGTTAGATATGGGGTTTGTTTGTGACGTACCCGACTGTGTGTTCACTTGCCTTCCTGAATGGGTAGTGGTCCTCTGCCCCCTAAGGGTTGTGGGAGGAGTGGTATGTGGTGACCCTGTGGGGGTTTCCACTGGTGTGGCATTGGGAGACCATCGAGGGTTCCCAATTAAATATTCCCCAACAAAGGATGACCTAATAAGGGTGGAAGTGTTCTATATTTGACACCTAGATGGTGAAAGACCTGGAACTCCTCCCGATAATGGGGTGAGGTCCAAAAGATGTATATATCGACGAGGTCCCATTGGGTCCGTTATTGCGTCAACTAGGTATGGTTTTGGAATAATATTCATTTCTATGAGAGGTGAAGTATCAAAGAAAAAATGGTGACCACATACATAAAAAAAAAGTGAAAACAAAAGTTAATTTTCCTTTAAATTATCTCTTGGTGGTCAAGCAATAAAAAAAAGGGTTTTGGTTGTTTTTGCCAATGATACTCAAAATCGTAGAGACCTAAAATTTCCTCACACTCTCAATAGTAATTGGACCTTGCGAAGATATATTTTGATGGGCATTGGGGCTAACGTCTTGAAAGAACTGGCGACACCTTCCACTATCCGAAGAATCGACCAAGGTAATGGGTAGAGGATCTAGTGATGCCTGCACCATCACCTACAGGGAAGGATGCCCTAGATTTGGCCACTAAGTACCATCGTCCCACGAGAGCATTCGAGTCTTGAGATTCTTGGTAAATAAGCTACTAGTACCGAGTATTAGATGGGTTAGGTAGCCCCAAATAATACCGCATGCACTGGGCATAAGCTTAACCCCCTCTGAATCAGGTCTCTACTCAAGTTTTATTTTCCGTGGGCGGATAGATAGATTTTAAAGTTCCCTAAAATGTCAACTTCTATGTTTCAAGATGTAAACTGACCAAGGCGGCTTATTGGATGCCTACCCCCTTAGTCCTAATGTAAACTATAATTTCTCCTCTGGCCCCTGTAGGGAGAGCTAATGAGTTTAGTTAGGTTAGTTTTAAGGTGGCTTTACTTCACTTAAGGTGTGGAAGTGTGTGAGCAAGAAGTGACCAATCACATAGTTTTAACATGCGGATATGCGGTGTGTTAGGTCCCTATATTACTAGCATAGTCAATTTTTGGGTATTTTTATGACTACAACCATACAAACAAATGTCCCTCAAGCAAGCTAAGAAGGATAATAAATTATCACCAAAGTACTATGGTCTTTACAAGGTGTTGCAAAAGATTGGTACTATTGCATACAAATTGGAGCTTCATGCTTCTTCACAAGTGCATCCAGTTTTCCATGTTTCATGCTTAAAGAAGGTTATAGGTGAAAATCGTCCAATTCAAACAATATTTCCAGAACTTGATGAGGAAGGAAAAATCATATTGGAACCTGAAGCAGTCACGGAAACAAGAACTCGATAGCTACGGAATCGATCAATTTCAGAGTATCTCATCAAGTGGAAGAACTTACCGACTGAAGATTCTACATGGGAGGATGAGAATTTTATACAAAAGCACCCAGAGCTACTCAAGCGTTGAGGACAACACTTTTTTTGAAGGAGAGGGGCATGTTAGGTCCCCATATTACTAGTATAGTCCCTTATTATTGTTAGTGTAACCCCCTTATTGTTATTATTGTACCCTTGTAACCCCCATTTTTTTATTATTGTGCCCTTAAATTATTATTGTTAGGTCGGCTAGGATTACATTGTGGCCCACTAGGATTACATTATGGCCGCATGGACTCCTATATATAGAAAGGAGGTTTTGTAAATTGTATCATCCAAGAATTGTTCATTCATGTAATGTATTGGAGGTTTCCCCCTCGAAGTGGCTTATTTCTAAGGCATTGATATCTCTTTTCTTCTATTTTTGGAGCTGGTTTCCCAACATGATGATTCTTTACACATCCCCTATTTAATCTATGTTTGGTTGTTCCTTGCTATAAGCAAATCCTGTGTGGATATGGGTCACTTAAAATGTTTCCTAGTTAATCTAAGTGATCAAATAAAGGGAGATGGAAAATTATCAGAAGAGAGATTTCTTATGCTTTCCTAGGGTCACCAAAAGGTGCAAAGGCGGAAGATATTACTTACTCTCTTAGGATAATTAAATCTTGGTCCCAACTCCTAGTGCCAAAAATTAAGCTAAAATTAATGACTTTAAACTAGGAAAAATGAAAAACTAGCTAAGCATGTGTGGATTAGGGCCACTTACTCCAACTAATTACCTATGTGTTTTTGGTGTCTATGTTCGAAAAAATAATTTATTTTAGATTGCAAGTAAATTCCCCCCTACTTAAACTATGTGTTTTTTTTTTTTGTGAAAATAAATTTTGAAATTTTAAAACTAGCACCTAGCACTACTCAAATGCAGTCAATAGTGAGTTTTAAACAGTCATGGGACACCTCACACAATGTTGGAAGTTTATCTATGGGCTTCCAATCACTTTACAAATAGGAAATGAAGGAAAATAGAAGAATTTTTCTGCCTCTGGTTTCCACACGCAAATGTCTCATACATGCGCGAAACTTATCACGCAGGTCAGTGCTGAATACATGCAATTGGGAACATCTGTCTATGTGAAATGTGCGTGAATTTCCTGCAACAAATTTTCCGAAGCTTCTGAGCCTCAGACTCTCATTGAGGGTGAACGAGCAGAGAAAAGGTACCTGCAATAGGCATAACCACATTAACTAGAAAAAGTAAAGTCATTGGAGTTGCCAATCCTATTATGGTTGTTTTGGTGCACAATTGTACCAACCACACTTGCTTAAGAGAAGTGGTCGCTACCTCCTAAGATTTGGTCATAGGCAGATAAACAAAAGAGTTAGCAAGTTTGTGAACATGCTATAAAATATTAAACACACCAAAAAATGATATATTATGCATATGTAGAGATAAAAAGGACTAAACTAAACTTAAACATGAAAGATCACAAAGAGTTAAACAAAACAATAATACTAACAACGACATCAATGTCCCCTCTTATTGTTTGCAATTAGGGAGAAAGATAGTACATTTACACACTTGCCAAGGGTCCCTTAGAGCTATGGAGTTCTAAGACCCAATGCAAGGACTTTTTACCTTCTAACTGCTTGGTGCAAGGTCTCTCTCTCTACTCCAAAGGATTGAAGTTGTTGGATGGCCAACAACCGAATCCCCTCTCTACTTCTGCTCTCGATTACACACTGTTGGATTGCTTCAAAGAAATTTTGGCCAGCATAACAATGTGCTCTCCCTTTGTTCATCTCTTGGTGGTATTTTATATATGGATTCAAATTCTCCTTCCCTCTCTTGGTATATTGGTGGATGGTGACCCAAGAGAGGGGGTTGACTCCATTTTGTGCCACTTGATTCCTTTGTCTGCTCCCTTGAGGTCCCAAGGAGGCTTAGGCAGTTGTCCTTGGGTGGCCTCAAGTGTGGGATAATTTTCTTGGAGTGTGGCTTGTGGTTCCAGAAAGTGACTTCTGCCACTCTCAGGTCTGCACAGGTTTTTGAGGGAAAGCTAGACAAAGGCGAGCCTATCGAAGAAAAATGTGCGCAAAGGTGCATTCTACTAGTGTCTTGAGTGCGAAATTTGATTTTTCCTCTAGACTTTAGAGATTTTTTAAAATTTTAGGATTCTCTAATGTGCCTCAGCCCTGTAAATCCTTTTGCCTGACATTTAGTAATGTCATCTTTGCTTGTCTGATTTTCCAGTGATAACAGAAGGGTTGAGCATTGATTTTTCATAATGCATAATTATTGAAGGAAGAATATGTTAGGTGATTGTCCAATTATGCATCTTAAGAGCTCAAGGGCTAGGCTTGAGGTGAAAGACTATGCAATGTGCAATTGAGGCCATGCTAGAGGGTTGCATTGTTCAGTTCTAGAGGCCAAGGCCCGAAATTGAGCACTGAAACTAAGCATTGCACAATCCTGAGAGGTAGGAACAAGGCATTGCGCAATTTTAAGAGACACGATCACAGCTAGTGGGTTGATAATATTCAATGAATAGTTCAGGAGGGTCAAATGAGGCTAAGTTTCTTGGTCAAAAATCTTTCAGAAATTCACTAAGTGTGGGATCGGTGAAGCTGATGTGAACAATGATAATACTTGACTATGATCACACACTTAGAAAAATCGATGACACAAAAACATACTACCCTTGGAGCGACCATTTTGCGGCTACTTATTACAAGTGCGACACTAAAGATAGACTTTGCGAGGACCGTGACGTCACTTGTGCAACATTGCTTACAACTTCATAAATGAGTGCAATGGATGTTTACATGGTAAGATAAACTCATTTACAGAAAGGTAACCTTTTGAAACCACTAAAACAAGCTCATATACATTTTTTGACACTTAACATGCGAAAAAATGTCATTTTGATTTTTATTGCAAAAGGGAACAAAATACTTATAGAAAACACATACAATGGATTTCAATGTTTGCGACGACAATATGAAAGACCTAGGTAAGCTCCAAAATTTAGTGCAGGAAAACGTTTTTGGATGTGTTTTAGTAGAAACAACACATTTCTACTTCATCCCATTTATTTACATATTCAACTATAGCTATAATATATTTTTCATATGTTCATTTTTCTCTTACTAGGAATGGACTGACGAATTCCATGGCTTGTATTTTGAAAGGAAAACTTGGGTGGATTGACTTCAATAGAATTTCATTTTTCAGTAATGGTTAGCCCATTATGTGATAAATATCACATTTTTTATTATTCTATGAAAATATTTTAATAAGACTGGCCACCATATACCCACTTGGAGAATATTCTTGCTATAGTGTTAGTTTGGAAATGGCCACTTGTTGGACCCTTATTTGCTTCATCTATAATATTGTTTCATTCATGCTCAAGTACACATCTTATAAGTATGTTTTCAAGTCCTAATTTATACAACTATATGTTCATTAGTATGAATTGTGAAACCTTCATAGCTAGAATTTTTTTCTTATTCTCTAGTAGATCCTTGGGGTCTTCTCCTTGGTTCAAAAATCCAAATTTTTCACTGAACTTGGTTGGAGAGGATTCAATTTTGAAAAAATGTAAATTTGGAAGGTTTTCATCAATGCTAACTAGTTCCTCCCTGGTGTCGAGATGAGATAACTGACGAGGCTCGAAAATTTTCTTTCCTGGTCTGACTGTTATGTTAAACTTGAACTCTTGGAATAATAGCAGCCATCAACTCATTCTTCCTTGATGCACTGGTTTATTCATAAGGTATTTAAAGGCTTTGTAATTCATAAAAAATGTAAATGGTTTAGCCAATATATAATGTCAAAAATTTCTGCAAAGAAAATATCATGAAAAGTGCTCCTAGCTCTGTAGTTGAATAATTTCCTTTTTCCCTATTTAGCTTCCAACTAGTATAGGAGTTATGATGGTGGATTATATTGTTTTATGGTTGAGATAATACTACTATGATTCCTATGTTAGATACATAACATTGAAATGAAATATCGTAGCCCAACCGAGGAATTTTTGTATTTATTCCTCCACCAATATCATCTTTAATAACTCGAAAGACTCATTACATTCCTTTCTCCATATGTACTCGACCTCTTTCTTCAATAATTCATTGATATGGAATGTGATGTCCAAGTACTGTTAAATACAATTTCTATAATAATGTGATGTCCCAAGAATTTTTTTCTCTAATTTTCATTTCACAGAGGCTTCAAGTTGAGGATCACTTTTATCTTTGTCATGCCAACTTTGATTTTATCTTTTCATATGATGTGGGCCAACAATATTCCAATGGGCATGGAAAAAAACATTTTTTTAAATTTTAAGAGACAAACAAATTTGTCTACATAGTTATAGTTTATAACTTATACATTTAGTTTTATTTTCCATTAAAGTACAAATAGTCCAATCATTGAAATATACAACCATTCTGCTATATATTTACACTCTTGAAAGGTTTTGACTACAATCCTTGAAAAAATATGTTGGTGCACTTTTGAGTGCAAAAGGCATGACAATGTATGCAAATGATACAAACTCTTATACAAAATTTGTTTTGTTATGATCCTCTTTTGCAATTAGAATTTATTATAGCCTAATAAATTTTCTACGAAATAATATCATTCATGGCCTGTCATTTTTAGGTGGACAAATCCCTCTTGCAGACAAGAGCGATCTCCCTAGTATCCCAAGGATATCTAGAAACAAACAGACAGATGTAGACCATTCTCTCTAGACTATTTTGCTTAAGAATTACTAATTAACTATGGAGAGATGCTCCTACTTGAAGTCCAATGCTTATTTGGTCTTCAATACAGTCATTTCAGAAGGTATCGATCCAATATATAATATCTGCAATCAAAGACAAGAAGACAAGATCAAAAGCATTTGCAAGATATGATAATTCAAAAGCAATAATCTATCTTAGTGGTCAAGGAATACAAGAATTAAATTATTCAAAAGATAGATGAACAACTCAATGAGAAAATAGAATCCATTTGTATTAACTTTGAATAAAAAGAAGAAACCTTACAACCTTGATTTCTTGATGTTTGTACAGGTTCTTTCGGGGTCCCAAATAGTCGTTTTCCTCAGTTTGACAAGACTCCAACTCTCTAAATCAGAATAAGACTATGGCTATGAGTATGTAATCGCTCTCATGCCAATGATGCCAAATTTGGAGATTATAATTTCTTCAGCAATTCTCTTCTACAAGCTACAATCTACGTACATCAATCTACAGTCTCCCATATACCCTTGATACTAAAACATGGTCTCAATTTATAGCTGAAGGAAGGTAGTTTCAGTTCCAATAAGGAAGGGATAAAGCCCTCTCATCATGGGATTTTAGCTCCAAAAACTAAGGGATAGCTCCATTTATGAAGGGATTAAGGTTCATGAATGGAAGGGGCGAAGCTCGACCATATAGCATTTCTAGAAGGCCCCAGCTGGGAGAATATTCGACCAGCTAGGCTTCTAGAACTTACTTTTCTTTTTATTTTACCTTTTACGGGGGAATGTAGTTTTAATGAGCAGAACATGCGGGATGTGCCACATTTTTTAGAGCAATAAACCTTGGTACTGCAGGAAATGACTAGGAAAAGTGCGGAGTTAGGCTTTTTAAGGTTTTAATGAGATTTTTCCCAATTCCAAGACTTCATTTAGGAACTTTATGATTTTAGACCTCTAAGGGAGCAATAAATAGGTAACGATGAACCCATATAGACAGCTAAATGTCATGGTGACAAATTTTAGTGTAACAAATTACCCCCTAAAGTGCGAAGTTTGAAGAGTTCTAAAGAATGAAGTACTTTATCATTCTGAGGATCGGGCTGCAGGCACACCAGTTTAAATCATGAAAAAAATTCAATGCAAGCATATATATATGTGTATCATCGCTGAGGTAGGATTTCCCATACTCAGATCAAAACTAACTACATGCTCTGATACATAAATGATTTTAGAATTACATCAATAGCATACACAGCATGCAAACAACCATCTGTCATAAGTAGTCTACTGTATCATGAATAATAAAACTCCTCGTAGACTGGATGGTAGAAACTAGATCCAGGGTCTTGATTTCTGCTTCCCGAACTAGTACGATTCTATCCATGCGATTGATTATGTCGAAGTCGAACATGGTAGAAACCACTTGATTACTAGTCAATGATGTGAACTGTTAACAAGTGTGAGAGAAACCACCAATAATGAAAATGGATCTTAAAGTACTTAGTACAATCCATGAAGTGTAAATGAATGATTTGGAGTCGAACACTTCATAGAATCATTCGATCGAAGGTCAATGATGCAACCTGTCGTCGAAGGCGAGAAACCTGCCAATAGGGAATGTAGATCCCAAGGTACTGATAGGATTCTAGATCAACTTTCTAGATGATGAGTTGTCGTTGATAGAAAGTGACCCATCATAGGAAATCCCATGACACGAAACCATTAGATCCAGTTTTGAATAAATTTTTGCAAGGACTGACTCAGGGATGGTCAACGCGAATGGAAACAAATGTTTGCAATGAATGGCTTATTTAACTGATCTCTTGAACACATAAGGACACTGTAGATGTTGACGATTGACCTAAAGCTAATACCTAGAAACTAGTTCAAGACTTTCAATGTGGTTCGATTAACTATTTGGCTAAAGGATTTTCCCAACCCAAATATGAATGTGACAAAAGTGTCGTGTTCAAGAGTGGTATACTACTTTTTGGAACAAAGTGTGACAATTGGATTCATCTTCTCTCTTTTTCCCCCACCATTTCTGGAAAGTACCTATTTATTTTTGACAAGCTTGAGGAGGATAACATTTGCTTGTAATGTAAGCTCATCCTTCGAATGAGTCCAACTTAGTGTTATAATCAAAACCTAAGAAGGAGTGGTTCGTTCCTGTTTAAAATTGATAGGTCCTTTACTGTTAAGTTTTAACGAGTCTGGTATAGGTGAAACTCAGTGTTTTTCAATTTTAGGGAGTCAGAAGAAAAACTTAGAAAACTCCGTGGGTGTAATATTTCGTAAATTTAGTCTCTCAAGCTCGAAAAAGGATAAAATAATGCAAGAGAGAACTCTATTGACTATGACTAGTCAATGTATACCTTTTTCGTAAATAGTCCATTTCAGTCCGGAAAAGGGGTAAACCTATATTGAAAGGATGATTGTTCATTTCCTTTAATGAGTTCGAATAGTCAAGTACTCGGCAATCTTTTCATATCTAGAGAGTCTGAAAATGGCTTAAAAGAGAACTCCAGGGTTTCGCTTTTTTGTAAGTTTTAATGAGTTCGAAGAAGTGATAAAAAGTGTACTCATATGGCCAACTTTCAATTTTAAGTTTACGAGAAGGAAAATATGGAAAGAACTCGGCATTTTCATATGTTTAACAAGAATGAAAGATAGCAAAATAATCTCGGGATTTTCATGAGTTTAACGAGTATTGAAAATAATAACCAAAATGGACTCAAGATAGGTTTAATTTTTACACAAGCTTGAAACATAGGAAAAATTATGCTTGAGAGTGGTTTCATTTTTACAGAAGCTTGAAACGTACGAAAATTGTGCTTGAGAGTGGTTTCATTTTTACACAAGCTTGAAACGTATGAAAACTGTGCTTAAGAGTGGTTTCATTTTTACACAAGATTGAAACATAGGAAAACTGTGCTTGAGAGTGGTTTGTTTCATTTTTACACAAGCTTGAAACAAATGAAAAAATCATTCTTGAGATAAGTTTCAATGCCCCCCAAGCGTAATTTGCTAGAGTACATGCCCCCCAAGCTTCATTGCATTCAACTAAGTAAACTACTGGTGACTAATAGGTGGATGTAATGAAGGTTCATTTACGAGATCAGATGAAAGACTCAACTTGACACTTACGAGATCTAAATTATCAAAGACTCGACTCAATTAAGAGAGGATTTGTTTCATTTTTTAATGAGGTTGACACAATAAAAGAATTATCCTCATAAGGGTCTGTTTCATTTTTTAATGAGTTTGACACAGTAAAAGAACTGTCCTCATGGCCTGATTCATTTTTTAATGAGGTTGACACAGTAAAAGGAACTCTCCTCATAAGCCATTGATTCATTTTTTAACAAGGTTGACACAGTAAAAGGAATTTTCCTCATGGTGACCTATTTCATTTTTTAACAAGGTTGACACAGTAAAAGAACTATCCTCAAAAACCTTGTCATGGCTTCCAACTGAAAGGAACACATGTCAAGGGACAATACTTGATCATGGCTTCCAAGAGGTCTTCATCGGATGGAAGAACAGTTCTCTGGAAAGAACACATGTCAAGGGAAGGGATAATAACATCATGTTCAAATAATCCCATAGGGTTGACCATGTAAATTACCAGATCTAAGTGAAAGGAAGACGAGCAAACAATTAGAGGCTCTCTTGCATCGATAACTGAAAACATGGGACTGGTTGCCACATAATTAACCCGTGGCGGGGTAGATACCACTTCCGTATAAGGAACATTTATGGGTGACGGATTATTGGTAGTTAAATCAAGACTAACGAATGAAAGCTGGTCAATAGTCACAATGTTTCCATTGTGAGGGAAAGACATCACGTGAAATAGTGTCTATACGACAGCTTTCATTGCATAGACATAGTCTCGCCCGAGGATAAAATTGAAATCCAAGGGGCCTCGGACCACCATAAGACCAATACAGATAATTTTACCTTCCAAGGTAATAGGAAACTTAGGAAGGATCCCTAAAGGTTCACTGATGGTTCTGTTAAAAGTTGACAGATTCTGCGTAATAGGCACAAGAAGAGGGGAACCTAAAGCTTGCCAAGCAATTGAGGATAAATACTAATAGAAGCACCTTCATCTACATCTTTTCGATGCACATTCTTACCACAAACCTTCACAATGATTTGGAAAGGGATGGAGGAAGGAAGACAAGGTTCTATCAATCTATTCCAATCAAAGGAAAAGACCTCCGTACTTGGAGGGGTTTATGTGGAAACAAGTGAAATTCCCCCTGGCATAGAAGAATTTGATGTAACAAGAAGAACCTGAGCGGTATGAATTTCACTCTCTACAGGAAGAGTGGGATTGATCGGATGTGAAATCAAGTCGACTACTTAATCAAATAATGGACCATCAACCTGAGTGATATCAGTTTCACTCTTCAATGGAAGAGTGGGATTGTCTGTACTTGGAATTAGATCAATCACTCTGTCAGTTGACAGTAGGTTGGGAGAAATTTTACGGTAACTAGTTGGAATTTGTTGTTGTGGAACAGTAGGTTTTCCAACAATTTTGAGGCTTCATCCATGTGAGGGAAAATGTGAGTTTGATGAATCCCTTTGCATAAGCTACAAGAAACCTAACTTTACCCTTTTTCTCGGGAACCTGAAAATCACTGGTTGATGGATCAATGGTAAGTTGATGAGATTTTTCTGACCATACTTCCAAGACCTTAGGAATACCAGGACAATTGATAAGGAAGTGGTCACCCTTACAAAGATTGCAAGGGAATTTTGGTTTACGATGCATGTTGGAGGTTTCCTCAACACTACTAATACTTACATCCATGATTGGTTGGTTGACTTCTTTCTTATCTTTCTTCTTCTTCTTCTTAGCCACCTAGTTACTAGCGTCAAGTATTTTACCAAGTGAAGAGGAAGAAAGGGAGGAAGACATGTTTGGCGAAGAAGGTAGAGGGTCAAAATGAGGTTGGTGATGTTGAGATGGTGAACTCTGTTGAGGTGAAGCATCTGATTGAGGTGGAATAATTCGAGTATTTGAGGCCAACGAAGTTGAAAATAACCATATCGGTAAACCTATGGTAAATCCAGGTAATTACGATGTAGCCATATATGGAGGACCAACATTTCCAAAGCAATGAAAAGTACTAGGATTCTCATTAAGAGGGGTTCCTTGGTTGGTAAATTCTGGAATAGTTTCCATTAGATTCAACTTCAATGAATTTTATTAAAAATTTAAAAAATATTCACAATTCACAATTCTCACCTAACAATTAAAATTCACAATTCACACTTAAGGTCCCTAAAAAGTAAAAACATAAAAATGAACATGCGCTATCAAATCTACGAGTCAAACCACACACAAACAGTACGTTTCCACAATAAAAACACTAGTTAGTGATGAAATCCAACATCGCGGAAGTTAATATGGAAAACTAGCGATCAAAACAGTAACCCTGACAACCTGCTTAATGAAACAGTTTGGTGCAAGTTTCTCCACTATGCCATCTCGAAGTGAAGTGTACCCTTTGGAAGGTCCCACTGTACCTGGAGAAGACATTGACTAGACTCACTTGGAAAAAGCCCTCTCATCATGGGATTTCAGTTCCAAAAACCAAGGGATAGCTCCATTTATGAAGGGATAAAGGTTCATGAATGGAAGAGGCGAAGCTCGACCAGATAGCGCTTCTAGAAGGCCCTAACTGGGAGAATATTCGACCAACTGGGCTTCTAGAACTTACTTTTCCTTTTATTTAACCTTTTACGGGGCTCCGTAGTTTTAATGAGCAGAACGCGCGGGATGTGGTGTATTTTTTTGAGCAATAAACCGCAGTACCGCAGGAAATGACTAGGAAAAGTGCGGAGTTAGGCTTTTTAAGGTTTTAATGAGATTTTTCCCAATTCCAAGACTTGATTTAGGAACTTTATGATTTTAGAAGGGAGAAATAAATAGGTAATGATGAACCCATATATACAACTAAATGTCATGGTGACAAATTTTACTGTAACAGTCACCTTGTTTATCATGTCGTTAGTGAATAAGGCGCAAACAAATCTATTACAATAATTTTATTATTCTCTTTGAAGTAGGCACAAATCCTCAATTTCTTTGGGTCATGCCTTTTGGGTTGAAATACCATGGGACTCACACATTCTGATTTTTTTTATGGGACATGTGATGTTTGCTGCTAGCATCCCTTCAATCTCTTTTTTAACTATGGGCTTGTATTTATGAGGAAATTTTTAAGACATTTTCTTTATTGGCTTGAACTATTGGATAAAATCAATTTTCATTTCACCCATTTCTTTGATGAGACCTTTTAAATATTTATACTGTCTAACAAATAAATATGGATATTCTTTGAGTAGGTCAAAAAAATTAGTTGTCTTCTAGTTCAGCTAGAAATATCCTAGTCATATCATTTGTGGTCGACCATCATTATAGATGTTTTCTTATTTTATTTTTAGATCCACTTCCATCCAATTTGGGGCTTTCACCTCCTCAAAATCCATACCACCAATTTTGACTTCTTGATAAGGTTTTGGGAAGTTAGGCTTCTCCAACTTTCATTTCTTCCTTTAATACTTTCAATAGAATTGTTATTTTCTTTGTGTTTTCATTGAATTTTTTTCCATCAAAAAAGATACCGTAGGGATAAAATATTCTCCATGTGTAGTCAAGAATTTGATTGATTAATTTTATCCTGGCATAATAGTTGGTTAAAATTCGAAGTCAAAGTATATTTGACCTATATTTTACTTTTTTTATTGTTTTAATGGGGTTTAGAACTTCAATGAAGTCACATAGCTTTTGTGTTGCTTGTCATAGCTCTCATTCTCTCATCGGAATCAAATGTATTTTAGGAAGTTATTTTTTTAATTCATTTCATTGGAAGGCTTTTGTAACTCACCACCTCCCACATTTACCCACTTTCACCATTTGGCCCAGGTTAAACATGAGCTGAGGGTCATTATGATAAGACTCAACCTCCTATATGAACTTAAGGAAATGGATTTGACAACTTAAGAATTTACTAACCTCCCTTAGGTGATATAGGACCTCCAGAAGCTACCCAACCCCTACAGGTGTCCAAACCGAAAGTTAAATCTCTTTTTCACTGATATATAGCCTCATCCACTCCCTTTCCAAGGCATCCATGTGTTAGTATCCCTATAGTCGCACTCATAATATTGCTTCCCAGTGAATGTGAACTTTTCCAGTGAGTTCTATGCCTGCAATGCAAAATTATAAGCCACATTTTCAGGGATAGAACTTAGTCCCCTGCCCAGAACTCAATGAGACTTCCAGAAATGATGAATAACATAGAAATAAAGCTTCCAAACCAAAACTTGAACTGGGACTTGACCAAAACCTTTTCAACCAGGATTGGCATCCCATCAAACACATGATGGGCATACAACCTATAGGTAATTAATGCATATTTGAACATAGGAATTTGAAACTTATCTGAGGTTTAACAAAAAAGACTAATTCCCTCTCACAATAATTTTAAAAACACCAATTAGGTCATATATTCATTATCCATTCATTTACTAATTAGAACATGATGAGAACCATGGTTGAGATCTGTCATTAAACCATGCTTATAACCAACATATAACCAGATAATTAACAATTAGAGAACTACCATTAAATCCACATAGTAACAAGTATAATTACTCATCAATGACAACAGAAAATTATTTGTTATTAACCATATGAAGAGCCAACCAAGTTAGGGAATTCCACGTACCACCCGACCATAGATTGGGTTGGACCAAATATTTCTTTCATCCAATCACCCCCGTGCCATATTCCAAGCATAAATGTGGGATCTCATGGGATAACCCAATCCATAAACAACCAAGGGAATCCAGAGGTTAAACCACCTCCACCCTCACCATAATGTGATCTCACATAAACCGGTTTCAAGATCACAAAATCAAACTGAGCTTGGATTCCTTAGAATTCCTTTACCATCCCTTGAGGAATTTTCATGTCTTTGCGCACCTGTTGAGGGATTCCCAGACAAAACCATATCCACTGCCAACCCTTGGGATTTTCCTAAGACCACCTCACTTGGATACAAAACCTTCTGGGAATATAAATCTCAACCAAGAATGAATCCCATCACACCAGGGCTATCCAAAAATCATAAGGAAAGGATAAAATCCACTGTCAAAACCTGGAAAACCCATGCCAATGACAACAGAAGAACCAAATACCAACATGAAAATACCATGTATGCCAAAACCAAATAGGAAATCATACATGCAACTTGTTACCTACAATATTCCTGCTGAAGTTGCTTGATCCAAACTTTCCTTGATTGATCCCTAATTTCATTTTCCTCCCTTTACCTTCCTTTTCTTTCCTTGTCCTTCCTTTCCTTTCCTGCTTAATTTCTCCTCTTGGTGATCTTCTCATCTCTGAAACCAATTTTGAAACTGAACTGACAAAAGGCCCGAAATTGATGCCTTGATGTCTTTTTATTATTGATGCCTCTATTTTCTTCATGTTTCCTTTAATTTCCTCCAATCTCCTCCTCACATACAAGTTGTGACCTTTCACCTTCATTTTCTCCTAATTTCATTTATTTTAATAAATAAAATGAAAATAATAAATTTTTTCTTTTGTCATTTCCTTTTACCATTCCCCTAGCCATAATAAACCAAATGAACACCCAGAAAAGGATTTTTTTCCCAAAAATCAGCCTGGAATACGTGTCCCATGACCTTTGTCTTATTTTTCCTTTATTAACTTTATTACATGAACTTTTAACTTGGGGTTGTTACAGACCCATCCCCCTTAGGGGAACAGTATCCTCGATGTTCTATGACACCTACAACTAGAAAAACCATTGAAAATAAAACATACTACTTATGGATCTTTATAACTTAGATCGTTATAGTATTTACAATGAAAAACATACTCAAAAGAAAAACCATCATGACAACATGACAACCATATCGCTTATTGGAGCTTTATAACACGTCTCATTGAGGTATTTAGAAAAGCAACCATACGTAAATATGTACAAATACCAAAAATCATTTTCCTCAAATGGAAAATAATGACGGATACATATCCAACATCTAATGAGCCATCTCCCATGTAGCTTCATTGTGCCCAAAGTGCTTCCAATGCACTTTAACTTTCTTGATTGCTTGTTTCTGTAGCATGAGTTATTTCCGCAGCAATATGCACTGAGGTTCCGACTAGAATTCTCCTTCTAGTTCCACCTGTAATAAAAACCAATAAAACACATGATCAAAATATTTCACATATATTTTAAGCAATGAAACATGGAAAACATCATGGAATTTCACTTTCAGAAGCAGTGCAAGTCTATAGGCTACTGGTCCAATCCTCTCAAGGATCTCAAAAGGCCTGCAATATCATGGTGCCAAATTGGCACGTGATCCAATCCTCAAGGAGATATTCTTGAACTTGATGCTAAAGTACACATGTTCCTAAACCTAAAACTACTTAAATGCCCTATGTTGGTCTGCATAACTCTTCTAACTATCTTTTGCTTGCTTTAGATTCTTCTTTAAAAACCATGGCAGAATGGTGATTTAGAACAACACAACAGTGTGTTGGAACTGTGATTTGGGAAGCATTCATGATTGAACTACGAAGATAAATGCACAGTGGAAGCGTGGTTAAATTATACGTTTTGGAACCACGAGCGAAGAACAGTAAAGGAATATTGGGAAAACCGTAATGGTTTTCGCGTAGAAATTAAGAGGTAAGTGTTATTTTTCCAATTGAACGCGATACATAACAATGAGTGACATGTGGCGTCACAAAACAACTTTTTTCGCATGAGTTTCAATCATTAAAGATTGGGAGCCGTTGTTGTGCGATAGTTGTCCGATTGGAAGTCGTGATGCAACATCTATCAGATCTATATAGAAGTTAACGCAGGTGTGAATCAATGGTGGGAATATTGAGTTGGAGCATGACGAATTATCAACCATCATATTGGATGAAAAGTGGAAAGGTACGTGGTCAATGTTGTGGGACCCAACAAATATTTATGTTGATAATTGGGTTTAATATATGTTCACATGGATATATAACGAAATGACAAGTATGGGTCGAATATATATATGTGCTAATACTTTGGATGTAATGCAAATTCAAATATTTATTGGCATTCAGATGGGTGAGTGCATTAAATAAAGGTTAGTGGAATGGTAAATGTGGACCATTATATTCGGGTTTATTGAAAAATCAAATATATTGATTCGAGATTTCCATAAGTGGGTTTTATTCTATGGTTCTATCCATAGGGTTGGTAAAAGGAAAGGCTTCCACTTATAAAGGTAACCCCTCTTTTGAGGTTTATTTTGGGTTTCAATCTGAAGAGCATTCTATATGCGTTGAGGGTTTTATTATATGGTTTTTAACCATCTATTGAAAAGGTATCTTTTGCATTAGAATTTTCCAATATGGGAAGTTTTTTGTTTTGAAAATGAGAATGTGGGTTTGCAGCCTTTGACTGCATCATAGTGTTATTAGAGATAGACTAATGATCTGTGGAATTAATTGACAAAGATCGTATTTTTCTTAGCATGTATATGATTGGCATTATGATGAATCCAATACAGAGGAAGCACAGGACACAGAGGAAGAAAAGAGGAATTCTGAAATATTGCAGACAATGAAACCTTCAGCATTTCATCAAAGGAAGATTGTGAAAAGACTTGAGGAAGACAAGATCAAGTAAAAGCTTTGCATAATTTTAATGATATGTGTATGTGATGAAAGCAGCAAAAAAAGTTTCAGCTAAATAGAAGTGAAAAAGAAATGAATGAAGAAATTACAATAGAAATGTTATAAGGACATGAAATGAATATGGATGTACTCATCAAGAAGGGAAATTTAGTTGAAAGAAGAATTGAAGTGCAGACAGTGAGAAGTAAAGCAGCATGGGTAATTTCCAAGCTAGTGGAAGCTCAAAGAGATCAATCACTTGGATATCTCTCGGGTATGAGCCATATTTTGATGTTGGTTCCATTTGAATTTTTTCTATAAGAAACAAAATGATAGCAGCAACACACAGTAGAAGGCTGGGTAAATAAAGAGAAGAGTTGTGTTAGTGGCAGTGAACTTAGATATTCCAGCTAAAAGTTGGATAGGGAGAACAACTGCAGTGTTCTCAAGAGAAAGTGAATGGAGGATATGAGCCTAGGAAGAATGCTCAAGAGGTTCCAGAAATAGAGAACCAATGCTTACTAAAATACCAAGTCCAGAGAGAGGATTGGTGAGGTAAGTGGTAGTAAGGAGGACTTGCTATTGCAGAGGCTTAGTGTAGCTCATAGTGAGTGAGGAGCTCATAGAGATGGAAAAGAAAGTGAATACTGATAGTCATAATAGGGGTTTAGAGAGAAGCCACAAAAGAAGAAAGAAAGATGCCAAGGAAAATGGAAAAGGTAAGAAAATGAGTCAAGAAGTATTTGACAGAGAAATTGCAGAATTGAAAGCAAGTGCTGATGCAATGATAGTGCTGCTTGAGAAGAGTATTAAGGACCAAAGTTATGGTTGGAATATGAGAAGAAAGAAGATAAATTGGAAGCTGTTGCAAAAGCAGATAAACAAAAGAATGTATATCAGATTAAGAGAGGAACTCGAAACAGTTGAGTTAGAGATGAAAGATGACTATTATAGACCTGAGCTAGAAGATTATTTTGCTGAGGAAGGAATCATTGATGAATTGTTGAATTGTTGGACAAGTTCATATCAGCAGAGAGATGTGATGACTGAGACATCAAAGAAAGAGGAGCCTAGTATTTTTGAAACTGGTGATTTCTATATGTATGCAGGTGATGAACAATCTTTACAAGATATGTTTATGCAAGTTGTTGAAGAAATGAAGATGTTAGAAAAAGTGATTGTAATGGAACATTTCTTGATTGAACATGTGTTCAAGGACACTAAAAGAAGACAAATGTTGAAAACTACCATGGAAGCTGGAGGTGATGAATCTAGTGAGATCTGGCTAAGGAATGACAAACAATCTGGAGATGAAAGGAAATTGCAGATTGCAAAAGAAGAAGATGAAGAGAGGTATGAAGATAGCCTTATGATAGGAACGACCAAAAGTATGTGTACAATACAACCATTTGAGGTAATGGGATTATCTCTTTCATTTTTACTCAAAAATTATGGACTTCTGTTGATAGTTAATGGACAAGAAATTGTCTTGGAAAAACATAATGGAGCATTAATGGAGAAAGATCTTACTAAATATTACACTGTGGAATATGGTAGAACAAATATTTATAGAGAGAATTTAGTCCAAGTAGGTATAGCTAGTCTAGAAAAGGCTATAAATAGGAGAGAAAAAGAAGACAGTCAAGAACATAAGGATCAGTTGGCAGAGGTTGATGCACAACAGAAATTTGAAGACAGTGTTACTTGTACAACTTGCAAAAAGAATAAAGGTAAATGTAATAAAAAAACTGGTGAGAGATAGGCAATCTCAAAGGATGGAGGTAAGGATGCTTTCATGAATGATGCATTTGTAGTGAGCAACAAGTGGTTTCAATGGAATGTAATATTTATGATATTGACAGTGATTTTCATTGTAAAAGGAACTTTATCATGGAAGGAAAAATATGTTGCACATGATTTTGTTTCATGTCAAGAAACAAAGAGGATTAGAGATTGGCAGATTTTGATTGAAAAGGAAGAGGCATTGATAAGAAGGAAGAATGAAAAGAAGTGTGAAAGGAAAGAAGACTAAAGAGAAGAATAGAAAACAGAATTTTGAAATTAGGCAGCATTTAGAGGAAAAAGAAAACTTATTCAAGACAAGGCAATATGGAGGAAGATATGACAATTTTGATATGTCATATGCACATCAAGAGGATGATAAATCAGAGAAATCATGGAATAGAATTGATGGAAAATGTAATGCATTTTCTGATTTTGAATTATTAATTTTTTATTGTGCTTTCCAAGATGAAGGACAAACTGCCCTTGGAGATATGTTTGTTTATGAAAACATGAAGAAATATGAAAATTCTAACAATGCAGAAAGTCAGTTTTCCTTATGGAAACAAGAAGGTGATAGTAAGCAGCTGGATGATTCAAAAGTTCAAGATGAAGGAATGAGAGTTGGTATAAATCTTAAACAAATCGTTGCAGAAGAAAAAGAAGGTTGCAGAAAATGTAAAAGTACAGTCCACAGATAGATTTTGTTTTTAATCCAAAGGAGGTTTGAATTTCAAGATTTTATCTTGATTTTGCAATTAAAAATTTGGATGGACAATTCAGACATATTTTATATGAATATAGAGGTATTTGAACCAAGTTCAATAACTGAAATTTTTGCAGCTGATGGACAATATATAGTTGGGAAGTTATATGTTCTTGTATCAAACAAGAAACAATCTTCTTTTGAGATTGGGAGGATGCTATTTAAATTGTTGGATAAGTGGATGGTGGAAATTATAAAGATGATAAGCATAAGAATTTTCAAGTCAATACAGGACAACATAAAGGAATTGATTTGGAGGCAAAAGAAAATGTTGGTGATCAATTCAAGAATCAGAATGAACAGTCAGATACAGGACATGGAGAAATACATAAAGTTGGAACTCAATTTTATTGAGATAATGCCAAGACAACAACATACCAGGGAGCAGAAATTTATATTGTTTGAGAAGTTTTTTATGCAGGACATCAACATTCAAACATTATGTAGAGGAGATGATCATGACAGCAGAACAAAAGGACATTCACAACACAGATTTTGGCATCCAGGAGAAAGAGAGAAGGCAGCAAATGCACCTGCAATTGGAAGAGGACAGACAGCAAGTTGGAAGATGAAATTTGATGAAGTTTACAGCAGAAGCAGTTAGGTGACTCATGAATAGGAATCCATGAATTTTTTCAACCTAGGGAGTTTGATGCAGGGGCATTCTTTAAAAATTATAAGACCCATGAGTCTTATTTCTCATTTACTAAAGGGAGTGGGTTCCCTTAATCATTTTATTTATTTTCCTAAAGTTTAGTTGAGTTCTGAGGAAATTTGATTGTAAATTGATTTATAGAGAATATCTCGTGAGTTATAAAATCTTAGAGATGAGTAAGTAATCCTAAAAAATGTGAGGATTTGAGGGATTTAGAAATCTAATATAGGATTCTGTTGAATAAAGAGTGGAGCTGAAGAGTTAATTTAGAAGATAGTGAGAGATTTTGGGATTTGAACTAAATCAGTTCATGAATCCTTTTCTTTTATAAATTGTAAGCTTTCGAAGCATTAGGATAGAGAGGAATGAGAGCGAGATAGGTGATTGAAGGAATTTTATTAAAGCCTGCGGGCTTTGACAGAAAATAGGAGGAAGGCCATGTAAATCATATCAGGCCAAAATCTGATTGTAAAAATGGTTTTGATCGTATTTGTTAATTCACAGTTAATGAAGATTTGATTACAGTATATTTTGTTTTATGCTGCTATGCCTTGAGAAATATGTATGGTTAATTAAAGAAATTCCAATCAAATGATATTGAAAGAATGAATGGAAGAGGTGATTAGAATTGCAATATCTATTTAGATTCTGTGCGGGTTCTATTTATCCTTAAGCTTTTGTGTTTAAGGGGTTTGGAAGATGATCACAATTCATCTGCGATGAGGAGCTTTTATTTTATGTAAATAAGCATTGTGTTCTGATTTCCATATGTTTGGATGGGAACTGTGAGTTAAAAACCATGGAAGAACAGTGATTTAGAACCACACAACAGTGCGTTGGAACTGTGATTTGGGTAGCATTCATGATTGAACCGCAAAGATAAATGCACAGTGGAAGCATGGTTAAATTATACATTTTGGAACCACGAGCAAAGAACAGTAAAGGAAGATTGGGAAAACCGTAACGGTTTTCGCGTAGAAATTAAGAGGTAAGTGGTATTTTGCCAATTGAACGCGATACATCCCAATGAGTGACGTGTGGCATCACAAAATAGCTTTTTTAGCGTGAGTTTCAAGCATTAAATATTGGGAGCCATTGTTGTGCGATAGTCGTCCGATTGGAAGTCGTGATGCGACATCCGTCAGATCTATATAGAAGTTAACGCATGTGTGGATCAACGGTGGGAATATTGAGTTGGAGCATGGCGAATTATCAACCGTCAAATTGGATGAAAAGTGGAAAGGTACGTGGTCAATGTTGTGGGACCCGCCAAATGATTATGTTGATAATTGGGTTCAATATGTGTTTGCATGGATATATAACGAAACGACAAGTATGGGCCGAGTATATATATGTGCTGATACTTTGGATGTAATGCAAAGTCAAATATTTATTGGCATTCGGATGGGTGAGTGCATTAAATAAAGGTTAGTGGAATGGTAAATTTGGACCATTATATTTGGGTTTATTTCAAAATAAAATATATTGATTCGAGATTTCCATAAGTGGGTTTTATTCTATGGTTCTAACCATAGGGTTAGTAAAAGGAAAGGCTTCCACTTATAAAGGTAACCCCTCTTTTGAGATTTATTTTGGGTTTCACTTTGAAGAGAATTCTATATGCGTTGAGGGTTTTATTATATGGTTTTTAACCATCTACTGAAAAGGTATCTTCTGCATTAGAATTTTCCAGTATGGGAAGTATTTTGTTTTGAAAGTGAGAATGTGGGTTTGCAGCCTTTGGCTGCATCAAGATGGCTCTTGAATATCTCTACATCATCAAAATCCTTTCCCTTATCACTAGAAATATGAACTATAAATATCACACACCCTTTTCTGTAACTGCACTTAGCCTACATAGCGGTGACCATCCTCACTGATGTAGGCTTCTTCTTTCATTGCAAGATTATATTTTCCTCATTATCATCTAGGAATTCAATGGCATTCTCGTAACAATCCAACTTAGTCTTGTGAAGATACAACTAATCCATACCCATAAGCATATTATACGAAACCAGTAGAAGTACATTTAGATGCACTAATGTAGACATACTATTCAGGTCAATTGTGAAAGCTCTTACCCAGTGATGAACTCTATTCTTAGTACCTATAGCCAACTGCACCAACCAAGACTATGCATGCACTTATTTTATCAAACCACACTTATCCACCAGGTCAGGATTACTATAACTATAATTAGATCTAGGGTTATTCAAAATAGAAACAAATCGACCAAGGATCTTACCTTCCATCTCAATAATGGATGTCTAATGATCTACTAGCTTTTTTCCACAACTGCATAAATCTAAGGAATGTTATGACCCACATCCCCAACTGTCTACACCTCCTGAGCACTGTATATTTGAGGCCTTCCACCCTGGTACAATTAAAAATACTTCTTGCGATGATATTTGCCACATATCTAACACTGCAATGGTCCCCTACCATCATCTCTATTCTGCTTCTCTCTAGGTTGTAATCCATGTCCTTTCTCAACCACATTAAACTTCTTGTAAGGAGAAACATTTTCTTTCTCACCTACATCTTGAGTTCTTCCCCACTTCAGTGGCCACTTCCCTTTAATTTTCTCATTTTCCTTCAAAGCATGCTTACACGCAACCTTGGGCATTGATTTCTCATAACAATTATTCAACTTTTGGATGGCCTCCTCTAATGCTTTAGGCTCATCGAACTCAATATAGTCTCTATATGTTGTTGGAAAACCACTGATGAATCTTTGAATCTTAGCCTTCTCATTCTTTAAGTAAGGTATATACCTTAACAAGTCCAGGGACCTACTAGTATACTTATCATCTATCATAGAACCCATATGCAACTCATAAAACTCCTTAGCTATGTCATCATAATATCTCTGAGATAAGTACTTCTTCTTGAAGAGTCTCTCAAACTCATCCTAAACCAACTCTTCTTCTCAAATGCCCTTGACATTCTTCACATATTCCTGCTAAATGTATGTTTCCACTTTGATACTGAAGGTATCTATTTTGACTTTCATGTTCTTTGAATTTCTATGCAATCTGAATAATTTATTCATCCCAAGCAACCATGCCTCTGCATCTTCTAACTTGTTCATCTCTCCATTGAATGTAGGAGGCTTGAATTTGTTGAAATCATCTGGAAAGTACTCACTCCTCCTATAAATATGATGATGGTGATGATGACGATAATGTCTTCTAGATGAAGAACTAGAATAATTCCCATACATACCAGTCCTCTTGTCAGGTGTATCTAGTGATATACCACCTCTAACTGTGTCACCTATATCCATCCTATATCTAGACTGAGACCTGCTACCATAGAATTTGTTAGTCTTCTCTTCCTATTCTTGAATGATCCTCAACCATATCTATCTCTGCAATTTTTCCAAGCTCTGAAGAATCACTACATTGAATTCTACCTAATTTTCCTTATCCCTTGCAAGCCTATCCTGAGCCTCAACCAACCTGTCATTGTCTTCTTTGCAACTTATGATCTATGACCTCAAAATCCTCAATGTATCTGTTATACCAGGAGAATACTCATCTCCTTGCTGCCCAACTGATCTATGGGGAGATTCATGGGAAGTGTAGTCTACCATTTTTCTCATCATCTTTGATTCACTTCTTCCTGCAACTAGGCCATGTCAGATAAACCAAATAAATACCAAAATCAAAACCATACCTTACTAACGTTCAGGGGAGCCTTATCTCATCTACGAAATCAGTCCACATTAGTAGGATACATATATGATCATAATTGTATCAATATAACAACATCATGCATTACCATACTAATCTGCATGCTAAGACCCCATGCATGAAAACCATAACCTTGAAAACATCAGATTTTACCCAAAGAGAGCGAAACCCACTATGATACCACCCTATAACCCAACTCCTCCCACATTTACCCACTTTCACTAGTTGTCCCAAGGTAAACATGAGCAGGGGGTCGCTATGATAAGACTCAACCTCCTATATGAACTTAAGGAAATGGATTCAACAAATTGATACTTTACTGACCTCCATTAGGTACTACATGACCTTTAGGAGCTACCCAACCCCTCTAGGTGTCCAACACATGATTTATGTCTCTTTTTCAAAGATCTAGAGCCTTAGTCGCTCCCTTGAAAAGGCCTCCATGTGACCGTATCCCTCCATTCATGCTCATAAGCCTAATTCCCAATGATTGTGGAATTTTCTAGTCATTTTTATGCCTGCGACCCTAAATTTTGAACCACTTTTTCAGGGATGAAACTCAACCCCCTACCCAAAACTCAATGATACTTCCACAAATAATGAATAACATAGAAGAAAAACTTCCAAACAAAAACTTGAACCAGGACTTGACCAAACCCTTCCTAACCAAGGCTGGAATTCCATCAAACACATTATGGACATGCAAACTACAAGTCATGAATGCATATTTGAACATAGGAATCTAAAAATTATCTAAGGTTTAATAAGAAGGACTAATGCCCTCTCACAAAAATTGTCATTTCATAAATTAGGTAATGCATTCATTTACTAATCAAAACATGATGAGAGCCATGACAGAGATTTATCATAAAACCATGCTTATAACAAACACATAACCATATAATTAACAATGAGAGAACGAACATTAAATACACATAGTAACAAGTATAATTACTAATTAATGACAAGAGAAACTTAGATATTATTAACTATATGCAAAGCCAACAAAGTTAGAAACTTCCACGTACCACCCAACCATAGATTGGGTTGAACCAAATCCTTCTTTTAGCCAATAACCCTCTTGCCATAATCTAAGCATGAATGTGGAATTTCATGGGATAAAACAATCCATAAAAAACCAAGGGAGTCCATAGATTAAACCACCTCCATTGTTAGGTCTCTGTATTACTAGTGTAGTCCCTTATTGTTATTAGTGTAGCCACCTTATTGTTATTTTTTGGCCACCTTATTTTTATTGTTGTACCCCTGTAGTCCCCATATTGTTATTATTGTGCCCCATATTGTTATTTTTGTGCCCTTACATTATTATTTTTAGGTTGACTAGGATTATATTGTGACCCGATGGACTCCTATATATAGAAAGGAGGTTTTGTCATTTTTATCATCCAAGAACTGTTCATTTATGTAATGTAAAGGAGGTTTCCACCTTAAAGAGGTTGATTACTAAGGCGTTGATCTATTTTTTGAGCTGGTTTCATAACATTTGGTATCAGAGCTTTGGATTCTAGGGTTTCGCTGCTTCAAATAGGTCATCGTGGAATTTTCGCTATAGTGTTTTTTCTATGAAGATTCATAAGCTTAAAAAAAAACCATTTGTGAATATATCCTGAGGAACTTCGTGTAAAAATTTCAGATCTTGGTTTTCAATATTTTTAGAGATGTGATCTATGGAAGGTGTGGCTTTTTGTAGGCTCCCGAATTTCATCTCAAAGAGGCAACCTTGGGAAAATCATCATAACTCTCTCATTGAGCATCAAATCTAAATTCTGTAAAATGTGACCAAAATTACACGGACTGTAGTTTCTTGCGTATTAATTTCAGAGCTAAAGGAGGAAACAGTGACACAAGGCACGCCATACAAGTTCACTCTTCTGAACCAATCCATAATTATGTCATTGCGGGATATTGGGCATAAATTTGACTTGAAGAATCCAAATCCGGTCAGACCTGTGTCTATGGAAATAATATTCAGAGGGCTACCAAAAGACTGAAGATAAAATCTTGGAGATTTGAAATTACAAAGATACATCAGTTTTAATATCGAGCTCCTCAAAAGAAAGAAAAAGGTGTGCATTTTTTTTCCATATTGCATAATTCTTGTTTGAAAAATTAGTTTGAAATGATTCAAGGGAATATAGAAGCATAGATATCAATATTGGGTTCTAAAATGGTCCCTAAAAAGAATTCAACACCCATTAAGAACTGATAAAGCTCTACTGTGAATCATGAAGACGAAGAAGTTCAACATGATATATCAAAATTAGAGGACCAAGTGCACCGAATTTCTCTCTCGCAAAGAGTAAAAAAAATGAAATGGAAGTTTTGAAGAAAGGTGTGGAAACTAATATGGATGGTTTGAAGAAAGGCGTGGAAGCTAAGATGGATGGTTTGAAGAATGACATGGAAGATAATATGGATGACATGGAAGCTAAGATCGATGAAAAAATGAAAGACAACATAGAAGACATGAAGAATGATATAAAATCAGACCTGGAAGGTTTGAAGGTTTGACAAAGTTGATACAAGAAATGATTCCTAATGGCCAAAAGGTAGTATAGGAAACTCATGATGAGAACAAAATAAATGTTAATCATGATTTCATAAACTCTAATGTTGGATTGAAGACCCACCATATTCCAAAGATCGATATGAGGAATTTTGATGGCAAGGATCCCGTAACATGGATACTACCTATGGAGCAATAGTTTGATCTCCATAATGTGAAAAACAAAAAAAATGTACGCGTTGCAACTTTATATTTAGAAAAAAATACATTTGTATGGTATCGATGGCTTTTCTCTCATAAATAAATTGTCACTTGGTCAATTTTTATGAAGGAAATGATAGCACATTATGAGGATACAAAGAGAAACACCTTATTAGCCAATTGATAAATCTAAAAAAAAGGGTTCAATGGTGGAGCACATTGAGGACGTCCAAAATTGAATATAAGGGTAAATGATATTCCAGAGGAACACAGGATCGATGTCTTCATAGGGACTTTAAAGGATAATGTCCAAAATGAGGTTCACCTTTGGGAACCTAATTCATTGGAGAAGGCATTCAGTTTGGCAAAAAAAATTGAAAGTAAAATTATGGCGACAAGGAATCCTACCACTCACATCTATAAAGAAGGAATTTTTGCTACTCCTAGAATTCCAAAACCTACAAGGTTGAAACTACAAAAATTGGAAGAAAAAAGAGCAAAATGTATTTTCTATAGTTGTGATAAAAAATACACTAAATTTCATAAGTTTGCTGAGAATAAATTATTTTACATAGATTGTGAAGAGGATGAATAAAATGAATAATAAACTTCAAAAGAAGAGGAACCAACCCTAGAGAAAGAAGAAGTGAGTCTGACCATATCCTGTAATGCATTGGCAGGAATTACCACTCCTCAAACTCTCAAGGTAGAGGTACATATTAAGAAGAAAAATGTAATAGTGTTGATTGATTTAGGTAGTACCCATAATTTTATTCATTGTGAGGTAGCCAAGGAATTGAATTTCTTCCTATACCCAGCAACAGGTGTCAGGTGATGGTTGCAAATGGAGGAACTATAAATTTCTCTGGAAAATGCCATAATATCAAGCTAACCATGTGGGAATATGTATTGAATAGTCCAATGCTTTCCATTCCAATGGGAGGTGTTGATGTTGTACTAGGAGTACAATGGTTACAATATTTGGGGACGATAGCTTTTAATTTTCAAGAAGTTTTCTTGAATTTTTTTCGGAAGGAAAAGAAGTTGAATTACGGGGTATAACATGGAAGTCGGGAAAGATAATAAGCTCTAATGTCATGACAATTCTTCTGAGGAAATAACAAAGTGTAATTTCACAATTATGCTCACTAGAAGTTCCAACATCAAAATCATCTATTTCTCTAGATCTCCAAAAAGACTTGGACAATCATTCCAAGGTGTTTGAAACTCCCAAAGGACTCCCACCTACTCATGATCATGATCATGCTCTTCATTTGATTCCAGGAAGTGTTCCTGCAAACATCGGGACTTACAAATATCCTTATGTCCAAAATATCGAAATTGAAAGTATGATTGCAGAAATGTTAGAGGCTGGTATAATTTAACCTAGTCAAACTTCTTTCTATGCTAGAAATAGTAATGGTGCACAATAAGGATAGATTATGACGCATATGTCCGGATTATAGGGAGCTCAATAAGCTCACTGTTAAAAATAAATTTCCCATTCCTATGATTGATGAATTATTTAATGAATTACATGGACCAATTTATTTTACCAAGTTGGATCTTTGTTAAGGATATCATAAAATTAGAATGAATACTGAAGATATTCCAAAAACAACATTTCGAACTCATGATGGTCATTATGAATTTTTGGTCATGCCTTTTGGCCTTATAAATGCACCCTCTACATTTCAAGGGTTGATGAATTCCATTTTAAAACCCTTCCTTAGAAAATTTATGTTAGTATTTTTTAATGATATACTAATCTACAACAGATCTTGGAAGGATCATGTTCAACATGTTAACAGGGTGCTCAAACTATTGTAGGAGAAACAATTATATGCAAAAACCTCCAAATGTTTATTTGGATTACAAGAGGTGGAATATCTAGGTCATATTGTATCTCAGGAGGGTGTTAAGGTAGACCCTAACAAAATTAAAGCCATTAAGGAATGGAAAGTCCCCACAATCATAAAGCAGTTGTGAGGATTTCTCGGGTTAACAGGGTATTATCACAAGTTTTTTAATAATTATGGGAGAATAGCAGCACCTATAACAACATTATTAAAGAAATATGCATTTTCATGGACTCCTGAAGCAACTAACACCTTTTAACATCATAAAGAGGAAATGTTCCTATCAGAGGTCTTAGCTATGCAGACTTCACAAAAACCTTTACTGTGGAATGTGATGCCTCATGAAATGGAATTGGTGTTGTTTTAATGCAAGAAGGAATACCCATTTCTTTTGAAAGTCATCCAATCAAAGGAAAGCATTTATAGAAATCTATTTATGAGAAGGAAATGTTGGCAATACTACATGCACTAAATCAATGGCGACCTTACCTAATGGGAATACACTTCAAGGTAAAAAACGATCATGATATTCTTAAATACTTTTTGGAAAAAATACTATCTTCAGAAGAGAAACAAAAATGGGTCTCAAAGATGTTGGGTTATGACTTTTAAACCATCTACAAAAAAGGGAAGCTAAATGTTTTTGCAGATGCACTCTAAGAAAGGATGAGGAGGTGGAAGCATTTCTTTGTGCCATTTATATTATCTAACCAAATTGGATAACCAAAGAAAGGGAGGAATGGAAGAATGACGAAGAAGTGTGGACACTCATTCAAAAGTTGCAGAAAGATCCCAATGCATCTAATACATTTAGTTGGAAAAATGATTCCTTATGGTAAAAATATCGCTTATATCTTTGTAAGAATTCCCAACTAAAAGAAAATATTTTGGAATTGCACACCTCTCCCTTAGGAGGACACTCAGGATTTTTAAAAACTTACCACTGGGTGAAGAAATTTTTTTTTGGGATGGCCTTAAATATGATATTCAAAAGTTTTTGGTGGAATTTTTGGTTTGCCAACAAAATAAATTTGAGACAATTAAGACCCTGGGTCTACTACAACCTTTATCCATTCCAAGTCAGCGTTGGGAGGAGGTTTCAATGGATTTCATCATAGGTTTACCTAAGTCCGAAGAAAAGAGTGCCATCATGGTGGTAGTTAATAGAATTACCAAGTATGCACACTTTTCTGCATTATCTCATCCATTTAAAGCAAGTACAATTGCAAAAGCTACATGGAAACTATTCAAAAGCTACATGGAAACCCAAATATTATTGTAAGTGACAGAGATCCCATTTTCACTGGAAATTTTTGGACGGAATTATTTTCTTGTTTGGGTACTCAAATAGCTCATAGCTCTTCTTATCATCCTCAATCCGATGGGAAAATTGAGATAGTGAAAAAATGTTTAGAAGGATATCTTCATTGTTTTTTATCTGATAAAAAAATACAATGGGTCAAGTGGTTACCTCTGGCTGAATGGTGGTATAATACTTTCTTCCATACTGCAGAAAAAATGACCCCATTTATGGCACTTTATGGATATCATACACCATCCATCACATCATCTTTAAGATAAAATTCTAAGGTTCAAGTAGTGGAAGATCACATCTAGAATCAACAACAAGTTCTCCAACTCTTAAAGGATAACCTAAATTTTGCATAAAATCGAATGAAACAAAAAATAGATCAACATCGCAACAAGAGAAGTTTTGATGTAGGAGACTAGTTATTTTTACGGCTACAACCATACTTAAAAATGTCCCTCAAGCAAGCTAATAAGGATAATAAATTATCGCCAAATTACTATGGTCCTTACAGGGTATTGCAAAATATTGGTACTATGGAATAAAACTGGAGCTTCCTTCTTCTTCTCGAGTGCACCTAGTTTTCCATGTTTCATGCTTAAATAAGGTTATAGGTGAAAAACTTCCAATTCAAAAAATTTACCAGAATTTGATGAGGAAGGGAAAATCATATTGGAACCTGAAGCAGTCATGGAAACAAGAACTTGACGACTACGAAATCGATCAATTTCAGAGTATCTCATCAAGTGGAAGAACTTGTCCACTGAAGATTCCACATGGGAGGATGAATAATTTTATACAAAAGCATCCAAAGCTACTCAAGCGTTGAGGACAACATTTTTTTGAAGGAGAGTGGCATGTTAGGTCCCTATATTACTATTGTAGTCCCTTATTGTTGTAGTGTAGCCCCCTTATTGTTATTTTTGTACCCCATATTGTTATTATTGTGCCCCATATTGTTATTGTTGTGCCCTTACATTATTATTTTTAGGTCGGCTAGGATTATATTGTGGCCCCATGGAATCCTATATATAGAAAGGAGGTTTTGTAATTCTTATCATCTAAGAATTGTTCATTTATGTAATGTGAGGGATGTTTCCCCCTCGAAGAGGTTGATTTCTAAGGTGTTGATCTATCTTTTCTTCCATTTTTTGAGTTGGTTTCATAACATCCACCCTCACAATACTGTGATCTCACCTAAACCGGTTCCAAGATCACAAAACCAAACCGATCTTGGATTCCTCATAATTCCTTCACCATCCCTTAAGGATTTTTCCTGTCTCCACCCACATATTCAAGGATTCCCAGAGAAAACCATATCCACCCCCAACCCTCGGGATTTTTCTGAGACCACCTCACCTGGATCTAAAACCTTTCGGTAATCCAAAGCTCAACCAAGAATTAATCCCATCACACCATGGATATCTTTAAATGGCAAGGCAAGGCTAAAGTACATTATCGAAACGTGGAAAAATCCATGCCAACGAAAGAAAAGGAACCAAATACCAACATGCACATACCATTCATTCCATAACCAACTAGGAAATCATACATGTAATATGCAACCTTCAATTATTCCAGTGAATTCGCTTGATCCAAACTTTCCTTTCTTGATCCTTGCTTTCCTTTTCCTTCCTTGTCCATCCTTTGCTTTCTTTGTCCTTCCTTTTCTTTCCTTGCTCGAGTTCTCTTCTTGTTTCTCTTCTCATCTTTGAAACCAATTTTGAAACTAAAATGACAAAAGGCCCTGACTAATGCTTTGTTGTATTTTTATTATTGATGCCTCTAATTTCTTCATTTTTCCTCTATCTTCCATCAATTTCCTCCTCACGTGAAACTTGTGACCTTTCACCTTCCTTTTCTTCTAATTTCCTTTATTTTCATAAATAAAATTCCAATAATACATTTTTTCCTTTTCAAATCCTTTTCCATTGATTTTGCTAATTTCCCCTATCCATAAAAAACAAAATGAACACCAGCACTAGGATCTTTTTCCCAACATTTAGCTTGGAATACGTCCCATGACCTTGGTCTTATTTTTCCTTCATTAACTTTATTACATGAAATTTTAGCCTGGCGTTGTTACAATTTTTGCTTGGGAATTATTGGGCAAGTAATCTAATGTATCTAGGAGCATGTGTAGCCAAACTCTTTCATCTCTATAGCCAATAATTTTCCACTCACTCTCATGAATTCGATATATTTAACAAGTTCACATATTGGACTAAATTTTGAAATTCTACCTTTGTTGCAAAGTTACTCAACAAAGTATGTTTATGTTTTCATCCAATTTTTTATCTGGGGGGCATGATTATCCTACGATTGAGTTTCTTATTGTATAAGGTTCTGGAAAATGCTTTGCATCCTCCCTTGGTCATCCACTGTCTTGGACAGTTTTTCAATATGATTCAATGGAGATTTACATTCACCAAATCTTAAAGGAGTACCCCACCCAACTTTTGAGCCTGTTGGGACCAAAGTTTGAGTTTGCTTGAATTTATTTCTATAAATGATGGGTATTTATTTTACTCAAAAATATGGTTGATCATTCCAATTGGGATTACTTCAATAGAACATCATCATTTTCCCTTTGAATCAGGTTTTTCCATTTTCCATTCATAATTCAACGTCTGACTTTTAGCCGATGGATAAGGGTCAATCAACTAAAATATCACTTTCAGCATTTTTCTCAACATTATCCTCATCTTCATGGATGAATTGATAGAGTTATTTGGCTTTTTCATTGTCCTAAGTTTCAATCTAAGGCTTCCATTCCTTTCAATTTTATTTTATCCCTCTCCAAGGAAATAATTTCTTTCATTTCCTGACCAATGTTGAATATGAAGGTATCCCTTAACTTCAAGTTCAAAAAAAATATAATGCCCATTATTGTAGTTTTGATAGTATTTAAAGTATAAATGAGCTCCAAAAGTATTTTATCCAATTACTTTTACAATTTTGTAGTTCTTTTTAGTTTTTATTTTCCTAATTTCACCCAAGTATCTTGAAATAGAAGATTGACCTAAAATCCAAAGTCGACCATGACTTGATTTACCATATAACTATTGATTTCTAGGTTGACTTGTGGGCCATGGTTTTCATAGAGATTTTCTTGGTTGAGCTAATGAAGACTCTTAAATGGTAATTTAACCTCTTTCATCCTCTTAATATATTTAGTCGATTAATTAGTTGACCTATTGATTGATTTTCTTTTAATATTTCAAATAAATCTTAAAGGATGTTGTCCTTGCTCAACATTTCATTCTAGTTAGAAAATTGTTCATATGCATTGTTCTTGAGGAAGTTAATTTCTTCTCTCATGATCTCTTCCTAGTATTCAACTTTTGTATAATCAATGATAGGCCTCACATGTTTTTCTAAATGTAGTTGTTTTTGAAAATAAGAACAAATGCAATTAGCAAAACATGTATATCGATATATCTAGGAATTCCTTTTTCCATTATCCTCCATGTAGATGATATTGAGCCAACCGAGGAGGAATAAGTCCCTCTCAATGAACAATTATTTAACAACAAACATAAATCCATTTTTATAGGAATATCCAAAAAATGAAAGGTAGTACAAATTGGAAAATATCCTACCAAACAAGAAATTATTTGGGATGCTTCCAAATTAGGCCTTGAAGAGTTTGCAAATAAAGTGGTGGATTCTATTGGTTCCTTTTCACATTGCAACAAATGTCTAGTAAGGAATTTAAGAGGTATTATTAAAAAAAAAAAAAAAAAAAGATTGAGGCTCTTGAATCCACCCTTCAACATCTAAAATATGTTAGTCAAGATGAGCATTAAAAAAACATCAATTCCTTTCAACAACAACATCAAAAACAGATATAGTATCTAGAAAAGAAGCGCAAAGAAGATTATTCTAAGATTTAGGAGCAATATATAAGCAAGATTGCAAAAATATCAACAAAAAAGGATAATTTATCTATATAGGTAAATAATTTGCAAGAAAAATAGTTTAATCTACATTTTCTGAAGAAAGAAGAAATTCAATTCAACAAACAACTTGGGAAATCTCAAGAGGATTTTTACCAAAAATTAAGTCAAATTCAAGAATATCATAAAACCCTTATCCAATCCTCTAATAGTATTAATTCCAAGTAATCTGAGCTTAGAAAATTACACAATTATTTTCAAAGGCTTAAAAATTGGCAAATAAAGTATCAATTGGCTCCAAGTACACTAGCGAGAATATCAGAGGTAGAGAAACTAAAAATGAAATTTAGATTAGAAGATTGTTCTCAAAAAAATAATTTTTCTAAGAATTAGTTACAGGATCAATAAATTTATGCTCAAACTTCTATGTGTATAAATTTGATAGAAATTGTAAATGCTCAAGATTTCAAACTGAAAACAAGAGACACAAATTCTACTCTTACTAATATGCGGAATGGAAATAAAAATTTAGAACAAAATGCATAGACATGCAATAAGAAAAACCACAAGTACAAAGTGATTTCTAGGGGAACTCAACTAGGAAAAACCCCTCAAGCCTCTTTTCATTAATCAGTTGAATAGAGAGCCAATTAAAATTGCTTGCTCTAGCTCTGAGCACAACCTGCAAAAGAATAATTGTTCTCTATGTCGAATGAGAAACTCTGGAAAAACATTAGCCAATTAATTTCTCCTCTAGCCTCCTATTTTCTTGCACAAATCTAAGTAAATTCAAGCAGCTAAACAATACGTAAGTCCCTATTTCCTTGTGCAATTCCCAAGGAATTTATCTCTTGATTTCATGTTGTTAGCACTTTTTAGTTTCCCAAGGCTGAGAAATGAAACCAAAGAGGTAACTACAGACCAAATTTTGACTCTTAATGAAGGAAAAATGACCTTTGGTGACTCGATGACTCATGAAAATGATTTCAAATTTTACCTTGATGACCATGACATGAGAGTAGCATTACACCTAGACAATGACTTAGGACCATTTGACAACCAACAGATATGTCAAATTTTATTTGAAAATATAACAATTTGACCATAAGACTCTAAATACAATGGAAAGAGTAAATTTGATCACTATGACTATTAGACACTAACACAAGAAACAACTGTACACTCAACTAGTATACAACTCATGTTACATTGGCCTTATCTCCTCCACCTCAGCTAAGCAATTTGAATTCCATGCATGCATGAGATATTTTAGGTTGATTGATCAGCTAAATGACAAATATCTAAGTTAGAATATTGTCCCTCTGCTCAACTGACCTTCAACTAACTCTATCAATAGTTAGAGGTCAGTTAACTAAATACAGCTGAATAAGCATGACTAAACTCCAATCCCACTAACTCAAATTTACTCAGCTAACTAAGTGAAAATAGCCATGTCACACTAGTTAACTACCTCCAGGTTTTCTCGCTGATGTGGAAATTTGATTTACTCAATTTGAATAAGGATAAAGTCAAATTCATCCTTTCTTTCTACATTTTTTTATCACTCCCTCTTAGCAAGAAATGGATTTTTCACCACCACTATCCTTCACCTGTGGAATTTGAATTTACATCTTGAAAATGCCTTTGTCAATATGTTAGCATCTTACTCCTCAGTTGGAATGTACTTTAGCAACATAATTCTCCTCTGCATTGTCATGCAAATGATGATATTGGGTATCAATGTGCTTGGACCTATCATGAAATATCATATTCTTAGAGATATTAATGCAACTTTAATTATCACAATATATCACTTTCAGATCCATCTCCTGACTGAAAATACCCACAAGTATTTTCCTCGTTCATATGGTCTCACATGTTGCTTGACTTGCAACCATGTATTCTTTTAGTTTCAAAATGGTCAGTGATCAAATGTACTCTTTTAGGTTTACTTAGTAGTGATCCTAGGTCAAAATTTCATGTTTCAAGTCAATTTTCAAAAAAAAAAATTGTTCATTGAATGTGTCTAGGTATGAAATTATACTCCCTTCACTCCATTCATGGTCATAATTACTCCAAAGGTCATTTCATCCATCAGTAATCTAGGGTTTGATTTCATTCATCACACCTTCATCTAGGTCAAACTCTAGGTATCATTTGTTTCACCACCATAAGAGTCAATTTTTCCATGAAAGAAGGCAAACAAAACCTCAATTTCACCATACAATTCATTTACATAGGGAGTAAGAAAATATAGGGAAATAAGTAAAGGCACTTTGTCTTTCCTCAAAGAAAGTGCATTTCTTGATTAAATTTAAAATATATATATATATCTTCAAAAAAAAATTGATTTCACTAGAAGACAAAAAAGCAATTTTATGATGTTATAAAAGGGAAAAAATATACTGCTTAAACTCATTTTATCCTCTGATGTTCGATAGATCTCCTCTCTGTTATGTAGGTAAATCCTCTCTACAGATAGAGACGATCCCTCTAGCCCTAGAGTGGGTCTAGAAACAAAGAGACATGCTACAGTGTTGATTCCTAATTATTGAATGAAAAGAGGACACAGTAGATAGACCTACCTAGATTCCAACGCTATCATCGTTGTTGTAGTGGTGGTGGCCTCTCGCTCCTATCTCGGCAAGTCACGATCCTTTCACAGTCATGCTCAGATACCTGCACATAGAACAAAAACAAGAACAACATACAACATAATAGTTTCACTCATAACTACTAGCCATTCAAAGAGTGCTAAGCATATTGCATTAAACATATAACATAATACAAAATGGGAACCAAGCAATATTCATGTGTATGTATTTATAGAAGGAAGAGTTACAACCAATGCTTTGACATCACAGTCTCCTCCAGCAAGGTTCAGTCGAAGCGCGTCTCAGATGCTCGTCAGGGAATTCTAATGGGATGAAGGCATGGAATCAAGCTCTCTCAACGTAATTCCTTCCTATTCTATGTCTCCAGTATTCTGCTATAATATGTTTAATTCTTCAAGTTTAGCTCTTCAGCTGTTCAACTAGGTTGTGAAAAGAGAGATAGCTTCTTTTTATAGAGGAAAAGGAGGAGGTTAGGATCCCTACAAAGGTGGGAGGGAGGCCTATCCTTTAGGGAGTTCCCATAAGAGGTTGGAAACCATAAACTAAAGGAGGGAGTCCATGGTTTTTCAGTTCAACCACTCCCAATGACTCATCCTCGAGGTGGTTGGAGTGGAATCTCCGCCTCTATTTAAAAAAAAAAGCATTTCATAAATAGATTGGCGCGGGTGGAAAATTGGGACAGAGTGCCAGCTGGCATGGGGCCCAATGTTAATCTTCCTCTTCAGCACAAGGGAATAGCTGACTACCCACGCTAAGGCAAAAACAAGGGTTTTTGAGTCTCTGCTCAGGGAATTGTCAACAGAATGAATATTAATCTCATGTAAAGGGATACAATGATGGTATTTGCAAGGCATGACACTTCTTATTGAACATGGAAATGGCCCTCCAATGGGTGATATGGGGATTGCAGGCATAGTGACAAAATGTTATGTAACAAATTCCCCCTAAAGCGTGAGGTCCCAGGGAGAGGGATGGGCGAAATGCTTTATGAGAACGCGTTTGAACCAAACACCACTGTCGGAAAACCTACAATTGTGAATACAACTGATATCTCTGATACATGAACATGTGGTATGGGTACAGACATCCATAATATAGTATATAAAACTGAGATTTGAGGTATGGGCGCAGCCATCCAGCAGTAAGGATCAAAAAATAGACTCAGGTATGGTTGCAGCCATCCAATCAAAAGAGTCATGCAATAAGTCATGATAATACACAAAAATCCAGAGCCTAGATTTTATCAAACAAAACCCAAGGTCTTGCGCTCCATCTCGACCCGAACAAGTACAAATTCAAGCATGCGAATATATGAGCTGAAGTCGAACATGCAAGAAAATCACCTGCTTACCAGCCAATGATGAAAGCTGTTAACAGGCACGAAAGAAACCACCGATAATGAAAATGGCTCTCAAGGTACCACTGGTACAATTCATGGAATGTGAACAGTGATCTGGCATCAAGCATTGGCAGAATCACTTGATCGAAGGCCAATGATGTGGACCTTGCATAGAATGCGAAGAACCTGCCATTGAGGCATGTAGGCTCCAAGGTACCAAAAGGGAGTCTCTAGATCAAATTCCTGGATAATGAGATGAAGTCGACAGGAAGTGACCCGATCGAAGGTGGGCCATAATGTTTCCCAAATCATAGATACGAGACAGAGAGATATGATGATGAAACAGGACCAACAAAGAATCAGAGGGAGGTTGAAAAATGCAAAGGCAAACTTCTCTCGAACATATCAGTAGTACGACACTGGATTTGATAGTATTTGACATCAAAGGATCTAAGTTCATGATGATGTGGAAAAGAGAAGATGAGAGGTCAAAAGAGATTACCCAAACCCATTGAAGCAAAAATGACGAAATGAGATGTCCCCAACCTGACACGAATGCAGACAAGTGTTATGTTCAAGAGTGACATACTGCCAACATAACTAAAACTTGGTTCCATTTTCCTCGACCATTTCTGGTGAGTACCCCAATTATTTTTTAAAACAAGCTTGAAGGGGATAGAATATGCTTGTGCTGTAATTTTTTCCTTCGGCCAAATCCATCCTAGTACATTTTACAAGCCCTAGGAAGCATGAACTTGAATAATGTGATGGCAATGAAATCCAATGTCATTAGGGTTTAACGAGTCTAACAAAGGGATAACTTGACATCTTTTCATGTTTAGAGAGTTTGAAAAGAAGGCAGAAAAGAAAAATCTATCATGGCCCTTTTCGTAAATAGTCTCTCAGATCTTAAAAGGTACAAAACAACATCTGAAAGAATCTCTTAGTCGTGATAGGCTAAGGTATTCCTTTTTTGTAAATAACCTATCCCAACCCGAAAAAGGGGTAAGAGGATACTGGGTAGATATCACTTCGCAGCCATTTAATGAGTTCGAAACGACAAGAGTCTCGGTAATATTTTCAATTTTGGAGAGTCAGAAAAGATCTGAAAGATGACTCCAGTAGTGACTCTTTTGTGTTTTTACCGAGTTCGAAAAAGTATAAAATTTAACTCGTTACTCCATCACCATGTCCTGAAAACATGTTTCTGCACAAGAGACACGTGTAAAACCCATTTCTCGAAAATAAAATAATCAAAAAAATTTCTCAAAACCTAATTAGGGTTGTAAAAAGTTATAAAATGCAAAAAATGGTAAAAAATAATTACCTTTCACTTTTTACCTCTTGTGGAGCAATAGTTACCCATTTTATAGTGTGATTTTGTGGCGATGATAGCGGACAATCCAGCAGACCAATCTCGAATCCATCAATTCCAAGTAAGAGACGAGATCTCTCCCTTCATCTTAAATCACTTCTTACTACCTGCAACTTCCAATTTTGAATTCTGGGGGAGGAAATGTGAATATTAGGGCATAGCGGTTGGCACGGGTTTTAGGCACGGAGTCGCGCCAACCGCCCAATTTTATACACTAAGGCACACCCATTGGCGCGACTGTTTGGGAAACAATGGCACCAACGGTGCAAACCATTTTTTGTGCAAAATTCAAGTCAAATAGCCCAATTATTCACAAATAAAAGCTTCAACAATGGCTAATACTATTCATATGAATGTGTTTGCAGGTAGAAAGCAGAAAAATGGTGATCAAATGGAAAGAACGGGAACACGGTGAAGAGGACAAGCTTTCCATGGGGAATGAGAGATGCATGGAAGCTCTCAGAGACTGTGGTCTGAAGAAGTTCTTCTTGACAATGTGTCTCCGTGCTCAACCGGAGCTGCTACAATATTTGATCAGCATATAGGATGAGGATCAGGAAAATTTCATCCTTTGAGATCAGGAACTTGAGATTGATGTTTCTGACGCCTACTTTATCACAGGATTGTCGTGGAGGGGAGCAACACCGATCCTAACCAGACCTGGCCTTGCATGGAGATTATATCCATGGTAATGGACAGGATATTTCGAGGGGCACAGAAGGGAACAGGAAGTGGGAAAGTTGATATCCACACAATCGCAGACTTAGCACTAAGAGTAGTGCTACATACCATCACACGAGCTACGAGATCGCAAGCACCACACAAAGCAAAAAAAACACAGTTGCTTCTTGCTGTAGACTTCTTGACACCGACCATCTACAACTGGGCAAAGGTCGTGACAATAAACATGAAATGCTAGCTAAAAAAATGCAAGAAGGGAAAATTGAAGCAATTTAGTTATGGGTCTATCCTGGTATCATTCTTCGTGGAACGACTACCAATTTTTCAATGTTAGGAGGTCATAGTCCCAACACCACTAGCGAGAGAACCACGGATGGCCCGATGGGCAGCTCTGATGCCAAGGGTAGGGGGCAGTCAACAGATGTCCTGGGGACCAGAGTTCTTTGATTGGCTCCACTGACAGTTGATCATCGTGGAGGACTGGCCCTACTCTGGTACAGACTTTACTAGTGATCCTGACCTCCCACTCCCGGAGGGAGAGGATTGGGATGAAGATTTGGGTAAGACTCATTTTTAATTTTCATGAGTGTTATTATTTTTTTAAACTATGTATGTTCTGACTTTAAATCCATGTATTTGCATATGTCTGCCTAGTGAGACCCACGGGCATGTCTCCAATAGCAAGGTGAATTCCTCGTGATTTCGACCTACATGGCGAGGGAGGCGAGGAAGAGGAGCTCATGCGCAACCTATAGGGGATCACACATGGAGTCTCGGATTATGCACGATTCGAAAATGTTCCTCGTGCCTATCAGAGACATACCATTGGGGTGCCAAGCCATATTCACCGCTTGCTGAGGTGGCTCGTACGGGAAATGACATGCTACCATGAGCATCATGCTAATTAGACACCTAGGCTTTATTTCTGCATATTTTGAGAGACATGGTGTCTCAGGATGTAAACGAAACACACATATTTTTTGAATGTATGATCTTGATGCAAACATGCGATATATATATATATATATATATATATATATATATATATATATATATATATATATATATATATATATATATATATATATATATATATATATATATATATATATATATATATAGATATATATACATCTATTTTCTTATATGGATATTTTTTACATGATGATGATTTTAAAAATTACGCACATGTCTATCTAATACAATGTTAGCCACTGTATCAGTTAATGCATTCATTTTTCTGGGAATATGTTGATATGTGATAAAATCAAAATTTCTTTCCAACAAACGAATATGTAAATATAATCTCAAAATGTATGGGTTTCTAACCAAATAATGACCATTGAGTTGCAGAACAACAAGTTGTGAATCTAGATTTACAAGCAATGCGCGTATTCCGAGATTGATTGCCTTAGTTAATAGTTCAAGGACAACACTATATTCAATGACATTGTTTATAGTTTGTCCTAGACAAATACCTTGCAGTTATATCAACTCACCAGAAGGATCATAGATTACCTAGGCTGCTGAAGACAAATTCTTGATACTTCCGGAAGCACCATCCGCAAAACCGACATAAGGGGTAATAGACATCTGCACAAATAAGCAAGACCCAAATAAGCAGGAAAATTCTCACAAAGCACACCAAATCAAAACATGTACAAAAATGAAAAAAACACCTATGTACACAACTCATGCATGAATGACTCACGCATAATACTTTTTGAGATACAACCTATTTCTGGGTTTTTCTAGAGGATGACCTTCGTAATCAATAAGCTCATAGGCCCCATTTTGCAATACACTTTTAACAATGTAAGGCCCATGCCACATGGGTTGAAATTTACTTTCCCCCATCTTATCATGAGCTTGGTCATACAGGAGGATGAGATCTCCTTCAACGAAAGAACGAGGGGAAACTGATTGGTAAAAATGAGCTTTGACCTACTTTTTTTGTGCTTCAATAATCAGAGAAAAAAATCGACGGGTTTCATCCAACCTTTCTAGATATTGGAGATTCTCTTCTTCTGGTGAAGTGTTCGGCAGTAATTCAACAACCAACTTAAGCGAAGGTATTTCACATTCAATCGGAAGAGAAAATTCCAGACCAGAAACCAACTGAAAATGAGTGAATCCGGTTGTACTCTTGACTGAGGTTCGGTATGCCCAAAGAGCTGAAAATAACATGAGATTCCAAGTGGATTTATGGATCCCAATCGTATGTTGAGGCATGGTAACAAGAACTTCGTTCACAGATTCAACCTGGCCATTGGCCTGAGGATGGTACGATGTTGAGATGTCGTGACGCAGACCAAACTTGGAAGTCAACTCGGCCACCATGTAATTCCGAAAATGGGAACCATGATTGGTAATGGTGGCTTGAGGGACACCAAACCTAGCATTAATGCAATTGAATATGAATTGAGAAACTGTCTTATCATCAGCGGCAAGTGTAGGCATTGCTTCAGCCCATTTGGTGAAGTAGTCCATGGCTATGATAATATCAGCATGTCCCCTGGACGAGTGAGGGTTACACGTCATAAAATCGATGCCCCAATTCACAAAGGGACCAACGATAATGATAGGATGAAGAGGTAAAAGCGGTGCACACTTCTTGCATTGATAAATTTGGCAATCATGACATTTGCGAACCGCGGCAATGCAGTCTTTCAAGATAGAAGGCCAGAAATAACCAGCATGAAGAATATTTTGTGTAGTGGCATAACCAGACATGTGACTGCCACAGGCACCACTGTGACAATCATTGAGGACTTTCTCAACTTCCTTGAGGGTCAAACATCGATGGAGAATGGAATCCACTCTAACACGATAGAGGGTCTCCCCGACTATATGATAAGGTTGTGACTGATGACGGATGCGTCAGCGGGTATCCTTCACCAACTCAGATCTAAAAGTAGAAGTTTGGAGATAAAAAATGATATCACTGTACCACGGATAGAGGGTGCTAATCAAGAAAAGCATATTGTCTAGAATGTATTCCTTAGAATGCGACAAAGGAGAGTCTGAAGGGAGGGATAAAATCAAATCAACAAAGACTAGTGACTTCTTCGACTTGGCAGCAGTAAATTCCAAATCAAACACTTGGAGCATGATAATCCACTTCAATTATTTCCCCCCTAGCAATTGTCGAGACAATATATAGGTCATGGGGTTGCAATAAAAAATCACAGTCACTGTACACAAAACAATATAATGACAAAAACATTGAACTTCTTGAACCGCAGCTAACGCTAACTTCTTGACATGTGCATAGCGCGTCTCAGGATCGAGAAGGTTACAAGACAATTAATAGATAACATGCTCATTACTGTCATCATCGTCTTGTACCAGAACCATGGAAATCGTGATGAAAGCGGTGGCTAAATAAAGGGAAAAATCATGATGATAGTTAGGAGGACGTAACAGAGGAGCGTTGACAAGCAACGTCTTCAGGGCCTCAAAATAATTTTGAGCAATCTCATCCCAACGGAATGGGACACCCTGCTTTAATAATCGTGTGTATCCTCTAGCCACTTCTACATAGTTAGGTATAAAACGGCGAAGAAAATTATCCTTACCTTGCAAACTCTGATGTAATGAGGAGGGAGAGGGGAGATTGATAATAGCCTCAACCTTGAATGGATCAAGGCGAATTCCATATTTGGACACAATAAACCCTAAAATTCTACCAGAATCGAGACAGAAGACGCACTTGTGCGGATTAAGATGAATATTGTAACGTCGACAACGAAGAAAAATCTGACGAAGATGGTCAGGATGATTCATGCGCTTAATTGAGTGAGCGGGAAGGTCATCCATATAAGACTGAATGATGTGATGAATATCATGAAAATCATACGACATCGCTCGCTGAAACGTAGCCCCAACATTCTTTAAGCCAAAAGGGAGCTTCTTATAGGTGAAAGTACCCCAAGGATAGATAAAGGCACTCTTATGTTGATCATTCGGGAGAATGTTAATCTGATTGTAACCAGAAAAACTGTCCATTAGGGAAAATATCTCACTCCCAGCACGGTTATCAATGATTTGATCGATAAAGGGAGTAGGATAATTATCCTTGGGACAAGCTCGATTAATATCATGATAATCAAAGCAAACACAAATATTTCCCTCCTTCTTATCTACACGAACAATATTAGAGACCCATTTTGTCAAAGGAATCGGATAAATAAAACCAGCTCTAAGAAGTTTTTCGACTTCACTTTTAATGGCGGCAGCTTTTCTAGGGTGCACCGGAGGAAGATGCTGGAGAATAGGTTTCGAGCCCGCATAAGTAGGTATTTCATGCACCACTATACTAGGATCAATGTTGGGTATTTCTTCATAGGACCATGCAAATAAATCATAGAACTCGCAAAAAAGGCTATTATAAACTTGCACTTCATTGGAAGAACAAGTGACCCCAATATGGATGTTCTCGACAATTCTCGGTTTAACAGAAATGTCAATAGGCATCGTTTGTGTAATATTACTCAAGTAACCTTTCGTAAAGACGTCATGTGTCAAAACAAGCAATTGAAGTAGAGGAGAAGGAACCTGAGATGAAAAATGCTCGAGACAAGTAGACATGGCCCCAAGGCCAGGCATAAATGAGGAATGATGATGACCATCATCCCACGACAGATCCTCAAGAGACATGGTTTCCACGATGGCCTCATTGGAAGGAAACACTTCTTTCAAAGGATTAGGCGAATCTAAATCACCAAGCCAAGGGGATTGAGAATAAATTTCAAGAGACACGCTCAAAGGAGCACAACCATAGGATGGAGGTCTCGAAGTAGCGATGAGTTCACAATCTCAATCGGACTCAAAGACATCGAATCTCTGAAGGAATCAATCTGTTCAGGGGAAGGAATAATCCATGGGTCATCAGACCGAGAGATCATATGAATCTGGACAGTATTCGGTGGAGGAAGAGGAATAATAACCATGAGGGTAGGATCTTTAAAAAGACCCAGCCCTACACTCTTGTAGGGAGTAGGAATCTGATCCACATACGGAACGTTGTTCTCAGAAGAAGAGGTGAAGAAATATAATTGATCAACAGTAACAATCTTTCCTTCATGTGGAAATTTTAAAACACGAAAGAGAGTGGATGGAACACATAACATGGCATGAGTCCAACTGCGACCGAGGAGAATATTATAATTGAGTTTAGCATCAGTGACTTCGACCTCGACATTGACTGTCTTCCCTTTCAAAGTAATAGGTAAACTAGCGAGAACACCTAAAGGTTTTGATTCTCTTCCATCAAACGCTTCTAGGGAATTTGGTGATGAATTCAAGGTTGGAGAACCAATATATTTCCAACACGAAGATGACATGACACAGGTTGATGCACCTTTGTCCACAACTGCTCGATGGATGTTGAGACCATTAATAACAACTTGAATAATGAGCACAATCTGATGCGGAAGTCGTGGAACGAAATTCTCTAGATTGAAAGCAAGAAGGCTAGTATCGGGAGGATCAATCCTACCAATCACAGATAACAAAGCTCTTCTCTATGACGGACAACTCTGAAGTACTTCTAACATGGACATCACAGATGGCACCTAAGCCAAATCCTCAAAAATATTGTAATGGTGAGCGGCACAAGCGTTGGGATTATAAGAAGACTTGCAGAGTACAACTTTGTAAGGTGGTCGCACAATGAATTCAGCATTGGGTCTTTCAATTTCAAGAGGGCCAGTAACAGACAGAGGAGGAGGACCATCAGCGATCTCCTTCCCCATGGCCTGACGAGATCCAGTATAATCTTTCAACCAAGTAGCAATAGAAATGACTACATAACTATTCATCATGAACACCTGAGAGCCAAATGGGGCAAAGAACTGAGGTTGCTCTACCATCTGAGTCTGCTGAGATGGGAAAGGTTCTTTAAGAACAACTAGAGTTCCATGGGTGCCTTTGAGCAAGCGGCTCACTTCGGATTGTCTAGAACAGTCTTCAGTGAAGTGCTCATCGTCACAAATCAAACAAGGTTACCTCAGTTTGCATTGAGAACCATTGCTAGCACGAGGTTTCTGAGAATCCTATTTCGGGGTATCGACTTTGGCCTTACCTTTACCCTTATTTTTACCTTTAGAAGCATTATCCGTAGGATTGGTCTGAACGACATTAACTTCTGCGGGTTTACCAGAATTCAAAGTAGACTGAGAAGCAACATTATCGGAAGAAGCGGACTTCGGCTTCCCAGTGTTTGATGATGAATACTTCTGAGAATTCTGAGACACATAACCAATAATACCATCGACGGATGGAGTCTCTGGTGGTTTAGAAGTTCCAGGTTGGGGAGAATCAGGCAAGATATCATATAATGCGCCAGACTGAGAGTACATAAGATCAAGGTATTAGGCGTAAGCAATGTCTTGTTCCTTGGTTACACATGCCCCCATAACTATGTCTTTGGCAATATGATTGAAAAAGGAGGTAGTGAACAAATGAGTTAGAAGCTGATCAGGAATCTCAAATTTGATCATGCGATTATGACATCGCCACTCATGAACACGATCCAAGATATGAGTAGCTCGGTCTTGTTTCAATGATGCGAGGAGGTGCGTCCTGGTCTCATAGTAGAATGGTAACTGGAAATTCATAAGGAATTCCATGGATAAAGAATTTAAATATTGGAAGACGCCACAAGATAGCTCAATGTACCACTTTGCAATAGCACCAGTAAGAGTTCGCTGGAAAAGAAGGAGTCTAATAGAATCGTCAACCCAAGAGTTAGAGGAACATCGCAAATGGTAAGTCATAGCATGCTCTTGTGGGTCTTCACCATACTTTCCCTCAAATTTGAGACAATCACCAGGAATCTTGGTTGGAACTGGAGGCCAATATGAGTTATGAAGAATGGGATCGTTCGTCAACTTTGACACGTCAGGTAATTCCAACATAGCAAGAAATAGAAATTGAGTGTTGAAAGTCCTCGGAGGTCTTTGATAAGGACTTACATGTACATTCCAACCAGTCCGAGTGGGATTCTATCCCCATACATTCTGTCCCAGAGGATTCGGATCATAGATATTAGAAGTAGGATAATTCGGTTGATACTGGGGTTGAGGACCAGGATACTAAGTTGGAGTAGACTACTGAAGTCCTTACTGAGCAGCGTATGGAGCTTGTTGTGGAATGTAAGCATGGCTTTGAGGTTGATGATATACAGGTTGATTTTTAGGGTAAGGAACCTGGGGTGCTCTATATACTGGTTGATATGAACCTTGAGGGTAGTAAGCACGTTGTGGTTGAGCAGGCGGACCCGGCTGAGCAGGTTGAGCAGGTTGCTAAGCAGGTAAACCTAGCTGACTGTAAACAGGTAGAACTGGATGCTGAAATGATGGAACCGGCTGAGAAGCAGGTTGAATCGGTTGCTGAGCAGGTTGAACCGAGTACTGAGGGCCACCGGGTTGGACTTGTGGGAAAGGTTGGCCCGATGGTTGTGATGGACCAAGTTGTCCCTGATAACCAGGTTGACTTGGAGACGGACCATAGGGTTGTCCTGGTTGCACAACATTTTGGCCATACTAAACATGTCACTGCGGTTGTGGTGCAATGGGTTGTCCCTGTGGTGGGTAGATTCCCCCCCAGGAGCATAAGATAGTCCTGGTTGATTCGGAGGTTGACTGAAAAGACCGGAGGGTTTTCCATGTTGGACCAAAGGTTTTCCTTGTGAAGGTTTGCCTTGTGGACCGTATGGTTGTCCCTGTGGACCTAAGGTAGGGCCCTGGTGAGTTAAAGGTTGTCCCACAGAGGGTTGTCCTTGCAAGCCAGAGGGTTGCACAGGAAAGGTAGGTCCAAGATGAGAAACGGTCTGATAAGGATCAATAGGAGGCAAATAGACCAGATTACCATACTCTTCATAATGGTGTGGATATACATATACGGGATTACCAACAACATCATAATGATGGAATCTAGGATTACCAAGAGATTGAAGGGGTCGAGAACCCTGAGAAATTTGATGCTGAACATACAATAGATATTTTTCAAAAGTAAGACTGCCAGGAATCACAGGAGAAGTGGAAACTGACTGGAAGTAGGTGGGGCCTCCGCCGCACTAGATTGTGATCTACCAGGACTGGGATTTGCAGGCCACATTGGATTGAGGAAAATAGATCTACGAGTTTGAAAATATCCTGAAGACTGATGGGTAGCAACCGGTATGGACGAAGCGACACAGACCGTCGGTTGGAATGGAACAAATGTAATAGTAACCGATGAACCAAGTGTCGAAGGTGATAGTCCTAACGAAGGGAGGACCGAACTCTGAGGAGGAGTTACTGTATTGGATTGTGCTATGGAGGCAACACCAGACATAATCTGACTCGAGGACCTATATCCAAGAAGAAGTGACACCGATGGTGGAGAAGAATGAGCAGAAAAATGAGGGACATCTTCCGAAAAAAGCTGATATTCTCCTGTAGAAACAGGCATTCCTTCACTACCAACAAGACTAGACGAATTCATGTCTGACTCCACCATAAGGTCTTCAAAAAGACTATGGGGACTAGAAGGCACAACAGTAGCAAAAAATGGTGAGCCCGACGTAAGAGAAGGAAAATCTCCTTCTTCCCCAAAACTAGACCAAGCACCAGAAGGAGGCCAATTGAATTCACATTAGGGGAATTTTGAGGTCTAAAATGGGCCTCCTAAGGAAATATTAAAATAATAGCTAAACCAATAAAATAATATTTATGAATTTCCAATTCACTTTTTGCACCAAAATCCATGTAACCATAGTGAAATTCAATTCAAAAGTTGTACCAAAATTAAATTAATAAAAAAAATGTATTGATGTGACTATAAACAAGAATGAGTTTCTCAAGAAAAAGTCATTATCATTGAACAAATAATGCATTTTTCCTTTGTACTTAAATAACTTAAAATAAAAAATAAATATAAATTTACAAATTCTTAATTATATGATATGTTATTAATTAAAATTTATATTATTTAAATTGTATCATAACATATAATTAATTTACTATATAAAAATAATATAATATAATAAATGTATAGGGATATGCATTGTTTCTTTCAAGAAATATGAAATGACAATAATATATTTTTATTCAAAAAGTGTGAAATGATATTTATTATGAGTACTTTACTTTAACTTTAAAAGTACTTAGAGCATTACCATGGTTAACCATGAGTTTTTATCCACCATTGAGAATGTGACAAGTAAGTACCTTTAACTCAAGCAATGTCACCTCAACCATTAGGGATGATTTCATCCCCTAAAATGTGATTGGTTCTCATAAAGTGGATTTTGATTGTACATTATCCTTAGGAGGCCCATTTTAGACCTCAAAATTCCCCTAATGACTGGCTCTTCAGAAGGAGATCGAGTAGCAAGAGGCAGGACAGACGAGAGAATAGGCTGCAAAAACTCGGCAGACCTAGTGGATTGAGGAGTTTCAAAAGAAACGTCTAGGAAAGAACTACCACTAGGAGGCAGTGAGGACGAAGAAACTGGTGGTTCCACCATCGTGACTGTATATCAAAACAGAAAGGAAAAAAGAGAACCAATCGAGGACTCTAAGATCAAAACCAAGGAAAAAAAACAGGCCAAGTAACAAAACTTTAACAGGCGTGTGATCGTAGGTGATTAATTTTGTGACATTGAAACTGGATTTTGTTGTTTCATTTTTAAAGAGTCGAGAAAAAGGCAAAAGATGACTCTAGTCACTTTCAATTTTAAACGAGCGTGAAAAGACAAGTGCTCGACGATCTCTTCTCTTTTTTAAAGAGTCATGAAAAGATCAAAATGACTACTTTGGAATGATAAGCAAGAGGGTATACCAGGTTTCCGTGAACTACCTTATACACCTTGGTGATCAAATGAAACAGAAATGACCAAGGACTTGACGTACGTGCAGGTAGTCTCCCTGAATGTTGTGTTCGGTGTATCACGGTTACAAGGCGGAAGACTCGACTTCCTATGGATAAAAGGATTGTAACCTATAGGGGTCTCCCTTTATATAGTCGACGGTACATGGACCACAAGTCCGTACTAGTGCTGTCTAAAGCCAGATGGCAAATGACAGCTACTAGACTTTAAGATGCCGAAACACGTCTCTAGCCTAGACCACTAAAATGTTTCGTTAGGTTTCAATGCTTCCTTAGTTTAATTAAATGAATTTTAAAGTTGATCTTGGATTATGTTTCAGTTTTAAGGCCCTATCAAATTTAGATCTCAAAATTCCTAAATGCAAGCTATATGAAAATGAACATCATTTCTGATTCAATGAATGCTAGTTACGAGAAGGATAGAGTCTTTCAAACAAAAGCAAACAATGAAAGTATGCGAAGAAATCCACTAATGCATCTAACAGAATCAAATGAAAATGAAACTTTTTCCTAGACAATCATTCGCTAGTTATGCGAAAGAAAATTTCACTTTCGGTGCAAAGAAAGAATGCAAAATATGTTTTTTTTTTTATATTTTCAATGAAAAGAAGTACATGATGCACTAATTACATGAAAAAAATGAAAAAAACACTAGCTTAAGTGTTGTGTCGGAATTGAAATTGAATGACTCAATAAAACGCAAAACAAACACAAGAAATCACTCAAACTAATGCCGCAAAATTCCAAACCAAGAAATAGTTTTCAAAATGACCCAAAAAAAGCAATGTAATCTATGCTTGGAGCAATAAGGTGAAGAATCAATTGAGAAACAAAATGACTCTACAACCAAAGAAATCACTCAAAAAGATCATGAAAACTCAGTGTAATCGATCCAAAATTGAGACTGGCAACAATCATAACGACTTGGACCCCACACAGAAGGCTCAGTGTACCAAACCCTTAGAAAGCCTAAGGCTTCAATTCAAACTGATAATAAGATGGAAAAACAACTGAGAAAAGCAAGTTGACGGTAGTCAAAACAGTCCCAAAGGCATAATTACACATAAAAAACAACCCAGAATCAAGCACAATTGACCAAAAGACTCATTAAGGAGGTCAAACCAAATCCTATAGGGGTCGGCGTGACTATAAGGCTGTAATCCACACCATTCAGGGGTTGGTGCAACTACAAAAAGAGAAACCTACGCCAATCGGCATGACTGTTCAGAGGAAAAACGTGCCAAGCCAGATAACTATGGGAAAAAGAGGAAAAACCAAAACCTAATGAGTAGAGGTCAATCTTGACACTCTGGAGCTGAACAGAGGATATAAACTAAGCAAGAAAACCATGAAAGGAAGATAAGAAAATCAATTATTGAAAATGACCCAAAAAAATGAAATGACAAACTTGCTCTCATTCCCCAGCGGAGTCGCCAATTTTTTATGCAGGTAAATCCTCTCTGTGGACATAGATGATCCCTCTAGCCCTAGAGTGGGTCTAGAAACAAAGAGACATGCTAGAGTGTTGATTCATAATTATTGAATGAAAAGAGGACATGGTAGATCAACCTACCTGGACTCCAATGTTGTCGTCGTTTCTGTAGTGGTGGTGGCCTCTCGCTCCTGTATCAGCAAGTCACGATCCTTTCGCAGTCATGCTTGGATACCTGCACATAGAACAAAACAAGGACACCATACAACATAATAGTTTCACTCATAACTACTAGAGAGCCAAAGAGGGATAATAATATTGCATTAAACATTTAACATAATACAAAATGGGAACCAAACAATAGTCACATGTATGTATTTATATAAGGAAGAGTTACAACCAATGCTTTGACGTTGCAGTCTCCTTCAGCAGGGTTTAGTCGGAGCGCATCTCAGATGCTCGTCATGGAATTCCGACGGGATGAAGGCATGGACTCAAGCTCTCTCAAAATACATGGACTCAAGCTCTCTCAACGTAATTCCTTCTTATTATATCTCTCTAGTATTCTGTTATAATATGTTTAATTCTCCAAGTTCAGCTCTTCAGCTAGCTTGTTCAAAGAGAGATAGCTTCTTTTTATAAAGGAAAAGGAGGAGGTTAGGATCCCTACAAAGGTGGGAGGGAGGCATATCCTTTATGGAATTCCCATAAGAGGTAGAAACCATAAAATAAAGGAAGGAGGTTATGGTTTTTCAATTCAACCACTCCCAATGACTCATCCTTGAGGTGGTTGGAGTGGAATATCCACCTCTATTTAAAAAAAAACATTCCATAAACAACTTGTTGCAGGTGGCAAACTGGAACAGAGTGCCAACTGGCGTAGGGCCCAGTGTTAATCTTTCTCTTCGACATGAGGGCATAGCTGACTACCCGCGCCAAGGAAAAAACAAGGTTTTTTGAGTCTCTACTCAGGGAATTGTCAACAGAAGGAATATTACTCTCATGTAAAGGGATACAATGATGGTCTTTGCAAGGCATGACAATGCTTATTGATCATAGAAATGACCCTCCAATGGGCAAGATGGGGATTTCAGGGACAGTGAAAAAATGTTTTGTAACACTCTCTTCTCACCATAATACTCCACAACTGCCGAGGGTTGAATAAAAACAAGTAAGTTTTCACCACAAGTGCCCTATTACTCGTATGGAGGTGATGCGCAGGTGTTGCGCTATGCTTTTGGCATGCACTATGTTTTTGGTTTTTGAGCTCCAAATTAGTCATCCAAGCTTAAAAACCATTGCATAAGGGTTCATACACCTCCAAAAAAGTAATTTGACACCCTCCATACCTCTCTGAAGTCAAATTTCATCAACAAATCAGTGGTTCCCTTCATTAGGTTATCTCCACTAAATTTTTTGTATTTTTCATCCTTGGCTTGTTTAAGTTGATAAAACCTTAATATAATCATCTAAAACCTTCATAAAATAGTCATAAACCATACCCTAACATTCCCCACCACTCACAGTCCTCTTTTCCATCAATTTCATTAAAACCCTAATTTTCACTACATTCTTGTAGGAAAACTAGGAAATTCCCGTGTTTTGACATTTTCGACAACTTCCTCATGCCCATTTCCATAAATTTAACTTGAAGTGTAAAGAAAACTAATTACCCTACCTCCTAAAATTTTTATGGATTTTTCCCTAGCTTTCTTCCACTCCATTTCTGCTCCTAAAACCACCCTACCGCTATCCCCTTTTTTCCTAATCTCGATCTCACCTACCCTTTTCATCTAGCTAGGGTTTCATCTTGTTGAAAAACACCATGGAGGGAGAAAATAAGATTCTCAAGGGAGGCCACCATTCTAGGGTTCAACCATCTAGCTTGAAATAAATCAATGCCTCTCCTTTTTCCAAGAGATGTTTTGAAAACAGTGGTTGTTTGAGGTTTTGTGACAGGATTAAGGAGGTAGGTTGTCATGCTCTATTGACAAGCCTTTTTGCTACTAGCTTCAGGAAAAAAGTAAGCAGTGAGTTTACCATATCAACATATTTCATTGCTCCAACAACAAGTATCTCAAACCATGGGGAAATCTAGTCCAGAGGGATGGAATTAGACCTTGAAAACTACAAAATTTTCCCGAGACCTCATTGCAAAGATGCTCTTGAGCATATCTTCCCTTTTCAGGATTTTATTTAATAAATATGCCCCTTTGATGAATTTAATCATGAAATATTTTACATGTGAAGCAACAGTCTCAAGGTTGTACCAATACCATGTCAAGTTATTGATGCACTTCACTGTTATTTAGCCACTCAATTTGCCCAATTATTTGTTCAAAAGTTTGGTCAATATGACTGAATAGGTACAGAGAAAAGGTAAATATAATCATCCTAGTTTGTTCCACCATGGCTTGATCAAGCTGATTTTTTTGCATCATATCAATATGCCATGGGAAAATTTCATGGAGACAGTTGCATCAGTGCCTACTACTAGCCCATACATCATCCATAGCACACCATCAGCACCAGCACAACAAAAGAAGGTTGTCTCTTCAAGTAGGAAAGAAGAGATATCAAATGTGCCTAGGGTTGAGATCACCCAAACCTATGAGAAAGGTAAGACAATGGTTTTTCCTCCTAAAACCATCAACGATGTAGTTGCATCTGGTACCACAGCTGAACAAAGGCAAACAATATAGTAGCCACCTAGTCATGATGGTGAGCCACTCATGCATGAGGATGAGTCACCATTGCAGCAGCATAAAGAACAAGTGCCCATGGAGATTGAAATGGCAGAGAAGGTAAAGGAAAATATAATTGAGGAGATTATAAGGGAAAAGGATGCAGAGATATCAAAATTGAAAGGAAATCTCTCAAAGGAAAACTTCTTGATTACCTTCCTACAACAAGAGATTATGCAGTTGAAGTTAAAACAACTCCTTCAAATCAAACCAAAGGCTAGTATTGAGGAAAACAAGGGTATAGGTAAGGAAGTGGTGGATTTTGAGCTACTAGAAGATACAGAGGTTGAAGCAAGCCTAGGAGGCCATGAACAAGAGGGTTAACTAAGAAAAAAGAGAAAGAAAAGGAGCCATCTCCACCATTAGCTCAGTTAACCTTTGATGAATTGATAGCTTCTGAAATTGAACAAGATAAAGAGTTGTGGCTTGATAAGGTAAACATTAATCTTGAGAAGCTGTTGATGAAGGAAGAAAGAGATAACAACCTCTAGAGGCATATGGCGAGGCATTATTTCACAAGGAACAAAATCGCCAAGGTGAGGGTAACAAATTTGAGAAATAAGGTTAAGGAAACACTAATGAAGCTTAAGGAGAAGGATAACTTGGATCTGCTTTCTGAGGCCTCCTTAGCTATTTTTTCCATCATCCCAGGATACCATGAAACAAGTTTTGGAATATTTTGAGCATTTTTGGCATTTTTTGTGATTTTTTCAAAATTTTGGAAATTTTGTTTTTGTAGAAGCATTGCGCAGCGGCGAGATGCTTTTTCTAAGGGCATATAAATGGAGAAAATATTATATGGTTAGATTCTGTTTCACCTCTACATCACATATATGACCCTAGGTTTGCATTTCACCTTCTGGTTTTGAATAAAAATGCAAAAAACATCACTTTTTTCATGCTTCTTCCACCTATTTTGCCTCTCTAAGGCACTTCTGGAGTGAGGTTGGGAGAATCATTTTTTGAAGGCCTTCCAGGGGGGTATTTTCTCATTTTTGAGGGTGAAATGGAAAGAAGACACATAGAGATACCTAGCTTAACTCTCAGATTTGCATATGGGTTCGTAAAATTTAGTCAAAATCAACTTCAAAGTGGTGTGATGCTTCTACTGGGAGGTGTGACGCTTCTACTGAGAGGCGCGACGCTTCTGTCAGTGGATTCGTTTGGACAGTTGTCAAGCCAGAAAACTCCAAAATTCTAGATTTAGCTGTCCAATGAGGTGTCTTTTAGGTGGAAGAGTTTGTTTTGGCCTCTCTTTATGGAGGAATAATGTAATTAATCCAAGAGACATGAACTCTTGTTTATTAGCTAAATTTGAGGGAATGGTTTCTAACTTCACTATATTTTAGGTAATGACTTGTACAATACATTTATGATGTGATTTGGATCAGATTTCGACCCAATGAGGTGTCATGAACTCTATTTTATATATTTAGTCCACCTCAAGTCATTATAGAGGTTGGATAGTTGTTATTTGTAGTGGAGCTATTGTACAAACTATTTTTCAGTGAAATCAAAGAATTTTGCAGCTATAATATTGGGACTCCAGTGGTTTTCTTTTGAGCATTGTTTCTTCTCTATTAGCTTATAAATTTGAGTGTTATGTTACCTTTCCATCACATGTATGTCTCTATATGTTAATATTATGAGTTTATGAACATAACTCTTTCTTTCCATGCTCTATTTTATAATATTTTCATGAATGTGACTACTCTTCTGATGAATGAATGAATTCATTTAAGTCCTCATTTTGACTCTTTCACTTTTCAAACCATATACACAATGAAAAATTAAGTATGATCCTAATTTTACCTACCTGACCTCATCCTTGTCTCTGCAACCTAACCCTTGAAATCAAACCTAAAACTAAGACATAGTTCTTTGACTGTCATTCCTATCCAACAAAAACTCAAAACAAACAAAACCCTAATATAATGAGCATCATAAATAGCCTAAGATCATTATATATCTAGTCATCTCATTAGATTCAAAGTGACATTGAGAGATCCCTCTCTGGTTTTGGTAGGGCTAGCTATGTAACATAAAGGTTGGTTTGAGGTTACCTCCTTCAGTTCCATTCTCAACCTTGTGAAACAAGGGGAGTGATGAAATTTTTGGCACTGTCGTTAGGGAATGATTGCAAAAATTTCCCTGGGGATGCTTCTTTTATTTCATTGAAGGTTAGACTTGTGTGTGAAAATTTCTGACATTCTAAGAAGGATGAGTTACTAAATTCGAGCCAAAGTGCCAATTCTCAAAAAGTTGGCTCCCAAAAGACACACTAGGTCAAATCCAGACCCAAAGCCTTCACCTATTTTTAATGACCCTGAGAATATTTTAAGACAACATAAAACAAAATCTTGAAAAGTTTGAAAGTTTATACCACCACTTGTGAAAACAAACTCCTTGCCTACGAGGCTAATTGATCCAAAAAGTTCATCCTTTAATTTTGAATTTGAGACATATTTCTTTAGGTCTAAGTCTGAATCCTTTCTTTCAGAAATAGTCTTTGAACCCATATATTTTGATACCTGCTTGCCATTTTATGAATCTTCTTATTTCGAGCTTGATAGTGAAGTCTGGTCTAATTTCCATAAACTTCAGGGTTTGGTCGACAAGTTTCAAGTAACTTTTGAAAAAGATTATTTCAAATACCAATAGCAATATTTTGCTTCACAACCTACTATTATGCTTCTCACTCAGCTGCATCATCATCCCTCACTTTCATTCCATCATTACCTATGCAAGTATTCACTCCATCAACACCTTCGTAACCCCCTCAATTAGTCATGGCTAGATTTTCTCAGTTGATCCTTTCGGCACAACTCACTACACTACCACAAAAATAAGGCCAAATATTGCCTCTTTTTTATGGAACATCAGAGGTTACTACTCACAAACACATTGTCAAAGTGATTTATTTCATCGATATTTAAGAGATTGACAATGATGATGCCAAGATGTGCATCCTAGCACAAAGTTTCTTAGGAGAGGTAAAGAAAGGGTTTCTCTCCCTAATAGATGGTTCAGTAGCTAATTCAAAACAACTGACTGAATTGTTTATGGAAAAATGGGAGGAGAAGAAGAATCCATTACAAATTCTAGCTGAATACAAAGCCTTGAAAAGAAATCCTAATGAGTCTACACAAGACTTCACAATTAGGTTCAATAGAATTTATGATTCCATTCCTGAAAATATCAAGCCTCCTCTAGGCCTTGAATTACTTCATTACCAGGATGGTTTTGATCCTAACATTTCTTATCAGCTGAGAGAAAGAAACCAATCTACTCTTGAAGAAATTCAGTGAGCATTGAAGCGAATCTGATTATCAAGAAGTCAAAAATCAAAACAGAGAAAAGGGTAGTCATCAAGGAATAAAAATCTACTTCATTAGAGGGAAAACTCGACACCTTAATAAAGACAATGGAGAAGATGATGGAAAAAATGACTATCTCTGATAGACAAGTTGAACCCTCAATTAGAAATCCCAATTTCAGGGGTCAAAATCAGCAGCCTCAATATAGGATCAAGGAAAGGGAACATAGGGGTTAGGATCTAGAAATTCAGTAGTAAATTCGCACTCCAGTTCCGTAAAACTACACCAAAGGCCCTGATGAAGAAGAAGATATTTCAGGCGAATCATTTTTTTGAGGAAAATCAGCAACCTGTTTTCCTCACTAAAGAAGATCAGTTTTCTGCAGAAATGTATGCATTGGACGATCAACAATTTGTCTTGTCAAATGATGACATGTTATCAATACAGACATAATATTAGCAGAGGGGATATCAAAATGCTCTTACTCAGGTACAAAGGCAGTATGGTTTGATAAATAGGAATGTGCCTATCACCTCAAGTCAGGAAAAACTAAATTCTCAAACAGAGGATCATCATAAAGAGACCGTTGCTTCAAATCATAGCAAATATAAAGGACCTGTTATTCCTAATCATGTGAAAGGAAACTAAGCTTCTACCACCAAACATGAGAAATATAAAGAAGTTCAAGATGGAGGACAGAGAAAGGAGAGTCCACACAAAGGTCATCTCGAGAAGAAATATGCACCATCTAAAGAGGTAGAAAAATATTCTTCTCCTTTTAGTCTTGAAAATGAAATCTCCAAACTAAAAGTATCCATTCCTTTAACTAAAATAGTAAAAAATGACCAGTATAAGCTTCAAGTATCCAAGTTGCTTAGGGTAGATCAATTGTCTGATATGGTCAATGTGAGTGATGATCACCTAGAACTTTTATATGTTCCTCCTGTTGATGGTGACTTAGAAGATAGTGAGGTACCTCCTTTTTATCTTAGCCCCAAAATCCATGATTTTATCCTTCATAACCTAATTATTGATTCTGGAGCATCTCACAACCTTATGCCTAAAACCATCATGGATAAACTAGGTTTGGATATCACACGACCCTACCATGACCTTTACTCTTTTGATTCAGACAGGGTTAAATGTCTTGGCCTCATTAAAGATATAGTGGTGTCTTTAAAACAAATTCTAGCTAATAATTTCCTTATGGATGTTGTTGTGGCTGATATCCCTCCCAGATATGGAATGCTACTCTCCCGGTCATGGGGAGAAAAACTTAGAGGCACCTTGCAGCTCGACTTTTCCTATGCTACAATAATGGTATTTTGGCAACTTAGAAAACTATACAGAGAAAATAAGATGAAATACATGATCAGTAGCAAAGAAAATCCTAATAATCACCCCATACATGTTTTTAACATGGATTTAGAGTCTTTTAGATTATTCAATGATGAATTTTCAACATCTTCAGAAATTTTGACGGAAGAAAAACAAAAAAATCAGAATTTTCAAATTTCGTTTTAAAGATTTCAAGTGCAAAAAAACAAGAAAATATGCTAAGTTGCTTGGAGCCAGCTGCATAAGCCAAAAATAGAGATCAAAAAATGAAAGAAACAGAACCTATTGGTACAAAAAACATTTCTGAAGCAACTAGTCACGATCAATCATCTAAATCACAACTTCCAGATGAAGAATATGGTTTATGGACCATGGATTTCGATGGAGCCTTAGGTAAGGAAGGAGCTGAAATTTGAGTGTTGACTCACATCCTTATGAATCAGTCACTTAACCTTACTCCTAATGTTCTAATGTCTTCTTACAAATTGGCATTTTATTTTTCAAACAATGAAGCAAAGTATGAGGCTTTGATAGTCGGTCTAAAAATTATCAAGAAATTAGGTGCCATCAACAAAAGAAGGTTGGCTCTTCAAGTAGGCAAGAAGAGATATCAAATGCACCTAGGGTTGAGATCACTAAAACCTATGAGAAAGGTAAGAGGATGGTTTTTCTCCTAAAACCATCAAAGGTGTAGCTGCACCTGATACCACAATTGAACAAAGACAAACATTAGAGCATCCACCCAGTCATGATAGTGAGCCACTCATGCATGAGGATGAGTCAGCACTGCAGCAACGTGAAGAACAAGCGCCCATGGAGGTTGACATGGCAGAATAGGTAAAGGACAAGACATATGAGGATATTATAAGGGAAAATGATTTGGAGATATCAGAATTGAAAGACATCCTCTCAAAGGAAAACTTCTTGATTACCTTCCTACAGCAAGAGAATGCAACTGAAGTTAAAACAACTCCTCCACAGAAAATAAAGTCTAGTATTGAGGTAGACAAGGGTAAAGGTAAGGAAGTGGTGGATTTTGAGCATCTAGAAGATACAGAGGCTTAATCAAAGCCTAGGAGGCCAAGAAAAATAGGGTTAAAGAAAAAAGAGCAAGAAAAGGAGCCATCTCCACTATTAGCTCAGTTAACCTTTGATGAATTGATAGTTGACGAAATTGAACAAGATAAAGGGTTGCAGCTTGATAGGGTTAAAATTAATCTTGAGAGGCTGTTGAAGAAGGACGAAAGAGATAACAACCTCCAGAGGCATATGGCGAGGCATTATTTCACAAGGAACCAAATCGCCAAGGTGAGGGTGAAAATTTTGAGAAAGAAACTTAAGGAAACACTAATGAAGCTTAAGGGAAGGACAATTTGGATCTACTTGTTGAGGCCTCCTTTGATATTTATCCCATCATCCCAGGATACCATGAAAACAAATTGGAAGATTTTGAGCATTTTTGGTGATTTTTTCAAAATTCTGGAAATTTGGTTGTTGCGCGACGCTTTTTATCATGGAATATAAAAGGAGAAAATATTATATGGTTGGATGTATTTTCACCTCTACATGACATATATGACCTCAATTTTTCATGTCACCTTTTTGTTTTGAAGAAAAATGCAAAAAACATCAATTTTTTCATGCTTCTTCCACCTATTTTGCCTCTTCGCGACGCTTCTAGAGTGAGGTTGGGAGAATCAGTTTTTGAAGGCCTTCAAGGGGGACACATAGGGATACCTAGCCTAACTCTCATATTTTCATATGAGTTCCTAAAATTTAGTCAAAATCAGCTTCAAAGTGGTGCGACGCTTCTGTTGGGAGGAGTGACACTTCTGCTGAGAGGTGCAACGCTTTTTTCATTGGATTCCTTTGGACAGTTGTCAAGCCAGAAAAACTCGAAAATTTGAGTTTTAGCTGTCCCATAAGGTGTATTTTAGGTGGAATATTTTTTGTGTGCCTCTCTTAGTGGAGTAATAATGTAATTAATCCAAGGGACAAGAACTCCTAGTTATTAGCTAAATTTGAGGGAATGGTTTCTAACTTCCCTAGATTTTAGGTAATGACTCATATAGTACATTTAAGATGTGTTTTGGATCATATTTTGACCCAATGAGGTGTCATGAACTCTAATTTCTATATGTAGACCACCTCATGTCATTTTAGATGTTGGATAGTTTTTATTTGCAATGGAGCTATTGTACAATTTTTTTTTTTAGGTGAAATCAAAGAATGTTGCAGCGATAATCTTGGGACTCCATTGGTATGCTTTTAAGCATTGTTTTTTCTCTATTACCTTATAAATTTGAATGTTATGTTACCTTTCCATAACATGTATGTTTCTATATGTTAATATTATGAGTTTATGAACATAAATCTTTCTTTCCATGCTCTGTTTTATAATATTTTCATGAATGTGTCTACTATTCTGATGAATGAATTCATTTAAATGCTCATTATGACTCTTTCTCTTTTCAAACCATATACACAATGAAAAATTAAGTATGCTCCTAAGTTTACCTACCTGGCCTCATCCTTGTCTTGCAACCTAACCTTTGAAATAAAAAATAAACCTAAGACCTAGTTCCTTGATTATCATTCCTATCCAGCAAAAACTAAAAACAAACAAAACCATAATCTACTGAGCATCATAAATAGCCTAATACCATTATATATCTAGTCATCTCATGGATTGAAAGTGACATTGATAGAGCCCTCTCTGGTTTTCGTAGGGCTAGCTACCTAACCTAAAGGTTGGTTTGAAGTTACCTCCTTCAATCCCATTCTTAGCCTTGGGAAATAGGGGGAGTGATAACAATTTTAGTGCCATCGTCGGGGAATGATTGCAAAAATTTCCCTGGGGATACTTATTTTATTTCACTAAAGGTTAGACTTGTGGGTGAAAATTTCTAACATTCTAAGAAGGCTGAGTTGCTAAATTCGAGCCAAAGTGCCAATTATAAAAAATCTGGCTCCAAAAATACACACTAGCTCAAATCCAAGCCCAAATCCTTCACCTATTTTTAATGACCCTAAGGATATTTTAAGACAGCAAAAAACAAAATCACGAAAATTTGGAGAGGTTATACCTTCACTTGTGAAAACAAACTCCTTGCCTATGAGGCTAATTGCTCTAGAAAGTTCATCCTTTAATTTTTAAATTGAGACATATTTGTTCAGGTCTAAGTCTGAATCCTTTCTTTCAAAAACTGTCTTTGACCCCATCGATTTTGAGACCTACTTTCCATTTTTTGAATATTCTTATTTCGAGCTTGATAGTGAAGTCTGGTCTAATTTTGATAAACTTAAGGTTTTGGTTGATAAGTTTCAAGTAACTTCTGAAAAAGATTATTTCCAATACCAATAACAAGCTTTTGCTTCACCACCTACTATTACGCCTTGCATCATCATCATTCACTTTCATTCCATCATTACCTCTACAAGTATTCCCTCCATCAACACCTTTGCAACCCCCTCCATTTTTCATGGCCAGATTTTCTCTGTTGATCCTTTTGGCACAACTCACTACACTACCTCAGAACTATGTTCAAAGATTGCCTCTTTTTAATGGAGCATCAAAGGTTACTGCTCACCAACACATTGTCAAAGTGATTGATTTCATCGATCTTTAAGATATTGACAATGATGACGCCAAGATTTGCATCCTAGCGCAAAGTTTCTCAGGAGAGGTAAAGAAATGGTTTTGGTCCCTAATAGCTGGTTCAGTAGCTAATTCACAACAGCTGATTGAATTTTCTATGGAGAAATGGGAAGAGAAGAATAATCCATTACAAATTCTAAATGAATACAATGCCTTGAAAATAAATCCTAGTGAGTCTGCACAAGACTTCACAATTATTTTCAATAGAATTTATAATTCCATTCCTGAAAATATCAAGCCTCCTCCAGGCCTTAGATGACTTCATTACCCTGATGGTTTCGATCCTGACATGGCTTATCAGCTGAGAGAAAGAAACCCATCTACTCTTGATGTAATGCAGAGAAATGCAGTTAGTGTTGAAGCAAATCTTATTATCAAGAAGTCAAAAATAAAAACAGAGAAAAGGGTAACCATCAAGGAAGAAAAATCTACTTCATCAGAGGAAAAAATCAACACCTTGATAAAAAAAATGGAGAATATGATGGACAAAATGACCATCTCTGATAGACAAGCTGAACCCTCAATTAGAAATCCCAATTTCAGGGACAAAATCATCAGCCTCAATACAGGATCAAGGAAAGGGAACAGAGGGGTCAGGATCCACAAAGTCAGTAGTAAATTCACACTCCATTTTAGCAAAACTACACCGAAGGCCCTGATGAAGAAGAAGAAGAGATTTATGGTGAAAATCATTTGTTTGAGGAAAATCAGTAGCCTTTTTCCTCACTAAAGAAGATGAGTTTTTTGAAGAAATGTATGCATCAGATGATCAGCAATATGTCTTGTCAAAAGATGATATGTTATTAGTATGGACATAAGATTATCAGAGGGGATATTAGAATGCTCTTAATCAGGTATAGAGGCAGTATGGTTTGGTAAATAGGAATTTTCCTATCACCTCAAGTTAGAAAAAAACGTAATTCTCAAATAGAGGCTCATCATAAAGAGACTGTTACTTCAAATCAGATCAAAGATAAAGGAAATGTTGTTCCTAATTACGTGAAAGGAAACAAATCTTCTACCAGCAATCATAAGAAAGATAAATAAGTTCAATATGGGAGATAGAGAAAGGAGACTCCACACAAAGGTCAGCTCAAGAAGAAATATGCACCATCTAAAGAGGTAGAAAAACATTCTTCTCTTTTTAGTCTTGAAAATGAAATCTAAAAACTGAAAGTATCCATTCATTTAACTGCAATAGTCAAGAATGAGCAGTATAAGTTTCAAGTAGCCAAGTTGATTAGGGTAGATCATATTCCTGATATGGTCAATGTGAGTGATGATCACCTGGAAATTTTATTTGGTCTTGTTGTTGATGGTGACTTAGAAGATACTGAGGTCCCTCCTTATTATCTCAGCCTCAAAATCCATGATTTTATCCTTCATAATGTTGTGCTTGATTCTGAAGAATCTCACAACCTTATGCCTAAATCCATCATGGACAAACTAGGTTTGGATATCACAAGACCCTACCATGACCTTTACTCTTTTGATTCAGAAAGGGTTAAATATCTTGGCCTTATTAAAGATATAATGGTGTATTTAGAGAAAATTCTAGCCAATAGTTTCCTTATGGACATTTTTGTGGCTGATATCCCTCCCAGATATGGAATGCAACTTTCCTGATCATGGGGAGAAAAACTTAGAGGCACCTTGTAGCTCGAGTTTTCCTATGCTACAATACCGTTATTTGGGCATCTTAGAAAACTATACCGAGAAAATAAGATGAAATACATGATCGGTAGCAAAGAAAAACCTAATAATCACCCCACACATGTTGATCACATGGATTTAGAGTCTTTTATCTTATTCAATGATGAATGTTCAACATCTTCAGAAATTTTGATGGAAGAAAAAACACAAAATTCAGAATTTTCAAATTTTGTTTTAAGGATTTTAAGTGCAGAAAAAACAAGAAAAGATGATAAGTGGATTGGAGCCAAGTGAATAAGATAAAAAGAGAGATGAAGAAGGAAGAAAGAGATAACAACCTTGAGAGGCATATGGTGAGTCATTATTTCACAAGGAACCAAATCGCCAAGGTGAGGGTGAAAATTTTGAGAAAGAAGCTTAAGGAAACACTAATGAAGCTTAAGGAGAAGTAAAACTTGGATCAACTTACTGAGGCCTCCTTAGATATTTAGCCCATCATCCCACGATACCATGAAACAAATTTTGGAATATTTTGAGCATTTTTGGCATTTTTGGTTTTTTTTTTTCAAAATTATGGAAATTTGGTTTTTGAAGAAGCGTCGCGTAGTGGCACGAAATTTTTTCTCATTACATCTAATTGGAGAAAATATTATATGGTTGGATGTTTTTTCTTCTCTACATTACATATATGACCTCAATTTTCCATGTCACCTTTTTCATTTTAAATAAAAATGCAAAAAACATCACTTTTTTAATGCTTCTTCCACCTATTTTTCCTCTGCGGCGTTTCTGGAGTGAGGTTGGGAGAATTAGTTTTTGAAGGCCTTTTATGGGGAATTTTCTCATTTTTGAGGGTGAAATGGAAATAAGAAACATAGGGTTGCCTATTGTAACTCTTATATTTTAATATGGGTTCCTGAACTTCAGTCAAAATTAGCTTCGAAGTGGCGCGACACTTCTGCTGGGAGGCACGACACTTTTGCTGAGAGGTGTGATGCTTCTATCATTAGATTCCTTTGGACAAATTCCAAGCAAAAAAACTCCAAAATTTGAGGTTTAGTTGTCCCAAGAGGTGTCTTTTGGGTGGAATATTTTGTTTTTATCTCTCTTTGTGGAGGAATAATGTAATTAATCCAAGAGACATGAACTACTAGTTACTAGCTAAATTAGAGGGAATGATTTCTAACTTCCCTAGATTCTAGGTAATGACTCATACAGTACATTTATGATGTTTGTTTGGATCGGATTTCGACCCAATGAGGCGTCATGAAATCTATTTTCTATATGTAGTCGACGTCAAGTCATTTTAGAGGTTGGATAGTTTTTATTTGTAGTGGAGCTATTGTACAAACGGTTTTTTCACTGAAATCAAAGAATGTTGCAACTATAATCTTGGGACTCCAGTGGTATGTTTTTTAGCATTGTTTCTTCTATGTTACCTTATCAAGTTGAATTTTATGTTACCTTTCCATCACATGTATGTTTCTATTTGTTAATATTATGATTTTATGAATAGAAATATTTCTTTACATGCTTTGTTTTATAAGATTTTCATGAATGTGTCTACTCTTCTGATGAATGAATTAATTTAAATGATCATTCTGACTCTTTCTCTTTTCAAACCCTATACACAATGACAATTTAAGTATTCTCCTAAGTTTTCCTACGTGGCTTCATCCCTGTCTTTGTAACCTAACCTTTGAAATTAGACCTAAACCTAAGACCTAGTTCTTTGACTATCATTCCTATTCATCAAAAAATAAAAACAAACAAAACCCTAATCTACTGAGCATCATAAATATCCTAATATCATTATATATCCATTCATCTAATTAGTTGAAAAGTGACACTGAGATATCCCCCTCTAGTTTTGGTAGGGATAGCTACCTGACCTAAATGTTGGTTTGAGGTTACCTCCTTCAGTTGCATTCTCAGCCGTGGGAAAGAGGGGGAGTGATAACATTTTTGGCATTGTCACCGAGGAATGATTACAAAAGTTTCCCTGGGGATACTTCTTTTAGTTCACTAAAGGTTAGACTTGTGGGTGACAAGTTCTAACATTATAAGAAGGTTGAGTTACTAAATTCGATCCAAAGTTCCAATTCTAAAAAGGTTGGCTCCCAAAAGACACACTAGGTCAAATCCAGACCCAAATCCTTCACCTAATGTTAATGACCCTGAGAATATTTTAAGATAGTAGAAAACAAAGTCTCGAAAATTTGGAAACACTATACCTCCACTTTTGAAAACAAACTCCTTGCCTATGAGGCTAATTGATCTAAAAAGTTTGGCCTTTAATTTTGAATTTGAGACATCTTTGTTCAGGTCTAAGCCTAAATCCTTTCTTTTAGAAACTTTCTTTGACCCCATCGATTTTGAGACCTACTTGCCATTTTCTTAATCTTCTTATTTCCATAAACTTTAGGGTTTGGTCAATAAGTTTCTAGTGACTTCAAAAAAAATCTTATTTCCAATACCACCAACAATATTTTGCTTCACCGCCTGCTATTACACCTTCTCACTTAGCTGCATCATCATCCCTCACTTTCATTCCATCATTACCTCTACAAGTATTCACTCCATCAACACCTTTGAAACCCCCTCTATTAGTCATGGCCAAGTTTTCTCCGTTGATCCTTCCAGCACAACTCACTACACTACCTCAGACGTATGGTAAAATATTTCCTCTTTTTGATGAAACATAAGAGGTTACTGCTCACCAACACTTTTTCAAAGTGATTGATTTCATTGATATTTAAGAGATTGACAATGATGATGCCAAGATGTGCATCCTAGTGCAAAGTTTCTCACGAGAGATAAAGAAATGGTTTCACTCCCTTATAGTTGTTTCAGTAGCTAATTCACAACATTTGATTGACTTGTTTATGGCCAAATAGGAGGAGAAAAATAATATATTACAAATTCTAGATGAATACAAAGCCTTGAAAAGAAATCGTGATGAGTCTACAAAAGACTTCACAACTAGGTTCAACAAAATTTATGATTCCAGTCCTTAAAATATCAAGCCTCCTCCAGGCCTTGCATTACTTCATTACCTTGAAGGTTTCAATCCTGAAATGTCTTATCAGCTAAGAGAAATAAACCCATCTACACTTGAAGAAACGTAGAGAAATTCAGTGAGCGTTGACGCGAATCTGATTATCAAGAAGTCAAAAATAAAAACAGAGAAAAGGGTAACCATCAAGGAAGAAAAATATACTTCATCAGAGGGAAAAATTGACACCTTGATCAAAAAAATCGAGAAGACGATGGAAAAAATGACCATCTCTGATAGACAAGTTGAACCCTCAGTTATAAATCCCAATTTCAGGGGTCAAAATCAGCAGCCTCAATACAGGATCAAGGAAAGGGAACATAGCGGCAAGATCCACAAAGTCAATAGTAAATTCGCACTCCATTCATAAAAACTACACTAAATGCCCTGATGAATAAGAAGACTAGATTTCAGGCAAAAATCATTTGTTTGAGGAAAATCAAGAGCTTGTTTTCCTCACTAAAGAAGACCAGTTTTCTACAGAAATGTATGCATCGGACGATCATCAATATGTCTTGTCAAATGATGACATGTTATCAGTATGGACAGAAGATTAGTAGAGCGGATATCAGAATGCTCATTATGTTTTGATAAATAGGAATGTGCCTATCACCTCAAGCTAGAGAAAACAGAGTTCTCAAATAGAGGCACGTCATAAAGAGACTACTACTTCAAATAAGAGAAAATATAAAGAACATGTTTTTCCTAATCATGTGAAAGGAAACAAATCTTCTACCAGAAATTAGAAGAAATATAAATAAGTTCAAAATGGAGGACATAGAAAGGATACTCCACACAAAGATCAACTCAAGAAGAAAGATGCACCATCTAAAGAGGTAGAAAAACATTCTGCTCTTTAACTGAAATAGTCAAGAAAAACTAGTATAAGTTTCAAGTATCTAAGTTTCTTAGGGTAGATCAGATGTATGATATGGTCAATGTGAGTGATGATCACCCAGAACTTTTATTTGGTCCTACTGTTGATGGTGACTTAGAAGATAGTTAGCTCCATCATTTTTATCTTAGCATCAATATCCATGATTTTATCCTTCATAACACCGTGCTTGATTCGAGAGCATCTCACAACCTTATGCCTAAAGCCAAACTAGGTTTGGATATCACAAGACCCTACCATGACCTTTGTTCTTTCTATTCAGAGAGGGTTAAATGTCTTGGCCTCATTAAAGATCTAGTGGTGTCTTTAGAGAAAATTCTAGCCAAGAATGTCCTTATGGACATCGTTGTGTCTGATATCCCTCCCAAATATGGAATTTTACTCTCCCAATCATGGGGAGAAAAACTTAGAGGCACCTTGTAGCTCGAATTTTCCTATGCTACAATACCGGTCTTTGGGCAACTCATAAAACTATAGCGATAAATAAGGTGAAATAAATGATCAGTAGCAAAGAAAATCCTAATAATCAGCCCATACATGTTTTTCACACAGATTTAGAGTATTTTATCTTATTAAATTATGAATTTTCAACATCTTCAAAAATTTTGATGGAAGAAGAAATAGAAAATTCAGAATTTTCAAATTATGTTTTAAATATTTTAAGTGCATAAAAACAAGAAAAGATGCTAAGTGGCTTGGAGAAAAGTGCATCAGCCAAAAATAGAGATGAAACATTGAAAGAAATAGAACCTATTGGTACAACAGACATTTCTCAAGCAGCTAGTCACAATCAATCATCCAAATCCCAGCTTCCAAATGAAGAAAATGGTTTATGGACCATGGATTTTGATGGAGCCTTAGGTAAGGAAGGAGCTAGAATTGGAGTGTGGGTTCACATCCCTATGAATAAGTCACTTAAAATTCCTCCTAATGTTCTAAATTCTTCTTACAAATTGGCATTTTATTGTTCGAACAATGAAGCAAAGTATGAGACTTTGATAGCCGATCTGAAAATTCTCAAGAAATTAGGTGCCAAGAAAATTTTTATGTATGGCGACACCGAATTGGTAATAAATCAAGTCAAAGGGTAATACTAGGCCAAGCATCCTAGAATTAGAGCATACCACAATGTAGTGTTAGATATCCTCAAGACCTTCAGTGAGTATACTTTGTCATTGATTCCAAGGGACAACTCTGTTATTGCTAATTCTCTTGCCACTTCACCCAACATGCTCAAAATTCCATTGTATGCCAAAAAAGTATGAAATTAACTTCAAACATCACCCTGCTATTCCAAATAATGTTCAATATTGAAAATTTTTCCAAGATGACAAGAAAATCAGCAAATTATTGCAGACGGAATAGGATTTTGTGAGTTCACAAAGAGATGATCATTTTTATGAAGATGACCAATAAATGTAAGCATCAGAAATGAAAGTACTTCAGTTGAAAGATAACTCCATTCCAAGAGGTCCTCTACCTTTGGAGGAGCGTTTTTACCAATATGATGTTGCTCAGAAACTGAAAATGTTGCCAACAGAAGTAGGAGTGGAAGACCTCAATCTTGGGACTCCTGAAAAGCCCAAAATGGTCAAGATTTCAAAATACTTGAGCTCAGAAATGAAAGGTAAATATGCAGCACTTATGTCTCAATTTGTTGATGCTTTTTCATGGGAGTATTCTGATCGGAAAGTGTATGATAAGACCATAATTTAGCACACCATTCCTTTAAATCCTGATTAGAAGCCTTTCCGCCAAAAACTAAGGAGAATGAATCCCAAGTTGATGCTCTTTATTCAAAATGAAGTGAATAGGTTGTATACTATTGGTATTATTGTTCCTCTTTGTTTTTCCAATTGGATATCGAACTTAGTGCCAGTAAGAAAGAAGAATTAGGGGAATTTTGAGGTCTAAAATGGACCTCCTAAGAAAAATGTACAACAAAAATAAAATTTGTAAGAACCAATAGGATTCAAGATGATGATGTCAACCATGGGGGATGATTCACCATTTTTGGAGTAAAAAAGTAAAAATATTAAAAAATAATAAAATAATAAAACTATTTTTTCAACTCATATTTATCTCTCTAATGTGTTACTCAAATTTTGAGCAAGAGTACTCGTTGGATGAAAAATTTTATTCCTCATCCAATGAGTACCCATGTTGCATACTTTCGATGGACCCTGCCATATGAAAAATGAGAAATACATGAAAAAACATGTTTACAATCACGTTTTTCATGTATTTCTAATTTTTCATGTACCAATGTCAATTGAAATTCTATAACATGGGTACTCATTGGATGGGAAATCAAATTATGCATCCAAGAAGTGTTTCCGCTCGAAATTTGAGTAAAACCATAGGGAGATAAGTTGAAAATATGAGTTGAAAAAATAGTTTTTCCTTTTTTCCCTCTAAAATCTGATGAGGTAATCAAATCTTATTTTATTATTTCCACTATTATTTTATAATTTCCTTAGGAGGCCCATTTTAGACCTCAAAATTCCCCTAATGACCAGTGAGATTCACTTATGTAAACCTAGCTACATTCAACTAATCTAAATTGGCTTTCCTTATACAACTTCTAAAAAACTCCTAAAATTACTATGTATTTTCATAACATTAAGGAAACTAAAGTATCATTGAAAGACAACCACTCACTTCCAAAGATGGATAATATTCTACAAAGGGTGGTTAGTTCTTCCAGACATTAATTGCTCGATGGATATTCCGGGTACAATCATATTTTAGTTCACACGGATGATCAAAAAATGATAGCCTTTACAACACCATGGGGTACTTTTATGTATGCTAAAATGCCCTTTGGATTGAAGAATGCAGGAGCAAAATTTTACCGAGTGATGGATATCACCTTTGCCAATGAAAAGGATGTATTTTTTGTCATTTATCTCGATGACATCACATTTTTTTCCAAGATGGATGAAGAGCACTTACATAATTTGAAGGAAGTTTTTCAGAAATGCAGAAAATTCAGCATATCACTGAATCCAAAGAAGAGCTTGTTCGATATGGAAGAAGGGAAATTTCTTGGTCATATCATATCTAAATACATTATCTAGATAGATCCTTCAAGGATTGAGGAAATTCAGAATTTGGACTATCCTAAAAGCAAGAAATAAATCCAGTAATTCAATGGTAAAATCAACTTCTTGAGAAGGCTTATTCCTAACCTTGCTGAAAATTTAAGAGAAATAGCTAATATGTTGAAGAAATAAAATGAGGTGAAGTGGTTCGATGAGGAAAATAAATCATTCAATCAAGTTAATTTTTCCTTATCTCATGCTCCTATACTCATCATCCTTGATTACACACTTGATTTTATCATCTTTTCCTTCGCTTTTGAACATACTCTAGCTCTTGTCCTCATGCAAAAGAAAGATCATAAAATAGAGCATCCCATCGCCTTCTTTAGTATAACCATAAGAGACACAACCTTGAAGTACAATATCATTAAGAAATAGGCCTTGGAGCTAGTTAAAGCATTGAAGGATTTCCAGGTGTATATTATTCACTCTCATGTTCTTGCATATGTCCCAAATGTTGTTGTCAAAGATGTGCTCACACAGAATAATCCTGAAGGTTGTTGTGGCATGTGGATAGATGCCATGCTATAGTATGACTTGGAAATAAACCTAAAAAAATGATCAAGGGACAAGGCTTGGCTAACCCCATGGCGGACTCAAACTTGCATGCCTGGGGCGTCAATTTTATTGCTGCATTATCTGAGGAGCAAGAGGTTGATCCATTACCTCAAGTATCTGAAATTGTCTCTTCATCGCCATGGTATGCTGATATTATTCATGTGTTGAAATATTTGAATCCTCCTCTCAACTTTCCTAGCATTAAAGGTAGATATATGAATTTGAAGACTCTTAAGTATTCCATTCTTAATAATATTTTGTATTGGAAAGACCCAGGTGGAATTTTGCTGAATTGTTTGGTAGAAGGAGAAGTTGATAAGGTGATGAAAGAAATTCATAAATGTCATTTTGGTGGTCATATTTTTTGGAAGACTACAACAAACAATATACTGAGGGCTAGATTTTATTGGCCAAGATTGTTTTCCGATGTTTATAAGACTGTCATGGGCTATCAAATTTTTCAAGGAAAAAGAAGGCTCTTACCACTGCCATTAAAACCAATTGCAATTCAAGCACCCTTCCAGCAATGGGGTCTTGATTTCATTGGAAAAATCCATCCTCTATCATTAGCTCAGCATAAGTAGATACTCACTGCCACCGATTACTTCACAAAGTGGATTGAAGCCATCCTGATGAGGTAAGCTATAGAAACCATCACTATTCAGTTTTTGGAGAGAAATATCTTGTCTCATTTTGGCTGCCCACAAAACATTATCACTGACAATACAGCCACCTTCAAGTCAAAAAATATGATTGAATTTTGTGATAAATATCACATAAGACTTGGGTATTCTACAACATACTATCCTCAAGGCAATAGGTTGGCTGGATCGTCAAACAAATCATTGCTGAACAGAATCAAGAAATTGTTGCAAGAGGACAAAATAAATTGGCACAAGAAGCTCATAAACGCTCTATGGGCGGTCGAGTTAGCACAAAGAGATAAATCAACATGTCACCCTTTCAACTAGTGTATGGTGTTGACACAGTGTTTCCCACTTCTCTAATAGTCTCGATGATGACAATTCTGCAAGATATTGATAGTGAACCAAATGATATTCAGCGAAGAATCAGTCAAATGATTCATTTACAATAGTTAAGAGAAGAAGTTTTAAATCACACTTCAAAACTTCAGGGGAAAATAAATAAAATCTATGAAAAGAAAACCAAAGCTGATGATTTCAAGTTAGGAGATGTTCTTTTGTGATGGGATGCCTGAAATGAAGACAAATGTAAGCATGGTAAGTTTGATAACCTATGGAAAAGTCCATACAAGATTATAGAATTCATGGGTAATAAGGTGTTTTTGTTAGAATATCTTTATGTGCAGGAAATTATAGGAGGACCAATGAATGGTAGGTTCCTCAAACATTACCTTACCTAATCTTGAAGAAAAAGGTTCACTTTCATTGTAAATATGGCTTTTATTTTTTTTCAAATAATAAGGAAGTTGTTATAGAAGTTTGAAGCCTGAGGAGAATACCATGAGACTTATCTTATGAGCTTATTTTTTTCTTTTAAAAGTTCAAAAATTCAAGTCAATTTTAGAGTCAAAATCATTTTCTGTTTTAGTTAATCATTTCAGTTTGTCAAAAAAATTTCAGTTTCCAGTTTTGACTTGATTTCCCAATGGATGAGGCTACCTGATCTACGTTGTTCTTGATACCTACTGAAGGAGTTTCCATCTCCATTTGTAGCCAATTTTAGTGTCCAAATGTTTAGTGATCAAATGTACTCTTTCAAGTTTACTTAGTAGTGGTCCTAGGTCAAAATTTCATGTTTCAATTCAATTTTCAAATAAAATTTTGTTCACTGAATGTGTCTAGGTCTAAAATTTTGCTCACTTCACTCCATTCATGGTCATAATTACTTTAGAGGTCATGTCATCCATCAATCATCTAGGGTCTGATGTCATTCATCAAACCTTCATCTAGGTCATAGTCTAGGTCTCATTTGTTTCGCCACCATAAGAGTCAATTTTGCCATGAAAGAAGGCGAAAAAAACCTCATTTTCACCATAAAATTCATTTACATAGGGAGTAAGAAAATATAGGGAAATAATTAAAGGAAATTTTTATTTCCTCAAATAAAGTGTGTTTCTTGATTAACGTTTTTCAAAAAAAAAAAAATCTTCAAAAAAGTTTGTGATTCCACTAGAAGACAAAAAGCAATTTTATGATGTTATAAAAGGGAAAAAAGAGAATTCTTCAACTCATTTTATCCTATGATGTTCGATATAACTCCTCTCTTCTCACCATCATACTCTGCAACTGCCAAGGGTTGAAGAAAAACAAATAAATTTTCACCACAATTGCCCTACTATGCTTTTGGAGATGTTGCGTTATGCTTCTGCAAGTGTTGTGCAAGTGTTGCGCTACGCTTCTGGCATGCACTACTTTTTTTGTATTTGAGCTTCAAATTAGTCATCCAAGCTTCAAAACCACTGCATAAGGTTTCATACACCTCCAAAACAGTAAATGGACACCCTTCATACCTCTCTTAAGTCAAATTTCATCAACAAATGAGTGGTTTCCTTCATTAGGTTATCTCCACTACGTTTTTGGTATTTTTCATCCTTGGCTTGTTTCAGATGATAAAACCTTAATATAACCATATAAAACCTTCATAAAAAATTCATACACGATACCCTAACATTCCCCATCACTCACAAACCTCTTTTCCATCAATTTCATTAAAACCCTAATTTTCACTACTTTCTTGCAGGAAAACTAGGGAATTCTTGTGTTTTGACCTTTTGGGAAACTTCCTCATGCCCATTTCCAAATATTTCACTTGTAGTGTAAAGCCAACTCATTAACCTACCTCCTCGTTTTTTTAGGGAATTTTCCCTAGCTTTCTTACACTCCATTTCTGCTCCTAAAACCACCCTACGACTATCCCCTGTTTTCCTAATCTCCATCTCCCCTACCCATTTCATCTAGCTAGGGTTTCATATTGTTGGAAAAAACCATGGAGGGAGAAAATAAGATTCAAAGAGCTTTCAAGAAATCAATTCCTCTCCTTTTTCCAATAGATGTTTTGAAAAAAGTGGTTTCTTGAGGTATTGTGAGAGGATTAAGGAGGTAGGTGGCCATGCTCAATTGACAAGTTGTTTTGCTACTAGCTTCAGGAAGAGAAGGTTGTCATAGTAGGAATTGAGTTTACCATATCATCAGATGTCATTGCTTCAGCAACAGTTATCCCGAACCATGGAGAAATATGGTTCAGAGGGATGGAATTAGACCTTGAAAACTATAAAATGTTCCTAAAACCTCATTACAAAGATTCTCTTGAGTATAGCTTCCCTTTCAAGGATTTACTTGATAAATATGCCCCTTTGATGAAGTTAATCATGAAATATTTTACATGTGAAGGGAGATTCTCAAGTCTGTACCAGTACCATGTCAGGTTAATGATGCACTTCAATGTTATTCAGCCACTCAATTTGCCCAATTATTTGTTCAAAAGTTTGATCAAGATGACTGAAAAGGTACAGAGAAAAGGTAAATATCATCGTCCTAGTTGTTCCACCATGGATTGATCAATATTATTGTTTTGCATCATCTTTCAGCAAATCAATATGTCATGGAAAATTTCATACAGATAGTTGCATTAGTGCCTACTACTAGCCCATCCATCATCCATAGCACACCATCAGCACCAACAGAGCAAAAGGAGGTTGGTTCTTCAAGTAGGCAAGTAGAGATATCAAAGGCGCCTAGGGTTGAGATCACTCAAACCTATGAGAAAGGTAGGAGGATGGTTTTTTCTCCTAAAACCTTCAAAGGTGTAGTTGCACCTGATATCACAGCTGAAAAAGGACAAACAGCAGAGCAACCATCTAGTCATGATAGTGAGCCATTCATGCATGAGGACGAGTCACCATTGTAGCAACATGAAGAATAAGCACCCATGGAGGTTGACATGGAAGAGAAGGTAAAGGAAAAGATAGTTGAGGAGATTATAATGGAAAAGGATGCAAAGATAGTAGAGTTGAAATAAAAAATCTCAAAGAAAACTTCTTGATTACCTTCCTAAAACAAGAGAATATGCAACTGAAGGTAAAACAAATCCTCCAAAGCAAACCAAAGCCTAGTATTTAGTTAGACAAGGGTAAAGGAAAGGAAGTGGTGGATGTTGATCAGCTATAAGATACATAGGTTGAAGAAAAGACTATGAGGCCAAGAACAAGAGGGCTAACTAAGAAAAAAAGCAAGAAAAGGAACCATCTCCAATGTTAGCTCGGTTAACCTTTGATGAATTAACAGCTCCCGAAATTGAACAAGATAAAGAGTTGTGGCTTGATAGGGTAACCATTCATCTTGAGAAGCTGTTGAAGAAGACAGAAAGAGATAACAACCTCCAGAGGCATATGGCCAGGAATTATTTCACAAGGAACCAAATCTCCAATGTGAGGGTGAAAATTTTGAGAAAGAATCTTAAGGAGAAGGAAAACTTGGATCTGCTTGCTCAGACCTCCTTATATGTTTAACCCATCATCCTAGGATACCATGAAATAAATTTTGGAATATTTTGAACATTTTTGTAGAAGCTTCACGCAGCAGCGTGACACTTTTTCTCAAGGCATATAAATGGAGAAAATCTTATATGGTTGGATGTATTTTTACCTCTACATCATAGATATAATCTCAGGTTTGCATGTCACCTTCTTCTTTTGAAGAAAAATGAAAAAAAACATCCTTATTTCATGGTTATGCCAACTATTTTTCCTCTGTGCAGTGCTTCTAGAGTGACGTTGGGAGAATCAGGTTTTGAAGGCCTTCCATGGGGTATTTTCTCAGTTTTTAGGGTGAAATGGAAATAAGACACACAAGGATACCTAGCCTAACCATCATATTTGAAAATATGTTTCTAAAATCTAGTCAATATCAGCTTCAAAGTGGCACGATGCTTCTGTAATTGGATTCCTTTGGACAGTTGTCAAGCAAGAAAAAACTCCAAAATTCGAGGTTTAGCTTTCCCATGAGGTGTATTTTGGGTGGAAGAGTTTTTTTTCCTGTATTTGTGGAGGAATAATGTAATTAATCCAAGAGACATGAACTCCTATTTATTAGCTAAATTTGAGGGAATGGTTTCTAACTTCCTTAGATTCTGGGTAATGACTCATACAGTACATTTATGATGTGTTTTGGATCAGATTCAGACCCAATGAGGTGTCATGAACTCTATTTTTTATATGTAGTCTACCACAAGACATTTTAGAGGTTGGATAGTTGTTATTTGTAGTGGAGCTATTGTATAATTTTTTTTTATTGAAATAAAATAATGGTGCAGCTATAATCTTGGGACTCCAGTGGTATGATTTTGAGCATTTTTTCTTGTCTATTAACTTATCAAGTTGAGTGTTATGTTACCTTTCCATCACATGTATGTTTCTATATGTTAATATTATAAGTTTATGAACATATATCTTGCTTTCCATGCTTTTTTTTATAAGATTTTCATGAATGTGTCTACTCTTCTGATGAATGAATTCATTTAAATGCTATTTCTGAATCTTTCTCTTTTCAAACCCTATACACAATGAAAAATTAAGTATGCTCCTAAGTTTACCTAGCTAGCCTCATCCTTGTCTCTGTAGCCTAACCTTTGAAATCAGACCTAAACCTAATACCTAGTTCTTTGACTGTCGTTCCTATCCAGCAAAAACTCAAAACAAACAAAACCCTAATCTATTGAGCGTCATAACTAGCCTAAGATAATTATATATCTAGTCATCTCATTGGCTGCAGAGTGACATTGAGAGAGCCCTCTCTGGTTTTGGTAGGGCTAGCTACCTGACTTAAAGGTTGGTTTGAGGTTACCTCCTTCTGTTCTATTCTCAACCTTGGGAAACAGAGGGAGTGATAACATATTCAACATCTATTGAGTTTAGTTTCAGATACCTCTACTTCCTATTGTACCAGGAAATAGCTACGGACCTAACACTGAATATAGCACCTGAAGTATCTTTCCCGTGTGATGGACTCCCTGCCCAATTTTCATCTATGAAGCCTTAGAGCTTCACTCCCTCTGTCCTCCTGTACCATCATTCATAATCAGTAGTGCCTCTGAGGTAACATAACACATGATTTTATACCTTCCAATACAATTTTGTAGTCCTCACCATATCATGACTAAGTTTTTTCACTGTATAGCGCATGTCGGGTATTGTGTTCACAAGATACATCAAATACCGCACAAACTTCTCGTAAATGGTAGCATCAATATCTTCACCTGAAGTAGAATTCTCCTTCCTCCAGTTTGTTGCTAGAGGTGTGTCCATAAGATTACAATTCTCCATGTGAAATATCTAAATTATTTTAGAGGCATAATTCCCTTGAGACATAAAAAATTCACCATCACCTTTCCATACTTCTAGCCTAAGGAAGTAATGCATTAAGCCCATGTATTTCATCTCAAATTTCCATGCAAGATCCTCTTTACAAGAGAAAATAAACTGCTCATCACCTATCAATATTAAATCATCAACATACAAAACTAGAAAAATCAACTTACCATCTACCACAATGTGATAGAGGTTCTCATCTGCTTCACTTTTGGTGAACCCCAATCGACAAAGATAATTGTCGATCCAAATGTACCATGATCAGGGCGCCTATTTGAGACCATACAATGCTCTCATGAGTCTGCACACATGTGACTCATGATCATATGTCTCAAATCTTCTGGATTCTCTATGTAAATTTCCTCCTCAACAACACCGTTGAGAAATACAGTCTTCACATCCATTTGGTGTATTTTCCACCCCATCAGCATAACCAATGCTATAATGGATCTGAATGAGGAATATCTTGCAACTGGTGCAACATTTTCCTCAATTTCCACTCCCTCTACCTGAGAGAATCCTTTGGCCACAAATTTGGCCTTTTACTTCTCGATGTTCCCATCAGTTGCATGCTTCGCCTTGTAGATCCATCTATAACCAAACATTGATTTTTCTTCTTGTCTTGACACCACCTCCCATACATTTTTCTTTATGATGGATTCATATTCTTACACAATGGAATCAACCCAAATAGGTTGATAAATTTCTTCCTCAAATGAAGAAGGATTTAACTCAATGAACTTTGTCACGAGAGCCATGTAACCAATGTACCTCTCAAGTTACCTCCTGTTCCTAAGAACTTATGTACGGACTCCCATATTCTACCTAGAATCCTGCAATAATCTATCAGCTTCTCTGGTTCTCTTTCGCCTCTCTCTGGAAGATTCTGGTTGAGTGGGTTCCTCCATTCTGCCTCTTGTCTGCTCTGCTACATGTGGATACTCAACAACCTCTTTGATCCAGATTCATACAGGAACACAATGGAATACACATATAACTATAAATACAAAGATGCAATGGAAATAACACTTCATTTCATTAATATCAAAGAACTGAAATTTGCTTACAAATAGAATGGAAATAAACTAGCTCAGGCGTTGGTAGCTTATCTCTGAGAAGAGACGTGGTGGATACTGTAGAAATTTGCTGAATAATGATTAATTATCCACCAAGACTATCCTGATCACATATCAATTCGAATTCATATTCAACACATAATCTCTTCCACTCAGATCATCACACATGCGGAAATAAAACAAGCGATAGCACATCAAATCATCATACACATTAACACAGTATGTATGGGGAAAGATTATAGATGAAAACCCCGCAGATATTGTGTATATTATAATGGAGAAAACATGTAACAAACTTAGTACAATACTCCTCACAAGTACTCAGTACTATCTCATGAAGTTACACACAAACTAGCTTGGTTTTGAACAAGTCACGGGTTCAAAACACATCCACTAATTGCCTTCCTCTATTGCGCAATCATGGCCTGTCTAAATAGAGATCCAAGGTTCGAATCTCCTTGGCTTGACAGCGCAATCATCATGGGAAATTGCCTCCAAGTGTGGTGCAAATCTCATGCACAACTGATGTCACAACTGATAGCTGTACTCACCCTTTCATCTACCTCTTCCATTGGTCTCCACTGAACTGTCCATGCACTGTAGTGAACTGATGTGTTCTTGAGTTGAATAATGAGTTACTAATTAGTGAATTAAATAATATTTAATTCACTCCACTCATTACTAGTTGATTAGCTATTTAAACTAATCTCAACTAGTTCAACTAAGTTAAACCGAACACAACTCCACCAACTGTCTCATCAACTCCACCAAACTTCTGCCACTGAAGTCCTAACTGAAATCAACCATGCATGAGCTCACCAAACCCCTAGGAATAGTGTAATTCCTCTGTCAGATGCATGAGCCACTTCTGTAGCTCGAACTGAAGTGCTCCAAGAGAGTAAACTGAAGTTTAGAGTCCAAATATTATTAAGGGTAAATAATATTTGAATTCCCTATTTTTAGGATAGGCAGTCTAAAAATAGACTTCGACCTATAGGTCCAAAAATAGAGGTCCATATATTTTTACCAACATGACCAATACTCCAAGAATAACATACTGCAACCCCTGGACCATGCTCCATATGTCTAAAAATAGACATAGTCTAAAAAATAGACTTTGCGCCAGAATTTGCCTGCGGGCCCACTTAGTGAAGGCGACTTCATTTCACTAAGCTCCATCATCTTGCTGCATTTTCAACAGATACAGGCCTCTGAAATTTGTTACAATGAGGCTTAAGGGCCTACTTATTATTGAGAAACAATAGAAAATGCTAGACATCCAAAAACCTAACCCTAGGAGATGAAGCACCAAACTATGGGCCCCGTTTGGGTAAATTGGTACATCAACTTCCCTGGGACGTAACTTTGGCATACGATCTCTATTTATCATGCACCATGCCTTGTTAGAAAGATATATCTGAGGAATACAAATTTCAAGTGAGAAAATTTGGTCCATGGACCTATGTTGTTCCAGGTTTTTCCAAAAAACATCGTTTAGGGCCTTAAAACGGCTCACGAAGTTCAGGACCCGAAAAACTGCTAAAAATAGTAAATTGTGCTATAATTAAGGAAATTGAAAAAAATAAAGAGAAAATGGTGGGACCCCAAGTGGAATAGGTAGGTGGCCACAAATATCCACCTGGATCATTCCTCCCCCTTAGGAATAAATGGTCCCCATTGCATTGAGTTCCTCCATGAGATGAGGAAACTTCTGCTGAACTTCGTCCCTGGAGAACCACTTGCCTTGGTGCAGGAGTTAGCGAGCTTTGACAACCAGATATAGTTGGATCTTCTACTGGAAATTGTTCTTGATTTGCATGTCCATGATACAATCTTTGGTGGCCTATTCCATGCAGTCTGGGTTTAACATTGTTGGTGTGAGTTGTTCTACAATGTCAGAGGTGTTGAGTAGAGGTGGGAAGTAGTGCCAAAGGCGGTCCACATTGAATACTGAGCTTGAAGGAATTTTTCCCTACATCCTTGGTGATGGTGTGTGGCCCATATTGGAGTGGGCGAAGCTTGCAGTGGGGTCCAGTGAGGTGCTCCTCCTGAAAATGTACCACACTTTGTCGCCCACCTGGAAGTTGTGTGGCACCCGATGTTGAGCATGTCATTGCTTGTATTTAGCATTAGCTCTGTCTAATATTTCATGAACCTATTGGTGGATGTGTTGAATGTGCTTGATGAAGCTCTTCGCTTTGTCAACTTCAGACTGGACATGAGCCGAATCGGCCTCAGTAACCGCAAATGGAATGGCTATGTCAATGGGACATAGTGGCTAGAATCCCAAGCCCACCTGAAAGGCGTTGTGGTTGGTTGAGCTGTGAAGAGCCCGGTTATAACTCTGTTTTACATAGGGAAGACTCTCATCACATGTGTGTGGATGCTTTGAATTTTACATGCATAGAATGTGTACAATCATTTTTTTGACGACTTCTTTCTGGCCATCAGTTTTGGGATGGAAAGCTATGGACTTGGTGAACTTGGTGTCTAGCATTGATCAGAGGCTGGACCAAAAGGTGTTGAGCAACCTCCTGTCCCAATATGAGATGACATACTATGGGATCCTAAAGTGCACCCACACTCGTTCAAAGAAGAGTTTAGCAATGGCTTCTATTGTGATATTCTTCTTGCATGCCACCATAATGGCCATCTTCGAGAAGCTATTGATGACCACGAAAACACAGTTGTTTCCATGCTTAGTAGAAGGAAGGCTCGACATGTAATCCATGGAGATGGATTCCCAAGGTCAGCTAGGGGTAGGTAGTGGAGTATAAAGGCCTTGCTTCTTGATGGTTGGTTTGGAAATGATGCAAGCAGTGCAGGATCTGATGCACTTCCTGACACCCTGTCAAAGGTTTGGCCAATAGAAATATTTCTACAGTACTGCCACTATTTTCTCAACCCCAAAATTCCCAGCGACTCGGTTGTAGTGTGCTTCCAAAATAATCTTGGCATGCTTGCTTGAAGGAACACAAAGGTGTCCTAGGTGACATAGCAGTGCATGTTGGAGGTAAAATTTTGGAACTTGCGTAACCTCCAAGAGTGTCTTTTATGTGTGGCCGAATTTTGGATCGCCCTTGCAGATAAGCAGCCAATAAAAATTCTTATGCCCATAAGAGTTGAGAACGGTGGTTAGGGCCATGATCGGTGGTCAGTTGAGGCTGTTTGCAACATTATTGGTGCTACCCTTCTTGTACTTGATGTTCAAATGAAACTGTTGCAAATATGTGGACCAATTTTGATGGCGATCATTCTGCAACTTCTCTTGTGTCTGTATGAACTGCAGGGGTCAGTGTTCTATGCGGATGATTGTTTCCTTTCCCAAAATGTAATTCTTCCATTATCGACAAGCCTGCACAATGGAATACATTCTATGTCATAAGTGGGATACTTGTGGATTGTCTCGGACAATGTCTCACTGTGATATGCCACTGGATGGCCCCGTTGAGTAAGAAATTCCCAATAGCATAGTCAGAGGCATCTATCTCAATCTCAAATGTTTGTTGCAAGTCTGGTAATGTGAGAAATAGGGCAGAACAAAGGTGATGTTTCAATTCTATGAACACCTTCTGTTTATATTCCAACCAAAATAATTTAACTTTCGCTCCTCCCTTGTTGACTTGACTCAAGGGCTAAGTGATATGAGAGAATTCCAACACGAACCTGTGGTATAAATTAGCAAGACTCAGAAATCTATGAAGCTCTGTTAGAGTGGTTGGGGTTTTCCAATCTTGAATGAATTGGATCTTGATTGGATCCACATGCACCCCCCGTTCATCAATAATGTATCCCAGATACTAAACCTGAGTCATGCCAAAAGTGCACTTCTCAAAATTGGCACACAACTCGTGTTGTTGTAGTGTTTGAAGGACCTGTCGGATGTGGTGGAGGTGCTCTTCCCAAGTCTGGCTGAAGATCAGAATGTCATCCAAGTACACCACTACAAATGAGTTGGTGAATGGCCTTAAAGACCTCTTCCATGAACCTCATGAAGGTTGCGGGAGAATTTGTCAACCCGGAAGGAATGACCAAGCATTCGAAAAGACCCTACTTATATTTGAAGGTAGTTTTCCACATATCAGAGTGTTCAATTGGTACCTAGTGATAGCTAGATTTCAAGTCGATCTTGCTGAAATATTTCGCCCCTTTGAGTTGCTCTAGAAGGTCATCAATCCGTAGGATCGGGTACCTATTCTGGATAGTGACAATGTTCAGCACTTGATAGTCAATACAGAGTCTCCAAGTCCCATCCTTCTTCTGTACCAACATGATCAGGCTCCCACAGGGTGACAACTCGGTCATATGTGACCTTTTTGTAGTAGCTCCTAAATCAGCCTCTTGATTTCATCATTCTTTAGAACAGAGTGTCGATAGATCGGTCCATTGGGTAGCGGCACACCCGGGGTCAAATCACTTGGGTGCTTGACCTTACAGTGCAGAGGCACCCCTGTGGGTGAGGTGAAGATGTCCCCATACTCCTCCATGACCTTGTCCATTTTTCTTTGTCGTGTGGAGGAGCTATGTCTAGAGGTTGTGGCCACAATCTTCTTCTTTCCCTCGGGGCGGATCATCAAGAAAAAAAAATTCCCGGTTTTGGAAATCATCTTACTGCATTTTTTTGCAGTAACCAAAGAGATAGTAGCAAGCAGTGGTACCGCTGGTATCCTGTACAACTTACTGCCCAAAGTAACAATAACAGTGTGAGGTCGGGCCTCATACACAGCATGTTTCTTCCACAAGTATGGTTGGCCTAATAATACATCACAAAAATCAAGAGGATCAATGTCACATAATACCTGATTCGTGAAGGGCTTGATGATGTAGGGAAGGTGACACTACTAGCTGACGCGGAGATCCCGTCCATGGTGAAGCCACTCGATGGTGTATGGTTGTGGGTGTGTTTTAATCGGCAAGCCCAACTGCTTCATGACCTCTACTGAAATGGGGTTATTTTGGATCCCACTATCGAAAATCAACTGTAGCAGGGAACCCTTTACCCACATCTGGGAGTGGAAGAGACGCTCCTCCTCCTCTAGATCTCTCGGTTCCTCCTTCTAGATCTTCGCAGTGGAAATGGTGATAATGGGCTCCACGTCAATAATTTGCTTCCCTTTTTCATTCCCCTTTTCGGGTTTTGATTCAAAGTCAGAGCATGCATCTGATTCAGAAGCCCTCATCTCAGACACCAGCAACTACTTGGCCCGACACTCACTTGTGTTGTGAGTGGAGCTCTTATGGAACTCACACCACTTTCTTGTGTCCTTCTTTGGCTTCGTGGTGTTGTTCTTTGCTTGCGGCTTTGGTAGGTTGTCTTGGGTTTCCATGCCTTTCCTTTATCCTTTGTTCTGTAGTTTTGGGGCACCTTTCCCTCGCTTTTGATTCACAGATCCAAATTTTCGCTTCTTCTATTTGAATTTCTGCTCAATCTTTGCAGCATACTGGTATGTCGTACCAAGTGAGGAGATGTCGAGGAACTCCATTTCCTCCTGAATGTATCTATGCAGACAAATTTGATACTTTATCACCAAATGTTTCTTCGAATCTTTGATGCCCAACTTTTTGTGTACGGTATGGAACAGATTCGTCAGCTCATGCACATCTTGATCTCGTTGCTGCCACATCGTGGTCCATTGTATGTACTTGTAATCATAGCTCCCCACGGGACAGTATTCTTCCTTGATGGTGTCTCGAAAAGAATTCCAAGTGGGTATAGTTGCGAATAGAGAGGGTTTTGTCTCGTCCTTTTTCTCACAGTAGGTTTCCCACCAGTCCTTGACATGGGGGGTAGCTTTGAGGAGTGCAAAAATAATATTTTCCCGGTCGGAAAATTCATGAACCAAGAAATATCATTCTAATAGATTCAACCATATATCTACGGCATTTGCATATATTTGGCCCTCAAATATGGGAATGTCAAAGTTTAATTGTAACTTAAATGGAGTCATGCCTCCAGAGTGGCTGTTGGATGTAGATGCACCGCCGATGGGAAGTCGATGAAGGATCTGGGAAAATTTATCCATAATCATGTTCCTTTGTTTTTCGAGGGCTTCCTCAAGCAATATTTGGATAGGATATCCTACTCCCTCAACTTTCTTTTCATCCCCCATGGGCGGCCATCTAGTTTTGCGAGGCTAATCTTGCAAAGGTTCAACCATATCTAGCCCTAACTCCTTATACCCCGACCTCGTTGGGGACATGCAAAGAAGGATCGAGAAAAAGTAGAACGCTCAGATACCACTGATCTAGATTTATGCAGGAATGCAACCTAATACACATATAACCATAAATACAAAGATGTGGCGGAAATAACACTTCATTTCATTAATATCAAAGAACTGAAATTTTCTTACAGACAAAATGGAAATAAACTAGCTAGGGCGCTAGTAGCTTATCTCTAAGAAGAGATGTGGTGGCTATGGGCCTCTGAAATATATTAAAATGAGGCTTGAAGGCCTATTTATTATTGAGAAGCAATGGAAAACCCTAAACATCCAAAATTCTAACCCTAGGAGATGAAGCGCAAAAACTATGGGCCATGTTTGTGTAAATTGGTACATCAACTTCCTTGGGACATAACTTTGGCATACAATATCGGTTTGACATGCACCGTCCCTCTTTAGAAAGATCTATTTGAGGACTAAAACTTTTGAGTGAGAAACATTGGTCCATGGGCCCATGTTGCTCCCGGTTTTTCCAAAAAACGTCGTTTAGGGCCTCAAAATGGCTCTGAAAGATTAGGACCCCAAAAAATGTTAAAAATAGTAAACTGTGATATAATTAAGAAAACTGAAAAAAATAAAAGAGAAAATGGTGGGGCCCCAAGTGAAATAGGCAGGTGGCCACCAATATCCACCTAGATCACTCCTGAAGCTCATCCTAAGGCTCCTCCTTTAGAGTTAGAAGCTCCTTCATCAGTGGGATACTCATCTCTCGTTCCAGATAACATCTCGTAGCCTTCTCCTCATCAAACTTGACATCTCTCCTCGCAAATTTCATCATCAGTGAAGGTAAATACACCCAGTAACTATGTGTATTTTTGGTGTATCCTAAAAAAATTCCTGACTCTACTATAGTCTCTATTTTCTTCCTCGAATCCTTGGAGCCATGACAATAAACTAAATCTACAAAAATTCCTAAATGAGACACATCAGGATTTCTCCCAGAGAAAGCTTCCTTCGATGTGATCATACCAAGTATTCTATGAGGACTCTGGTTCTAAAAGTAGACTACGGTGTTGCATGCTTATGCCCATATATGTAATGACAACCCTTGATCATGCAACATGGCTCTTACTTCTCCCACTATGTGTTTGTTCCTCCTTCTAGCTACTCCATTTTGTTGTGGATTATGGGGTGCTATCAGTTCTCTTTGAATACCTTCTTTGGCACAGAAATCCTTGAAGGAATTTGAAACAAAATCCCCTCCATTGTTGCTTCTGAGAGCCTTCACCTTCTTCCCTGACTACTTCTCAACCAATGCTTTAAATTCAACAAATTTTGAGAAAACTTCATCCTTCTTCCACATAAAGAAGATCCAACATTTTCTAGAGAAATCATCAATAAAAATAACATAGTACCTATGTTTAGTTATGAAGGTTGTAGAAAAGGGTCCACAAACATCAAAGTGGAATCACTCCAAGGTTGCATCGACTTTGTTATCTTCTCCATGGAAAGTGGATTTGACATATTTCCCTATTGTGCATCCCTTACAGACATCATGTTGGTCAAGAGTGCATTTAGGTAGACCGATGGTAATTTGTTGCGTTATTTTTAACGCACCATGGTGTAGATGACCCAATATCTTGTGCCATATTTCACCAACATCTTAACTCTGCACCTTTTCATCCTTGTTGATCAATGCAATGCAATATCCCACCTCAATTTTATATATTTTCTTCACTCAAACTCCAATATTCTTCACTTTCATGGTAACTATGTGTCTCAGAAAGGATTTCCCTTTACTAAAAATAACATCATAGCCTCCATACTCCAATAATGCTACATATATCAGGTTCTTCTTCAACCCAACTACAAACATAACATCTTTGATGAGAATAGAAGAGGATTTTTCCCTCTCAAAGGTGACATTACCAATTCCTTTAGCATTGTACCTCCTGTAATTCCCCATTTCGATATGCATCTAGAGATCCTTCTCCTCCAAGATACTGAAAAATTCCTTGCACCCTTTCATATGGAACAAGGCACCAGAATCAAGGTACCTCACACTTCCCATAATAGTGTTGGCCATGCATTCTTTTAGGGTGAAGTATAATTCGAATTGTGAAGTCAATGCTTCACCTCTTACTCCTCCTGATGGCTTCTTGCTAGACTTCTTGTGTGGACATTTTTTTTCATAATGCTTGTATTCGTGGCAGTGGAAACATTTTATCGTGCTCAAGTCTTTCTTCTCGCCATTATTTTTCCTAGATTTAGGTTTGCTTTAGGTCTTCTTTCCTTTTCCCTTCTTCCCCTTACCAACTAAGGAAAAATTATCTTCCTCCTCTACTCTGGATGAAGTTCCATCTGTGGTATTCCCATAAACTCTTCTTGAACCAAATCGTACCATGGCCTTTCCCAATTTAGTAATTTTTCCCTTCCATTCAAATAGTCTTGTTAGTTGTGTCAAGATTTTGGAAGGATTAGAAGAGCTAGGCTCACCAGGTTATCTTCTGCAACATTCACCCCAACCCCTTTAAGTTCATCACGAACTTGAGTAAATATGGAGAGATATTATGGAATGGTATCATCATTTTGCATCCTAATGTTTCAAAGTTTGCCTTTGAGGGCCAATTTTCTATGGTCATTGCTATTTTGTAATAACTCAGTCAATGTCTTCAACATAGCAAATGGTGTCTATTTTACATGGATATTTGAAAGCACATGGTCTCTCACACCTTCCAGAATCATTCTCCTAGCCTTTTCAACATTCTTATTCCATGGGGTTATTTGTTGTGCATCATATTATTGCGATTTTCAATTTTAGTTTTAACATATTCTAACACACCATTATCATCAAGCACTACTTCAATTCAATCCTTCGAGGCTATTAAATTCAAGCTACCCTGTAGGGCATACTTCAATCTTGGTCCATTGAAAGACATCCTCCTGAATCTACAGAAAAATTGTTGCACTGAAGTTGCAAATTTAGAAGTTCCGAGGGAAGAATTCGAAATTGTGGTTCTAATGGGATTTTAGGGCTCTAATATGATGTATAAATTTGATATAAATTACATTTTCTCATGATTTCAAACTGAAAAAAAAGAGACACAAATTCTATTCTATTATTTTGTAGAATTGAAATCACAATTTTGAACAACATTCATAGACATGCAACAAAAAAAACCATAATTACACAGTGATTTCTCAGGGAAACCAACTGGGAAAAACCCCTCAAGCCTCTTTGCATTAATCATTTTAATAGATAAACTATTACAATTTCTTGCTTTGACTCTAAGCACAACTTGTAAAAGAATAATTGTTCTCTCTGTTGAATGAGAAACTCTGGCCAACACTTAGCCAATTAAATTCTCCTCCAGCCTCCTATTTCCTTAAGCAAATCTGAGAAAATTCGAGCTCCTAAACAATAGGTAATCTCCTATTTCCTTGTCCAATTCCCAAGGAATTGATCTCCTAACTACATGCAACGATTGTACACTCAACTAGTATAAAACTCATGTTACACTGGGCCTTGTCTCCACCTCAATTGAGAAATTCAAATTCCATACATGTATGAGCTATTTTGGGTTGATTGATTAGTTAAATGACATATCTCTAAGTTATATTGTTGTCCCACTGCTCAACTAGCCGTCATCTGAATCTATCTATAGTTATAGGTCATTTAAATGAGTACAACCAAAAATAACTAAACTATATTTCTAAAATTTAGCAATCACACATGCAAGGCTGAACTCCAAGCCCACTAACTCAAATTTACTAAGCTAACTAAGTGACAAGATCCATGTCACACTAGTTAATTGCCTCGAAGTTGTCCTGCTGATGTGGAAATTTGATTTACTCAATTTGACTAAGGCTAAAGTCAAATTGAGCCTTTCTTGCTACATTTTTTAACACTATGAAATATTTGTGCATATAATAATTGATTTTTCCATATCTAATGTACAATTATTGGGAAAGGAAATACTCAATGACTCCTGCATCACTGAAATTCAATAATAGAGGTAAGAGATAAAATATCAATTGCAACAAATTGGCGGCTAGACATGGAAAAATATTAATAAATTCCTTATTATTCTATTGTCTTGTTCCAAATTTAATAATAATTTTATTTTGAAAATGAAAGAAAATTATCAAAATTATCAAAAAATTATATTCATGTGAACTAAATGAGGACGAGTCGACTGTAGCTAAACACATACAACTCCAACAAATGCATTCCAAGTCGTAGGCTTACATTGACAGTTACAAGAGATAGAAAGCATCTAGTTAAGAGGGCATATCAAGCCCTTAAAATGTGCAACAATATTCTCTACTATAGAAAATTTCTATTTTTCTCATTAAATGAGGCCAATTGGGATCCCTATTGTGTCTTTTTTGTTAGCATTTTGATGTATATGTAGAACTTCTCGAGTCAAGAGAAGGGTTAACAATTATGGCTAGTAGACTTTATTTGCTATTGTCAAGTCTTTCTATGGAATTAAAGACCATAATTTGTTGACTCATTTTTTTGTTTAACTATTTGATGTATTATTATTACAATTGAATACATAAATTCATACATGTTATCTTTCCTTTAATTTATATTAGTATAATGATTTACATAAATATGTATTACTTTTTCTTGCACTACTATTAGGAGGAATGAGTTAAATTATTATTCATTTCTAGTTTCATTGAATTTGATGCAAGTGACCTTTTATTAAATATGAGTAATTATAATTAAATTATTTAAATAAATATTTTTTTAAATAATTAAATTCTTTTGGTTTTTTAAATTTTTAATTTATTTCAAAATATTTCAAAAATTCATTAGTTCATTCAAAATCTCGTAGTGAACCATTATCTTTCTCTCAAGATAGATTAGTTGTAGCTAGAAATGGTAGTTAGATTTCATACAAATATAATTTAATTTTCATTAATTAGGATTGCATCATAGAAATAACATTAAATCAAATTAGATCAATGTTGTTGATCCCAAAACCCCTTTAGTGGAAATAGTTACCACATATTGGTGTGAGTCACCACACCAAACGAGTATAGATCTAATTTGTGACCTTGATCAGATGTTAATTTCTCCATTTTATTGACGAGGGATTTTCCTAGGCCTCAACACAAAAACTAACTTCTACAGTTCATTCAATGATTTGCTCTTGGAGGCCTTACCCTTATCTTCATCCACAACTTATGATTAAGCCATTAACTAAACTATGTCATCACCATTTAATGTTCCTTCTATTTCCTTACCTTCAACCTAATGGGATTTCAAGAATCTCTTTCTTGTTTAGATATCAAGAACGATAACTGGGAATAGTATGGATGTGAATCTCTCTCTACATGTGTTACACTCCCTACTGAAGTCGTGTCCTTCCCCTCCCCCTATCGACTTCCCTCATGGTACCTCTGGAGTCTTATCTGAAGGGGTTTTGCTCCTCTATTGTGCCCCCCTCGGATGAGACTGCCTTATTTTTTTCCAGTCTAATATCCTCTCTTGGTCCCCCTCATGACTGTTCTGTTGTCTCCAAGTTTTTTAAAAGTCTTGAGGACATTCCTGAAATAGTTCTTCCTCCTTCCTTGCCTTGTAAAATTTCTCTCTCTCTTTCCGAGAAGGCTTTGGTTGGGCATTTCATTGGCCTATGGCCCTCTCCAAAAATGATGTGAAAATTAACTCAACGAAACTGATCTCCCTCAACTCAGGGGAAAATATCCATTCAATTCTGTAGAAGAGGAATATTCACCTTTTATTTTGAAACCAAAAAAGATAAAGACCTTATATTCATAAATTTTCCTTACTTCATGGACACTAGAGGTTTATATTTAAACAGATGCACTCTAGATTTCGATCCAGATCTTGATGTCCCAAATGTCATTCTAGTTTGGGTCCACCTTCCTCACCTTCCTCTTCATTGTTAGGTAGATGAATCTATAATGAAAGCAATCGAAAATGCTTCTGGGAAATATATTGACCGAAGTGAACCAAAATAAAAAATTCATGCATGTGCAAGAATTTGTGTAGAAGTTGATCTGGGAAAAGGGCTTCCAGAAGCAGTGAAAATCAAGGTATATAACTAGATACACATACGACAGCTGGATTACGAGAAAATCTCATTCAAATGCAATGCATGTCACAAATACAGTCATTTTGAAAATAGATGTTCAAATAAATAAGTAGAATCAATAGTATAATCTCAAAACCCTAAATGGGAACCTGTTAAAAAGAAAAAGTCACAATCCAATACTTACAAATATTTTTCTCCCTCCTCCTCCACTCCCTATCCTTGGGGTGCTCCTCCTTCCTCCTCCGCTCCCATATTCCCTCTGCTTCCAAAACATTTGCCTCTCTATATATCCCTCCTGAACCTTCCCTCGCTAGAGAGGATGCCCCTCCTCTTCCCTTTTATTCCACTCCCTCTCATCCTCCATCCTCTTTAGCCCCTTCCTCTCTTCCCCCCCTCCACCCGCATCTTGATTCCTATGGCCCCCCTTTGAGACTTCTTCCTCCTCCCTTTGAAATAATTCTAACTAGAAATAAATCTAATGACTCACTTTTTCCCTCATACAAACACAAGAAGTCTAGAAGAAATTTCAATAAGGAAATAAGGGATGAAACAACAATAAAAAAAATGGAAATGGGAACCCAACAACCAATGGAAACATACATAGAAAAAATCATTGGAAATAAGGAAAAACTTTAGCAGTCAATTTGAGGGAATGTCCCTCATCACCAAGCCAAAGTAAATAATTTATATGGTCCCCTAGAACTGTATAGGTCTTGGGCATCCTACGAAAATCAATGTAAGAAAAGACCTTCTAAAAACTGAAAGCCCATATATTTTCCTAATTCAGGAGACCAACTCTTCTAAAAAGTAAATGAATCAAATAATCCAAAAAACAAAATATTATGGAGGGACAACAATAAAAACAGTAGGTGATTTAGGTGGAATTTGCACAATGTGGAATCAATCCGCTTGGGAATTATTGTCCCACTATAAAGAGCTACATTGGGTCAAAACCAAATTAAGAAATACAAATAATGGCTTTCAAATCTTCCTCTTCAACATCTACACTCCCTCTCACTTTCAAGATAAGGAGCACTATTGGCAATCCTTTTCAGACAGCTTAAACTCAGAGTCCAACAAAAATGCTATAATTGGAGGTGACTTTAATCTAATTCTAAATGCAGATGAAAAATATGGAGGTTGTGTCCAGGCAAACCCATTCAGGGATATTCTAGAAAATATAATAGAGAATCACAAGTTAGTGGATATAGATCCAAAAAACGGAAAATTTACTTGAAGCAATAAAAGGTTAGGCTTGGGAAATATCAAAGAGCATCTAAACCGATTTCTAATCCAAGATAATGTCAAATCAGATTTCAATGCAATAGTTTCAAATATTATTCCTTCAGTAGCATCATACCATAAGCCTATTGCCATCAAACTTGGAGAAAGTGAATTTTGGGTCCCCTTCCCTTCCGATACAATCCCCTTTGGTTCAAATTTGAATAAGTTAGAACAATGGTCACAACAGTATGGAATCAAAGTATAAATGGTTCTCCAAAATTTGTTTGGGAAAAAAATCTAAAAATGTTAAAAATAGAAGAAGGCCACAATGCATTGTAAATAACCTCGGCAAAAGAAAATTGAGTTGCAGAGAGAAATATAAAAAGTGTAGAAGAACATAGAGAAAGAAGAAGTGACAAAAGTGAATCATTTGAAAGAAAAATAATTGCATAAGGAAATATATAAAAATAATAGAAACAAGGAAGAGACTTGGAGGTTAAAATCTAGAAACTTGTGGATTCAAGCAAGTGACCAAAATACGACCTTTTTTCATAAAACCACCAAAATGAGAAAAATAAAAAATCATATTGAGACAATAAAAGGAGAAAGAGAGATTTAAATTAAGGGATAGGAGGAACTAAAAAAAGAAGCTCGTTAGCATTTCAAAATATTTCTTTCAACTGATCCTATAAATCTAAATTATGAAGAATTCATAAGATATCCCTAACATGATCTGAGAAGAGACAAACTCAAAAATCATAAAAGATGTGGAAGAAGATGAACTTCAGTCAACCATATGGAATCTGCAACCAGATAAAGCTCCAAGCCCTTATGGTTTCTACATTGCTTTCTATCATTCTTTTTGGTTATTGACCTTCTAAATATGATTAGATGGATCTTTAGAAAAAATAAAATAGGTGGCTTCACAAACTCCACCTATCTGGCTCTTATCCCTAAAGAAACAAATATTCCTCCTTTTATTGATTTCATCCCATATCTCTTTGCAATTCCTCATACAAAATAATATCTAATATTCTAGCTAATTGCATTAAACCTCTTCTCCCCAACTTGATTTATGAAAATCAAGGAGGCTTCATCCCCAACAGGAAAATTGTTGATAATATAATGGTTTTTCAAGAAGCTATCCTATCAATATTAGCCATAAATGAGAAAGGTTTCATCTTGAAACTCAATATGTTTAATGCCTTTAATATATTCAATCTCTCCTTTCTCACAGTTGTCCTTCTAAAATTTTCTTCGCTCCTGATTTCATAGATCTCATTATAGCATGCATTATAGGTCCGTGGATTTCCCCCCTTATGAATGGAAGACCTAGCTGATTTTTCAAAGCTCCATAGGTTTAAGACAAGGTTGTATGCTCTCCGATTTCCTCCACATTTAGGGTAGAAACTCTCAACATGAACTTGGAGCATTGTAGGAAAAATGGAACTATCACTGGCCTTTTCTTCAGAAAAGGTGTCAAGAGTATTAATCATTCACTTTTTGTTGATGATACCTTATTCTTAGGAGGTGCCTCATGTACGATAGCTAGAAGGTTCAAAGGAATCTTGGACAGTTTTCTGTAGGTCTGTAGATGCCTTCTAAACAACTTAAAAAGAAGTATATATGGATGGAATGTTCCTGCTAGAACCTTACAGTGCATATCTCAAATATTGGGAGTCCCTTTCAAAGAAAACTGGGACCATTTCAAAAATTTGGAATTTCCCCTCACTAAAAAAGTTATGAAATAAGAGATATGGTATAATTCTATAGAGAAAATGAAGAAGAAAATATAAAATTGGGGCATCCTCTGGCTCAATCTTGTTGGGAGGATAACTTTAATCATGTTTTTCTTAGTAACTCTCCCTCTCTATCAATTTTATACGTTTCAAGCCCCTGTGGAATACATAAGAAAATTGAACTCATCATCAGTAAATTATTATGGCAGTGAGGTAAATCAGAGACAAAAAAATTCAGTTTAGTAAATTGGAATCAAGTAATTTCTCCTTTTGAAAAAGGAGGTATTTCCATCTGCCTTCCTTTGCTAATGAATATCGCCTTTGGAGCCAAGATCATTTGGAGATTTATTATAGGAGATTCCACCTGGTGGAAGAAAGTTTTGGAGGAAAAATATTTAAACTTCGCTCGACAGTCCCTTCTCATAGGAAAAATGGACACCAAACCTTGTTCTCAAATCTAGAAATTAGTTTTAAAAGCCCTCCCTCTTGTCAAATAAAACACTTCCAGAATTCTAGGAGGTGGTAAGGACATAAACCTTTGGAGTGATAGTATAATGGGAAATCCTCCTCTCTCTGATCTCCAAGGAATTCAACTTCTCAAATCTTGGATGATAAAAAAGGGAATTCTCTCATTGGATCAAACTTCAAAATGGAATCTTCATGAAAAATCTTAGGAATGTTGGCTCCTTCCAACCTTCTCCCCTCGCCCCAATTCCCAATGGGAGCCCCTCTTGTCTCATCTCAAAGGTGTTTCTCCTACAATTCTCGGCCAACAAAATTCCTTCAAATGGAACCTAATAGGAGGAGAATTTATAGTAAAATCAGGGTATATGACGCTTCAAGAAAATAAAGATCACCATAATTCGTCCCTTTGGAAAGAAGTTTGGAAAAAATATTGTCTTCCAAAAATTAAAATATTCATTTGCATTATATTAAAAGGAAATATTCTTACATTAGAAAACCTCATGAAAAAAGGAATATTCGGCCCATCCCAATGCTCCTTGTGTCAATAAGAATAAGAAACAATCCAACATTTATTTTTAGGCTGCAAATTTGTTGAAGAATGTTGGTCCCTATTGCTTTTCCCAATTGAATCCACCATTAATTTCAATCTCACCATCTCTGAATTCTATTCTAAATGGAAAGATAGATACTTATATTCCTTAAAAAATAAGAACATGATAAAGAGGTTCTTATACATTCTTCCTTCTTTTTAATGTTGGACAATTTTGGCTTGCAAAAAACAATCAAACTTTTCAAAACATCAAACTGGAAGTCAGAAAAATTCTTGCCAAAACTTGGGGGCTTTCTTAGGAATTCCTTGTTGAAAAAGGAGAAAAAATATTAAATTAAAGTACCCTCCAACATGAAGAAAAAATATCGATTAGTTTTGTTTTTTATCAGCCTCAGACCATGAACAGTCCTTTGAGGATTTCTCCCATCAAGTTCAAAGGTTGGAAAATTCGACTGAAGGAAAAGGAATTTTTGATATGGCTAAATAATATAAAGAGACCATGCTTATTTTTTTATGGTGCATTAAAATCTAATCCAGGCATAACATGTGCAGGAGGCTATGTAATATATCAATAGAAGGAATATTTTACTTCCTTTGAATGGGGTCTAGGTAAAGAAACTAACAACAAAGCTTAAGCATATGGCTTTCTTTGGGGATCTCAAATTTAAATTAGGAAAAATTATATGAATCTCGTCATTATTTGGGATTCCTAAATCCTTATTTCGAAAATGGTAAGGAATACAAAGCTGAAAAATGCAGACCTCGCGAAAATTACATCAAAAATACAAAATTAATTAAAGAATTTGGGAAATGTCTCTTTCTATCATGTTTTGAGATAAAACAACGAGGTGGCTGAGAGATATGCAAATAATTCTTGTCTTCGTCCTTAGGGAGAATTAAAAATATATAATGAAGTTATTAACCAATTTATCCCCCAATTCCGTCCTCTTATCCCCACCTTAATTTTTCTCCTTGTGTTCTTAGATTTCTCTTCTAGGATCTCATACTTTCCTCCTCTGGCTAGTTTCAGAATCTCAATGAAATCCTTTTCTATAAAATCTCCCTTCTCCAAGCCAATATGCTGCTCTCCTCGATTGCATTTCTCTGCATTTTTCGATTCCCATACACTTCGTAATTATGCCCTTTTGGACTCTCGGACCTCTCGTTTGACTACCCTCCTTTTTATTCCTTGCCTCCCCTTCCTTCCCCTATGTTGTTCTTTCTTACTATGTTGTGCATGCGTTGTTTTTTCCATGTGCCCCCCTCCTATCTGAATGGATCCTCTTTACATATTTCCGAAGATCCAACCGTTTCCTCACTAAAAGTCACACAAATTTTCATTGGGTCAGATTCACTCCATGCACAACCAGCTACGAAATCAGAGAAAATCTAAGGTGGCCTTACATCATCTCAATGAGCATCGAAAATAGTTTGAAAATCTAAACAACAAATGCGCTCACCTGAAGAATACTGTGAACTTTATGCAAGACATTATATCCAAAAATCCAAGATAAAGCTCTAACTCTCTGGATCGAGGCAACAGGAATCAACAACAAGAGGAGAAGAAAGTCAATAAATAATAACAAGAATCTAAGAACATGGTGCACCAGGATATTTTTCTCTTACATCCAGAAGTATTTCTTAGTTCTCAACATTAATCTAATTTTCATATTTGGCCATGAGATATAAATGTAATTTGTTACTACAACAGTTTGCTAAGATCTATAAGTTATATGCAGTAGGAAAATAAGGAACCTTTGAAGTCAATGTAACACCTAGAAAATAAGGATCAATGTTTTTTTAATCTTCTTCTTCATTGATTGTTTCATCCCTCTTGTAATGGAAAGCTTTTCTTCCCTATTTTTTGGAATGAATGTCAAATATACGATCTTGTTAAAAAAAAAATGATAACGGGATACAACATCCTATAATTGTCCTTTCCATCACCATCCTTATTATAATATTGATAATGAAAATATTTATTTTTATAACATTGGAAAGAATAAATCGTTTCTTTCCTACTTCCCTTTTCCTTCCTAAGTATTTTTTTCTTCTATATTCAGAGAACTTGTTTCATCAATCAAATTGTTACCATATTTTCATTAAATATACATTTCCTTTTTACATGTCTCAACACTAATACTTACTTCAAAAAGTATCACCTCTATTATGTTGTGGTTATTTTTTATCAGCGATTTTCATTAATGTCACCCTAGCACCACCCTACCACCCTATAGAAGAATAAAAGAAGAATGGACTCCCATACCAGGGAAAATGGTCCACTTTACAATGATATAGAATGATGTAGAAGAAGAAGACACACTAGACCATAACCCCAACTATGACACAACTAGCTAATGATGATCCTAGACCTCTCGACACTGCCTGTTTAACTCTTGGCAGATAGACACTAGTACAATTTTTACAATAATGTATTTACAATGACTTAGTACAATGATACCTTTACAGTGATTGTATGCAGTGCTTCCCATTTGAAGACTTCATGTGATGAACTTCTTGCTGTCGTTCTGCACCTTGGTTGTTGCTCTTGTCATGCTACCCTCTATTGCACCTTGCTTTGCTTTGCTGCCCTAGAAAGTCTGGTCCTTTGCAGCCCTTGAAAACACATGATCTAGCTTTTTCTTGCCTTCTAGGAGCTCGATATTGAATCTGGTGTATCTCTATTATTTCAGATCCCCAATATGTGATTTTCAGTCCTGTAGTACTCCTCTTAGTCATCTTTCCAATGCCATAGTTCTGACCCAATTTGGATTCTTCAAGAGAGAGTTATGCCCAATCTCTCACAATGCCCTAATTATGGACAAAACCCATCCTTACTCTGATGGTAGCAGGTTACAAATTGAGCATGAATGGCTCATCTAAGGATGTGGATCAAAGGTTGTACAGATCTATGATTGGTAGTCTTACATATGTAACAGCCTCCCAGACAGATGTTACGCAAGCAGTTGGACAAGTAGCAAGATTCCAAGCAGCACCAAAAGAATCACATATTATTGCCATCAAAATAATTCTTCGATATCTAAAGGGAACAACAGAATATGGCTTGTGGTATCCCAAGGGTAAAAATCTCATTATTCATGCCTTTACAGATGCATATTGGGCAGGAAGCGTTGATGATCGTGAGAGTACTTGTGAAGTATTGGAATATCTTCGCCAGAAGCTTGGGATTCTCCCAAGTTCTCATTAGATTTTCATTATTCATAATATAAAGGGGGAGTGGAAGTGTGTACAAGTCCGCAGGATGGTGGTGTGTCAGGGGGAGTGGAAGTGTGTACAAGTCCACAAGATGGTTGTGTGTCGGGGGGAGTTACCCTTTTCCATTGGTGTCAAAGGGGGAGAGAATGTTGTAGGAAGAGGTGTCATGATCGCAGGGGGAGTACTTGTGTTGCCATCAATGCCAAAGGGGGAGATTTTTGATCAGCGGTTTTCATTGATGTCAACCCAAGTAGCACCAAGGGAAAATCTAATATTTCATGGGAATTTTGACCTACCAAATTAATATATTCTGGGTCAAGAATGCTTTTGATAGTTTCTACTTGTCGATATGTTTCCGTTGATATATGACATGCCACGTAATTCTTCACGATTTGAGAGATATTCATATTTGAAGTTTGTACCCCCGGTTAGTGGGCTAAAACCCCATGGGGTTGTGGCATGGGTCATTGAAAAGTCATAATTAATATTTTTTGAGCTCCTAAAATCCCTCCCACGTTCAATTGTTGAATCCCCTCTCAACCTAAGCATTTATATAAATTGTGATCATCATATCCTCCTTATGTATGGATTTTGCTATCTGAAACAGGTCATCGTGGAATTTTCGCTCTAACTGTTTTTCTATGAAGGTTCAGAATCTGACATGTTTATGAGGTGAAGCTGAAATCCTGAGGACACTCCTCTAAAAATTTTAGATCAAGGTGCGCAATATTTTCGGAGATATGATCTGTGGAAGTCAGTGTTTTTGCAGGCTCCTAGAATTCATCTCAAAGAAGTGACCTTGGGAAAATCATCATAACTCTCTCTCTGAGTATCAGATTGGAATTCTGTAAAAATTGGAAAATATTGCACAGACTTTAGTTTTCTCTCTATAAATTTCAGAGCTGAATGAATAAAAAAGTGACACGTGGCACGCAATACAAGTTCGCTCTACTGAGAGATTGGGCATAACTCTCTCTTGAAGAATCCAAATTGGGTCAGACCTATGGCATTGGAAATATGACTTATAGGAGTAATAAAGGACCAAAACTCACATATTGGGGATCTTAAATAGCAAAGATACACGAGATTCAATATTGAGCTCCTAGAAGGAAAGAAAAAGCCAGATCATGTGTTGTCAAGGGCTACAAAGGACTAGAATTTCTAGGGCAGCAAAGCAAAGCAATGTGCAGCAGAGGGTAGCATGACAAGAGAAAAAACCAAGCTACAGAACATCAGCAAGAAGTTCATCACATAAAATCTTCAAGTGGGCAGCATTGCATATAGTCATTGTAAAGGTATCATTGTACTAAGTCATTGTAAATACATTATTGTAAAAATTGTACTAGTGTCTATCTTCCAAGATTTGAAGAGGTAGTTTTGGGAGGTCTAGGATCATCATTATATGGTTGTGTCATAGTTGGGGTTATGGTCTAGTGTGTCTTCTTCTTCTACATCATTCTATATCAGTATAAAGTGCACCATTTTCCCTGGTACAGGAGTCCATTCTTCTTTTATTCTTCTATAGGGTGGTAGGCTAGTGCTAGGCTGAGTTGTAGCTCACTGGGTGTTGGGGCATCCATTTAGATGACTACTGAAGAATATCAGGCATTGGAGCATCCATCTAGTGGGAGCTGGAGAAGAATGATTTTCTAGATTCTAGGAAGTTGGAGCTTTATTTTCAATTGGAGTTGAATATTAAAGAATTATTAGAAAAGCATTAGGTGGTTTTTGTCCCGGAGTGGGTTTCCACCTTAAAATCTGTGTGCATTTGTGTTCCTTTTGTTTACTCCTATCATTTTACAAACACTGATAATATTTTAAGATTAACTAATGCTCTAATTGAAAGAAATATTGATTCACCCCCCCTCTCAGTATTTCCAACAGTTATACAAACCATTGATGTAATCTATCATGACCCTCCTGTCAAACTATTTGATATCCAAGTGAACACACTTCCTTCTAAACACATTTATATATTAAATAACTACTAGTTTCTATCTATATTTGATTGTGAAATGAACTGATTTTTTTTCATACCCTATAAGATAGGATTGGGAATCAACAAGATTATTGAATTTCTCCCAATATGCAAACTAATTTTTCTTAGTAATAAATCTCTCTTAGAATAGGTTTTACCACTATATAAGTGTGCAATCCTACATCTTCAAATGAAAAAATAATAATTTTATTCCATATATGTGAACCCATAACAACAAAAATAGGATTTACATTTTATCAACCAATTACTTAGTTGATCAAGGTCCATATTTCCATTAAAGGGCTTTATCTCCACTTTCAGATTTGACTTTCAATTGTATTATGGAAGTCTAAGGTTCATATCCCAATGAAATTTTATTTCCCTATCCTTCTTGGGATTCTCTATTTTATCCCTTTCGATATCAACAATTTCTACTTCTCCATTCTTGTTCCTATTGGCCAATGCTTGAACCAAATTCTGGAATAGTTCTACAATATCTTATATTTATGACTCCAATTTCCTAAAAGTAAGATATCTTTATCAATATATTAAACATATACCATATTATATGATTTTGGTGTATAAATTATACAAACATATGTATATCAATGGATTCAATCCAATCAAGCAATGTACTAAAGCTAGATACTAAATCCTTCTACAAATCAATTGTGGAAAATAAACACAATCACCAATCACATTAAGAAAAGAAAGAATCAAATCAAACCACAACACAGATAATTTCCCTGGGAGAGCTTACTGCTCAAAACCCCTCACCATGGAATCATGAAACAATTACAATGCACTCTTCTCACAAGAGTGTCCTGCACTCCCACAACTGTCTCACACTGTCCCGGACCAAATCAACCAACACTTAGCCAAATATCAGCCTCTAAAAATTCTGCCTTACTTGTGCAATTCTTGATGAATGAAATCCCTATTCTTCTAGAATTTTGGACTTCCAAAACTGCACAAGGATCATGGGAAATCCAATGGATGTCTGGTTGCATGCGGGCAACTTACTAATCACACAACTAATAGTTAACATCCCTTTAACCTTTTTGTCAACCAAGTCTCCACTGGAAATGACATGCATGTATCTATTAATAGTAAATCATCAGTTGCATGATAGATCACTGATTTTTCATTAAATAATATTAAATTCACTTGATATCTCACTAGTGAAATAAATAGTTACAACTAGTTCAACTGACTCTAACTCACCTAACTGAGTTAACTGATTACTCATGCATTAGGCTAATGCACCAACTTCAATTCAAAATCCATAACTAATAGAATTATTATGCATGCCTCACTAACCACCCTTAACTTGGAATACATGAGCTAACTGAGTTTATCACACCCAATTAACTATTACAAGTGGTCATGAGATAAGATTAAATTTTCTTGTCCAATTTAATTAAGGGAAAATTAAATTAGACACTGCACCAATTTAATTAATTAAATTTGCCTTCAAGCCAATGTATCACTAGGACCTGTTGGTGCCACACTAGTGTGTGTGTTGCAATTTCTTGTTGGAATTCAACACTCCCTCTCAACAAGGAAGGGATTATCTTCCACCCCAATCCTGCCTCTATGGTATTCGAATTTTCTCCTAGCAAGCACCATCGTCAGAATGTCTGCATCCTGATCCTCCGCGGGAATGTCCTGAAGTAACATAATGCACCTTTCAACACAATATATGAGATGGTGGTACCTGATTTCTATGTGCTTGGGCCTATCATGGAATACAAAATTAACCGAGAGTTTAATGCAACTCTAGTTATCACAATGATCACCATCGGATCCATTTGAGAACCAAACAAACCAACTAGGATCTTTCTCATCCAGATGGCCTCACATGCAGCTTGAATTGTTGCCATGTACTTTACCTCGGCTAAACTAAGTTCCACAAATCGCTGCTTCCTGCTGTACCAAGAAACTGTTGTCGATCCTATGTTGAATATCCCTCCTAATGTGCTCTTTCTATCTGATGGAATGCATGCCCAATATGCATCCATGAAGCCTTGAAGCTTCACTCCCTCTGTCCATATGTACCATAATCCATACTCTGTATTTCCCCTGAGATATCTCAAGACATGCTTCCCTGCCTTCCAAAAGAGCTTGGTCAGCTTAACCATAACTTGACTCAGTTGGTTAAATGCGTAGAAAATGTCTGGTATGGTGTTCACCAAGTACATTAGTGAACCCACTAGTTTCATGTAGACAGTAGCGTCCACTACTTCTCCTGAAGTAGAATCCTCTTTCCTCCAATTTCCTGGAAGAGGAGTGTCCATGGGTTTACAACTCTTCATGTGAAACTTACCTAGTATCTCTTTGGCATACTTTCCTTGAGAAACCAAAATTTCACCATCCCGCTGCCATATTTCCAAACCAAGGAAATAGTGAAGGAGTCCCATGTCCTTCATTTCAAACTCCCTTATAAGATCCTCCTTGCAAGAATTTATCAGCTACTCATCACCTGTCAAAATTATATCATCAACATAAAGTACGATAATCAGGAGCTTACCATCAACCACAATCTGGTACAGGTTTCCATCCGCTTCACTTTTGATGAAGCACAACCTAGTGAAATAGTTGTCAATCCGAGTGTACTAAGCACGAGGTGCTTGATTCATCCCATACATTGCTCTCTTGAGTCGACACACATGTGACTAATTTTCAGATATCTCTAAACCTTCTAGCTGCTTTATGAACACTTCCTCCTCAATAACTCCATTGAGAAATGCAATTTTCACATCCATCTGATGAATGCACCACCCCATCTGCGACGAGAGTGCAAGGATAGATCTAATGGAAGAGTACCTAGTGTCTAGTGCGAAAGTTTCCTCATATTCAATCCCCTCAACTTATGAGAATCCTTGGGCCAAAAATCTAGCCTTGTACTCCTCCACACTCCCATCCGCTGCTTTCTTCACCTTATAGATCCATCTAGATCCAACCATTTATTTTCTGACCAGTCTTGGGAAAACTTCCCATGCATTGTTCTTGACGATGGATTCATACTCTTCTACCATAGCGTCAACCCAAATTGGTTGTTGTATTTCTTCCTCAAAGAAATATGGTTTTGTCACAAACACTTTCTCATAAGAGCCATGTATCCAGCAAACCCATCTAGAGGTTGTCTCTGTCTGTGCAGTGAAGTTGGGGCTCCTACATTCTCTACCGCATCAAGTTTCAATCTATTAGCTTATGTGGTGTGCCTTCTACCATTTCTGGTGGGTGGCTCTACATGAGTGTTTTCTTCCACTCCATGATCCTTTGCATGTGGCTTCTCCACATCTTAAGGTTCATTCTTTGGAACCAAGAGTTCCTCCTTTGCATGACAATCCAACTCCCTCTCAAGGGACAATCGCATGGCTTTCTCCTCATCAAATTTTATATCCTGTCTCACAACAATCATTACTTTGTTTGTAAAATACACCTGATAGTTGTGGGGAGTATCAGTGTACCCCACAAATATCCTAATCTCAGTTGTTGGTTCTAGCTTCTTCCTAGCGTCTTTGGTCACATGCACATAAATAGATGAGCCAAAAAACTTAAAATGTGAAACATCAGGTTTCTTACCAGTAAAATCCTCCTCTGGTGTACTCATGCCAAGTATCCGATGAGGACAATGGTTTTGCACAAATACCATTGTGTTGCATGCCTCCACCCACAGATGCAACGGTAGGCCCTGATCATGCAACATCGCTCGTGCTGCACCCACAAATGTTCTATCCTTTCTTTCTGCGACCCCATTCTGTTGTGGGTTATGAGGCGCAATCAAATCTCTCTGAATTCCTTCTTTGCTACAAAATTTCTTGAATTCTTTGGAGATGTACTCACCACCATTGTCACTCCTAAGAGCTTTCACATGCTTCCCCATGTCTTTCTCCACCAGTACTTTGAACTCAAGAAATTTTTAGAACGTCTGATCTTTCTTCTGCATGAAGTAGATCCAACACTTTATAGAAAATTCATCAACAAAGATCACATAGTACTTATGATTTTCTATCGAAGCAGTAGAGAATGGTACACACACATCTGAGTGAACTCTCTTAAGTATTTTTGAAGCTCGGTTCTCCTTCTCGTGAAAAGTGGCCTTTTCATACTTCCCCATATTACATCCCTTGCATGTGTCTAACTGCGCAAGAGTGCCCTTGGGAAGACATGTAGAAATCTATTGCATGACCTTCAAGGCTCCGTGACGTAGATGGCCCAATCTCATGTTCCATAACTCACCCTCATCTCGGCTCACCACTTTTTCTGCCCTACCCATCAATGTTGCACAACCATTTACATCAAGTTTATACATATTCTTCACATGAATCCCAATATTCTTGGCTTGTCCTATTTCTTTGTGTCAAAGGAAATATTTTCCTTCACTGAAAACAACATCGTAGCTTCTCTCCTCCAACATTGCGACTGAGACCAAATTTTTCTTCAAGCCTGGTACATGCATTACATATTTTAATAGAAAGGGCTTACCTGACTGTCTCTGGAAGGTAACTATACCAATCCCAGTAGCACTTTAACGCCCTTCATCACCCATTTTGATATGTATCTGGAGGTCCTTGTCTTCCAAGATACTGAAAAGCTCTTTGTCTCCCGTCATGTGAAAGGATGCATCACTATCCAAGTACCACACCGATCCCATTTCAATTGACACCATGCATGCAATGAGTAAGAAGTTAAACTCAAATTGCGAGGCCAAAGCATCACCAGCTGCAGATCCTGAAGCCTTTTTGTTCTTCTTATTTTGTGTAAAATTAGTGGCATAATGTCCATGCTCGTGACAGTGAAAACACTTCACTATGGACATGTCGCGCTTCTTGCCATCTTTTCCAGACTTGAATTTGGAATGGAATTTAATTCCTTTCCCCTTCTTTGCCTTGGCAGCCAAAGCGCAATATTCTTCATCATCATTCTTAGATAAAGATCCATCCCTAGTATTCCGCCTGAATTATTCTTCCACCAAATCCGACCAAAGTCGTTCCAAATCTGGTAGCTTTTCCCTCCCATTGTCAAAATCCTGATAACTATGCCAACTCTTGGGAAGTCCTAGAAGAGCTAGGCTCACTAAGTCATCATCCACGATATTAATTATGATGATCCCAATCTCATCCCAATATTGGACAAACTTTGTTAAACATTTCGGAATGGTGTCTCCTTTCTCCATTTTTATTTTCCTGAGCTTGTCCTTCAGCACCAATTTTCTATGATCATTGTTGTTCTAAAACAGATCTTTCAAAGCTTTCCACATTGCATATGGTGTTTCTTTGCCATGGAGACTTGAGACAATGTGGTCTCGTACTCCCTCTAATAAGATCCTCCTCACCTTTGCAACCTTCTTTTTCCAAGCATCAAGATTTGTAGCATCTACTACAGTGGGTTTGGGAACATCATTATCAATGAATTATTTTAACCCATTGTCCTCCAGTACTGCCTCCATCCTCTCTTTCCATGCAATATAGTTAGAGCTTACCTCGAGTTCATACTCCAATATCAAGCCATTGAAAGACATTTCGATCCTGATTCGCATGTCGCATCAAGAATACTTTTTCTATTCAGTTAGAAACTCAAATTGTCCTCCATTATAGTGATTTCCTGTGCTCTGGTACCATGTAGAAATTATACAAACATATGCATATCAATTGATTCAATCTAATCAAGCAATGTATTGAAGCTAGATATTTAATCCTTCTACAAATCAATTGTCAAAAATAAACACAATCGCCAATCACATTAAATAAATAAATAATCAAATCAAAACACAACACAGATAATTTCCCAGGGAAAGCTTGCTGCTCAAAACCCCTCTATCTTCTATTGTATATTCACCATGGAATCATGAAAAAATTACAATGCACTCTTCTCACAAGAGTCCCCTGCACTCTCACAACTGTCTCACACTATCTCGGACAAAATCGACCAACACTTAGCTAATTATCAGCCTCTAAACAACCTGCCTTGCTTGTGCAATTTTTGATGAATGCAATCCTTATTATTTTGGAATTTTTGCCTTCCAAAACTACGCAAGGATCATGGGAAATCTAATGGATGTCTGGTTGCATGTGTGAAACCTACTAATCACACAAATGATATTTAACATCCCTTTAACCTTTGTCTCAACTGGCTCTCTACTGGACAAAAACCAAAATTATTTCAAAAACATTTGTCTTATGAATGCCACACCCTATATTTATTTCCTAATTTATTAATTAAAATAAAAGTAGGAAATCACACATTACAATAATACTTTTACTAAAGAACCTAATCGGGGAAGAAACTATGGGATTAATTGCAAAGGTTGACCCACAAATGTTTACAATTGTGAAAATGCATTTAAGACTTCTCATCCCAAATGTTTTTACAATTCTTGAATCTTCTTGTAAAAAGGGTCAAGAATTCATTCTCCCTTCTTGATAGCTCCTTTAGTTGTGAGCCCTCAACTAATTGTCCCTATGAATAGTCAGTTGTTCAATTCTCTAGCTACCTAATCCAATTATGTAATTCTCCATCTTAATATGCATCTCTAAGACTTGGTTATTAGTTTCCTTCATGTGACCTTCAATTACCTAATGGTTTGACTTCCACTTGTAACGAATAACAATTTTCTAGTAAAAAAGCCTCTAATCCATGAATGCCACATTAACAATCCTCTCGCAGATAATTGTCTTATATTTGGTTCAATATTGCTTTCAAGAATTCTCATCAAATATCCAATCCACATCAATGAAATTGCCAATCCTCGCTACTTATGTTATAAGTATACATGTGTTAGTCAACTCTAATCAATTCAAGAAATACTAGTTGAGTTCCCATTAAGCTTCTCTTGTAAATTCTCTTTTAACAATTAGTTTAAGCTAATTAAACTTTTTCAATTAGATTTATTATATTTTTTTTTATTATCAACCTAAATTCCAATCAAAACATTAAAACTCTAATATTTTTGTACTTCCTCATCTCAATAAAACTACAGTGACTTTTTCTAATATCTTTTTTATTTGATGAATATAAATTATTGCCACTAAAAAAACATAAACTTTCCGAGTTAAATTATTGAAAAAAAAACAAATTTACAATTTAAAATAATGTTGAAATAAAAACTCTAAAAATTAAGTAAAAAAATTACATTCATTAATCTTTACAAAGTATTTTAAATTTTGTATTCTTGGAATTTTAATTGGACGGTGTTATTCTATGTTTTTGACCTTTTAGTTAAAGATCTTAAAAGCTTTACACATTTGTTTAAGATATAATCGTAAGCATGTATAAAAAGTTTTTTTAAAGAATAAATATATTAGAAAGTTATATTTTTCTATTTTATTTAAATTAAAAATTAATAATAATTTTAATTTTAATAAAATATATTAAATAATAATAAAGCTATATCAAAATTTGTTAGGTAATAAATTATTTTTTAATATAAAATAATATATATATGAAAAATAAAATTGTATACATAAATATATTTTCCAATATATATTAAAATTAGCTTAAGGGGTAGCTAATGGGTATAATTTTCTTTCTACTTGGTTTTTATTTTTTCAAAGATATAGAGATTAAATAAATAGATTTGTAGTATTAATATTTTTAATAATGATGTCTCATGAGGACAGTGGAATTGGTGATCAAAGTGATGTGAAATCATGCAAACCAAGAGATCCAAGGTTCAATTTCGCGTTAGAAGTGATCACATACGGAGGATAAAACAGTATTTGACAGGAGTATATTGGTAGTAGCATGAATAGACCCATAATATACACCATATGCAAGCTAATATAATTTAATTGATTCCTACGGGTTATATATATATATATATATATATATATATATATATATATATATATATATATATATATATATATATATATATATATATATATATATATATATATATATATATATATATATATCTAATATTTAATAGTTATATTATATTTTTTCGTTGGAAAAAAAAGTGTACTTCCATTCATAAGTGGGAAAGAAAATACATTTTGTATATACACACATAAAGTGTGCATCCACTAAGATACTACCCAAATCTTGTAGTGGCATATCATAGTCAAAATAAAATATATAAAAAATTGTCATGTCATGATATGGACTGACAAAATTGTACATCAGTGAAAAATATAATGTATGATGTAGTGCTGACAGACAACAACCACTGCTAATAATGACATAATATCTATGAGATACATACAAAAATTATGTTGTGGAGCATCCAAAATATATATAAAAATAGTGATGCATAAAAAACAGAAATTAAACATGATCTACAGGAAGAATCTTGTCCATGTAAGGCCTTAGAAAGAAATGATAATTCTCCACTCCAACAACTTCAGTCACCTGCCATAACCCTTGATCCGTATGCAGGTCCTCCTTAAAAATCATGTCAGCAACCCCATTTTGTTCCCTGTAAACATGCATGCATGTGAAGGGATTAAAAATATGCTTCAGCCTTAGAATATCCTCCAAAATATGAACAAGGGATAGTTTCTGACACAATTTATTCTTATTGACTCAATTCACCACCAATAAAGAATCGCCATAGAGTTGAAGTTGTTCACACATTTTTTCTTGTGTAAAAGTAATATGGGATCTACACACTAAAATCTCTTCCTAGTTATTTGTACCACTACTAAATTCCATCTTGACATGAAAGGGATGATGCTCTAGTAAATTAAGAAAAACCACAGCGCCACCCCCTCGCAACAAAGGTAATTCACCCCTTGAGAAGCCCCATCGAAAAAATCCCCAAGGATATTAACATTTGGATTTTCACTTAGTATAGTTCTTCCACCATCTGGCACATTTTATTGGGGGTAGTGAGTGATCTGGGTAAATTTCGCTACCCTTTAAGCCAAGACCTTTTACTTCATTTGATGTGTTACAATTGCAATTTATCAAAGCATCAATGAACATAAAACGAACATATCTACATGTTTTAAAGAAGAGGAACATAACAAGCATTAGCAACATAAGATATTGATAACGAAGTTCGTCCAGGAGGGACTACGTCTCTGGGCCTCAGTTTCAAGATGTTGTAAGCCACTACATTAAGTGTTAGAAATAGTGATGATGTACATGGATAGTTTTTTTCTCTTTCATACAAGGAAAATTTCCTCACGCAAGAGTGGCTAGACCTCTCCACAAGATGTTCCTCTACAGGAACTCTCATTCATAAAAAGGACTCCTATCAACATGAAAATATACCTCAATGGTGACTAAGAGTATCTCGCCGAACATGGCAAGAAAGGGATCTCAAACAACATAAAACAAATCCATGATGGAAATTACATCTCACATCAAGAACAAAACAAGATCTCACATCAAACATCAAACAGAGATCTATTCAACACGATGCATGTCATAGCAAAGAGACTGATCACACTACATATACCTCACATCCTACAGCTATCTGAAGAAAAGGATGATAAACTGTTGGATCTGGTTGTACCATCAATCTCGTGGCATCGAATATCCTAAAAACAACTGCTCACACATTGAATGTTGACACTTGCAACTCCACTTGAAAAGTGGACGAAAAATGGAATGGTCAAATGGAAAATATGAATACACCATCAAATTCATGGCGTTGAATAGTGAAAAATCGACTATCAAATTTTTGAATTCTGACATTGTCGAAATCTGGGCCGTAAGGAATCTTTTAGATTCCTCAAAGATGCTCCTCCATAGGGAATCTGGAAATCTGCAACTCAAAACAGTAATCTTATCTCACCATTGATCTTTGTGAAATTCTGAGAAGAATGAGTATAAAGTTGACCTCATTCTGACACCAGCGAATTTTGGCCTCCAAGGAATCTGAAAGATTCCCTCAAGATTCCTAAAGATTCTCCTCCACAGAGAATTTGCAAAACTGCTCTTGAAAAGGAAAATATGATTTCGCCATTATGGTCCCTTTGAAAATTTGAGAAAAATGACTGTAAACTTGAGCAAATTTTGACAAAAAGAAATTTTACCTGCCCTAGGGAATCTCTGGGCATCAAAGGAATATTTTGTGTCTCGAAATGCGTGCGAGCATTCTGCCTCCTCTACCTCAAACTATGTACCTAGGTTTGCTGCCCCTGCGCACTGTGTGAATGAGTTTGTATATAAGAAGAGGGGCGGGCTTTATAAAGCTGAATTAGTTGGTGTAATGGTAAGTTACAAAAATGGTAGAGGAGGGGTCGGGGGATGAAATCCCGACCCTTCCAAAATAGGCGTGTTGATCTATTTTATAAAGCATTTTCTTTAAAAAAGGGGTGGGCGGGTCCACTCCACGCAACCCGACCCTACCCGTATACCATAATACACACTGTTTGTAATACTGAAGCGGGGTTCCGCAAGGGTGGCAGGGTTGACCACCCACCTCCCAATCATTTGTTATTATAAATATATCTGTTGGTTGGTGGCTCCGAGGGTGGTGGGGTCATGGCTGCCAACCCCCCATAAAATATTATTTTTTTGTTATAACAATATGTAATGTGTGGGTGGGGTGGTGGGGGTGGTGGCTAGCTAGCCTCCTTTTTTTAATTATTTTTTGTTTTAATAAAACAAACTATATTTTTTAAATTTACCCAAATTTTGATTGTAGGAGTCAAATTAAGGGTCCCACAAATTCACCCGAAATCCGGTCACCGGATTTTTGTGAAAATGTTTCCTCTTTAACCTGCCATGTCACCTAGTCAACCTTAGAACTTTGACCAGCTCTAACTTTCTCATACGAACTCGGTTTGACAAACCGTTCACACCGTTGCGATCAGGATGACAAGATTTTCAACCTGAAACTTAGTTTTCCACATTTCCATCACTTTTATTTTTGAGCTTTCAAAAGTTCTCTTTGTCCTGTGTGTGTCTCTGGAGCCACTTGGATCAGTGAGATATAATATGAAGGCCCTCAACAACTATCTTTTCTAGATATCATGATTTTTCATTAAATATTTCTTTGTTCCTGGCCAACCAAATGCCACAACATAAAATGAAGCGAACGACCCTAAAGGGTTTAGTGTCATTTCTCTCCACCCAAGCTTTCCAAATCTCTTCAAATACTATACCCTCCCATTTGCAATACTGGCCATTCTACTGCAAGACGACCATACTTGTTTTGTGTAGTAGTAGTAGACAAAAATGTGGTCAATGGTCTCCTCACAACTTTACACTAGGAACACCGTCCACGACCAATTGTATGTTTGTGTTGCATTACATCCCAGTTAGGAATTGTTTTCTTCATGATACACTAGACCAATGATCATGACTTTGATTAGCATTTCAACTTCTAGAGAACTCTCCACCACCAAATAATCTTTATATTTTGTGTAATCCCATTCAAGTGAATATAACCCAAATTCTTTGCTTATATGCCATGCGGAGCAAGTTCCCAAACCAACTCGTCGTCTTTGTCATTCAATCTAATGTGGACTAAAATCAAACTATCCAAATATCTAAACCATTCCTAAAAAAAAAACACCTAAAGATTTAAATCTGCAACTGTCAATGTTATATTCTTAAAACAATTGTCATGTTAAAACTACTCTTATATATTAAAGAATTTAAAATTTGTCTTTAATATCATTTGTCTTATATATTTTATTGTTAATTGGAATTTTCTTTGTGAAATACTACAAGATTTGATAAGGAATTTATCTTTCAATTGCATTAAAAGTGTTGGAAGGAAATTGAGCATCCTTTACTCTATCACCCATTTTCTTCGAAGTGTTGAAAGGAAATTGAACAACTTGAATTGACTAATAAATATTTGTAATCTAAAAACCTAAATACAAATATAAAAATACTATTTAAAGTAGTTATAAGTGATAAATTTAGGTTTAAAGTAGGATCTAAAACAATTTTAGATAGTTAAAGTTTTCTTTTCTTTAGAGATAAGGAAACAACCAAGATTCAAATGTAAAGAAACAAGTTAATGGCCCAAGATTCAGAGGTATGAAAACATGTTAACTGCCCAAGATTTATAGGTACTTGGTATAAGTGGAAGTTCATTCTATGAATCACTAGAAAGTCATTTTAGGTGGCATGGTTTTGCTTGAATATAGATGATGAGCCAACCTTACTGTCCTCACTACCACTACAATCATTAAATTATGATCAATTTTGCCACTCTCAAGTTAAAAATAATAAATCAACTAAATATTACTTTTACTTTCTTTTATTTTAGAAATTTTCACCTAGGCTTCTTCTCTTGTCCTATATGCTATGTTTCATGATCCTTTTAGGTGGTATAGTTTTAATTGAATATAGATAATGAGTCAACTTTAGCAACTAGTAATGATTATTCTCACCTATGTAATATGATTTTACTTGAATATCAATAATGAATCAACCTTAATAACTAATAATGATTATCCTCATAACCAATACAATCATTAAATTATGACAAATTTTACCACTTTCCATTTAGAATAATAAAACAACTTTATTTTAATTTAATTTTATTTTATTATAGTATTTTAAAATATGTCACAAAAGCTTCCTATCTTGTCCTCGTATGCTATGTTTGATGGTCCTTTTTGCACATGAGATTCAAGAGTGGTGTCTCATCATAAAGCTAACCACTATAACATATGTTGGCTTTACATTGCAAGGTGCATTATTGCGTAAAAGGTATTCCCCATTTATTTTTTCGAATTTTTTAATTGCCAAACAACATTACAAGTTATGACCTTAAATTATCGAGGCCCTACCATTATCAGGGGAATCAATAACCAACAACCCTATTATTTCTTTCTTTCAAATGCCAACAACCCTGACCCATGTTACATCATTATTAATTTGTTTTTCGGCAAGTTTTTAAATTAATTTAATAATAAACCTTTCTAAACTACAACCACGGTCATTCAAAAAATTATAAATGTAAATATGCATAACGGTCAACTTGAACAAATTATGATAAAGTTTATATCGTTTATTAACTATAATCCTATTCAGCATCAATGATGTGATGCTCCACTCATCCAATATGTAAAACCTTTATTTTTATTTTAAAGAATGAAAAAATTATTGTGGATAAGTAGGTGAAGTTGGTGATCGTTTAACAAGCATGAAAATCAAATAATGGTTTCTTTCGCTGTTTGGTGAAGTTGTTGATCGTTTAACAAGCATAACTTTTAAAAGAAATGATAAGCAACCATTGTAAAATCATAAAATTGGAATTATTTATGACCTTGATTTTTTATACATGTCAATATATATAGCAATGAGTTGTTGGATGATTGTTTATTAATTTGAATTGTAGATTGATGATTTATTAATTTGTGGAAGGTTAATAGAATTTTGTTAGCTGGTTTTTTTTTATATATATTATTTATGATAAACATAATGTTTATGTTTTGTGATTTGTTGGTGGTTTTTTTTTTTTTCCTTCAGTAAATTTATATTTTTCTAGTAGTTTTGATATGATATCAAAGCCAATAGACCATGGCTTGGAGAAAGAGATGTTGGTTGCAAATGCTAGTATTGAGAGAAGCCCTAAGAAATAGGTTAATGTGGATTTGAGCATGAAACACAAAATCTCGTCGATGACTGTATATGTATGGAGATATCGATGGCGATTGCAAATGCCAACATTGAGAGAGAAGCTCGAAGATATAGGTCAATGTGGAGTTGAACATGGAATGCACAAAATCCCGTGGATGAGTGAATATGCATGGAGATATCAAAGCCAATAGATCATGGTTTGGAGAAGGGATGGTAGTTGCAAATGCCAGCATTGAGAGAGAATCCCTAAGAAATAAGTCAATGTGGAGTTGAGCATGGAGTGCAAAAAATCCTATGGATGAGTGAATATGCATTAAGATTGCAACTTAAGTAGCCTGAGAGGAAATAGAGGTCTAGCATAGTGAGATGCAACCAAAAAAACTAGATATGAAGAGGAGAGTAATGGGTGTGCTGAAGTGAGAGAATGGTGGCATAAGTGTTAGTGAAAAACACCAAAAATAAATAAATAAGAATAATTTACTATGGAGATGAAATTTGTAAATTACATGTATATGAGCCTATGGTTGTAATACTTAGTTAGGCATGCTTACCCCTACCAGTAAAGGCTTGGAGTAGACCTAGTGATAGGGGAAAAGAGCATGCAGATTTACCCAATCAAGCTTAAAGGGGGAATGTTAGGGTAGGCATGGCTCAATGAAAGAGTCAAAGTTGTTAAGTCCAAAATGGCGGTTTCAAGCACATGGTTTTGGTAGCCTATGGTATTATATCACACTAATTACATGTGAAGAAGCCTTTAAAAGGCTTGGGGTTTCTCCAGTGTAATGTTCCTGAGCAGAGGGCTAACTTGGTGGAGCCAAGATGTTGGAAATCTTGACTGCATTTTTTCTTGATTTAGGTTCCTCGGGATAAAATTATGTGTTTTATGTGTTGCTGTTGATATGATTATTCTCTCTAGCATTGTCTTTATTTGCATATCCTTAAATAGAAACTTTGAGAGGGGTAGGGTTACGAGGTGAGCGGTGTTGGCTCATTTGGCTGGTTTTGCTAAATTTGGTCAGGGGAAACCCAAGTCATGTTTTAAGGGGGATTGCTAAATGATTTGAATCCAAATGTTAGTTTTTTTGTGCTAATTTCATCTTCATAATTATAAACAAATTACTTATTATTTTCTTCATGTGCATAGGTTTCTTGAGGTGTTTGTGAGTGTTAAACAGGTTAATGTATTGAGTTTTATGTTAAATTCATAAGCATAATAACATTAAAACATAATGTTGAAAACAACATCAAAATGTACAGTAAACCATCAAAATGATACATTAACATAGTTTTTTGATGAAGGAGTTCACCCCTCCTGGGCTACATCTCCTTGGTCCATCTTCCATGACTTAGGTCTTTGTGTTTGCTCAAAATGGAAAAAAGTGTTGTTTACAATCCTCTACTACTCCTAAAACCTACTCCAACATGCTCAGAATGTCCAAATCATCTAGGATACACTCTTCTTGAGCCCAATTTGGTCGAATTTTGTAAAAGTTATGGCCTAATCAATTTTGGCCTAAGAAACTCCACTAAATCTGGAGATAACTCCAATTAACCCTTCCAAGTTTGGAGTTCTGCTACAATTTTCGAACTCTGCCAAATCCATCGCTGAATTAATCTTGGGTTTAATTAAAGGTTAAGTGGGATTAATTATCAGATAAGATTTAGTTTAGTGCTAATGGCACGTTTTATGCCTAACCCGAATACTTTGGATAAGCGCATTTTAAATTTGGTTTAGTGCTTATTAAGCACATTTAACCCCGCGCTTAGTGGAGCGCTCCGCCATTAGTCTTCGCATGTGGTTATATGGTGAGGGGGTTGGCCTGTGTGGCTGGCCCCCTCTTTTCCCACACTGGTTCAGTAATATTGCAATAAATATAAGTCGTGACCATACATTGTTAAGTCATTCAACATGGTCTATTGGTATAATGTATGATTTGTGTGGGAGAGGTCGTGGGGTCGACCCCGACCTCTGCCCTTTTGCCCATATATTTTGCTCCATAATATATATTAACAGACCTTTTATATATGTTGAAATTTTTCCTCAGAACAATCATAATTTTGGCCTTGGAGGGGGGAGCACGTGGCAGCCTCTAGGCTTGCCACGTGTCCTCTTCCCATTGGGTCCTCCCAAATCCAATAAAAACGTGACAAATCACCCACTTAGAAACCATCCAAGAATTGACACTTGGCATAGTGTCATTGGGTGAAATGAAGGAATATTCGGGAATATTATTTTTTGCTAACTAGGCTACTATGTCACCATTTTGTCCTTTTTTGCAAAATTTTTAGTTGTTTAGGAAAACAAACAACAGGCCCTATATTCCTCATCCGGAGTCGGTTTTCGATGAAACGAATTGCGTCAGATCCCTAGCAATGAGCTTTCACCTTTCGTTCAGGTTCCAATCGATTCTGAGCACTTCCATTTTTGAGCTTAACACTGAGCACCTGATCATTCCTCCCCAATAGAAGCCTTTTGGACCCCAAAATCTCTTTGATTATTGAACATGTGGATGAGGGTACAGTTCCCTCACCCTTCCAACCTCAATCCACTGAAATTTTCCCATTTTCATCAACTTTATATTTTCACAAAAACTAAGCTTTTTCCTTGACTCTTGAGACCCTCTCTTACTGTTGTAGACACCGTCATGCTGCAATTTCCCTAAATTTGCAGAGCAGCAAGCTGTTCTTGCAGAAAAAAACTTGTTCCCACCTCTGTCGTCAATCAAAGGAAACTTTAAAACTATCTCACCTCGAACATTGTCGTCGCCATGATTCTTAGTTGATCTTTCTTTGTACTTGCGTCGACTTTTGACAAATGTTTTCACCATTGCCATGTACCCTTTGGAAACCAAAAACAAGCACCTGTGGAACCTATGCCTTCTTTGTCAAATTACTTTGGTTCTTTCTCTTTGACCTTTGCTCTCTCTTACACCAACATCTTGTTTCCAACACTGCTCAACACTGATGTTGACTGCTGCAAATCTTTCACATCTTGTTTACCTCCTTTCAAAGGAAACCTATTAGATTCCTAAAACATATCATTACAAGCATAAGAAACTTCAATGGAATCAACTTATTCATTCAATGCATATTTTTGAAAGGTTTCATTCAAAACATATTTATTCTTGATCATTAACAAAGTCAAATTTTGACTTGCATTCGCTATTCTCTTCATTTCTCCTGCATTTAAAAGAGACAAAATTATCTTCTTCTTATGCGCTCTAACTATCAATTCCATCCTTAAACAAGTGATACTTATTCTCATGGCGATGAAATATTTCTTTCCTATCATAAAGATAAGGACTTCCCAAAAAAATACCTAAAATCTCAAGCAACACTACATCAAGTTCAACTTCGTCAAGAAAGTTTGAATTGATTGCAAACCTTAGAATGCACTTCCTTGTTACTTGCAAGTTTAGTTTCTTGCATATCCACCCTAAAGGACAAGGTCTTGGATGTATAACAATTTCAAGGTTTAGATCCTTAACTAAGTCTTCAGAAATCAAATTAACTTGAGAACCACTATCAAGTAGTGTGTCTATCTTGGTATGTTTAGAAACAACTCTAATATGAAAGAGTCCAATTCTTGTCTCTTCACCTTGAGTTACATTGGAACAACTTGAAGAACTAGTGCGTACTATGTTCTTACCTTTCAAACCCATTGTTGTAATCTTTGTTTCATCTCCTGACTCTAAACCTAAGTCATGTTCAATGATTGCAACATTTTTTTCCTTCTCTTTGGCTTTCAGTTTGTTTGGCTTCAATTCTAGATGAAGTTTCCAACAATGGTCTTCATCTCGGCCATTCTTCGAACAATGTTTACATGTGAGTTTCTCTTTCTCTTTTTTGATAGAGTTATTTCTCTTTCCTCTTCCATTAAACTTTCCCTTTCCTTTACCCTCATACTCAAGGAAACTATCACTTTTCTCATCTACACTTTGTTTCCCTCTTGCTTCTAAATGTGTGGCTTGAATGCAAACCTCATCTAAGTTTCTGGGATTGAACATGAGAATAGTGTGCCTAAGTTAATTGTGCAAACTCCCAATATAATTTAACAAAGTTGCTTGAGAATACAAATTAATACCCAAAATAAGAGCTCTTCTCCTAAATTCATGAGTATAATCTTGTACACTTTTCCCTTTCAATTGTCTAAAATTCTGCCTGTCCATAATGGATTTTTTCATGTAAGCTAGAGGATAAAATTTCCTTTTAATGGCAGCAATAAATCTTGAACAAGACATTAAGAGCTTACCGTGGTTTTTAATCTCTTCTTGAGTCCTTGATTCCCACCATACAAGTGTTGATCATTCCATCCTCAAGGAAGCCAATTTAATCTTTATGTCATCTTCTTGAAGGTTCTAAATTCTACAATAAACCTCCAATTGATGAATCCAATTGTCCAAATTTTCTACATTCACTTCGCCATTATACATTGGAAGCTCAAATTTGACATCAAGTTTGAGTAAGGGAGTTTTTCCTTTTGGGGTTTTTGAGTGAGCATGGGTGGTTTTGGTTGTGGAAATGGAAGATGATGTTGATGGTGATGATGAGGATGATGATGAAGATGGTGGAGATGGAGGAGGCTTTCCTCCACTTCCATTTTAATCCTTCTCTTCATCTTTTTTTCTTCTGAGGTTCCCTCTGCCTATGGAGACTTAGAATTCCCTTCAACCACCCTATTGCTCCTCTATTCAAATATGATCCTAACCCTTTCAATTATTTCATAGATATCCTTCTTTTATGATTCCTCTTCTGAAAGACCTCCAGTATCTCCTACATGTGACATGATGGCTATGGATTCAAGCTCAGCTTATGGTGCAACTTGTACCTCCTCAATCTCAGCTAGAGATAAAACTTGAGGTGCTTCATGTGAAGTTGTGAGTGAAACTTTGGATGGAGATGGTGGCCTTGTGGCTGTACATTTTTTCTTGCTAACCTCAGGACTAGCAACCAACAATTTCTCTTCTCCTCTCTGCAACTTCAACCTTGTAAGCATAAAAAATTTGCAACCATTAAAACCTTACTTGCACAAAACTCAAGAAAATCAAGCAAATAACCTTTCAACCTTTGCTCTGATACCAACTTGATATGAATCTAAATGTTAGTTTTTCTATGCTAATTTTGTCTTCAAAATTAAAAACAAATTATTGATAATTTTCTTCATGTGAATAGGTTTCTTGAGTTGTTTGTGAGTGTTAAATAGGTAAATGTATTGAGTTTTATGTTAAATTCATGAGCATAATAAAATTAAAACATAACGTTGAACAACAATAATAAAATGTACATCAAACCCTCAAAATGATCCATTAACATAGTTTTTTGATGAAGGACTTCAACCCTCCTGGGCTACATCTCCTTGGTCCAGATTCCATGGCTTGGGCCTTTGTATTAGCTCAAAATGGAAAAAAGTGTTGCTTATAATCCTCTACTACTCCTGAAACCTACTCCAACATGCTCATATTGTCTAAATCATCTAGGATAGACTCTTCTTGAGCCAAATTTGGTTGAGTTCTTCAAAAGTTATGGCCTAACCAATTCTAGCCTAGGAAACTCCACTAAATCTAGGGATAACTCCAGTTAACCCCGCAAATTTTGGAGTTCTTCCGCAATTGGAAGACTCCGCCAACTCCTTTGTTGAATTAATATCAGGTTTAATTAAAGGTTAAGTGGGATTAATTATTGGATAAGCTTTTTTTAGCACTAATGGCGTGCTTTATGCCTAATCCACATACTTTGGATAAGCGCATTTTAAATTTGGTTTAGTGCTTATTAAGCATGTTTAACCCCACACTTAGTGGAGCGCTCCACCATCAGTCTTCACATGTGTTTAATGGTGAGTGGGCTAGCCTGCAGGGCTGGACCCCTCCTTAACCCTGTCGATTCAACAATATTGCAATAAATATAATCCGTGACCATACATTGTTAAGTCCTTCGGCATGGTCTATTGGTATAATGTATGGTTTGTGTGGGGGAGGTCGCGGGGTCGACCCCGCCCTCCACCCTTCCAACCATATACTTTTCTCCATAATATATATTAACTGACCTTTGATATATGTTGAAATTAAACCTTAGAACAACCATAATTTCGGCCTTGGAGGGGGTGCACGTGGCGGCCTCCGAGCTTGCCATGTGCCCTCTTCCCATTGGCTCCTCCAAAATACAATAAAAATGTGACAAATCACCCACTTAGAAACCATCCATGAATTGACACTTGGCATAGTGTAATTGGGCGAAATGAAGGAATATTTCAAGAATATTATTTTTTGCTGACTAGGCTACCATGTCACCATTCTCTCCTTTTCTGCAAAATTTTTAGTTGTTTAGGAAAACGAACAACAGACCCTATCTTCCTCATTCGAAATCGATTTTCGTTGAAACGAATTGTGTCGGATTCATGGCAACGAGCTCTTCACTGTTGTTCAGGTTCCAATCAATTTTGAGCACTTCCATTTTTTTATCTTAACACTGAGCACTTGATCATTAAATAAACTTGACTCGATGAAAGAAACAATATTTGGTCAAAAGTGGTGGTTTTTGGCACATGGTTTGGGTTTCCCATGATTTTTGGTTAATTGATTGCATGGAAGCATTTAAAAGGTTTGGGAAGACTTAGTTGTAATGTGCAAAAGAGGTGAATAATGAAGGCTCACTTGGCCATCTTGACTAGCTTGGCTCAATGAACTTTTTCTACATTTGGTTAGAGAGCAATAAGAGTTTTACCCTTGTTTCAATGTTGAAAGGATTCATCTAGAAAAACTCGCATGTATCTTGCAATTTCAAAAAATGTAGACACCTTATCATTGTAGTGACATGAGAGAGAGTATTTGACTATTTTATTGTGAATTCATATTAGATGTGCAATATAGATATGAAATTCTAAAATTATATATTATACCTATGCACATGCATGGTGTATAAAAATGAGTTATGCATTTATTTCTTATTATTTTTTTGGTTAACCAACAATTTTTACCCCTTTTATATAGTTCAACATTAGATATCAAATTTTTGTTATTATTTTTAAGCCATTAAATTTTATTTTGGGGTTTTTATGACACAAGCCACGACAACCTTTTTGCAATTGATTAAATTATTTAAAAAAAATAATAAGGTAGATTATATTAGCAAAAATATGTTCCAAAGCACACACAAGATACACCCATAAGTTTCTAAGAGAAAATATTGCAAAATATTTTAGGACTGCACTAGTATGGTCATATTATTTATGCCTCGTTCCCAATTCTAATTTCCCAAAAAATCCATACAAATACCATTTGTATAAAATGTCATTAACAAAATAACATTTAGCTTGCAACAAAATATTTTTAAGGTAGCAATGCTTTCTACGGGGTTATATTGACCCTCAAATTTCCATGAGGGAGTGATAAGGATTGATTTTCCAACTTCCCTACAACCCTATTTAGGTCTCTTAAAACATGTTTGACTTGAATGCAAGGAATCCAAGTACGTGATCCAAAATTATTATGTAAATATGGCAAAGCATGGAATCCAAAGGAAATATTCCCAAAGCAAGATAAAAAATGGAGTTATTAGGGTAACCTATTACAATTAGAGATTTAATTAGTAAAGATTGAGCTAGGATAATGCTTTGGAAAAGAACATACATTCCAAGCTAGTTATTAGAGGTTATATCCAGGATCCATGAGTATTCCATTTCTAATTGTCCTTCAAGGCCAAGGAGAACCTCCCATTTCCACCAACACCTGCCACCCTTGATTGATAAAATTATTTAATGCAACCCTAACCATTATAATAAGTTTTATATTTTTTAATAAATTGGATTTGGAATCGCTCGATGATAGTTTTTATTATTTAATGAATTTGCAAACAACATCCACTTTGTGATATGATTTCTTCGTCGAGGTACATTTTTAATTAGTCTATGTATTTTCACTCAAATAAAAGTTTACAATAGCCCAAGTCCCAAATGAAATGAATGACAAAACATTAATTATTCACTAGGTTGAAATGAATGAGAGAGAAATAAGTATCCCCTAAGTTTTAGGAACATTTGTCTTATTTAAAATAATAATAATAATAACTGAAATAAAAATATAAAAAATCTAATAAAATGCATCATAGCATTCACTTAAATTTGGTTGATTATGGCAGATAATAGGAAATAAATGCATTCATAGAGTTATGGATCCTAACATATGATCTTAATTGCCATTATTATAGCAAGATAACCAACAATGAATGTATCCATCGAAATAAAAATCACAACATATATTCTCCATCACAAACATCTATCAGGTTATTCCTAGTGCTTTGATGATTTGATGAAATTAATAGTATGGTGTTGGTATAGTCAACATTTTGGTAGACCGAACAATGGAGAACTACACGAGGAAATAAATATGGAATAAATATGGCATGAATCTTCTAGTACATCAAATAGTGGAGAAGAATGGATGAAAAATAGGTAATGAATGCATTCATCAAAATGCAAAGCCCAACATCTCTCCACCATCCAATTCAATGATAGTTTGAATTTAACAATTTCCTAATTACACCTTGGAAAATAGGGTGCAAAGAATTGGGGCTTTGATTCTTGTTTGACTTTGAGCCACCATGGATTCTCAAGGCATCCTATAGACCAACACGCAACGATTGTTAAATATGTTATGGAAGAGATAGATAGCAGAAGGATAATAATCAGTTACATAGGAGAAGTAGTTAGATTTTAAAATAATAATTTTGGTGTGGTTGGAGTTTCAAAGACTAATCCTTTCCTCCATGATGAGGCAGCTAGTTTTTTTGTCCAATAATATTCAAACAAATGCAACAACAATATCACAATGAGGGAACATACCATACTCAAAATCACAAGACTTCTTCAAATGGGTTTTATTTAAAACAATAGGAAGATTTAGATGGATGCAACAATGAAGTCAGAATGAGGGATCATACCATACTTAAAATCCCAAGACTTCTTCAAATGGGTTTTTATTTAAAATCACAAAATGATATTTCCAAACTGGATTTATCTTTGCACCTTTTATTTGGAAAATTTTAGGTTTAGGTGTCTGTCTGATATTTTTAAAATATTTTTTCCTATGATTTAGCTTGCCCCAATGCGTTGTGGGGATGCATCTATAAAACTTATATGGTCAGCAAGGAATTCATATGATTGGCACTAATGAAATGAGTACTAGGTGGAGCCACCATTCATAACCACATTTATTGGAAGGCTTACAAACTCAATTTTCTAAATGGAAAAAGTATTTCCTTTTAGTTGGCTATCGAGAGATAAAGCTAAAGACTCTCTCTATTGAAAGATTCTTCTATTGTTACACACACTCTCAAGGTATCAATGCCTACCATCTTGGTCGATCCACTTGATCAAGGTAAACAATTATTTCTTGTTATATAACAAGAAGTAGCTTATGTTATTAGAGGTACTCATGGTTCAACTTTTGCATCACTGGAATTTGATTTCAATTCTTCTTTCTCCTTAATCCACACTTGAATTTGGTTACGTGGCATATAAGGAAAAAATTTCCACATATTTTATGTTATTCATCTTCAATTATAATGCTCGGCAATAATACTAGTACTAGAGTTCAAGTTGTGAATCATATGTAGTCACAACATGTACTTTGATATTTCAAAGCAAACCTAAGAGACACCGAAGAAGATTAAAAGAAGAATTAAAGGCCAAACAATTAGTTTATAACATATCATTTATTAATATTTTTTTAAATATAACCAGTTTTAACTAAAGTTTGTAAGTTTAACTAAAAAATATATAAATAACTAACAAATATTAAAATCAAGGGAGCAGTCTAACTAATAAGCAAAATAGATTTTTTGGCCTAAATCTAGCCATACAATTTCGAGTAAGATTGTGATTTCTTAAACTGTGATTTCTTGAACAGCTTAAACCTATCATTCTTAAAAATATCTACTATATTTTAGGCACAATTGACGAGAAAAAGTGTTAGACAAAAATTCATTTAGTCTATTGGTTAAACTATGTACAAATTAAGTATTGATCATTTTGTCATCAAAATAGTTTAAAAAGACAAATATGCACTTCAATGTAATACTTTTTATTTAAAAAAATTAAAATAGCTATATGTGTGTGTGTGTGTTGAGAGTGATAAATGTTAATGACATAAATTATAAATATAAAATCATAATTTATATATTTAAAAATTAATAATACCTTTACTAAATATTATTTAAATAAAAAAATAATATATAAATAAAAATAAAAAATTAATAAAAATAAATATATTTATAATATTATAATAATTAGGCCGATAGGCCTATTATTTTGAATCATTTCACCTGGGTACTTCGTCTACACTTTTATTCTCAGTCTGACATCTGGCTCACACTTTAATGGGCTAAGTTTTTTGCGCTTCACATCTGGTTACTCTATGTGTTGGCTCAAACTCCTTAGAAAACAGTGTTTATATGTGCACGATCAACAACCATTTTCTTGAATGACACTTTTATTGGTGCATGACCAACTAACACCAACTAACTATTGCTCCCTCTTCTCATCCTGCGTTGTGTATTTCCCTCTTAGGTGACGACGCAATGTGCAAACTTCGTCCTGCAAATAAGGACAACAACTGGAGCATAGAAAATCGTTGATTCACAGACTTAGTGGCTGCTAAAATTTCTTCTCTGTGGCTGGTAAAATTTCTCTGTAGTAAACAAACTGATGTTTAGTGAGGCAGGATGCAAATATTTTTAGGCATCCGCACTCCCAAAGTAAAATGAGTTTGTCTGATACATAACAAAGATAAAATCCTAAAGTAGATCGGAGCTTTGAGGCTAAATCCATCCAAGTTCTCCCTGAAGAGATAATCTGAGGTAGGCCGAGGTATCTCCAAGGATTGAAGCCACCATTAAAGCCCTTTTCTATTTCATCCTGAGGCCATTGGGAAGGCTGGTCATGACCTGTAGCTGATTCGAAGATACCCAGATTATTCTGAGACAAGTGCGGAAAGGTATCCTGAGGCCACTTCTTTCCAAGAATAATCGCAATTTGTGAGAAAAGTTCGTACTCCTGTAATAGAGATTGAGCGATCATCTGAAATGGTACATAGGATTGATTTTGGACTGAATAGAACTAGATTTCCTCGACTGAGGTGAAAGTTGGGACGTGTCTGAAGAAAATCGAAGGAAGAAGCATTCTCTCTGGATAGAACTCAATGAGGTTTCTTCAAGTCTTTAGAGCAGGATAACTCGAATTTTGTTTAAGATATTGTTGCTCTGTTGAATTTGAATTGGAGCATAGAAAATCAGAAAAGGGGGCTTTGGCCCTGTGTTCTTTGTAAATTGCAGGAAGGAAAGGATATTGCCGTAAAATTTCTATCCTTGTTCTCCAAGCAAGGAATTCACGAGTTCCTAAATGAGGTCATTTAGAGATTCTATTTTCCTATTTTACAATCTTGTAGTGTCTTTAAACATATTTCCAAATAACCATGTAGAGTAAAATTTATGACTCTGGGTTCATTTGATGAACAGATTGATGTTCTTTCAAGAGTTCAACATGAGAACTTAGTGACTTCACTGGGTTATTGCAATGAATCCAAAGAACTTGTGATAATCTATGAGCACATGTCCGGAGGGTCCTTAAGGGATCACCTCTATGGTAAATATATAACTCTTGTAAATATAATGTTGTTCAAAGATAACGATTCTCATTTAGCTCTTATTTTCCTTTCCCAAGTCCTAAGGCAGGTTCAGAACTAAATTAGAAAACAAGGGTGAAAATAGCTTTAGATGCAGCACAGGGTAGTATTTTCAGGTCCTCTTTGTTGTGACGTATCTTATTAGAATTTAAACGTTGCTAGCTATGCTTCAAAAGGAAAACGACATTTTTTTATGCAATTTCTTATGTAGATTTCTAATTAAAGGCAATTAATGCATGACAATATGTCTGCCATTTTTATTCAAAGGATTGTGCTTTCGGAAAACTATAGTTTGTTGTGAACCTTTGAAACAACAAACCATCTGGAAATAGGCTTGGGTTTCATAAAAATAGTCATGGTCAAGCCACTTTTTTGTGTACTCAAACTTTTGTTGATGTGTATTAAAGATAATAAGTAAACTAAGTAAAAATATGGAATAATTTTCTATATTATTATTTTGAGAAATTGGCATAAAAGACTATAAAGATATACAAAGAGATTTCAAGATATATAAAACATTAAAAAAATACACTAAAAAACATAAATTTAATATGTCAATTATTATTTACTTAATTATGAAAACTAAAATACAATTATTTCAATTTCAAAATTTACTTAATTATGAAAATTAAAATACAATTTTTCAATTTTTGAAAATCCTATCGGCCTTTCATTGCACCTTTTGGAACAATTGCTAATTAGATACATTTACTTTAGAATGTCGACATAAAAATAAAAAATAAAAAATAAATAAAAATAAAATAAAACAACATAGAGCCTAGTTTCACATATTGTAATTTCATCAAACATACTGATTAATCAATATAGGCATTGAATCTTTATTATGGAAATGCTTCTATCTTATATATTTCAACTTGACATTATATGTGTGTGTGTGTGTGTGAAAGAAAAGATATTTATAAATATGTTTTAATGCATTTAATTTTGTTTTGATTTTGTATTAGTTTATTTTTATCAAAAAATTATGTTGTTTATTTAAAGTTTAATTTTGAGATTTTATTATTATTTATTATTATTATTTAAATATATTTATTTGTAATATGATTGGTTGAAGTCTTATTATAGGTTTTTTTTTAGTAAATTTTATTTCTATTAGTTACTAATTTTTTTGTTTTATCTTTGACCAAAAAATTATGTTGTTTATCTAAAGTTTAATATTGGATTTTTTTTTGTTATTTATTATTATTTAAATATATTTATTTGTAATATGATTGGTTGAGGTCATATTATGGGTTTTTTAGCAACTTCTATTTCTATTAATTACTAATTTTTAGTTTTTAGTTTATTTCATTTTTATTTAACTTTTTGTTTTTTTTTTTTCATTTTTCTAATATATTTTTATTTTCATGACTTTTAGTGTTTTTATCCATATTTTCAATTTAAAATGACTTATTATCATATTAAAAACACACACACACACAGATATATATATATATATATATAGATATAGATATAGATATAGATATAGATATAGATATAGATATAGATATAGATATAGATCTAGATCTAGATCTAGATCTAGATCTAGATCTATATCTATATCTATATCTATATCTATATCTATATCTATATCTATATATATATATATATATATATATATATATATAAGCTAGAGGAATGTCTGGAATCTGCGGGGTGCAAGGGCATCGAGCTTGTTGGTGCTCTCATTGCTCTTCTCCTCTATGTCGATGATATCATTCTTCTCGCGAAAATCCATGATGACCTTGACAAACAACTCCAGATTCTTCATGACTACTGCTCCAAGATGGATATGATAGTTAATATCGATAAGACTAAAGTCATGATCATTAAATCCAAAAAGATCACCCATGGTAGTTTCGTGTATAATAACCAGTGCTTAGAGAAGGTTTCTTCTTATAAGTATTTGGGCATTAAATTCCCTCATCATCTCAACTGGAATTATAACATTGAGAAAAGAAATATTAGGGGTTCGAAAGCTTATTATGAGCTTGAAAACAATTGTAAGTTGGTCAATCTTTACATTTGGAGTAAAAATAGGTTCCTCTTTGAGACCTTTGTCACCCCTGTTGTCTTATACGAATGTGGAGTTTGGGGTTTCAGTATATCCAGAGAGTCATGGAGGAAGATTGAGATGATTCAAAAGAAATTAATAACCTGCAACCTTAAGATCCAGGGAAATACTCCCTATCCAAGTATCCTCTTGATCGAATCTGGCTTGTTCCACACTGAAAGCACAACTATGTTTAGATACGTGATGTATAAAAAGAAGCTTGAAAAAATGGAATAAAAAAGGCTCCATAAAATTTCTTCTAACTGTAGTCAAAACCGTCACCCATTGGGGAATTAAGGAGGAGCTCAGTATGAAAATCAAAGATAATATCAAAAATACTATTACCTCCAAGTTTAAAGACAAGTTGTGGGAGGATCATGAGCTGAAGGGTAAAAGGAAGCTAAGATACTATAAGGAAGTGATCAACCCCACCCTTGATAATTAGAATTACCTTTCTGTGTTTTCTAACAATAAGAAAAAAATGAACATCACTAAGATAAGAACTAATTCCCATGAACTTCGGATTGAGACCGGGTGGTGGTCTATTCTCAATACCCCTTGGAACGATGAAAAACACTTCCTTTTAGACAACACTACTCTTACTCACATTCACTCTCAATTCCCTACCATCTGCCACACTTCCATTCTTCTTGACCTATTAAGCCAACCCAACTATAACGATCTTGGAGCACTTATTTCCCTTCTCTTTGACCATAAAAACAAGATTTTGAAGAATCAAACTTAATTCTTTCTCCTTTCTTATGGTCTTATAAACCACATTGGTCTCAACCAAGGGTAACCATCATCATCATATATATATATATATATATATATATATATATATATATATATATATATATATATATATATATATAATTTTGTGTATTTGTTAATATAAATAATTTTAATTTTTGGTAATAACATTTAATAATTCAATATTTTATTAGTTGTTTTATTTTTGTGTTGAATTTTTTTTTATTTTTTTATAATAAATACAAGATTTTATATTAATAATAAATTTTTACATAAATAAATCTTTATTTTTATGTCTTATTATTTTTTAGTTTAATTAAGATATATTTAATCTAAGCAATAGGTATTAGCTACGTATTAGCTACTCATGATTGAATTGAGCAACAAATTTACCCTTTTTCAATTAATAGTTATCTTAAAATAACCCACAATCTTAAAATTTGATTTTTTTAAATATGATCTTTTCAATAAAATTTTAAGCAACAACCATCGACTTTATTATTTAATAATTCTTTAACAAAATACTAATTTAATTTCAAACATGGTATGCTAACTCTCCACAAACATTATATCATGTCAAATTACCTTAGGCCTTTGTTTTGTTCTAAACATTTCAAAGTTCCATATACCTTTGGATTGGTTTTCAAATTTCTATAAATAAATTTAATTTGATGATATATATGATTAGAAATATTTTTTTTATTTTTAAAGTCATTTTATTTTATTTTAGATAATAAATATAATATAAATTTTTAAAAGGAAATGTATCTTATTTTCCAAAAATAATTTTTACATGTAGAAATCGTTAACTCATATTTCTATTGGTGGAATTTATATTCAAACCTACTTAATACTAACAATAATATATAGAAAAAAATAATATTGTGTTAAAAAATTTCAAAAAGATTAACATTTCTACATCTCTTGCATATTTTTTATTTACTCTTACATATTTTTTATTTTTAGGATAATTTGTTTGTCTCTGTTATATAAATATATATAGTAGGAAAAGTATTTATATTTTCTTATTTTCTTTTATGTTTTTTATTTTAGTTTTGATTTTATTTGAGTTGATATTTTTTAAGTGTGGTTTAAGTTTTAGGTATTAAAGTAAATATTACGAAGGAGAATGAAAATATTGAACAAGTCAAGATACTTTTTTGTGAACCAACTCTCAAAATAAATGTGAGATAATGAGCAAGTCAAAATACTTTTTTGTGAACCAACTCTCAAAATAAATGTGAGATAATATCTTAGAGGGAAAAGATTTTATAATTGTAAAAGTTGTTCCAAGACGACATAAGATACGGCTGTAATTATTGGTGGACCAACTCTTAAAATAAATGTGAGATAATATATAAGAGGGGAAAAGATTTTATAGTTGTAAAAGTTGTTCCAAGGCTATCCAATTATTGTTTGACACAATTTTTTCTAAAAAGAAAAAAATATATATTTGAGACAAAATATATATGTTATTTTTAGAACGCTAAGCAAGACACTATTAACTGGTTCTTCCATATGCTTATTTCACTCCATAATGATTGCATATTTGTATTTTCATTAGAATTAATAATGATTGAGAGACATGTGTTGCATATCAACTGCAAAATAGGTTCTACAATAAAGGTTACGTTTTGATGTCAAAAGCTTCAATTGTGGAGTCATCAAAAGTCTCAAATAAATTAAACGTGTCAACAGAGAGAGCTTATATGCCCAAGTTTTTGTATAACATCGACTTATAATACCTCTGCAAATTTTGTTTTTATCTCAACCTTTACTATACTAATGTTTCCTTCCTTCCTTCAACAATGCAATCTTCCTTCAACAATGTCTTATTGTAGGTTCCTAAGCTTACAACTTCATTCTCCTCACTCGTACCTCCTCCAACCAGGTACCAAGTCTTCAAGGCTGCCACAGGTTTTCTCCCCTCTCACACTCTTGGCTCCCTTGTCCCAATTGAGATTATTTATCTCTAGGGAGAGGAATAATTTTCTTCTAAGTGTCTAGTGAGTGAAAACTTTTTCATTTAGTGTCTTTTCCCTGTGAATTTCAAGACTTTTCATAACCTTTTAAAATAAATTAAATTCAAACTTGTAAACATTATTTTTTTCCACTAGGATTTTCACTTAGCCCGTGATTTACCAAGTTTTGCAGTAAAAGTAAATTAAATATTTACTTTTCACTCCCCCCTTGAGTGAAACATTGTCCTCGGTGTTTGCTTCTAGCCCATCAAAAGTAGCCTCTCTTAGCTAAAGTGCTTCGAATACACTTTATTATGGGCAATAGCTTGCTTCTGTAGCATCATGTCTCTTTGATTATAAGTATGCAGAGGCTACACTAAGAATATTCAGTTTGGTTCATCCTAAATTCACAATTGTTGTCATTAGTTTCCATTTATCATTATTTAAGAAGCATATATGTAATCATTGCAACTTTATTAAAGGCGCCATTAGTTGTTATTTATGTATTCAACAAGGGTCATCAATATGCATCACAACCCAACTAGGGTTAGCACCTTGCACTCAATAAGGGTTAGCAACATTATTATAAGCTCATCAACAATAGTAATAAATCCTTCTTACTTACCCATTGGCTAAGTCAATCGACAAGGATCCCACCTTGTGGTTCAACTATAAATTCAAGGTCATGAAAGTACCGATTCCATTAGCACTATGTACTTAGTGGTGGTAACATTTCAGAACCCATTTATTGTTCTTATCTTTTATGATAGATTGCAATTAGTCTATTATTGTAGTGGGTAGTATCACTATTCTTTTACCTTAATTTCAAATGCTACATATGTATTAGTTATGCATGAAGTAAGGTTTAGGATAACTTCCTTTTCCTACCATGTTCAAGGCGACTATGTAGTTGTCTACTTATTCAAGTAAACTTAGTTATGCCCATCTTGGGCTTATTTTCTTTGCGCAAAATCAAGAGTCCATATTTCCTTTATTTTGGCCCTTTGTCATCCTGCATTGTAGGTTGTTGGTGAAGGTTATACGAAGTTCATTTTTGTGTATATTCATGGGGTTTCTTCCTCTTGCACTCAATTGCACATCTACTCCGCTTGCAAAAACTAGGTTTATAGGTTTCTCTTCGTAGTTATAGATGCACCACCTAGCCACAATCATTGTCTTTTCACTAAGTTGTTCCATGTCACAATATCTTACAATACCTATTGGGTCGCTCTAGGGAACCCCATCAATGTTTATCTATTTGTACTTGCATCATCAACTTAGTCAGTATTTAGTTTTTTGTCACATCAATATGTACCTCATACAAATCAAATGACCATTTCCCTTTTTTTCTTCTTATTCACAATGCCACGTACACATATTACTATACATAGTGCACATGTACGCATGTCAAACACATGAATATAAAAACTTTACTCAATAATTTACACATTACCACATATAATTCCAGAGATCACACCATCTCTATTTATGCACACTGGATCATATTGCCTCTTCTGCTTAATGATCAAAATATAAGAGTCTTGCTTAACATTTGGCTTTCTTTTTCATACTATTTTTAAGTAGTTATCCTTCTATTCCAATGAACCCTGGAAACCATTTCAAACATACATATATACTTACATGTGTTTATCCTTTCATGTCTACCACCTTACCTATGTTTGCACAAACTATCATTTTACAAATATTTTCAATACTATTTCTATATGTATTTTTATTTTCTGCTTCCTAATGTCAGTATCTCGATCAATTCTAATTTGATAGTATCAAAATTCATTCATTCATTTTGTGATTTCAATAATTATTATGATATCTATCCCAACTTACCAACACTTTGCGGGTTTTTTCTTTGTAGTTTTCTTTTAAGCTAGAACTTCTTCTACAACACACAATCACCTATTTTTCCCATGCTTCTATTCCCTAAGAATGTCACTAGATATGTCAATGTCATCATTATTTAAGTTATTTTGATATGCAGAACTGAATTTTTTTACTATGAATAAGTCAATTGTTGACAATCCACATTCAAGGAGATCACAAAATATTCCCTTTGAATTTTCAAAAAAAAAATGTCTTGTCTATTTTCAAGGGAAATATATGATTAGTTCTTTCACTTTTATTAGTCCTAAAATCCAAACTTGCTTCTAATAGCCATGAGAGTTCAGTCACAATAATAAGTTACAACATTTGGCATACTTATACTCGCCTTGCTATTATATGTTTTTTTATACGTAGATTCTATATTTCAATTTTAGTTGTAACACATAAACAATTTTTATCCCAATTGAGAATAACCAATTTTCTTATTATACCATCCACTATTAGTAATCATACTTGATATCATCATCTCATTTCTTTTCTTCTTCTTTTTTATTTTCAAGGAATATTCCCTTACCTTATCCCCATGATGGCTCACAACCAGTGATTTTCCCTTTAGGTACCATCATAATTTCATGATATCAATAAGCCACAACCAAACATTACCAATTATTCAACTCACCAGCTTCACAAAAAATATGATCCTTGTCCTTTGTTCAAGTTGACCCGGTTCTTGTCCACACTAATTATCCATCATTTCTTTAATTTAGTTGGTTTTCTTTATATTGTTCTTTTCCTTCCAATCTTTCCCAGGTAGGCCATTGAGGCTAGAATATTAAAAGAAATCATTGTGAATTTTCAACGCAAAACTTGGTGTAATACGGGCATGCTTAAAATCAACAAAATATAACAAGAGGTTTGTGGCACCACTTTTACAGTAGTACTTCCTGACACATCTCACACATGTGTTTCTCTCTGCTCTCTTCTTGGGTTTTACATCCCCTTCTATTTGGCATGTTATTGGTTAAGGTGTCCAGAGAAATTTTTTTTTCCTTGCAACAAGGTGAACTAGTACTTTTCACTAGACTTTTGAAAATACAAACAAGAATTCTTATGATTCATAATTCACTTACATACCATGCATTTATCATTTTTTATTTAAGGGCTTCTAATGCTTCCATAACAACATTACAATATTATTTGGTTCTTCCAGAATGATAAGAATGAAACCACTAATTATTACCTATATATAATTTTTATAGGTTTAATCTCCAACCTTTTTGTGATAAGTTTATGATGATAATAAATTTTGACATAAGTCCTTCATTTTAGTTCACAAATGACATATTTTCTTCATACTTTTCCATGGTTTTATCGACACTCTACCATTTTCTCACAACTTGTTAAACTCTATTACATGCACTACTTGTTATTTATTATATTTGTTGTTTATTTATCTACATAGTTCATTTTGAAAATTGATATTAAAAAAAGATTATTACTTTGTATTTCAGTAGGGGTACCACCAATTGTCCATGTTCCTTTCATGATATTGACTCTCTATAGGGTTACTATCTCCTATAGCAAATTATTTTCCTCCCTCATATTATGTGTGTACATTGATATATATATATATATATATATATATATATATATATATATATATATATATATATATAACCAACGATAACAATATTGCTTCCTTCATAAGCTCAACATCCTTGTGTGTTTCACGTAAATGGGTGCCTGGGTCTCTGGTTAAATAAACCTTACAATTATTTAGGTTTCCAACTTGGATTATTTTGTACTCACATCTACCTACAGTAAATAATTTTGATCTTCGATACTAATTTTGTTGTCGCTAATACATTTCAAGCCTCAACAAGGGCTTTCCCATTGATATGTACACATATATATAAGAAGGCATAGATTTTTCCATCACCCTTTCTCCTTGGCTATGAGTATAGTAATCAGTCAAATTATTATTTTTTATATGATTTTATTATCTATCAACTTCGTTAGGAAGCTACTCTATTTTTGGTTACTTCCATCAATTATTGTATAGGATATGATACATTATCCCCTAAGTGCACCCTATCTAATCTCCTCCTTTAGGGGTCTAGCAAGTGCTTATGCCCTTACTATCATCATTTCTTGAATCTATGTAATATCGACAGTAATTTATTAAACTTTCAACTCTAGTTTGGTCCTTAGGCTTTAGAGATGAACCTATAGCTTTGATACCACTTGTAACATCCACTTATAATACCCCTGAATTTTATTTTATTTTTTAAATTAATTATCTCAACCTTTACCATACTAATTTTTAAACACAATAATAAGCATTTCTATGGTTGAGTAAGACGTGATAGTAATATTTTATTTTTCTTTTATTTTTCTATTTTTTTTTTTTTAAATACTCACGTATTGTTTTATTAATTGAACGTGGTCATTTTAAATTAATGTAGATCCATTATTTTATTTTCATGACTTCGGTTGAAACTTCATCGATTTGTGCAATACTTATGTAAATATGCTTGGCGCTCATCATTAGTAATTGGCCAAGTCCGGTTTATTACGCTGATAGATCCCTTGGTTAAAGTTAGATTATGATATATATTTCTATATTATTGGTTATTCATCGCCCCTTAGAGTTTAATATTGATCAATGTGGAACGAACCTTCTCAATTCCACAGTCCACATCCTGACAACTTTGTAATGTGTATCACCGAAATTTGTGTTGAGATCTACAATTGACATGTTAGGGTTTTAATCCTATGGTTTTAGTGAACATCAAGTAGTTTGGGTGAGCAACTCCCCCTCTCAATATGCTACTAACCTCAGTTGAGACTCTCGTCGGTAAGGGTTTGGCTCTACAAGTCCCTTGTGTTGAATGTTTTTCATTTTTTATGATGGTTTCGTTCATTCATTTGTCATTTGCAGGGTTAAGAAGGTAATTTTGACTGTTTCCCACCAGAATTGCTTATGATTCCTTTTATTTGTTAATCCATGTAAAGGTTTACTGGTTTAACATTATTTTTTTTAACCTGGTTCCACTACAGGGTTTGATATTCATGTTTCAATGAGGTGTAAGATGTTTACCTCTTCCTGGTGTTCTGGAACCTCGTATCACTTTTCCATCCAGCTCTAGGTAATGTTTTTCTTCTTCATAATTTTCTCGACATTTTTCTTTCTTCTTATTAAGCTCTTCCCTACACTAAGCCTTGACCTTTCTTTATTTACCAGGTTTGGGACAACGATTAATTGAAGAATGAAATAGGTGAACTCTCTTAATCCTTGTCACATTGTTTTAACTTTTGGTTTTACCTTATAACTTGTATTAGTTGCTAACTTTCCTATATTGGAAATTTTCACCCAGGTTGTTTCGTTTACCCTTACTCGACTCGATGATGTTACAACTTCCTCTTTCCTCCACAATTTACAGGTTCTGATAGTAATTCTCCCAGTTAATCGACACTTCACAGTTTCTAAAAAATGTTTTGGTTATTTGCATGGATTTTCCCATGGTTGGCTATAATTAAATTTTTATTTTCTTTATTATCTCTATAAAGGATTTTTATGGTTCGACATTGCGATCTTTTTTTTTTTTTTTTTTTTGCTTTTTTTTTTCAGAATCAAAGGATAGAAAAGGTTTACTTATTCTTTAATTCAATGGGTGTAAGGCCCTTAAGTTTTCATCAATGTTCTATTGTTCAACTGGTTTTCTTGTTGAACTGGTTACGGTCCTTGTCCCATAACAAATTGAAATTTCACCTACTTAGCATGATATTTTATAATCTCTAATATTTCCCCCCTACAAGAACTGTAGTTTGCAGGAAGCTATAAAGTGTCAGTTATGAAATTTCAATATTATTATTGTTATCGTCTTGGTTGTTTCATGTCTTGGAAAATTTGTATAAGTGTTTGAATACATATTTCTTCAGTCTTTCAACCATCAGCTATTTATCCTTGGTTGAACAGTTTAATTGCAGACCCGTCCATAGTTCAATGGTGTTCTTATATTGATAGTTTTGTTGGTCAATTTGTCCTTAAGGGTTTTCATTCGCAAATTATTTCCTTTATGCTATATATATATATATATATATATATATATATATATATATATATATATATATATATATATATATATATATAAAAGAGACCTTTGACACCTTGTGTCTACCATTCTCAGCGTGTAATAGCTGTTA